>CM055972.1:2710000-3310000 GCA_029531755.1 Holothuria leucospilota
ATTTGAAGCGATGAGCTTGGCAAACCAGGAGGTTCGGGGTTTGATTTCCGGCCGGGTCAAGGTAAGGTGGGTTTTTCATCCAAGAGCAATCTACAGTTTTCCCATCTGAACTGGCCTTTCAAAACAAACCAAACTTGATCTAAATTTGTTGAGTTAGTAAGCCACCCGACGTGAAGTTGTTATTTATAAGCCATAGACTTCTCCCACATTTGTAGTCGTTTGGCGTCGTAAAACAACTGTCCTTCAACGCCCGAAGTATTATAATTATTATTATTTTTATTATCAAGACCTGAATTACATTCAAAGTCTGATTAAACTCTAACTGTTTAGCAATTTAACGTGTTTTGGAACAGAATGTTTAGGATTTAAACACGTGTGTTTAGCATCTAAACATGTGTACAAAGTGGCAAAAATGTTTAGAAAAATTTTAATTCCTTAACACCGTGTAGAAGTGTCATGTCCCACTTCTCACGAATGGCGTAACATGAGTCCTAGTGGGCTTTGGGGCGCCAGAAGCATATACCTTATCCGATTTTTGCATTAGGTGTTGCATATATGATCGCATTTCCACAAAAATTACCTGTTGACTATCGACATGGATGAAAGGACAAGCAAGAAAGAACACTTTAACCTAAGCGTTGACAACAGAATTAAGTGTTTCGCAATAAAGAGAGGAATATCTGACTGACTTTACTCGTAGACACACAAGCAGACTGTTAACTTCTGTTCAGAGTTAAAAACTCAAGGCTATTGCTTTGGCTGCATCCAAAAACACTAGTACAAGCAGGGAGTTGTTAGGACAACATCTCCCTGGTAAAAGTAAATTTACAGTGTGTCAAATTTAATGTGGTTTGTATAACACTTCTCTTTTACACCTCTCCGTAGTAGTCCACACTTCAGTACACAATTACTGATTTAGTTAGATGAGGCCCAGTTTCCAACCAATTGGTTCAAGTCGAGCCGGCCACGGCCTTTTTTCCAGTTGTGGCTCACTGGCTTGTTTTCCCTTACTCCATTGCTTATGCGGAGCATCACGCACAACGGCAGTAGGTTCCATTTTTAAAGTCTTTGGTATGTCTCGACCTGGGAATCGAACCCGGGCCTCCCGCGTGAGAGGCGGATGTTCTACCGCTAGACCAAACACGCGGTCTACACAATTAATGAGTCTACACAATAACTGAGTCAAGACAAATGAGTAGCACTGTTCTTTAGTAAAACACAATGAAATACAACGCTATTGTCACGTTGCAAGAGTCTAACTCAACATAAAAAATCACAGTACGGCTCTCGAGTACCTATAAATATTTGAGTAGGCCTACTACTGAAACACTGTAGTCTGACACTTTTCACACCGTAAATAAAACGGCTTTTCATTGCGAGTTTTGTAGAGAGGTTTCAAAAACAATCAAAACACAGTTTCACACAGCTTTTATTGCAATTTATGGCTTTCTGAGCAGTGGCGTAGCCAGGGGGGACAGGGGGCGAGTTGCCCCCTCTGGAAAAATCTTGGGGGAAATTTGAAAGTGAATATATGATGAAATTTGCGCATGATCTGGTAAAATTTTAAATTTCTTAACCAGTACACTTTACTTATTTAAAAGTATATGCCACACTGGCACAACCAGTCCTCATTAAGGCTTTCAGAGATGGAATGATGACACCATGCTTATAGTTGTACTAGTTATGTTTTACTATCTTTTTTATACAGCATGGGATCTCTGACAAGGGACTCGACTGTCCTTTTACTGTATACTTCCAATGTTTCTTGATAATTAAAGCAGCAGTATTGTGATATATGCAGTTTGTTAGAATGGGTCAGTGCTCCAAGGGCAGGTCCTCGTAAAGTTTGGACTGATTGTGGTGAATGTGGTGAACTGATGAAGGGAAAGGTGTACCAGGGTTCACTTAAGTACTGTACTTCACTCATTGTGATTCTGATCTACCAGTAGGACTCAAGAAAATTTCACCAAAACCTGAAGACAAGCAAGATAAAAAAAGCTTCCTAAAAAATAGGAATTCTTGGTAATGTATTCAGTTTACATTTAGCACCAAATGTGGCACCATTTTGCATCTAGCTCACCTTATATGAGCAAAAAGGGACACCCCCTCCCCTTAGACCCCTCCCCCAGGACGGCGATCAGTCACATCAGCCAGGTCAGAGGAAAGCACCCGGACAAAATTTGGATCTGCGGAGAGCACTGATTATTAGGAAGCAGATCACTAATTGGGAAAATCTTGGTGCTCTTGCCCCCCTGACAAAAAACCTGGCTACGCCACTGTTCCTGAGTTTCCTACTTTCATTTCTACTAGACGACCTACCTTGATATCATGACAATGTGGGACATATTGCTTCAAATGCCCCCGCTTTTGTCCACTCAGCTACAGCAACAAGGCAGTTCAAGAGATCTATTAGGAAGGAAAATGGCCTGTCCCATATGCTGTGCATTTGGATGGAGTCAACTGTTAGAAAGTATATTCAGGAAGAAAAACAAAATATTCTTCAATTTGTGTAGACCTCATACACAGTTAAAACACGAAACTAATTAAGTTGTGGTAAAAAGCAGATCAAAGTCTATTTATTAATCATATGGCAATTCAATCACCTTAAATAAGCCATTTTAAGAATTTTTCGTAAATACCCCAGAGCTCCCGGGTCTTGTACTTTTAATATGTTCCTTCACAGGGGGAAATATATGGGGTCCTAAGGCCGTAAGGCCCTAAGGTGGCCCCTGAATACTACTTTTTGAGCAAAAGTGGGTTTTTTTATGCAAAAGGGCTCGCTACCGTCTCCCTAATAGGCAGTACCGAAAGTTCCGTAAGCTAATAAATGCGCATCCGGAGATGACTCGTGACTGACAAAATGTTCAAATCCTCGTGTAGCCTAACGCTATACCATTGCTTTTGAACTTGAAAGGTATAATTCATGTACGTTTGCCCCAAAGAGTTTGTTTTGGTAGAAACGAATTAACTAGGAATCTAAATAAAATTTTAATAGACCCATGTCTTCTGCCTGGGTCTCCTGCAAGTAAACCCATTCTTATATAACACGGAGCACTTCCCCCACTTTTAGCCTGATTACAATTGTTTCAGAATATTGAATGGAAGCATTCCAAAGTTCAAGTAGACATACAGGATACAATTCAGGAGGAAATGGTTGTAGTATGGTAATCGGAACAATTCCCAAAATCTCATTTTTGAACTACCCCCCCCCCCCCCATTCTTCTTTTTGGCCAGGTTATATGTGGATCGTTAATAAGTTTCTTGATTGTAGAGTAACGATCTTCATAGTAAGACTGAATTAGAAGCAATGGGTGGCCAGTTTTCAGGAAGACTTTTGAAGTAGTTCCGAATTGTCCCTGAAATAGCAAAATATGAATCCATCTTCAAAAACTAACACAAAGTTCCACTGTGCCGTTTTTAAAAGTTGCACCTGGTGGCACAAGGCAAAATATTAAATTTTACTCTCCTACGACTGGCAATATTATACCAATCGGGTATGTCAGAAAGGCGCTACTTTGAAAATATTCCAGTAACAACTCACTGATTTTACGGAAAGATATGCTTGCCATCTCTCACAGACCCGTGTCTAAATATTGCATGTACGGTATACATTTCAAGGCCATCCGACATATCAGGATAAAGATTAAATAGAGACTTAAACTCGGGAAGTAAATATTTGCGTTTTGAAGGACAAACGCTGTTACTTATAAGAGGTTGGACACCAGATTCGACTTAATTAGGCTAGACCGCACATGTCATACATATTCCCAGCTTTGTTCTGTATTCCTGAGAAGTGTAGCTGGCCTGCATAATCACTAGACCGAAAGAGATGTCACTTCAAAGTGTTGGGCTCCACATGGGAGTGGTCTATTTGTCCCTTACTTCAGCTTTAATACCACATACTACCCTTTCTTCAATTATATTTCAGTACAAGTAATGTTAGGGCTATTCAAACATCAATTGAGGCTTTGTTTTAAGACGGATGTGTTTTGTTCATCATAGAGTGTATATTTTCCTACCACTGTTACAACAAAATCTGATTTTACTCCTCTAAGAGAAATAACCCAAAGGCGTCAAGCCCTGTTCGGTTAATAACAAGGAGGTTTCCCCTTACTCAAAATCTAGATATGGGCCAGATATGAAAGTCCATACATGGACCAGATATGGATTTCATATCTGGCCCATTTCTGCTGCAGATATGGGATTATGTCTGGGCCAGATAAAAAATTGGGCAGATATAACCCAGATCTTCGCCAGAACTAGATCTAAGCCATATAGGGTCAGATAAAGTTTTATGTGGATTAAGTCTTTATATGGAACAGATAAAATTTTATCTGGACCAGATATGGTCCTTATATGAGCAGAATATATTTCCATATATGGCCCATATCTGCACCAGATATGGAATTCATATCAGATCAGATAGAAAGTTGGGCAGATATAACACAGATTTAAACCAGAACCAGATCTAATCCCTATATGGCTAGATAAAGTTCTATCTGGATCAACCCTTTATATGGCACAGATAAAATTGTATCCGGACCATATCTGCTTTAGTTACGAATCATAGTTAGGACTTATAGTCCACACTGCTCATGGAGACAAATTGAGAGAGAGAGAGAGCTTTTTAAGTACGTAGAAACAGGCACTGAGAGACTAAAGCACCCCAAACCCAAACAAAACCCTGTCGGATCACAAACACAATGCCAAACAAACTATACAAACCATGCAACAGGGAACAAAGGAGTCTTTGTTACTACTGAGTTTCAGAAACTGCAACTGCAGCCAACCCCCAAAAAACACCCTAGCCCAATATCCACAAACCCCCCTAAAACAAAGTCCCACCCGTCAACCAACCGGCCCAAAAAGGCCACCGCACCCGAAGGCAACACCACACACCCGAAGGCTACCACACGCCCGAGGACAACACCACGCCCGAAGGCAACACCACGCCCAAAGGCGACACCACGCCCAAAGGCAACAACACTTAAAAAGCATTGGGCAAATACAGGTGCACTTTGCCCAAGGGTGCCCCGGAGGCAGTTGTGGCAAAGGGTAACCTCATTACTCCCACGTTTAAACAAACTCCCCAACCGGATGCAGTTTAAAGTCCTACCCAGGACAAATTGAACGCCAGCAAAAAATGTTTAAGAGCTCCATGAAGAATTTAATGCAAGTATTAGGTTGAATTGACTTAAGTACATAAATCCAGCTTATTCCATAACAGTAAACAGAAAAAAATGCCTTGAAATTTCCTATTTTATGTAATCACAGTGATATGGGCTTCTTATTTTAAACTTTATTCCGTATTTGACTCTAAATTTTGTTTGCTGCGTAGTGCATATTTTACTTTCAACTTCCTAAATCATGAAAAATGTAGGGTTAGATACAACCTCTGCCCAAATATGCAAATCATTTGCATAAGTTCACTTAGAATACTGCGGTATTAACAAAAGTGTAGCCACTAAATGATTGCAATGTCTGGGAAGGTGATGCTGTATCCAAAACATGTCTTAATTTGTAACAAGCATAATCCAAGAATCAAATCAAAAGAAAATAAAACAAAGTATCAAAATGCTCATTGGCATATCTAGCAAATCAAGTTATATCTGGCTTGATATGGCCATAAAAAACTTGATTTGCATATCTGGAAAGGCATTTTATCAAGTTACATCTGGCTTGATATGGCCATGTAAAGCTTTATTTGCATATCTGTAATTGCATTGTCTCAATTTATATCTGGCTTGATATGGCCATATAAAACTTTATTTACATACCTGGACAGACATTTCATCAAATTATATCTAGCTTAATATGGCCATATGAAACTTTATATACATATCTTGACAGACATTTCATCAATTTATATCTGGCTTGATATGGCCATATAAAACTTTATTTACATATCTGGGATGGCATTTCATCAAGTTATATCTAGCTTGATATGGCCATCTAAAACTTTATTTGCATATCTGGGCTAGCATTTCATCAAATAATATCTGGCTTGATATGGCCATATGAAACTTTATTTACATATCTGGAGAGACATTTCATCAATTTATATCTGGCTTGATATGGCCATATAAAACTTTATTTACATATCTGGGATGGCATTTCATCAAGTTATATCTAGCTTGATATGGCCATGTAAAACTATTTGCATATCTGGAATTGCATTGTCTCAATTTATATCTGGCTTGATATGGACATATAAAACTTTATTTACATACCTGGACAGACATTTCATCAAATTATATCTGGCTTAATCTGGCCATATGAAACTTTATATACATATCTTGACAGACATTTCATCAATTTATATCTGGCTTGATATGGCCATATAAAAATTTATTTACATATCTGGGATGGCATTTCATCAAGTTATATCTAGCTTGATATGGTCATCTAAAACTTTATTTGCATATCTGGGCTAGCATTTCATCAAATAATATCTGGCTTGATATGGCCATATGAAACTTTATTTACATATCTGGAGAGACATTTCATCAATTTATATCTGGCTTGATATGGCCATATAAAACTTTATTTACATATCTGGGATGGCATTTCATCAAGTTATATCTAGCTTGATATGGCCATGTAAAACTATTTGCATATCTGGAATTGCATTGTCTCAATTTATATCTGGCTTGATATGGCCATATAAAACTTTATTTGCATATCTGGGCTAGCATTTCATCAAATTATATCTGGCTTGATATGGCCATATGAAACTTTATTTACATATCTTGACAGACATTTCATCAATTTATATCTGGCTTGATATGGCCATATAAAACTTTATTTACATATCCGGGATGGCATTTCATCAAGTTATATCTAGCTTGATATGGCCATGTAAAATTTTATTTGCATATCTGGGATGGCATTCATCAAGTTATATCTGGCTTGATATGGCCATATGAAACTTTATTTACATATCTGGAGAGACATTTCATCAATTTATATCTGGCTTGATATGGCCATATAAAACTTTATTTACATATCTGGGATGGCATTTCATCAAGTTATATTTGGCTTGATATGGCCATGTAAAACTATTTGCATATCTGGAATTGCATTGTCTCAATTTATATCTGGCTTGATATGGCCATATAAAACTTTATTTGCATATCTGGGCTAGCATTTCATCAAATTATATCTGGCTTGATATGGCCATATGAAACTTTATTTACATATCTTGACAGACATTTCATCAATTTATATCTGGCTTGATATGGCCATATAAAACTTTATTTACATATCCGGGATGGCATTTCATCAAGTTATATCTAGCTTGATATGGCCATGTAAAACTTTATTTGCATATCTGGGATGGCATTCATCAAGTTATATCTGGCTTGATATGGCCATATGAAACTTTATTTACATATCTGGAGAGACATTTCATCAATTTATATCTGGCTTGATATGGCCATATAAAACTTTATTTACATATCTGGGATGGCATTTCATCAAGTTATGTCTAGCTTGATATGGCCATGTAAAACTATTTGCATATCTGGAATTGCATTGTCTCATTTTATATCTGGCTTGATATGGACATATAAAACTTTATTTACATACCTGGACAGACATTTCATCAAATTATATCTGGCTTGATAGGGCCATATGAAACTTTATTTACATATCTGGGTTGGCATTCATCAATTTATATCTGGCTTGATATGGCCATATAAAACTTTATTTACATATCTGGGATGGCATTTCATCAAGTTATATCTAGCTTGATATGGCCATGTAAAATTTTATTTGCATATCTGGGCTGGCATTCATCAAGTTATATCTGGCTTGATATGGCCATATGAAACTTTATTTACATATCTGGAGAGACATTTCATCAATTTATATCTGGCTTGATATGGCCATATAAAACTTTATTTACATATCTGGGATGGCATTTCATCAAGTTATATCTAGCTTGATATGGCCATGTAAAACTATTTGCATATCTGGAATTGCATTGTCTCAATTTATATCTGGCTTGATATGGCCATATAAAACTTTATTTGCATATCTGGGCTAGCATTTCATCAAATTATATCTGGCTTGATATGGCCATATGAAACTTTATTTACATATCTTGACAGACATTTCATCAATTTATATCTGGCTTGATATGGCCATATAAAACTTTATTTACAAATCTGGTATGGCATTTCATCAAGTTATATCTAGCTTGATATGGCCATCTAAAACTTTATTTGCATATCTGGGCTGGCATTCATCAAATTATATCTGGCTTGATATGGCCATATGAAACTTTATTTACATATCTGGAGAGACATTTCATCAATTTATATCTGGCTTGATATGGCCATATAAAACTTTATTTACATATCTGGGATGGCATTTCATCACGTTATATCTAGCTTGATATGGCCATGTAAAACTTTATTTACATATCTGGGCTGGCATTTCATCAAGTTATATCTGGCTTGATATGGCCATATAAAACTTTATTTACATACCTGGACAGACATTTCATCAAGTTATATCTGGCTTGATATGGCCATATAAAGGCTGTATTTAACCAGATATATCCAGATATCAATCCATATCTGGATTTGGAGTAAGGGTCCCCTTCCACCAACATGTTAGGCAGAATTTAACATCTTTGTCTCTCATATTTTGGCCAGGTTTCTGCCTTAACTATAACCTTTCCCTCCTGTTCCTACTTAGAAAATGAGCTGCAGGCTACCATTAAATAGCAGCTGGCCGCATGACTTCCTGTTTTAACACATATATAGGTGTGTGCCAGTACTGAGGGGATGTAATAAAAATTTCATCAAGGTAACTACGTCGGCCTAAAAACATTTCAGAAAACACTTGTTTTGGACCCTAACAAAAAGCAAATTTTTCTTCAAAGAATAATGATTCAGTGGCCTTTTCGTCAAACTACCAATCTCCAAAGCACTTTCAACAAGTTTAAAGCAAAATTAAACACTTAGTCAACCACATTTCTACAATTCGGAAAATGAGCTTCCCTGACTCTAAACTGTTAAGTGTCTACAATATGTTTTCATAAGATATAGTTGCACCATTATGACCTTTAGTATGACAACATATTGCCCTAATTGAAGCAAACTTGGACAGAAGTTAGAAAATGCAAGCCATTTTAACACAGTGCCGATAATCTACATACAGTTCCTACCTGCGCACAGCGTAATAGCCTGAGTTTGATTAACATAATGAGTTAAAAATAGTTTATTCGTCCCCAAGGTGGCGTATCCTTGGTAGATTAAGGCCACCAAACTTTTCGATCCCAAACTCTATAATTGATTTATAAGTGCTTAGGGCGAATGCAACGCCTCAATGGCTGCATTGTCATTTTAATAATGACAAGGAACCATGGGCGTCCGCAGGTAGGGGCAAGGGGGGCACTTGCCCTCCCCTGGAAAATCAAAAATCTAAAAAAACGAAGAAAAAATAAAGAAAAAACAAAGAAAAATTAGCATCAACATTTCTTCACAGTTCACTCAGTGTTACCCCTATTTATATGCAGTAGATAGGCTTTAGAAGTGCCATTTCCAGCGATGTGGGAGGCTTTGGGGGCCAAAATTTTCTTGCGCTCCCCGCCAACCCATGCTTACGAGAAGCTTTTTCCCCCCTTAAAATTTTTGCAAAAAGTTTTGCCCCTCCCTGAATTTTTTCTGCGGACGCCCATGCAAGGAACCACATATAATGGACTGGTGTAATAGTTTGATTTGGACCTTTGACAGTTTTATCAGTCTGCCAGGTGTGTCGCGTCTGTTCCTCGTACAATATGTACCAAGATATGAGTTATTTTTGTTCGAAAATAAAAGACCAGTTACAGCATGATTTTAGATGCACCCGTCTGACACATCTAGTGGAGGAAATTTTGTTCGATAGCATGTGATATTTCCTGCTCAATAAAGTTTCTTTCCTTGTTTTGCCAGCTATCTCCTTGTGAAGTTGCAGACCTAACAAGGCTCATCTGAACAGGTAAAAAACGAACACTTCCGTCCTATTTTATTTTACTATCTAAACAGACATTGTGTTAGAGGTTTCCTCGAAGGAGAAAACTGGAAGCTAATCTTATCTAGGACTTTCAAATGAATACATATCGTTTCAATTTACCTGGGTGAAGGAATATCATGCATTCTCCAAAAGCAAAACTACTATGTTTTCTGCTATTTTTAAATGGAATCAGAACAAGTAAACCACTGCCTACCCGATTTGAAACTAAGTCACGTTTAGACATCAGCAATCGTGGATATGTTGACCTTGTCGTGGCCATCAGGAGCGGAGTAGAAGAAAATGACAATCTCATCGAAAAATTGAAAAGTTTGTTGACGGATTTCTCAAGATATTTACATACCTTGACTGGGCAAGTATAATGCTCTTTAATTTTCGTTTCCATGTTTTTTAATTTTTTTTTTTTTTGAATTGTTAATGCATTTATATTGGCTATGCAAACACGTTACGGACAGCATAACAATCGATCAATCGATGGATACAGATTTATTGAGAAGAGCTTACAATCATCTTTATCGTGATTGTCATCGTTGTCATCATCAGAATCATCATGAATACTCAATTATAAACCGCCCTAGATGTACGCTATGTACAACTATTTTTTAGTTTTGAATTGCATACGCAATAGAGAATGGCGTCAGTTATTTTTCACGCTTGGATCAATCTAATTATGTAAAGTTAAAACCTCTTTCTGATTCCTGAAAGGCGCTTTGATCGTATACAAATATTAAGTAATAACAATAATCATCGTCATCGTCATCGTGATCGACGACGACGACGACGACGATGATCATGATGATGATGATGAATGCCGGATGTAACCAGGAATATGGTTCCAAAGACGAGGCGCATCAATTGAAAAAGCCCTTTGACCGTAGGTGCTAGTTCTCGAAGAAGGGGTTTGTAAGAGATCTTGAAAAAATGAACGCAGTACTCGAAAGGGGGTATAAGGAGTTATCAATTCAGTCAGATATTCTGGCTACATTTGATGAAGAATTTTAAAGGTGAGTATAAGAATTTTGTATGTAATCCTGTGATTGACAGGCAGCCAATGCAGGTCACGAATAACTGGTGTGATGTGCTCCCTTTTTCCTGTGAGGGAAAGTAGGCGAGCTGTGGAATTTTGAACTCGCTGAAGCTTAGAGAAATCTTTTTGTGGTAAAACAATGAGGAGCCCGTTGTCATCGCCTAACTGGAAGAAACAAAAGCGTGAACTAATTTTTCAGTTGCTGGTTTATCAAGGTATTTCCCAATTTTACTGATTTTTCGCAAGGTACAGGATGCTCCACGACATATGTTATTGATATAGGACGTCATATTTAAATTGGCTTCAAAAATAACTCCTAGATTGCGAGCAGACTGTATCGACTGGACCCGAGAGACACCTGGAGTTAAATAAGTAATCTGAGGGGCATTTAAGAATTTAAATGTGACATGCAGCACTTCGGTCTGACTGTGGAGCTACCATCCATCCTTTAATATCGTGGATACAATCTTCAGTTTTCTTTACCATGAATTCTCTGTCTTGGGATTTCATTGTAATATACAGCTGAGTGTCATCCACTTACATAACACATGAAAGCCGATGAGCCCTGATAATATCTTTATCTAATTTACGGGGCAGTGTATTTAGTTATTAGTTGACATTTATTAATTGCAACATATTAAGAAGAAAAGTTAACTGGCTTTATCTACCCCATAATCGTAGATTCATTTTGTGAAAAAAATCTTTGTGTGAGCCCTGATCACGCTTTAAGTAATAATAATAATAATAATAATAATAATAATAATAATAATAATAATAATAATAATAATAATAATAATAATAATAATAATAATAATAATAATAATAATAATAATAATATAATAATAATAATAATAATAATAATAATAATAATAATAATAATAATATAATAATAATAATAATAAATAATAATAATAATAATAATAATAATAATAATAATAATAATAATAATAATAATAATAATAATAATAATAATAATAATAATAATAATAATAATAATAATAATAATAATAATAATAATAATAATAATAATAATAATAATAATAATAATAATAATAATAATAATAATAATAATAATAATAATAATAATAATAATAATAATATAATAATAATAATAATAATAATAATAATAATAATAATAATATAATATAATAATAATAATAATAATAATAATAATAATAATAATAATAATAATAATAATAATAATAATAATAATAATAATAATAATAATAATAATAATAATAATAATAATAATAATAATAATAATAATAATAATAATAATAATAATAATAATAATAATAATAATAATAATAATAATAATAATAATAATAATAATAATAATAAGCGTGGATACTAACTTAGGGCGACAGTTACATTGACTTGCACACTAAAAATTCAAATTTTCCAACCCTAACCCTAACCCTACCCCTAACCCCACCCCAACCAAATTTGGTAGACATACTTATTAGACCAAAATGAACAATTTAAGCCTATTTGCGACAATAAAATTATTTTTCTAAATGGTACCTATTCCTTTAAGGCGACAGTTATGTGTCGCCTTAATTCCAGGTGTCGCCTTAATTCCAGGTGTCGCCTTAATTCCAGGTGTCGCCTTAATTCCAGGTGTCGCCTTAATGTCGTTGAATTAGCACGAAGTGTCGCCTTAAGTCATAATCCATGCTGATAATAATAATAATTTGGATTTTTATCGCGCCTTTATATGTAACATCTCAAAGTGCTTCACAATCATTACCCCTGGTCATTGGTAACTTGTCAAACCCACACTATATAGTGCACATCCCTTGCTGTTTGTACCAGGCACGTACCAGGCACACTGAACAGTAATGCCACTTCATCGTGTCCCCTGGGGGACTTCCCATAGGAACAGCCACAAACAGCGCATCACTATACAAGTTACCTCACAGGTACCCATTTAACCCCTGGATGGAGAGAAGCAATCGAGATAAAGCATCTTGCTCAAGGACACAACATAATGACCCAGGTGGGAATCGAACCGGCAATCCTTAGATCACAAGTCCAAAGCCTTAACCAGTAGGCCACCATACTCTCATAATGCATGTGGCCTAATTTAAGTGGCATGGTAACTTCAACGGAAAGGTTTCTTTAAGATGAATAAAGTCAAGTCACTGTTTATTGTGAAACTGACTTGCAACTACACCTTTGCCAGTACTGATGCCTCCAGACATTATATTCTTCAACTTACCACATTGTAATATAATAATGTTCATTATTGATGAACATTGATCCTAATGGTTTGTTGTACTAAACTTTAACTAGCTCAAGAACGTGACATATCACAAAAATACATTTGGATAACAATTGGGAATCCACACGCTGTACCAATACGTATAGATCAAAATTTATGTCTTGTATAAGACAAGCCATGTTGGCGCAAATTATAAGAAACATCACTTCTAACACACGAATTCAATACTTTTATTCCAGGTCATGTCTGACGCGTTGAGCTTCCATGGTAGTATTGTAAAAGGCACTGATATATAGTGCCCTCACTTCGTGCAAGTATCATTTTTAAACACTTTTTAATAGTGTAATGAATATGAATACATTTTTCTGTCGACTCATCTCATTCAATATAGGGGCTTAAGAACGAAACTCCACCTAAATACTATGCCCTAGTCTAGGTAATCTTGAGACATGACGCAAGTTATGAAGTTATGGCCATAATAAGAAGCAGGTCAATTATTCCTCTAGACTAGACAATAGAAAGTTCAGCTTCTCTCATAGAATTGTCAATGAGTGGAACAGGGGTTGTTAATTCCACTTCGGTCAATTGTTTCAAGTTGAACATTGACAAGTGCATGGCCGTACGAGCCGGGGGTGCTGGGGGTGGCCGCCTCCCAAATGTCAGAAACCTAACTAAATCGGGCAGATATTTTGTCTCAGAAGGGCGGAAAATTGGGCAGTTAAATTAGGTCTGGAGTCCGGCAAAAATCACTGCCTTCTTTGAAAAAAAAGTCCCGTACGGCCATGGACAAGTGTTATTGTGACTGTGGCAGAATATGACTGTGCTGGACTTTGTTGGTTATTTGGTTTGGTTTTGGTTTTGTTTTGGATCTGGATTATAGAGCATCTTATAGAGCTTTGCCCTCCTTTGCCCTTTAAAGTATTATGTTATGTTATGTTTTGTTAAGTTGGTACATAACTTGTAACGCTCGCAAAACACAGAATAAAAAGAACTCCTAGATACTTTTGATTATGAAATCAGGCCGCAAAATTTTAACGCAGAACACAGAACACTTCCGTCAAAGCACTAACAGCTAATCTTTTAATTACCACTTGATTTAAATTTAATTTTTTTAGGCCTCAAAAGAAAATTATTGCCCAAAGACCTTATGCATATGACGTCACGAACCAGGAAGTGCGCCCTCAGTAGAGGCAAACGCGTAGCACACAAACGCAGACAGCTAACTTGTGTATCGGTCAAATATGCGTGCGTCTACGTCTTGTGTGCAATGTCTACGACAAAAGTACAGTGTGCTTCATTCAATTTGTCTATTCTCTAAAATAACTCCGGCGTGACGTCAATGTCTAAGGTCTACACCCGTGCGCTATTACCTCCATACCTGCCAGACAGGTAGTTTGCACTCTAGAGCTCAAATTAAGTACCTTTTATGGCACAAAATAGATTGAATTGGCTTTTTGGCTAGGCAATCCAGTCTTTCTTGCACGATGTGCTTGCAAAACGGTGGGACTGGACTGAGAATGACTTGTTATCCGATAAAGATTTCAACTTTTCTTGAGAAGGGTAGACCTCTTTCTGATATATAGGTTACACTATTTCGCTATTCGTGAGAAGCATATCCTGTTATCAACTTTCTTCGTAGTTGTAACTTCGTCGTCAAAATGGTTGGATCCAAAGTCGTTAAGTTCAGGCAACTGTTCAGTTTAATATATTCAATCCACCGCAATGTACTGATGATGAAAAAGAAAGGGGGAAAACCAGCGACAAAGTCTGTTAAGTAAGCAATGTTTCTTTATGACTTTGGAGATGACGTGTTTTTTCACCTATGTATTTAGGTCAAAGTATGACAAGAGGTCCGTGTTCGGTGACTATACCCTGGGAGCTCTTAGGAGCTCCCTGCTATACCGCTGCATAGTATTAAACCACACGACAGAGTTACTTAGATCTTTGTTTAATTGGTGTACACAGCTAAATACTATTACTAGCTAAGCTACATACCTTTTCAGCTGCTGCTATGAGGACGTATTGCCACACTTCGCTGCAAATCACTTGCATATCATGAAAATTATCAAAAGTCATAAGTCAAGGGAATACCCTCGTTACTAGCAGAATATTGAATGAATACATTAGTATCATTAGAATCGTCCCACAATTCAAAACTGTTAGATGTAATGTTATCACACCTGATCAACAATACAGATATAAAGAGACAACAATTTAAAGGAAATTTTGCATTTTGCAGCGTTGCCACTTTTCATGCAACATATCGTAATAGCTGCAAGTAATAATCATGTATCCGTCAAAATGGCCAAGTCACGGGGGTCTTGTGGTTCTCCCAAGGGCCGTTTTGAAATTGTAGATGCTATGTACTGGCTTGTGGAAATCAAGAAAAGTCTACGTCCAGTAAGTTGGATTGGCCACTGTGAAACATGTGGGAAACGAAAAGGGGAGGATCAATTATTGTTGAAGGACTCAGGGTTCCATATAATGACTCAAAACGAGCTGAAACATTGTAAAAAGAGGGGAGATGTAACAGTGTATATTTTCAAATATTTCAAGGCGAATTTTTTCCTCACATTGCCACATTACAGATTTCGTCGGCTTGAACTCTGGACATTTACACTTTGACCCTGGTTTCCGAATCCAGGGTGTGGAGACACGTATTTTTGGTTAACCTCAAGACACTGGGCATCAATCTTCAGAAGATTTTTAAGGATCGATTTGCATTTCCACGTATGGTGTGACTAAATTTGGACTCAGTCGCTGAATTAGTTATCAAATGAATCTTGAACCATGAAAATCGGTTCAGATTTAGTGAAGTTATGCAAGGAAATAAAATTCATAATCTGTCAAAATAAAATTCAATAATATGTCAAATAATTGATATTTGAAACAAAAAAATCTCAAAGAGGTACTGCATGTTCCAAAATTAACGAAAAGCATGCTTATCATTGCATACGAGTATTATTTTTTGATATTTTTAGCAATGAGGTACACCCCTAGTCTTTGTTCGGGCTGTGAATACCTGGTAGAAATACCAAGGTCAGTTTGTTGTTTGCGGCTTTCTATCGTTAAAAAATCGGCCAAGTCATGACGCTATCGGCCAAGTCATGACGCCCAGTTTCAAGGGGCAGATTTTTCTAATGCAAGCTCACAGTATTTTTTCAATTTTTCTGTGTTGTAGGCTCTACCTCCAGAATGTTCGAATACTAGTTCCAGAGTCATGGCACGCAAATTCTGATCGTTACTTGCCTTCGACATGGGAAACGTTTGATAATAGCGACATTCGAATAGATCATATAGATGACTGGGATGGCATATTTTCGCATGCGCCGTACACCAATAAACCCAGTGAGTGTGGCTTACCCGGTCTTTATATTCACCTGACACCTAAGTTTATCTTAGAACCAGGTATAGCATCGACGTTCGGCGGTTATGATAAGGTAAGTAACAATGGAGTAGTCACATGAGAACAAGAGGATGTATTTCCCCAATGTTCCCCAACCCCAACCTACCATCCTCTGTGCAGTTGTTGGAAACCATTGCTACTCAGAATGAAACCTTTCCCAATTCTTTTCCTGGCTCCACCAGTAGTAGGTATTCATTAAAGAAGTCGTCCATGCATACACGAGAAATATTATTTCCTTAAAATATGTACTCTGATTCATGGACGTCAATAGGTGGGGACGGGAGGAGGAATGTCCCTTCACTTTAGAAAGTGGTGAAAATTGGTCCCCTGTCCCATTTTTCAAGTACCCTCAAGAACATAGTAGGCACATTTTTGAATCCGTAGCGTGCAATATGTAACCGAATCAACGAAATCAAACTCGAAAATGGTGGACTGAATTCGTGGGAAAATGCCTTAGATTACACCACATATCATCTCGCCTGCAATTTTTTTTCTTTGCCCAGTAGTAAGCCCCGGATTCCCCCCTGCTTGGGCTTTGTGATTTTAAGTAGGTATGGGCGAAGTCATACCCCCCCCCCTCCAATTCTTGAGAAGCTGGTGACGCTTACGCTCCCATCCGACTTCTGAAGCAAACTCATCGGCACATAACAACTCTGAAGCGTTGCACTTGGATAGTAAGGGAATTACACTCTTACAGTAAGATACACTCCGAAACCCTTCATACCTAAGTTGGGACACAATTTTCCTAAGGGGTAGAAAGTTTCCTAGAGACACCACGCCATGGGCCCCATGGCCCTCGTAGGCCACGGGCTTGAACCGATGTTGAGGAATTTTAAAGCGGGCTTTCCTTTAGTTCACGAAGTCGGGAAAATAACTCAGTAAGAATTGGGGGACTAATACACACTTTGAAAATGTAAAAAATTTTTGAACAGGATTAAGTTGAATTAAATTCATTTGATTGCGGATTTCAACAAACAATTTTGTAGCTTTTACGGCTGTTTCTACAAACCAGAAAGCCGATCGGTAAGCGTTACGTTAAATGGAATATTTGGGGACTTGATTAGCATGTGTACACCACTAGAGGTAAGGAAGTGGTAAGCTATTTTAATCGTTTAGCTTCACCGAAGACAACCCTGACTTACAGTTACATTTTTGCAAATACACTTGACTGCATGGGCGTCCGGAGTGGGGCAAGGTGGGGCACTTCCCCTACCCCTGGAAAATCGAAAACTTGAAAAAAGAAGAAAAAAATAAAGAAAAAAAACGAAGAAAATATAACATCAACATTTCTTAACAGTTCAATCAGTGTGAATTTCTACTCTCAAAACAAGAATTGAATACAAATATCAACACTCAGGCCCCAGCAGCCCCCCGAGCATATTTTTGGTATTTTTAAAGTTTATATTTACGATATTGCTAGTGTTTCCCCTTTTTATATGCGGCAAACAGGCCTTGGAAGTGCCATTTCCAGCGATCTGGGAAGCATTTTGGGGCAAAATTTTCTTGCGCTCTGAGCCGCCCCATGGTGGCGAGGAGCGCTGAGGGTCTGTCTATGGGCTTCGACCCATCCCCCTTGATAAATTCCTGGCTACGCCTTTGGCAACACTGTGCGGAAAAGTAGCATATAAACTCTTTGCTGGGAGTAAAACATTTCCCATAAAAAAGTTGGCCCCCCTAAATAATTTTGCCCCCCTTGAATTTTTTTCTGCGGACGCCCATGCACCTGAGACACTTCATATTGAATTGTGTTGCTTTAACGGTCATTCAACATAATCTTTAACTTTACCGCTCTTAGGTAAACAGCTGCCCTTTGTTCGAGGATATGCTATTATCTAGCACCTGAAATCCTTTCGTTGATTAAAACTCTCGATGCAAATTAGATCAGTTTACAATATGGAAAATCATACTGCAAAAAATCTTCCATAGTGGCAAGTAAGTCATTAGCGACGTCCTTACCCTAGCAATGTTCTTTCTGGATACAAGCATGGGCGGCGATCCCGGGGGGATGGGGGGATATGTCCATTGACTTTGATTTTTCACACAGTAAGTTATTGGAAATTCTGGTCGTATCCCTCAATATTGAGAACAAATCGCCGCTCTTGGATACAAGAACAGAGATGATCGTTTTAGCTATGATATTTTACCTAATACCCAAACTTTTACAGAATGGAAGTGTTTTTGGCTCCTACATGCCAACGATATTACTTATTATCCTGAACAACTGGGCAACAAATATTCAAACCATCGACTTACGCACTTTAGTTGACTTGTTGCAAAGCTCTAGGAGGAGGCACCTTTTTTCTACCATACCAGTAAATAACCTCCTATGATCACAAATGAATTTCAAATTGTAAAACTTGATCAGATTTCAGCCATTCTGATGAAAAGATAGTCAAATGGCAGAAATGTATAAATACAAGGCCAAAATTGTCAGAAACTTTGCAACCATGCAAGATTATAGATTTCATACGTCAGTTAATCCTTTTTAGCTGAGCTAATATATATATATATATATATATATATATATATATATATATATATGGCATGTATTATGGATAATATGCACTTGGCGGTTTTCGTTTTGCAGGTTCTTATTCGAGAGTGGGCCAAGTATAGGTGGGGTGTTTTTGAAGAGTCACCTGACAGCACAGGTGCCCAGTTTTACGCATCATCGACAGGAGACATCGAAGGGACGAGATGTTCAAAGGAAAGGCGAGGTAAGAACACACTGCGTAATATGAAACACATAATTGAATGTGTTCACAGCATTACAAATACACCACACGTACATTATACATACTATTTCCAGTTGCTCAGTTTAGTTCATACACTGCCTCTATCTCAAAGTATACCGCACGCCCTCATTTCTTGATCTGGTTGTCGCTGTTTAGGTTAGGTTTAGCACTTTAAGATCAGGAAGCTGTACGTGGCTCATAGAGTACCCACATATACCAGGATGATCGTCGATGGACACCAGCAAGATTCTCCTTCCCTCTTCGACTAGTGCTCGAGGGGAACGAGGCAAGGATGTACTAACCGTTCCCAATCTTGTTCCCAAGACCGTTATCTAACGTCCTCATTCGACAGACCTAAGTGTATACACAGTCTTTAGTAACTTCCCTAAACGCTGGGAGGGTGGAGGACCCTTGCTCTGCCCACTGCTCGGCAGCGGAACCACACAAACTGGATGACTTTTTAATCAAACCACTTCCGAAATCAGACCATGGAGCTACTACCTGGACTAGCTCCATGGTCAAACAACCCTAGCTTTCATACAATATTTTTGAACACCTTTAAACACACATATTTTTAAACACCTTCGCTGGTAACAGCCATGTCGAACATGTACATGTTAGTCACCAAGCATGCAAGGCAGTACACCCAAACTCGGAGCTATCACCACCCGTTACTGACAGAATACTAGAGCTTGTACAGCTCAGTTGACAAGTGGCGACCGCATTTCACGAGAACGTGTATGAAATACAAATTTACTATGGTCTTGATCAAAACCATGTTTACAGTCGCTTTGCTGGTAGATACCTAATGATTCTACATTATCTAGGCCAGTTTTTCATTTTTTTTCTTGTTCCTTCACCTGGCAGAAAACGTTTTTCTATTTCACTGTCAGATAGTATTTAGTTCATGCTATCCTTTTCCAAGTAATTTACAGGGTACGCCACGCAAACTTCTTTATCTCACTAGATTTAGTTATTCCCACGCTTCCAGCACACCTGGCAGTCTTTCCGGTTTCCTGTCACGTGTTTTGGTTTACGTGACTACTTCCACGTCTCACACCACGCCGGAACGTCCTCCATCCCATATTTTGTAGGTGTGGCCGATTTTACCTTCTGTGGCCTCCTCATTGGTCATACAGTACCGACACATTAATTAATATTTATTTGCTTGAGTGCGTGTTAACTTTTAACCAATCAGAGGACTGCAGGTAGTTCCTGGATCTTCCCACAACTCTCGTGGCTTGGAAGTACGAGAAGGGCTCCCAGTCCGCAAGCTCTCACTCGTGCTGCAGACCTTGGAACGTAAACAACACGTAGTCATTTTGTTCATAGTTAATTGTTTCTTTTGGCCGGCCTCTCTAATTAAATCATCTTTTTTGGAATGGAAATAAATCAACAATCATCAGGAAATCAACGTTATTTGAACTGTCTTTAATTTTCTGTCTGGATTTACACCCCAAGATCCCTGTACAAAGCCTTCGCAGGAGCGATTGGCCCATTATCCTACACAGACCCTTTTCCAAATAGCAACTACAAAGGATTATGGGATAGACTTTAAGTACGCATTTTTTGTCCACAGTAAAATGCCATTGACGAAAACGACACACACCAAAACTCGATCCCACAATCCTTTGTAATTGCTATTTGGAAAAGGGTCTATGGCGGAGGAGCGAGCTCTTGACCAACCCAACACGGCGGAGAAACGGGCTTGAACTTTGTACGTCTTTGTCCCCTGTTCCCTTCTTAACGATAGCCCGAACTGTCTATTAAAGGAAATCACCCCCACCTGTATGGATCGAAGGACTCCCCATTTGGATCTTTGTGGACCTCAGCAGCTGTGAATTGTAAATTCCTGAGGATTTCTTTTCGCCAACGATATCAGTTTAGCCTAGGCCTACGTCCAGTCTGGATCTCCCGAAATTTTAGTTAGCCAACGACAGCGATCTACGGCAACGCGGGTGAACTCTTTACGCGGGTCACGACGGCTACTTGCAACGCAGAAGTTCCCCAGACGATGACGGCTGTTATCATTAGGCCTATTTACTCAAGGTGAGTGCGAGACACCCCCCCCCCCCCGAGTATACTCACTTCTGCACGGCATAGGCCTAGTTTAAGTAATTTTCCAGTAATTTCATGTTGTGATGTATTATTCTAGCCTAGGCTACTACAAACGGTGTGCATTTTTGTGTAATTTTATCGAAGTCTAAATTTAACGCCATTGTTGTTATCTAGCCTAGGCCTACCATGCCTAGCCTGTATAGCGTAACAGCGTGGGTCTGACTCAAGCTGTTTACATTTTTAGTCATGGCTATCTGCGTAGCACAGACTTCCTCCCTAACCGTTTCCATGGCGATAAAATTACGCAGATTTGGCGAGAGCACATTTTCTGGTCTTTTCAGATTATTTAGAGGCACACAATTTGCAAAATCCTGCAGACAACGCCCAGTTTCAGGCTGTAGTTTCTCTTTTTAAACGTACCCTTCAAGGCACACTGGATTGAGGGCAAGATTTTTCGAGATCTTCTAAATTTAAGGGCCTCTTTTCTAGCCCGATTTAGTGAATCTTCCTCACATCATGCCTTAAGTAGGCAATTTTCAGACCTCAAATATGTTGAAGGAGATACCACAAAACAATTTTTAGCCTCGATCAGAAAACTGACTTTACTTCTGGGCTATACTGAACTTCAAGTGCATGATAAGTCTCTAGCTGCTCTTCCTAGCGATTGTCAATCTGCAGTCTTAATGTCTACGGACCAAAATGCAGGCATAGACGCCCTTGTACAAAAGGCCCAAATATATTTAGATTTGAAGAATTCGTCTGCATCGAGCCCCACCCCTACAAAGGTTGCCTCTTCACAAGACACTGCCATGTCTACGCAGACAGATAATGTGTTAAATTCTAGCATTGCAGAATTATGCAATAAAATTGACGGTCTTCTAGAGAGCCGCTCTCGTAGTTCTGATAAGCAGGCTAATAATAATGGTCAATCCTCTCGTCAGCGTTAAAATTCGAGAGATACCAGACAACACTAAGGCCCCCCGCCGTAGGTCACTCACACAAGTGCGCTCCTACCAACCTAAGCCTAGGCCAAGATTTCAAGGGCTGTGTTTCTATTGTAATGTCCCAGGACACAAAGTAGCAAACTGTTTCCTGCGACAAGAACATGGGCTCAATACGGCCCCCAACTTCATTCATATCCGCCTAACGATAGGCAGTTTGGGAATCAAATTCCGTCGGCTTTAATAGCCAAAATTTTCACTAGGGAATGTCGGTGAGTGTACTCCTTACGTCAGGCGTTCCGAAAAAGAGGATTTACAAAATTATGCTGCGCTTAGTAATACGGCTTCATACTTGGGAAATGAGCCCGACGTTACTATCCAATTAGATGAAAAGAATTTTGTCAAGGCCCAGCTGCAAGACGGAAAAAATATTTTGATGCTGTTTGACTCTGGTGCTACACGGTCTATTTTATCCAAATCTGTCGTTAAGAACTCACGTTATTTAAGTTCACTAAAGCCAAGTAAAGTCGAACCGATATCTTTTCGTCTAGGAAATGGTCAAGTTTTGGTTGCTCATGAAATTAACATTTATTGTAAATATTCAAGGTCATAGAGTTCAGTAGCTGAATGCTTTTGTCACTGAAAATCTGACAGACATAGATTTGCTGTGGGTACAGATACTCTTAACCAACTTCATGGAGTTCTGGATTTCTCAGACAACTCCCTTAAGATTAAACCAAGTGTGCAACCTTTTCGACCTACCAGTAAGGTTGTAATTTACCCAGGCCAATGCAAGTATATTAATGTGCAAAGTCGTGTACCATCTTACGTACGTAATACTGAAGTAATTTTTCAGCCTGCTGCATTTATCGCGCATATGTGCCCTACTTCAATGATGGTCAAACTGCATAAAGGTAGAACGCGATTTATGTTGACAAATAATGGTACACGCCCATTTGTTGTGTCACCTAAGCAGAATGTAGCTTCTATTAACTTGTGCAACATTGCACTAGTAACCCATGAACTTCATGAAGACTGGTATCATGAATGGTTGGAAGAAAGGCAATTCTCTAGGCAGTCTTTAGGGCATGTTAATACTGCAACATTGCAATCTTCTAGTGCTAGTTCTACCGAATATTCACAGCGTGACCACGTTAGGCGTTATAATCTGCACCGTTACCCATATTTGAGGGAGGATGATCACCTCTCTTCACTGACAGAGTCCGAAATTATTAGACAACAGGTCTCCTTAGATGAAAGAGCTCTAAATTCAAGGGAAAGGGAAGAATTTTACCAAATACTGGACAAAAACAATACGGAGCCTTTCTTTATTAGGCCGTACAGATTATCTCCAGATGATAAAGTTATTGTCTCAAGAGAATTAGATAAATTGGTAGATCTTGGAATATTGGCTACTAGACACCAGTCATATACATCTCCGGTATTTTTGATTCCAAAAAAGGGCACAAATGAAAAACGTTGTAACAGACTTCCGTTTTCTGAATAGCAGAATACATAGAATTAATCACCCCTTCCCACTCTTGAGTGAGACCTTACGTACTATTGGTAACTCTGACGCAACAATTTTAAGCGTCTTAGATTTGAAATCTGCTTTTCTTCTGTATTCCTGTGAGTAAACATGCACAACAGTACATAGGCATTGCTTCTTATAGTGGAGGTAAACACTACTATAAGCGTTTGCCTCAAGGCTTGAATCTCTCACCTGCAATATTTCAAGTTAAAATGAATGCAGTATTGTCACAGGTACCAAACTCAGATCAGTTGTATTTCAATGCATGACGATATAATTGTTAACAGTAAGGACAAGCCATCACATTCTAAGCACTTGTTAGCTCTTTTTACAGCATTAAAAGCGAATTGTTTGAAAATTTCTCCACGTAAATGTAGCTTATTTTGCTCCTCCGTTTCTTATATGGGGCATATTTTAACGGTACACAGTTGCGGTAAGGCTACTATCCAACCACTTACTGATATGTGTGCTGCGATTCACAATACACCAGTACCATACAATGCAAAGGCAGCACGTAGATTTGTAGGTGCAGTTAATTATGTGTCAAATTTTTTCCCTCACATCCAGAAACATTTGAGACTTATACACAAGTTAAGTAGACAAAAACGTCAATTTAAGTGGACAGAGGAACATCAGAAAGCATTCGACACAATTTGTAATTTAATGTGTAATCCACCTGTTCTTCATCTGCCTAAACGAGAAGGTCGTTTCACTCTGTATAGTGACACCTGAAGGGTTGCCACTGGTTCATATCTAACCCAGACAATTAATGGAAAGGAATATCTTTTGGGTTATTACTCTAAGGTACTGCCGGAAGCATGTACTCGATGTAGTGTCACTGAGTAAGAGTTGTTTGGTTTGCTCATTAATATTAACGGCTTTGTTCACCATCTCAAATATGTTGAATTCGATGCATATGTGGATCATGCTGCACTTGTAGAAATTCTTACTTCAAAGCGAGACCCCCCTACATCACGGCCCAGGAATTTGTTATTTAAGTTATCACAATTTACATTTAAGATTGGTTACAAGAAGGGTTCTGACCTTGTTTTAGCAGATTACCTTTCCAGAAACCCTAAACATGGTGATTCAGAAATTGATAGGATACTTCCTCTTGCATTTTCTG
Organism: Holothuria leucospilota; assembly: GCA_029531755.1. NCBI lineage: Eukaryota > Metazoa > Echinodermata > Holothuroidea > Aspidochirotida > Holothuriidae > Holothuria > Holothuria leucospilota. The sequence continues at coordinate 2,735,069 of CM055972.1, forward strand.
CAGGATCTGACTTTCTCCAAAATGACTCGGATGATAATGCTCTTCCAGTTTTGACCAGAGCTAAAGCTAAAGCATTGGGTGTTAAGGTACCAGATTTGTTCCCTGGGAGGAAAACTTCCTAACCCCCAGTAGACAGGAGTCGGAATGTGCAAACCCCTGCACAGAAAAGGGATGCTACTCCACGCCAAAGCGTGCCATCACCGGCTCCCCATCAGGCTCCAGTCCCCCTACAGATGGCCCCCCTCCCAGTGCAGCCATTACCTGTGCCACCACCCCCCCATCTTGCAACACCGTCCCATGGTGCCACGTCAAAATTTTATTCCATCGCAAGCTCCAAAAGAGCCACGTCTGGTAGATTTACACGAAGAGCGCCACAGGGACCCTCCTGATGAGTTGATCACGCCAAGTAGACCCCTTATTTCAGATGTAAAGAATTTTCGGACGACACACATACCGAATCAAAGAGACATCCAACGTGTTATGCACAAAATTCAAAGTAAAATCATCCGAAATTACGATCTACCATTTGACGCAAAAGAATTGAAAATGCAACAGGAGACGTGTCTTTTTTTAAGCCAGTCTACGATTTTCTGGCATATGATATTCTACCTCAAGATGTCAAGTCTGCTCGTACTATTCATACCAGAGCTGAACAATACATTATGTGTGATGGTCTTTTGTTTAGATTGACTTTGCATAGTAAGCACAAGTCTAGGGTGGTACTACAATTAGCTATTCCGGTTACAATTGTAGAAAAGATTCTTTCAAAATATCACGATGGTCTTCTTAGCGAGATGTATTTAATTTCAACAGGCTTAAACCATGTTTTGTACGTGCATCAAATCAAAGTAAACCTATTCCAAGTGTGGATAAACTTAAAGCTGCATGTATTGAGAATGTACATATAAGTGTAGGCAAGAATATTTCCAATGTTCAGTTTCAAGATGAAATGGGCAATAATTTGCCTCAAGTTACAGGCAAAGATATTTTTAAAATTTATCATGTTGAGCCAATCGATGTCTTTCTGTGCCTGAAAAATGTTAAGCCCAATCATAATTTGGCTGCTACAGTGCCTTTAAGTGAACACCAAGTAAAATTACAATTTCGAAAATTAGCACATGCTCCTCGTAGCGCGATGGAAATTTGCCGTTCAAGCATAGGGGAAATTTACAGATTTTGCTGAGCATGCAATTTATGGGAACAGAGAAACCTTTTAAATTTTGGTGGAATGCTCTTCAATATTCGGACACGACCGAAATTTTAGACCCCTTGTTAGACGCGCGTATCTCGATCACAGGTGGTCCTGATAAATTTGTGCAACAATAATTCCAGTATCAGGCAGGCATCGGTTCTACACTTACTATACACGTATGTTTTGCTATTCATACAATCTTCATTGCATATTGTATTTATCATGATCGCGTGGTTCCTTTTAGTCCTGTTGTATACATTTTTGAGATACCGTTTTGCTAATGAAGAGATGCATTGATGTTATCTTTGCTCAATGAATTTTCATGTGTTGCCACCTTTAACCTTTGTTACTTGCGGTGAAGTCGTCTTCATTACGTCATACAATGTGAGCGAATATTTACTGTCAATCAAATGTGTAGGTTAGGTTAGATGAGGTTTAACGTGCCAGTTTCTAACCAATAAGACAGGAGTGTTACGTCATTGTGGATTCGGCAGAGCGTTTACCCAATTTATTAGAATCCACCTGGAACAGTAGCAACACTGGTTTCCACACAGGAAATGCGTATCACAAATGAACTTTTGTTGAACCTGACAGTATTTCATTGCTCGCTCACAGTCGCTATGAGTCATATTACATTTCTAGGACTGCAACGTTCATTGAAATTTGGTTTGTACATCATTTAACAACAGGCAAAATGTATTCACATTTCAATGTTGTTTGTAATCCTAAGCTTAACTTTAAGTACTTTTCGAATTGGTCTTGCAGTCAGCTGTACTCTGTTTAAGTCATATCGTAGGTAGAATTTCCTGGTTTCTCCTCACCAGATGTTATAATTCTGAGTACACCTACATGTTCTTGTTTCAGTTACACTGCTCAATGTAACTTCCCCTTAAAAGTCTAGAAGTCCATTTGCTTTCAGAGGGTACATTTATCCTTTGCTCATGTTGTCACTTTACTCAAGTGTCATAATTTTTTGTCCTTTACTTCTTGGTATTCCTAGTGTAAAAACGTACAGTTTTGCCTTGAGAAAACGTTGATTCAAATGTATGATTTGAAGTACTTTGTAGGTGTGGCCAAATTTTACTTTCTGTGGCCTCCTCATTGGTCATACAGTACCGACACATTAATTAATATTTATTTGCTTGAGTGCGTGTTAACTTTTAACCAATCAGGGGACTGCAGGTAGTTCCTGGATCTTCCCACAACTCTCGTGGATTGGAAGTACGAGAAAGGCTCCCAGTCCGCAAGCTCTCACTCGTGCTGCAGACCTTGAAACGTAGTCATCTTGCATATAGTTAATTAATTCTTTTGGCCGGTCTCCCTAATTAAATCATCTTTTTTGGAATGGAAATAAATCAACAATCATCAGGAAATCAACGTTATTTGAACTGTCTTTAATTTTCTATCTGGATTTACACCCCAAGATCCCTGTCCAAAGCCTTCTCAGGAGCGATTGGCCCCCACATCACTTTCCTGGATATATTTTTCCAAACTTATTATTCCAGTTGTCTCTTATTTTCTTTCGCATACTAGAGCCAGTGTAAAAGTTCTGACTACAGTGTACCTAATGTTTATATTATTCATCAAACGCCGAGTAGGAATCTCACGAAGGGGGGTGGGGGTCGGCCCATGCAAAAATCTTCCATAGAATTCTATAGAAAAAAATCTATAGAAACTATAAGATTTTCTATAGAAATTCCTGCAGGCCCGTAGTCAAAGGGGGGCCAGGGGGCTAAGTCCCCCTGAAATTTTTTTGGCCCCTCTAGAGAGTTTGAATCTTACCATTGACTTAATACATTTGTACACATTTGCCCCCTCAAAAAATTTTTCGCCCCCTGGAAAAATTCTTGCCCCCTCCAGTACCTTGTCTGGCTATGGGCCTGAATTCCTGTAGAAAATCCTATAATCCTTCTAAAGGAAAATCCTGTAGACCCTCTATAGAATCTTACAGAGTTTCTTTAGAATAACTTTAAAGAAACTCTAAAGAAACCCTTTAGAGGTTCTTTAAAAAAGTAGGCCACTTTTCTAAAGAAACACTTTAAGTTTCTGTAGGGAATGAGTGGGGCTCTGTAGAAACTGTATAGAGGTTCTGTGGAAACTGTATGGAAGTTTGAAGATAAATGTCTGCAATTAATTTCTGTGAAAAACATAGACATTTTCCATTCGATACTATGAACATGATGTGTAACTATGAGACTTTTGCATCCATGATGCTTTTACTTTTTCAATGCCCCCTCTTATCTCGGGCAAGATAGCCAGGGGTCGAGAGCGAAGTTCGGTGTAATTCAGGGTTGCCAGATTGTTCCATCATTCACTGGCCAAATATGTCCCGAAAATCAGCCAATGCATTTGCAATCAGCATATGCAAATATGTCCCGTACAATGCAAATATGTCCCGAAAATCAGCCAAAACGGTAAAATATGCCAAATGAAATTTACCGGGCGTTATGAGGCGTATTCTATATCAATTGTGTACTCTGGCACTCTGTTGCAAGCAGAGACCAGCTGCTCAGAAGCATATGCTCGCATCTGATTAGTCCAGAGTTCTGACAGGTGTTACTTTTCCCTGCTTGTGCTAAAAATAGGGAACTGTTCGGGCCGGAAATTGTGTGTGGTCTGTGTACAATGCATAATCACATATGGCATAAGGAATGACGAATACAATGATTACTAGCTGCATACCTCCGAAATCAAAATTGGCCAAAATCAGCCTAAAATCGGCCAAAATCGCTTTGGCCGGTAGCTGAGAAAACGCACCGGCCAAAGAGGTTCAAAATATGCCAAATATACGATTTGGCTGGTAATCGGCCAGCATTTTTCGAAAAGTCCCCTGACTCTCTGGCGAAGAGCCAGGGGCGAAAACCAAACAATACTCCCGAAGGAGTTCTGCTCCCTGAAGGAGTAACAACGTCCCCAAGGGACAAACTTTGACTTAACTGACCCACCCTTAACTGACAGAGGTAATCGGCCAATATGGCTTATAGTGAAAAATGTTATTACATATTTTTTTTTAAAGTAATATAGTTCATACATCTTAATATATTCTTTATCTGTCTTGATAAATTACTTATCTTTTGTGCTAAAACGTCTCTTGCTACATATCTGATTGATTTAGGCCTGCCCTAAGCATAAAATTACAATATTTTTGTCAAAATTTTGGCCACACCCACTTACTCTATACCAGGGGGCTCCAAACTCTTTAGCTTGGTGGCCCCAATTTTCTACTCCGGAATCTTGGTGGCCCTTATATTTACGGATGTGTGAGAGGAGTTTGAGTTGACTTGGTTATGCAGTGTTAATAAAGCAGATCACTGGTTCTCGGATTAAAATCACTCCCATTGCTTATTTTTAATGAGAAATTTGTCAATTATTTTTCCCTCCCGAATCCTTTTCGCGACCCTCAAAAGGGTCGCAAACCCTAGTTTGCCGACCCCTGCTCTATACCATAAGTAATTTCAGTGAATAAAGAAGGAATATTTTCAGGAATTTTTGCTGAATTTAGAAGAACATTTTGTGTGGGGATCTAATATCATTGTAAAGATCAAAGATAGGGGATTTGAATGCACCTTTTAATTTTTTTAATTCATTAATATTTAAATTAGATGTTTTATAGAAACTGTATAGAAATTCTATAGAAACTTTATGAAATTCTATAGAAATGCATCAATATGTTTCTATAGCATTTCTCTAGAGAGTATCCTGTAGGATTGTTCTACAGAGATTGCTCTATGTAAAAACTGAGCTATGGAAACTTCTATAGAAATTCTATAGACCTCTAAAGGGACTTCAAATTTCTATAGAGGACTTTTAACATTTCTATAGAAAGTCGTTGATTCTATAGTTCTAAAGATCTCTATAGGCATTTCTATAGAATTCTATAGAAAACTTTTGTATTGGGGGGAGGAGGGGGGGGGGGGTCTAGGGCACACCAGGTTAATTGTGCAAGATATAAGACGAGAAGCCTTAAAGGTGACAAGTGCTTCTCCAACAGGAAAACTGTGGAAATGAGACCCTGTAAGATACGAATTCCTGTTGCATTAGATGTTCAAGATAACAAAGAAGCATAATCTTACGAAATCGTATACCATTATGCAGTGTGACCACTCTGCAATACTGATGCAGTGTGACCTCTCTGCAATACTGGAAAAGGCCAGCAGTAACTGTAATTATTGACCTATAGTCACTCAAATGGCCTCGGAGGGAGGTGTGGATCCTTCCCCGAAACTTTTAAACTAGATCGCTGATGAATGGGTAAATTGAATCTTGTGGCAACTGGAAATCGTGATTTGTATTCAAAGAAGTATGTTTATGACATTGTTTATTATCATTTAGTGTAACTACGGTGTTCTGTTTTAATTTAGCAATTGGCTGCCCAATAATAATAAGCATATTTGTATATTTTCGAATCAATAAAACTAAATAAAGGTGGATCTGCTCATCAGATCGCATTCTACTACCCTTAGGCCATCTCCACCCTTCCTCAGTCAAACTATCCCCAAGGTGGTTCAATGTCCTTTGAGGCCCAACAAAACCCAGTGGAGAAGCACTGACCCAAGAGATAGTACAATGACTGAGGGCAACATATTTGTTAATTGTGCACTTTTTGAAGAAAGCATGAAAGTTTCCCCATAGGTACTTGTAAGCACACTGATTCATGTTCTGCTTGGTACCCATCGTTAAAATCAAGTGACCAGCAGCCATTTTGAATTTAAAAATGATGGCCATTGGTATCTATAAACTAGGGTATCTGAGCATCTAGACAACATAAAAATGTAATATAAATGTCGATACCTACATTGTACAGTGTATGAATGCCTTTTTGTGATTAACAGTATCACCCGAAGGTTGGAAATGCGGTCAAAGAAATCAAAATGTCCCCCTTACATGCACTTCATTAGGCTAAGGAAAACATTAAATTTTTTGAACAAATCATAAATGTTTGCTCATAGATACTATTGAGTGGGGTGATTCAAATAAAGATATAGGTACCCATCGCTACCATCACGTAACCAGCCGCCATTTTGAATTTAAAAATGGCTGCCATCGGAATTCATTAATCAGGGAATCTGGGCTTCTGTCAACACAAAAATGTAATTCAATGTCTTATTTTCACATTTGTATGGTGAACAAATCCATTTCGATAGCAACAGATGAATTCTGACTTTCACCAGGGGATCAAACGGGGACGTTGTGAAATCCAAGATGGCCTTTATGCATAAATTACGACTTATTCAACAAGTTCTTGGATGTCATACTAGACGGATATAATGTGCATGGAGTTTACTCCAGCAGTTCCATCCTCTAGTGCATGAGTTAGAGATCGTTTTCCCTCAGTCGAATGAAATATATGTATGGAGGTCAATTTGATTTCAATATGGCCGTCGTTTGACCCTCTTTCTAACTATTGGGTGATACTATTAATCACAAAAATGGATTCTTACACATAAAGGCATCGACATTTTAACCATATGAGTGTGTCGTCTAGATGCTAAGCAGTGGCGTAGCTAGGAATTTTTTGTTGGGGGGCTGAAGATTTTTGTGGGGGGCTCCCGTTTACTGTCTAAGCGGTGCGCCACCATGAGTTGGCGCGGAGCATACCAAGAATTTTTTAGATTTTAATACATCCCAGATGGCCGGAAATGGCACTTGCCAGGCTTGATAGCAGCCATCAAGAAGTGCAATTTTTGTGAACAAAATGTAAAGTTTGATTTTATTTTATTACAAATTTCTGTGAGGACGGATTAGCTCAGCTGTTCGGACTTTTGGTCCAAGGACTGCAAGTTTGAATCCCGTTTACTCAGTGGCGTACCCAGGATTTCTCTAGCGGGGGAGGGGGTATGCAGTAGTTTGTTGTGAGATCGAAATCCTGTTGGGTCTAAGGGGAGGGGGTGTCCCCTCCGCTTTGAAAATTTTTGAAAAATTAGGTATCCTTACATGCAATCTGGTGCCACAAATGCTACCTTTTGAAGTAAACTTTGTGAAAAAAATTTACCTATTTTTAGGAACTAAAAACAAATAGGCATCAGTGAGGGAGGCATAACCCAATGGCCTCTCCGTGTACGCCACTGCGTTTACTGTCTAAGCGGAGCGCCACCATAGGTTGGCGGGGAGCGTTCCAAGAAAATTTGAGGTTTTAATACATCCCAGATGGCCGGAAATGACAGAGGGTCATGCTTGATAGCAGCCCATCAAGATGTGCCATTTTTGTGATCTTGTAAACTTTGATTTTGTTTTATTCTCAAACACATTTCTGTGAGGACAGATTAGCTCAGCTGGCCGGACTTGGATTGCAAGTTTGAATCCCGTTCACTATCTGCGTTTACTATCTGCGGAGCGCCACTATACGTTGGCGCGGAGCAGAAATTGGAGGTTTTAATACATCCCAGATCGCCGGAAATGGCACTTGCAAGGTTTGATAGCAGCCATCAAGATGTGCAATTTTTGAGGAAAAATGTAAACTTTGATTTTATTGTATTCTCAAACACACTGAGTTTGTCACAATCAATCCAAATGTATTCAAAATTATTCAGAGTAGGTGAATTGTTTTGCTCAGATCGCCAGTGGGGGGCTTGGGGGCGGTGATTTGGGGGGTCGCCCCTACCAAGCCACCCCCTCCCGTAGATACGCGCCTCATGCTAAGATACCCTTGCTGATAGATTTCAATGGCGGTCATTGTTAAATTTAAAATGGCGGCCAGGCAAATGATAGTACCGATAGGTACCAAGCATAATATGAATCAGCTTACTTGGTAGTACCTACAAGGAAATGTTTATGCTGTTGTCAAAAAGTGAACAATTTTTTTCCCTTAGCCGTTGTACTAGAAGCGCTACCATAAGTTAGATTCTGGGAAATACAGTGAAAATAATGACCGCCATTTCGCTTGAACATTTCGGTGCTATGTCTCAAAAATACCACGTGTAAATAATTTTACTGTCATCGAAAGCAATGTAAATTATAGCGAATAGATATAGAGAGAGGTGGGGAGGGGTTTGAATACACGGACGGAATCCCCGCCACTGAGTCTCACGAGATACCCGAGTTCCCATTATCACAATAATTTTCATATAGCGAGGGAGAGGTGGGGTTGGTAAAAGCCAGTTTTCAACTAACATACTGACGAGTGTATTTTACAATGCCCAAACTGTCAGGTGTTAAGAATGATGATCCGGACAATGATGGCGAATGGTACCCCATCTACATCAAAAAAGGGCAGTTCTTCCACTTCCAGAGCAATTGATTGTCTGTCCGAAACCATTCATTCCTTCATCAACTCTAGCAGTCAGTTAGGATCCGAACAACCTTCGAAGACGCGTATTGTCACAAACTTTAACAGATATTACATAACTTCAATTTCTTTTCAGGCACATGGAAAACCACAACCGGAAGGAAATGCAATCCAACTCTTCAAGAAGCAGACGACTGCCTGTTTGTTGACCTCAATACGACAGGGCCTGGGGAAGCCTCCATTATGTATCGACAATATTTGAGAGGGGTAAGATTCTTTACATCCATCAATAGGCTAAAGGAAGTTCAACCCCCGTCAAAAGCGTGGTGGAACAAAGTATGCTTCCGTACTCCTCAATTCAAGGACAAAAACCCCATTATTTGTTTCCTCGGTAAAGATGTATAAAATTTGCAGTATTTTTTTCTTAAAATTTGCCCAAAATATTGCACTTAATTGCTCCGTCTCCCCTTAGACCCCTCGCTTGGGACCGCGATCCTGTATACAACGTTCACTCCCTCCCTCCACAGTCGAGAACAGCTACCTACACCTATGTTTAGAACAGTGGTGAAGTAGAAAAGTGTGAGAACCCCACCTCCCTCCTAATTTTCACATATTGTCTTACTTCAGTATTCTCTGCTTTCACACTAACGTTATCTATGGAATGGAAAGGTGTCTTTCGTTCTTTACCTATTTAACCTTCCTTACATGTATCAGTAATTTTGCAGTTTAAAATTGAGTCACATGAAGTTAAGTTTTTTTTTTACGACTGGTACATCTCATTTAAGATGTGTCTTTCTTTCCGCACCCCATCCGTTTTGTACAAAGCCTAAATTTAGTTTGGCTTCGGTTAAGAAGAACATTTCAAAAAGGAGTGTAAAAAACCCTTTCACATTCTCTTTGTAATAACTGTTCACATACCAACCAAATCAATCTCACATCATAAATAAAAGTTGACTTACTTGAGAAAAATACTGAAATGCTGAAAATTTCTCTGTCTTAATTATGATTTCAAGGCCACTAAAACCTGGCAAATCGGATATAAGGGTTCCCTCCTTTCCCAAATTTTCCCGGGGAGGTCCCCGGACCCACCCCGTGGATGCGTTCTTAGAGGGAGCCATCTTCCTCCTACAAGTAGAGACCCTATAGTGGGAGAGATTGGCCAACCATTGTTCGCAGATACGTATTCTGATTGGACGAAATGTATGGGCACCATGTTGGAGCCAAAGTACGAGCTTGGAAGATCATGTACTAGTGTAGCCTATGTGCATTCGAAAAGTTGTGCGGGCAGTACGTACGTACGGCCGAACGTTCTCATTCTATGTAACATAAACATGTTTTGTTTCCAAAATTGCGGCTGGGTTGTGCTGCATTTGGATGCACGAACAGACCAGAAAAGGGTACAAGTTGTATAGATTCCCATCCTGTACAAAAGGAAGGCTTCGGTGGGCTGTAAAAGTTAGAAGGTTCAATTGTAATCCATCAAATAGCGATCGCTTATGCGATGTAATACGACTTAGTAGTACATGTAGGCCTAACGTTAGAGTAGGTTTAGCCTTAGAGTTAGATTACGACGTTCTGTACAAGGCCTAGCCTATACCGTATACGGCGGTTCCATCTCTATATTCCGACTGCTTGATATTCCAACACATAAACCCAAATACAACTCCTAACCCTTTGGCCTAACCGGCTTACCCTAATCCTAGTACTAACCCGATTGGAGAGTTGTCGGAACATCCCCATAGAGAGGTTGGAATCATAAGCGTAGGAAGCTTTTCGAAACGGGGGGGGGGGGAGGGGCTGACATGAGGCTAGAATTCAATGGGGGGGGGGTTTAGCCATCAGACGACTTAAGACTTCTTTATTTTTCACCAGACAAAACGGTCTTTTCCCGGGAAACTTTGGCTAAACGAGCCCATTGAATTGTAGCGGAATGACCTTCGGATCGCCGTCCTGTGGGAGGGGTCTAAGGGGAGGGAGTGTCCTCCTCTCCTTTGGAAAATTTTCAGATATTCGAGGGCCCTCAGATGCAATTTGGTGCAACATTTTTAACAAAAGTTAAGGAAAATTACTGCAAATTTTTGACATTTCTTACAGAAGAGACAAATAAGGGGGTTTTGCCCTTGGATCTTGGGGGGAAGAAGCATACTTCAGCCCCTCACATTTTTGACTGGGCCGGGCTTAATTAAGTTCCCCGCCCCTACTTCCTAAGCCAATGGTTGGAATTACACCAGAGCTGCAGTCCCCAGTCATAGGTGTAAGAGCAGTGGCCTATTTAGGCGGGCATTGGACCACACCCCCACCCTTCACTGATGCCGATTTTTTTTACTTTCTAAAGATACGTAAATTTTTTAATGCAAATTTTACTGCAAATGGTAGCATATGTGGAAGCATATGTGGAACCAGATTTCATGTAAGGACACCTTATTTTTCAAAAATTTTCAAAGGGGAGGGGGGGGCATCACATTGGGCCATGGTACCCCTCACTGATGCTGATGTTTTTGTTTTATTTTCTTAAAAATATGTCAATTTTTAACACACATTTTACTTCAAATGTAGCATATGCAGCAGAAGATTGCATCTAAGGACACCCAATGTTTAAAAAATTTCCATAGGGGAGGGGGCACAATAACAGATCAAACATTACTCCTGGATGTGTTAGCAGCATGAGAAAACTGAAACATTTACGTACATTTGACTTTGATGTAGGTTTTTACATGGAATACACCCTGGTCAGTCAAAATTTTATAAAACCTAGGCCTAGGCCTTTCCATAAAATAAAAAAATCTCACTAGGAAGTGCTCCCCTATATTTACCCCTTCCCCCAGATCTCTCCTTAAACTTTCACTAAATAATGAAAAATCTTAAATGATTAGTTCAACTTGCTTACAACTTTCCATAAAAGGCACCATTTTGCATGCATGCCATCCTGCATTAACGTATACTAGCAGTTTTCTCAGAAAGAAGGGGTAGACCCAGCCCAGAATAGACCCAACCCCCTCCCCCTTTCTTACCAGCACAAAAATAAGACACACTAAAATGAGATTTTTTTTAAATAATATCACTTTTAAAACTGTCAAAATAGCCTTTACCATTATGCATTTCCGTCACTTTCTATTAGCAAAAATTTATCCCCTGCCCCTAGACCCCTCCCAGGACGGCTTTTCTTGTACCGGGTGACAAACTAAAGGATCCGGCAGACAGTGCCAGCCAGACTCAACCAATACGAATGATTGTCACAAGAGAACAGAACGCTGTAACTCACTTTGTTATACATTTTGTACGGAAAACTGTGCCACACAGTGTACATGATGTCTGGTATAGTTAGCATTTGGCTCCAAAATGGCGCCCATGAAATAAGTTGGCCAATCTCTCCTACTATAGGGTCTCTACCTACAAGTTACACAGCTTGAATACACCTGCATATACGGTAGCTAAAGATAAAATAGCCTCTATGATTACCTAAAGTTATTAGCAAAACTCAGTGAGCTGATAAAGAAACTTTTAACTCAAAGGGCATAAGCAGTCGCCGCAAAACTATTTTGATATAACAGCTAAATCTCTCAGATGTCCTCTTATTTCACCTCAAGTATCTTCCTTGATGTGATCCAACATAAATGTTGCATATTCAAGGTAAACCAAGGAGCTAAATTAACCTATACGTGAATTTCACAACGCAGTGAGAAACATATTGTAACATGATTCTCAAGAGCCATTCATAAAATGTGATACCCTGGTACGCTTATCCAAATTGGGGTAACTGCATTTCCCTTTAAATCAAATCTGGCTTTTTTCTTGACATCAAAATTTATTTCTAAAGCATGAAATCTAAAAGTAAATAATGTTTAGATGCACCTTTAAGGTCTAAAATAAATCATATCCACTCATCTGGGAGATTTTTCGACCAACCATTTTCTTGCAGGCCTACGCTACGGATATGGTGGTTCCCTCTGTGGCGCACTAAGAGCTCTACTGAGAAGCCCGCACCAGGTACTGGCCTTGTAGGGATGCCATACCAAAGCCGAAATAGAAGATTAAAATTTCAGATCATGTTATAAGTCCAAAACTATTATGATTTTAGATCTAGAAGAACTTAGAACAAGAAAAATTTCTCAAAAATTAGAGGTGTCATCCCTCCCCTGAGGCAACATCCCTTTCAATTACACCCTTCCAAAATAGAAAAAATCACTAAGTAATGAGGATTCTTAAAGATGTAATCAATTCAAAGCTTTACCAAAGATAGCATAATTCTGCATCCAAGCCACCTCTCAAAGACAAACTATTCTCCAAAAGTGAAGTGTCATCCGCTTATTTTAGACAGCACCTCTTGACTTACGGCCAGTAAAAAAAAAATAGGAAGAATATCACTAAATAATGACAATTTGTAGAGACATAATCAGTTCAAGGCTTTGCAAACGGTAGCACAATTTTGCAACTAAGCCAGGCCTTACATGTTGCCTTCCCCTCAGCGCCCTCCCCCAAGATGAAATTCATTCACAGGTGAAAAAAATGAAGGGTTCTACCGGGTGTCAACTATCTGTAGGTACGCCACTTGGTGCTCCGCTTAACTAGTGTCATGAACGCCCCCCCCCCCTTCAGGCTACGGCCCTGGAGGGTTACACCTTCATACATAGCTATACTTCTAAACCAATAATACCTGAAAGGGACACTACTGTATTCCCCCGAGATATCATTTTACAGGGAACAATCAAAGCAATATTGAACAAAGGAATTGCTGGATTGTACTAAACCCTATTAAAGAAATTTCATTTCATTTTTCCACACATTTCGAGATGAAAAATTAATGTTTCATATATAAATACCTCCATCCTTTTCAAGAGAAACAACAAAATCTCCAGATAGAAATGTTTAATTTCATTCTTGTACTCATTCAATATCGTTAGATTGATCAGTTCTGTGAAGAAAAGGGTAGAACAAGTGTTCCAGAAGTGTTACATAATATTGAGGCCCCCAACCAGCAGAATCGACATTGTGACCGAAAAAGCATTAGCCAGGTAAGTGCATTCCTTTCTTTTTCCAAAGACCTGTCCCTTACTTGAAATCCATATATGAGCCATATATGGAAATTTATATCTGGACCATATCTGGTCCAGATATGGAATTTGTATCTAGCTTTAACAAAAATTGGGCAGATGTAACTTGATATAACATAAAGCCATATATGGCCCATATAAAATTGTATATGGCTCAATTTTTATAGGGGACAGATATGGTACATATATGGCAAATCTGTATATGCCCCATACATGGCAAATCCATATATGTGCCATACAGGGAATTTATATGTGGCCCATATCTGGTCCAGATATGGGATTTGTATCTGGCTTTAACAAAAATTGGGCAGATATAACTTGATATAACATAAAGGCCATATATGGCTCATATAAAATTGTATATGGCTCAATTTTTATATGGGACAGATATAGCTTGATACAATTGAAAATCCATATATGTGCCATATGAAATTTTAAATGCACCAAATGTGGATCTCACCTGGTCCGCTCATAATATTTTGTGGAACAGATATGTGGCGAAAACATGGTCCATACCTGCACCAGTGCTGGTTTACAGCTTAACATAAATGCACACCTTTTTTCTTCTCTTAGTCCCCCGACTCTCTGGCGAAGAGCCAGGGGCGAAAACCAAACAATACTCCCGAAGGAGTTCTGCTCCCTGAAGGAGTAACAACGTCCCCAAGGGACAAACTTTGACTTAACTAACCCACCCGACGCTGGTCCCGTTCTGGACTGGCTGAATAGAACAGGTCCCACCTGGGCAGGGCTGGACAATTTTTGATTGGAAGGTTTTCACCACGAGGCAAATTTCTCTAGGGGGGCTTTGCAATTTTGCTGTTGCCTAACGTGTAAAATAGATGGATAGGCCTACTAGGATGCTGCAATATGCAGTAGTGTCTGCTTACTCGTAGAGCTACAGGGTCTAAAATTTACCAATCAGTTTTGTTTGAAAGTGTTATCAAATGTTGTCTGAGATGTTGGTATGAGAGTTCAGACATATTTATGGCCAGAATAGGTCTTTGCTTGTCAAACCAACTTGAATATTTTCTAAGCCTTTTGCCATACATATTACTGTTACGAGAAGCAAATAGTTTTAGTCTCTTGAAGTCCTTAAAGTGATATGAACATAACACTCTAAATCCTCATTTTGTTGCTATGTGGGGGTGGAGGATTCATCAGTTACCACCAGACAAAAACATTGTGGCCCGGCCATGGCCCCAACCTAGCTCCCCCACTCCTGTCGGAAGATAATGGTCAATGAGATTAGATCTAACTTGTCACTGCCATTTCCGGACTGCAGGCCTAATCATTTTCATTTTTTGACTGATTTATAACATGATTTTAGAAAACATGGCACCACTGTTTTTGTTATGAGTGTTGCATATAAGTTTGGATCTGGCTGGGGTGGAGGTGGGGGGTGCTTCCCCTAACATTTATTTTCAGAGAGGGTTATGGCCCCATGACCCCCATGATTTGTGCTCTTCTTTGCAGTTCAGTTTGTACAATACTGTTATGCTTTTAGCTAAGATAATTTTAAATGTAAATTTTATATTTACACAACTGCCCACCTAAAATCTTGGGTGGGCAACTAATTGCCCGCCTTGAAGTGTAACAGCTAAAGCAAGGCGGGCAGTTGCTTGCCCTCCTGAAAAATTCTCATGACCAGCCCTGCACCTGGGAGCTCCGCCGTCGTGATCACGGATACTCCTGCGCCAGGCACACCTTGCCTAAAGCATCAGGAGCCCTCATAGCCAGTAATGCTGCTTTTTAAGTGCATAGAAACGGACACTATCAAACAAGAAGAACCAAATCCGCACCGGCAAGAACACAACCATGAACTACTTACAATCATTTACAAAGTTACCTTACACCAAGCTAGCAAAACATGGCCAACATATACGACACCCCCAGCCCACCCACCACACAAGATTTATTTACAAACAGGAAAACACCACACGCCAGAAGGCAGCAACACACACCCGAAGGCAACAACAAACGTCCGAAAGTAACAACGCCCGAAGGCAACTTTACGCCCGAAGGCAACATTACGCCCGAAGGCGACCCCACGCCCGAAGGCAACTTCACGCCCGAAAGCAACTTCACGCCCGAAAGCAACAACACGCCCGAAAGCAACTTCACGCCCGAAGGCGACCCCACGCCCGAAGGCGACCCCACGCCCGAAGGCAACAACACGCCCGAAGGCAACACCACGCCTGAAGGCAACTTCTCGCCCGAAGGCAACACCACGCCCGAAGGCAACACCACGCCCGATGGCAACTTCACGCCCGATGGCAACAACACACCCGAAAGCTACAACACGTAAAAAACACAGGGCAAATACAGGTGCACCTTGCCCAAGGGTGCTCCGGAGGCAGTTGTGGTAAAGGGTAACCTCATTATCCCCACGCTTAAACAAGCTCCACAACCGGATGCAGTTTAAAGTCCTACCCAGGACAGTAATTAAGAGAGCTCTCTGAATATCTTTAACAAAGTTTACTCTCATACTTGGGTGATATTGACTTAAGTGCAGAAATTTGTCAACTAACTTAATAGTGAGCAATAAAAAAAGCTTTGAAATTTGTACTTCTGCATGCATTCAAAGCATCGTTTTTTTCAAACACACTATAGTGCATATTTCAATGTAAATCGTGTTGAAAGTTTGATGAATATCTCATGTTTTACTTCCTAAATAATGAAAAATAAAAATCAGGGCTACAATTTTTGACTCCGCCAACATTAATAGATCATTTGCATATCTTAGTTAAATAGACTGGTATATTGAATAAAAGTGTATGCATTTGATGACTTCTGTAGGCAGGTACGTTCTACTACATCAGAAAGTTGTCTTAACGTAGGACAATCAAAATAAACGCAAAAGTATTAATTCATATGAACTTATAAAACTTGTATTGTACATCTATTACTGTCTTTAATCAAGTTATATCTGACATGATATGGCCATATCAAACTTTATATGCATATCTGGCATTGTATGTTATCATGATATATCTGGCTTGATATGGCCATATAAAGGTTGATATCCATATGTGGCATGTTCTGTAATGAAATCATATATGGCTGAATATGGCCATATTAAACTTGATTTGCATATCAGGTTCATTTTTTCAAGTGATATCTGGCCTGATATGGCTATATAAAACTAGATATGTATATCTGGCATGATCTTGTCTCAAGTGATATCGGGCTTGATATGGAGATATAAAACTTGATATGTCTATCTGGCATGGTGGGTTACCAGGTAAATTTCTGGTTTGATATGGCCTTATAAAAATTGATATGTATATCTGGTATGGTCATTTATCAAGTTATATCAGGCTTGATATGGCCATTTGAAAATTGATATGCATATCTGGAATGGTTGTCTATCAAGTTATATCTGGCACAATATGGCCATATAAAACTTGATATGTATTTCTGGCATTTTTTTCATCAAGTTATATAAGGCTTTATATGGCCTTATGAAAATTGATATGTATATCTGGCATGGTCATTTATCAAGTTATATCAGGCTTGATATGGCCATTTGAAAATTGATATGCATATCTGGAATGATCATCTATCAAGTTATATCTGGCATGATAGAGCCATATAAAACTTGATATATATTTCTGGCATTTTTTCATTAAGTTATATAAGGCTTTATATGGCCTTACGAAAATTGATATGTATGTCTGGCATGGTCATTTATCAAGTTATATCAGGCTTGGTATGGCCATTTGAAAATTGATATGCAAATCTGGAATGATCATCTATCAAGTTACATCTGGCATGGTAGAGCCATATAAAACTTGATATATATTTCTGGCATTTTTTCATTAAGTTATATAAGGCTTTATATGGCCATACGAAAATTGATATGTATGTCTGGCATGGTCATTTATCAAGTTATATCAGGCTTGGTATGGCCATTTGAAAATTGATATGCAAATCTGGAATGATCATCTATCAAGTTATATCTGGCATTATATAGCCATATAAAACTCGATATGTATTTATGGCATTTTTTTCCATCAAGTTATATGAGACTTTATATGGCCATATGAAAATTGATATGTATATCTGGCATGGTCATTTATCAAGTTATATCAGACTTGATATGGCTATTTGAAAATTGATATGCAAATCTGGAATGATCATCTATCAAGTTATATCTGGCATTATATAGCCATATAAAACTCGATATGTATTTATAGCATTTTTTCCATCAAGTTATATAAGGCTTTATATGGCAATATGAAAATTGATATGTATATCTGGCATGGTTATTGTTCAATTTATATCAGGCTTGATATGGCCATTTGAAACTTGATCTAACATATCAAGATACTTATATCTGGTTTCATGTCTGGCTTAATATGGCCATATAAAACTTCATATCAGCCAGATATATCCAGATACGTATCCAGATATAGATTTTGAGTAACGTGAAACGTGAAAGGTGTTGATAACGTGAGATAAAGAACGAAGAAAATCTTTCTCCCACGTCATATTCGTTAACGAGCGAATTTTTTAAGCGAAGGAGGGACCATTGATATATCTTGTACGAATCGTTGCTTTAGGTAGAACACACAACTTGTTTCTGCGTTGACTTACACCGTGACGATAACTGGTCCGTTCCGAGGGCGGACTGAGCAGTCGTGCAACCAGGCACTGCCCGAGGGCCCACACAGATAGGGGGCCCACACTGTCATTCGGAAATTTTAATGAAAATCTGAAAACTCGGAAATTCAAAGAAATAATAAATCAGAGAAAATAGGAAATAAGCTGAAGCTCAGATGTATAATAAATTTTTATTATGTTTTATTTAAATCATATTATTATAGTAATTGTATTTAAACATAACGTGATCCGTTTACTTTAATTAAACATTAGACTTTTTTGAAAAGTGAGCTTTGTTAATGTGAAGACTGGTATTGAGTTGGTAACCTATGTGGGGTAGGTTGTGGCCATTATAAGTAGTGTCGGTGAGGGAAAGTTGATTCCGGCTGGAAAGGAGGAGGGCCCCATATCCATTTTCCCAGGCGGCCCAGTTCATTGTCAGTCCGCCCCTGGTCCGTTCCGTGGCCTCTTGTAAAGGTTCTCAACAGGCACAAGCTACCCTTATAGAAAAGCTCACGTGTAGTTCTTTTGCGCTTGTTTCATTGTGCATTATGACCATTGCAATGGTTAGCTTGGAGAGCTCATATAATGAGGAGAGAAGGGGCTTGAATGACTCTCTTTATTCTTAATTCCGCTTGTTGTAAATAGAGTAAGCCATCGATGCAAGCAAAGGAATTCTGAGTTCGTCACATCCGCCCATCAAGCAACTACTTGAATGCCTGTACTGTACCAGCGGGGATCTGAAGCTTTTGAGATAAACTCAACCGAAGAGAGAGCGGACAGCAGCTTGCATCCGCACTCTAAAAACAGTTGGGCAAGTTTTTGGTTGGGTAAAACATTTTGGTTATATGTTGGTCAAACTTTGCTCAAATAGTGGATAAAACTCCCCTTCAATGCACGTTTATTGCATTACCCAACTATTGGTTAAAATGGTGACAAGCTTTATTCAACGGTTGGGTATATTTTCTATTTACCCACTTTTTTAGCAACTAATTGCTAATTAGCATAGTGTTTGCTAAAAAGTTTTGCAAATCGTTCGCTACAGGTTTTGCGGCGAACAACCGAACACTTAACTCGATTTGGCTCTGTATTTCTCCTAATTATGGGGCTTCGTGTTGATACTCCTAAAATCCTTTTAACATATTAGACGTTTGCATAGAAGGGACTTGGGTATTCTGTTTGGCCGCAGAATCGGGCTCTATTTCACAAAGAATGTGAAAATAGTGCTTCGAACTAGCACACTTTTGTGTGAGTTTTGACATCCGTTATCGATTACTGAACAGGGTATTCGCTATCAAGTACTGAAGAGCATGGACATTTTAGATTTTGAAGTAATTTTATTTGTAAACACAAGAGGGTATTGACTCGATTTTGTTTCACATTTCTTCTCATAACCAGACATTGGTTCCATAATCTAAAAATTCCTTTTGACATCTTTCACATCGGCAAAAGAGGAAAACTCGCATGTGATGTATGGCCATAAAATCGATCTCTATTTCCATAAAATCGTTAAAATACTGCTACGAACTAACACACAACTCGAGAATTCGAATTGAACGCCAACGGATATCCAGTGAGAGCTCAGATACTGGGTATTCTCTTTCACGTCCGAATAGGAGTTTATATAATGAACAGAATTCAAAACGTTACTTTGTTGTGTGTAGTGATAATCCTATGGTTGACCGTTGAGGAACTGCCACAGTAGTTCTGTGTGCGTAGACCAAACGTGCCTTTTAAACCTGATTGTTTTGAACATTTATAGGCCCGGAGTGCACGGAAGTCTGTGACAAACCAAACATATTAAGCCAAGGCGTTTGAAATGAACGTGTCAATATAGATGCTGTTTTGTATTTGGGTTTCGGACAGCGGTATAATATTTTAATTCACATGCACAATGCACAATAAACATATAACTGCTTAAGAAGTTCTTATGATGTCTTTCCCAATCAATTAAATCAATTTTAACAACTGTTGTGTACAAAGTTCACCTAAATCTTCTGGGAAAGAAATGCCCAGCATGCATGCATGCTATTCTGAAGTAAGGAAAGCACCAACGGTTAGGCAAAAATGGTTAACATAAAACCAACGGTTGGTTAATACATTTGCCCAGCAGCTTGATGAAAGAAATGCCCAACAAGTAAGCATGTTTTGAAATGCTCATTTACTTAACAGTTGGGTAATTTTCCTCCCATGCAGCAATTGGGTTTAAACTTTTCCAAATTTGGTTGGTCAAAATTTTGACCAACTGTTTAGGTTGTTGAATAGATGCCCAGTGTTGGTCAAAAAGTTGGGCAAAATTTGCCCATCTTTTTTAAGAGTGCGTTCTCTTCGGATCCTGATCACGCACTGAAGCTTTATCCGATTATGCAATCTCATGTAATTACGGAGTGAAATATAATGGTGAAATGAATTCTACAAATGCACACAACAGCAACACTAACATCTTGTTGAATTTCATTTACCTTTCTTTCGTTTTCTAACTTTCGGATCCTGGAATGTAAACCAATCTACATAGCAGCCTCTGACACTTGAAGTCGTTTTTTTTTTTCTGGATTGTGATTCGATTTCGCACCCTCCACTTGGCTTCCACTTTTATCCTTTCCATCAATCTAGCAAGCAAACCACAAACGATCATTCGTCCGACTCTGTCGATGGGTCGGGGGGGTGGGTGGGGGGTTGAGGAATTTGTCCATGGAGTTCCTTCAATGACTTTGACCCCACTTTCCTCGTTTTACCCCTGTACAAAGTGAACAGTTCAAAGCAGCAGTGCGTACTGACAATTTTTTGCCTCAAGCCCATGCATGAAAGCTCTTTTTTGAATACAGATGCAAAACGAAGAATACGAATAATTTTTAGAACCGCATGCCTGATTGCTATGTCAGAGAGATGCTTTATTCCACAGGTATTACGGGAACATGCAGACTTTAGAAAAGCTGGACCGGAGGTTACATGGTCAGCTCCTGTTTTCGATATCGTCAGAAGATCTGATAAAAAAGTAGTGCTGGTGTTAGACAGGTCGTCCAGCATGATTGATTTTAACAGAATGGCTATTCTGCGACAGGTAGGCCAATGGATAATTGTATTTACATGATTTACATGCAGGGAACCTAATGAAAATGCGTTTCGCATCTTTGATCTTTTTCATTTCATATTTCAGAAGCCAGACCCACAGAATAATTTCCTCTGTTGGGATGAACCGTTTTTGCTCGAGAAAAGCCTGAATGAAATCCATTCTTACCACCACATAACACGAATGCTGTCAGTATACTGCACGAGAAATTGGCCTCTTTTCAACTCCAGGGACGGCAGTCCTGAAGGGCGAGGGCCCTTAAGCTGTAGAGGCTCAATTTACAAACAGATAAACTGGAAGGCATGTTGATCGCACCAGTGGGTTCAATTTAAAAATAATTTAGAATAAACATGCTTGCCGAAAAGTTATTACGTCACACAGAGGTCAATTGCACGTAAACACGGTAACGGATACAAACACCCCTAGCCCGTAGCCAAGGCAGACAAGGAACAACGCTCCCTCCAAAAATTTCCACCCTCCTCAGAAAATAAAAGAAAACCATTGGTTTAATGCATTTTAGTGTAAACCGCCTCCTAAAAAATAAAAGCCACCTTTTTCCCAGTAGGTGCCCACTTTGTCTGACAGCAGGCTTACAGCACTTAGAATTATCCACTAAAGTAAACTTTTCTGCAAATGTTTTCTTGAACTCAGGAACAATTAAAAATGACATTAAATATTAGCCGTCAGTAGAAGTTTGGAAGAATGGTCCCAGATAATGTTCTAAACCTCTCGCACATTAAATGATTATTTCTCCTAACCGTACAGCAAATTTACAACAAATGTATGTTTGAGGTTTAGGGTAAGCTGACCATCCCTATTTCCTTACTTTATTCGACTGTCGGCGTTTGTCTGTCAGCCCTTAATTATAGAACCGTTTTCATGTTGGGATATTGTCGTCTGCATTAGCAGAGTGTATTTTCGGTCATTCCGTGCTAGGAATAATGAAAATATGCCGGCTGTTTCCGTCCGTAAACTTAGATAAATTATATTTACATAGCACTGAGTCAATTTACAAACAAGACAATGGCAGTAAAAGGTGACTGGTTTCAAAGACATGCCATATCAAACCCGATTTCTTCTTTACAGAATGATCATAGTAATGTAAATGCGTTCTTACATGGTAGCGTTTTTTGTCAGTTCGTTGAACGAGCCCCATTTGGAGAATTCATTTTTCCTCCACTGGGTGAACAATTGGTCATTTTGCCTATTTAACCCACAACTCCAAGCCTTTTGTGTGTACATTTTCAGTGGTAAATGTTTCTGGAACTCCTTTGCAAAGTTTAATGGTCCAATGTAGATGCATTGTCACAGCTACCGAAAATCGGTGGTTCATAACGCCTTTTCGAGAAAATGCAAGTTCTGACTTGCGTGCTCTTTGATCTTGTTAAACGTTATCTGTACAGGGTTAGCAAGTCTACTTACTATGTTGCATAACTTTTCCCCCATTTAGGAGAATTTTTGTCAGAATCTCCCGGATTCTGTCAGCTGTAACAAAACTCCTTACAAACTGAACGCTTTGTACTTGCCGGCAAGTACAGCGAAGCCCCTGAAGATGATATGAAACAAAGACAGAAGGCCCAAATATTTTTGCCACCTGATTTCTTGATCGAACGAATATTATTTCTGCTGCCAAATTTTGAAACACACCTTTACACACTATGCAAGAAACGAACCTTCCAGGAGACAGACGGACGTAAGATACTTCTACCCTCGATTTGGGCATTTTCGCATGCGCACTTAAAGCTAAGTCAGAGCGAATTTGTACCTGAGAGCAGCGTGTTACACAAGGTGTTGTCGCGGCTCCAATACGAGACTTAGCCTGTGTACCGGCGTTCAAGTCTGGAAATATTTGAAGACGAATTACACAAAGCATTTGAGAAAATAAAAAGAAATTAATAAACTGCGTGAAGGTTTGTCATCCTTCAAGATAAAGACGTTCTTTGTGCCTCAGATGGGCTGATAATTCATATTGGAACACGGTTAAGTTTGTAAAATCGGGGAAATGGTCAAAACCATTTCATGAAGTAGTCAGAATAAATGCGTGACAGATGGAGTAGGTTGGTACGTTCGTGGTAATTGTGTCCATAAGTATCACACTGAAAAAAAATCATACACCGAGCCAGAAAAGAAGGCAAATTAACGTGACAAACTGAACAGTTTCTACAATCGAAGCTGAAGGCTTTGATCAGTGACCCCCTTTACTCCAAAACGATGTCTCATTTCAAGCTAAAGGGGTTTCACAAACAAATGTAGCTAGTGCCGGAGCTACCGGTTCCTAAACTTTCACATGCATTACTGCAGGGCTGGATCTAACCAATGAAGGAGGCAACCTGTTACTTCCGGTCCTCGACTTTTTTTTAACTTTTAAAAGTTCCTCGAAAATTTGCATAATCGGGCATTCTTTGTGGTTTAGCTTTCACACCCTATTTTTGAGCTCGAAAAAGAAAAAAAAAAAAAACCGCAGGTCATGCTCTGTTTTTTACTTACCAAAATACGGACTCTGGTATGAAGTATATGAAATTACTGTACGTTACACAGTTAAATGTTATTCAGGACGCTGTTAGTGATGCATCTCATGTGTGCGTAAGTCTGGATGGGCTGTGCGTGATGCATGTTTGACTTGCCGTAGACAACCATGGTGTACTACTACCGACATGCGTTTACATCACGCATAATTTTATGAGTGCCCTTTGCCTATCATATGTTTCATTTATACTATGACAAAGGATCTGGAAGCGAGACCTTTTAAAACTGGGAGCGGGAAGACATGGCAAAGATCCAATAGCGTTTACGTGGATATTACAGGCT
Organism: Holothuria leucospilota; assembly: GCA_029531755.1. Taxonomy (NCBI): domain Eukaryota; kingdom Metazoa; phylum Echinodermata; class Holothuroidea; order Aspidochirotida; family Holothuriidae; genus Holothuria; species Holothuria leucospilota. The sequence goes on from CM055972.1 coordinate 2,759,017, forward strand.
TTTGCAAGCAGATCCTAACTTACGGTACCTTCTGTGTGTACGATAAGTGCCTTGTAGTCTCCAAAAACGTTTCCTCCGAAAATTTTCCTAGAAATGTTAATAAGGGTTAGAAAGGTTCAGGTGTCAGGTGCATTTACAGTTATATAAAAGGAAGCAGAATGGAAATGTTACCTGAATACATAACTGCACCTACACATCTTGTTCATTTGCTGAGATATTGCCACTCTCATCATTCATAAGAACGCCCGTTTAACTGTGTGTTACAGAATTCCATACAGGTTTTGCAAGCATTACACAGTCCGTTGTGTCAAAAATTGGCTTAACAGAAAGTAGTCATGAAGTTCCGACTGCATTAGAGCCCTGGCAAAGTAACAATATTATTAATTTATATACTATAGTAGTCCAAGACTTCTGAGTGCCATTTCGATATGGCGTAAACATTTAACTTTTAAATTGACTTTTAGGCTTGGATATAGATTTCAAAGGCAGCCTTTTACATTGAAATATCTATGAACATTCATTTAATGCTCTTGTACAAACGAGCTTGGATTGGAATGTGCATAAATGACTGGATTGGTCATTCAGTAAACGCCTCAATGGTAAACCTTGTTTACAAAGTTGGAACTCTTCTCAGACAGACACCAGCCTGGCCAAAATACATAAAAAGAGCTTCAAATATGAATATACAATAGTCTACCAATGAGAAGATGAGAAGACGCTAGGCAATATATGAACAGTACCACTGTTACGTGAACGTCTTGTGTATACAGCGAACAATCGTTCTGTGATCACTAAAACATTTGGTCACGCCCACAAGATCAAGTAGGTTGTGCGAGATGAACAAGTCTATGAATTAGATGTGAACATATAACAGCTCAGCAGAGACAAGAAAAATGCATTGCAACAAATACATGTGGCCATGTTCCACTTGCATAAAGTCTATAAAGGTATTGCAAGTGATCCCTTCCTTTATCAGATGTATGCTTCTGTTTAAGTTTTAGTGGTCCATCTAGCATTGAGAGAATCACCTCATGAAAAATCAGAGAACTGCAGTTTGGTATCTCGTACCAACCTACACTTTATTCTTGGGCTAATAGAAACAGTGAATATAAGAGGAAAACAAGATTTCAGAAACATGAGTCTGAACAGTCAAAACAGCCATGCTACTTGTCAGTGAGTTTGAACGAAGTTCCTTAGAAAGTCATTAGAATTGCGTTGCCTCCACAACCAGATATATAAAGATGTGAGTTTTGCATTCGGCTAAGAATTTTGCTCACATGTCATATCTTCATCTCTTTTAAGTAACATATAAACTTTTCTGAGGATGCCTTGTGACTACCTATGTATTTCGCTACCTGACCAAAGATTGCATGCAGTAAGGAAGGTAAAAGACCTTTTCCCTGGAGAATTACCTCTATTTGTCCAGTAGATTAACCAGTCGTGTACTTCTCTTCATGGAATTAATAAAGGCGTTCATGGGAAATATCCCCATGAATTTCTTTCATTAAAAAAATGTATTCCTTTTTAAATTCTTTTACCAATTGTACTTTTTGACAGGCAACGTATAATTTTATTACCCGCGTTATTCCGGATGGATATCGTCTTGGAATTGTACAATTCAACGACGTATCGGGCGAAGCAGACATAACAGCTCCTCTGCGAGTTATTAACGACACAGCCAGACAACAACTACTAACCAAGGTGCCGGATAGCGTCAAAGGCAGAACCAGTATTGGGGCAGGTGAGGAAAGGATCGATTTCGGGGGGGGGGGGGGAGGAATGATAGAGCTTTGTGATTGTAAGTGGCAAAGTAACGTGAAGCCAACATGACCATCTGGATTACCTTTCAGTCAAGCTAGACATAGATTTGCCTACGCAGCAGACTGTACGGCATACTCCTTGTTCAGTCATATTCCTAACGTTTGGGAAGCCCCCACGGGCTAGACACAGATCTAAATTTGGTTGAAGGTGGGGTGACCACTTACCTTCATAGCAGGTGTCGAATATTTATTCCTCTTTGGCGTACATACTCTAACACCTGCGAACAATGACAGAGAATGAGATCATCCAGTCTCGTTATATTAAGGAGCCCAATATGATGTTACTTTCTCGGCTGTTGATTGGTTTCAATATATGAGTATTCATATTGAACGGAAAGGCTTCGGCTGCAACGTTCACTTTTACACAGTAAGTCAATGGGACTTCATTGTGTAAGCTTGAAGCGGGTGAAATCACACAATAAAACCTCATTGACATTTGTCGTTCGAAAGAGCATGATAATCAAGACTTGTTTAGTCGTTTTTTTTTTTGTTAAATATTTATAATACTGCAATGTTGTGATCGTATATATGAATAGTTAATAGCGTACAGCTTTTACGCAGTTTGACAAAGAATTCTTGCGAAAGTTCGCGAATTTTGGTATTACGAGTGCAGCCAATATAGGTGCAGTAGTAATACATGTCCGCCGGGAGGGCAAGGTGACCACATCCGGGTTTCTCTTATTTCAACCAGCACAGGGATCAGCTGGAACCATGTTCAAAACAACTTCTTTTCTATTTGGTCTAACCGGAACCAGGTTGGATAATGACCATCATTGCTAAAACTAGGTAGCTCCAGATGGTAATCCACAGGAGGGTCAACGTTAATTCCACCTGGATATACGGGGAGGGGGGGTGTTGCATTACTTTTGCCTTGTATGGCTTACACTGGGTTGACATGTTCTGCACGTCTTATCGTCTTGAAACGATATAGGAGTTTTAGCGTTAATCCTCAGCGTAATTTCAAAGTGGACTTTTTTGCTATCATGATGATTAACTCTCAATTTCTGATGATAAATTTAATGAGGTTATTGTCCAACCACGATATGATGTATATATGAGAATTTTCCCTTCTTTAGATTTAGTATATCTCGATATGTTATATATTTACAGAATTTCATCTTCAGAACCTTAAGCAGGTAAAAAACTTTATCAATAAAGGAAAAGAAATGATTTATCTAAAAATTTGTGAGTCGCACATCGGGCCAAAGTGCCAAAAGCAGTTTAGCTGTCGCTGAAAGAGTTTTCGGCCAAACGGGTGAAACCTGGCCATGTTTTCTCAATTTGGCTTATTGAAATACAAAATATCAACCTATGTGTGCATGGGATTTTGGCCGGGCGTTTGACACACGCTCACAGAGGTGAGCGTAGAGACCATAGTTGTTGGTTCTTTGACTACTTTTAGAAGTATGTAGTGTTACCCCCCCCCCCCCTTGTGGATCATTTGTACGTGTACTATGTGAAGTGGAAGGTCATCTGCATTGGTCCCCTGGAGATATAGCACAGGATATATCAAGTATAAATCACCTGTATGACCACTCCAGTATAATAGTTTTCTGTGCTGGTAGTTTATCGTAGTTAACTTTTTGTTTTGGAAGCATTGCCATAGCCAAGGGGTGACCAGGGTACCAAGGTCACCCCAATCATATAAAAAATAAAAAGAGAAAAAACGTAAGCAGAACGAGAATAGTAAGGAAGCTAATTGTTCTGGATCCTCCGTGACTGCATTACCGTACAGCTGCAGGAAACTACAAACACCAAACGTCCAGTTGTATTTAGTAAATGACAGGTTCACTCACTTTCACTGTACTCTATGGTGGTAAAATGAAACATATACTAAATGCACAACCTTGTATTTGGTCACCTGCAAAAATCCTGTGTAAACAATGCCTGAAAGAGTGCCTTCATGTGATGAACTTCCAAATCGTCTGTGTACATCAGCTTAAAAATGCAGTCACTTTTAATCTAAAAATTATTTCCGAAATCTAAGAAAATGAATGTCGCCAAATAAGTGGGTAAGTTGAACACTTTACCTATTTATCAAACTACACTTCACTCTTCCTTGAGTGGGTATTTCACAATTTTAAAATGATTTACCATCCCTAGCACTCATATTCCTGATAGATTCATTTTGATATGTCAGATCGGTTCGAATAGAGGGGCTGTTTTACGAACATTGAATATAAGATTGTAATTCTTCTCGAAATATAATAATGGGATAAATGTCACAGGAAATCACAGTGGTCGGTGGGCGGGAGCATGGGAAGTTCTTACCGTCCCTAACTGCCTTAGATTTCAAAAACAATTCCGAGAGAAATTCAAAATGAACCCAAAAGGCATTAAAACTGACGAATTCTGTACGGAGAATAGACTGAGGTATCTTTTCCATTCAGTAATGGATCTCTCTTATTAATTTCTTTCAGTTATAATCTTTCGCAAAGCATTCAAAATGTTAGCAAATTCTGGGATACTCCATACACTTTTAGCCTCAAATATATGCTATACCTTCTTAAACGGATTCAAGTTATTTTACAATAAAGACGATCATTCGTGTGCATTAGTGTGATAATGAAGGAGCTTGACATTTGAAGAATGCAAAGCAGGATAATTCTTCCACCCAATTTATTGGGAAGATATGTTTTATGAAACTTTGACAGCCTTACAGCCGATTGCTAGGCATCGACTTGCATTTAGTTGGCAGACATACTTTGTTAAGGAGTTGACATGTGTCTCAGTTCAGAGTTGGTATGCAGATTTTGTCATCAAAATCATTTTCGGAGCAATTTGAGTTAATTCGTCTCTCTTTTCGCACATCCCATCGCATGAAAATTTTGGAGTAGCAAATACACGGAATTTTATTATCTAAAACACTTTATATACCACAAATTGTAGGATCGGCTCAACAAGATGGAATCATACAGCAATATAACATCAAAGATAGCCTACGGTAACATTTGCAGCATGGAGTGAAAGATTGGAAGCCTAGTCATAAATTACATTTTTGCAAAACATTCACGGCGCCCTAAGCGTGCACCTATTGTAGGTAGATGGAGTAAATGTTATCACATTTACGAAAAGGGATTCTAAAGCCCTTCCCGACCCTTCGGTTATTCCTTATCCATTCTCGCTCCCGTTTTCCACACTGAATCCTCATTATTCATGTTAGTATCACTATTTTATAATTACCACAGAGCTTCCGGGTCTTCTCCTACTACTAGACTCCACCGGGATATTACTCCTAAAAGATTCCGGTACAGGGACCAGCAACGACCCACTTTCCTACAAGCGCTCCTTACGTAGCCAAATGACATCACGTTCATGTGTGGAAACTTTCTACTTTGTCGGGTCTTTTAACCTTAAGTGATAATTTCTTAAACATAAATTCTTCAAGTAAGTCTGTTTTGATGCAAGTTAGGGCTGGCAAGCTTTATTTCCTGTAATCTAACTGTCAGAGCCGGAGGGATGGATATTATTCGTGAGCTCCTTTGAATGTACTTTTTTATGATTCTACGTGTATTTGACAAATCCTGGACTTACAGCCTTACAGTCACCTACCAACGTAAGGGATGGAAAGAAAAATAATATTCTCCTACAAGTCTTCAAAGGTGTAGTATAAAGTAAAGCAGAGGTCTACTGAAAAGGTAAAAATTGGAATTTTTACAGAGTTAAAAGTTTTCAATTTATTTTACCGTATGTGTTATTTTATTTTTTTTAGGTTCATATGATATTTTTAATTTTTCTTCAAGTTGCTTTCGGACGAAACCGAGAGAACCAATTCCTATTTAGTTCCCTCCATTCTTCCAAAAGGAATTGAACTTGAATCACCATTGCTATCAGTGTTGCTTGACAACGCAAATATTGCGAAAAACACTTTTACAAGGAGATATCGCGCAACAAAACGTTGTTACCTTCTTTAAAGCACACGGAATAATTTAGCGCATTCGGGTTATGTCAAGTAAAGGAGCTGGGTAGTGGCGTGACTCCGAAATGAAAACGTCATACCAAACGAGATGTTTACCCTCAGTGTGAGGCTAATATTGAAAATATTCCTCTTAACACGTTTTAAATACTCATTTAATATAATTTTTGCAATGTAATTTAGTGATATCGTTCCTATATGTTTTCTTAGATTTTTATTTTCCACTTGCAAGATATTAGACAATTTGTTTTTTAATTTCCAGTTCGTTACTTTTGCTTCTGGCACAGACGTTTTGGAATCGTTTCCATTTGTAACGGTTCTGATCGATAGCAGTGCTAACGTTAGCCTAACTTATGCTAGCGTTAGCGCCTAGGTCTACCACGAAAAACAAACTCATCGATCGGAAAAAATAGTTTCAATTACCTGCAAAATTGGCAATGGCCATGAACCTCCAGCAGATGATGAGCGAAATAAGCGTGTATCTTAATTCCTCTTAAGTTAAATTTATCGCACTGAAACACGCAACGCGAATATACTACACACGTACGTACGTTGTAAGTTGTATACTGTGTTAAACACAATGCATGGATGGCTTCATCGGTTTCGGATCAAATCATAAACCAAGAATCATAACCGGATGTGACGTAACGAAGTCAGTGGGTCCGAGAATTAATTGTTTTGGCTACTACCTAGCTCCTTTAACGTTGTGGTAACTGAATTTTTCCATCAATTAAAGACCTGCATATCATGAATTTACACCTTGCGGTGGGGTATAGTCCAAAGGAGGTCAGACATCATCAATTCTCAAATGCTCAGAATTTTATTTTTCAGGTGTTAGAAATGGAATAAGGGTTCTTGAAGACGGCCCGTTCGGGATAGCGGCTGGGGGAAGAATGATTTTAATTACAGATGGTGAAGAAACTGAAGAACCTAGCATCGAAAGGGTATTGGTAGAAGATAGACGAAAAGTACGCATGTTCAAATGAAATGTACAGTACATAACAAACGGTTTAATGTCAATTAAAGGTTATAAATAGTCCTCTGTTGAATGTCCATTTGTATGGAGGAGTTGGGCACTGAAAATGTAATTAGTTAGGTACGCAGAGAATTAAGTAGCAGAAAAAATAACTTACTGTGTATCATTTTCATGTAAGCTAACGTTGTAAATTTCCAAAATGTAGCCGAGATACTGACATAGCGTAAAGCTTTGACAAGGCACTTCAAACCATAATGAGCTCTAAAACATTCTTAGTGAAATAACTTATTGGAGATGCGACGTACTGATGCTTCATTATTTACAAGCCTTTGGTTGTTATGTTTATTAGTATTTACAAAAATGTACTAAAAAAAATTCGTTCTCCTTCATTTATTTCAGTTATCTACCATTATAATCCACACAATTGCCGTTGGACCTGAAGCAGATGGCAATCTTGAAAGTCTAGCCAACTTTACAAATGGTAGAAATTTTCACCACCCAGACTTTTCAACAACTCTTTTTGACGTGTTCTCTCAGTTTGGATTTGGAGATACGAGTAAGAAGTAGCTTTTAAGTATACAAAGCTTCATTCCCCTCTCCTTCACCTTACTTTAAATCATTTGCTAAACAAACCAACCATATTTTCTTTGCAGAGTTACACCTCGTAACAGGACATAAACCGTAGCCAAATCTTGCCCTAAAACGTCATCAAACGTTTTTTCCAAATCGCTTCATATTTCCCTTAATGTATCTTTCAAGACGATTCAGAACACAAGACAGATATGGGTAATGAGTCCTTGTGCACGCATCTTACAATTCTACAACAAAAATATTATCACAAGTTCAGTAAAGCCATTTATGCTTGGAGATAGGATATGGTCAATTCAAACGGGACTAGTAACCTCTTTTTAACCAATAAGAAGTGCAGGGACACTGCGGCAGCTCAGGTAAGTTAACATTTCCTAACAAAGAGTTTTGTAGGTAAGTCTGCTTATATGTCAATAGTTGAATAGGAACACAATACTGAAGCTAGTTTAGCCTTTAATTGTGCCCCTTTAGGTTTTACTAGAAGTTAAGGACTAAGGCTTGATTACTTGGCAGTTGCATTGAATCCCTACTACTTTCATGAGAGAATTCCTACTCTTGTAAACTGTTTATCATCGAACTGGTCACTGCAACCACCGGATGAAGTGCACGATAGTTTGACGCCACGAAACCACGGGAATTTGAATGGTCTTGCTTTTGTTAGACTGTCTTTCGTAGCCGGGAATTTTATTTTTAATGTATCGTCGATCTGTCGATATTTACAATAACCCTGATCTCATTTTACCCCTTCAAGTCTCGCTTGAATGCTAATTTATTTACGATGTTGAATATTTGCAAATATGGTATTGTAAATGTAAAGCTGGAATTATGGGGATAGACATCCACTGCAATTATGTTAACTGCAAAATGGTGTAGCCTAGTAATCTCTTCGGCCAAGGACTGCCGAGTTGCCCTGTATTCATAGCAACGAGTTCTTCAATGTTCCTTTTTCTTTCCAATCCAATCCGTTCTTTAGCAGGTGATTTACATAAAACATAATTTGTTAAACTTTTATAGACATTCTAGGTTAAAAATAGGTATTATTTTACTATGTACTTTCTTTCAGTGAAAACTAATTCTGAAATATTTAGCAGCAGCTTTTCTCTTGCATCAAATTCAAATTACGTCCAATCAGTATACGTGGACACTTCTATAGAGGGTGAAATTTTGTTTCTGATTGGGGCGGATAACATTGAATCGCTCATTGTAGTAATTCAACGGCCGGACAGAAGTACAATAACAGAGACAGAATACCGGTTTTACAGACGCATTCCTGACTTTCGACTTATCAAAGTGAATACTAATGATGTTATGGTGAGATATTTTAAACCATATTCACAATTTACACTTGTAACCACTCAATATGCAAACAATTGTTATGTCGAATGTCGCAAAGAAATAAAACGACAAGAAATCAAAGCACTTCAAAGTAATGACGTAGGTTGAGACTTGCATTAAGTTCCATCTTCAAAATGTCCTTTAAGTCCTTCCAATTCCAGACAATCAAATGTACAACATTTACGAAATATGAGACAATTGACTGAATCTTTTCCTTGGGGAAGGAAATATTTCTGTTTCAATTCTTAACTGATTCTTAATCATCCAGTTCAATACAGCATTACAAATAATTAAAATTCCAAGCAGAAGAAATGGAAGCAACCAGACATGAACCTTTCAGCAATCAATTGTGATTTATTTCCTAGATCAGGTTACTAATATTAGTCCAAACAAAGAAAAACTTAAACTGGGCACATCCAGAAAGCATGTCAACTTAGAGTAAGAGCTATGGGAGGTAATAAAAGGTTGTAACCCACAATGAAATTCCCTGCAATCCTGGCTTTGTAAGCAGATTTAACCTTTAGACACACTATATTGACTTTAAAGTGGTAAATTGATTCGAATCCTTAGTCAAAATATACTGATATACACCTGCCTTTATGTCAGATAACATGGATTGTAAATAGAATTTTAAATGATTTCAAATGATTTTTAATAATTATTTATTACAGTATATTTGTTACTTATTTTTAATCTTTTTTGAATTCTTGCAGAACTATTCCTTGGTTTATCTTCAGTATTCAATGCTGTAATACAAAAGCATAATGAAAGGTACTTGCAGTGAGCTGTATAAAAGGACATCTGTAAGATAAAGCAGATTTTTGAAATAAAACTCGTTGGACAGTTCTCTCCCTTTTAATCCATGCAGGATATTCAAATTAAGATTTAAATTTTCATATCAAGCAAAATATAATATGACAAAACCCCATCACTGTAAAAAGAGACGTCTTTATTTTCTTAACACATTATGGTGTTTAAGAATTAGAAAACGAACAACTGAATGGATAAGCACAGGAAATGACTGAACGAATATTAACACATGGTAAAGATAATGACGTCAATTAAAGTGTACTACGCAAACACGTTTATATGTTTTATATATATATATGTTAATTTTTCTTTCTTAAAAACATGATGTTTATAGTAATCATGAAATAAACGCATAAACGTGTTTACGAGATGGCGTTAAAGTGGCGTCAATGTGTTACAGTTGGCGTTTTAGACGTATAATTTGCTTATGTATTTTATTGTTTTTTCGGTTACATAAACGCCAGGATGCGTTTATTATCTGTTAAAAAAGTGTTAATCATTTTTTACAGTGATTTGAGATATTCAAATCAAACTTGACGTGGCTATATCTGGCTACGTCGTTGTGCATTCAGTTATGCATGACAACATTACACCGCCCAGGAATAAATGATTTCTTACAAAATATGGAAATAAGTAATTTTAAACTTGTTTATGTGTTTAATGTTGTTCTTGAATTACACCTCTTCCACGTTAAAACCATGTGCATTCAACAGCACATATCTGCATACTGCAGAATTTTCATATGTGCGATTTTTCTCAAAGTCTACTAAATCCACATGTTCTAATGGTTCTGCAAATGAGCCGAGAAGATTAAGAATGGAGAACCTAATTCGTGTTTTATAATTTAGCGACTGAGCACCCTATAAAATGAGCATCAAGCTGAGGAAGAGATATAAATTAATACAAGAACCAAAGTCTAAATAAAGCCATATGGCATCGTTTGAAAAATTGCAAATAAATTGCAAATTTGCAGAAATTGCAAATATATCAAAGCATTCTTTGTTTACACTTTCAAAAAGAACGACAAGTTTCCGTCTATAATTCAATCCTTTCTTAACTTGATTGTAAATTCTTAAAACACTTTATCACAGATCTAACTAACGACATTTTATGCAGCAGATAAAGACAGGCGTTGCTTGCTAGATCATACATGGTATCTGTAATTTTCAAACAGGTTAGACCTGGGCCTCAAATTACACATCTATGACGTAAGAATCTGACCATTGGGTGGAGGTCACGTTCGTTTGATAAAAGTCTTTTATTAGAGGTAGTGCTCCTTGGGAGCACAATCCTGGGACGTTTGGTTTGTGCCTAGTCCGGACATCCATTAAAAGGCCGCACTTCTTAAGAAAAATGAAAGTATGGATTTTTGGCTCATTTTTTGTTGAAGTCGTTCAATACACTTCTTGCTTGCACTATTGCAAGTCTGATTTAGGAACTGTCTTAATCCCATATGGGAGTACTTTCTGGTTTTCCTTTGCAGTAAGAGATGATCTAAGGGGACTTTTGTAAACAAGTATGTTCAGGCTTTTTATTGGGACTTGTTCTGTCAATTAATCCGAGAAAGCGGGTCTTTCTTGCACCAGTCGGAAAGCAAGTTTTCAAGTTTCGTGTCCCCCTACAGTTGTGAATTCTATTATCAGTAATTACCTAGCTTCTGATTTTTGATTACGTAAGTTGGGAGAATACAACATTTTTTTCATAATTATGTTGGGACTTCATTAAAGGTTGCCAAGACTAGTAATGGTTCTGTTCAAAGTGTTACGTTAAAATCAGTTGTGGTCCAGCATTATTGCAGGTATGGAACAGATATAAAAGATATTTATGATCCACATAACATTTTACCTGGTTCAGATGGATTTCATACGTTGTGCAGATATTAAGCTATATATCTGCCAACATTTTGTTACCCCAAGATGGAAATCGCGTGTAGCCTATAGCACAGAATGTGTCAGATATAAATGTCCAAACGTGTCATATGGATTGTTAGATATGGATTAGCCATTAAAGGGCACATGTGAAGTAGTTGTACTTAGCTTTTACATTTAGTTATAACTGCTCAATTTCGATGAAAATACAGACTACTTCATATCTTGTGCTCATGTATTCCAGTCACTAACAAAATCCTACTGTTCTCAACATAGGGTGCATGTAGGGAGAGGTAGTATAGCTCAGTAGAAGAAAAAAATTAAAGTGATTGCTCTCTAATATTTTAACTCAAGGGAGAAAGATTGAGATAAACATTCCCAGACACTAAAACGCAGAATCGACGTAGGATGGTAAGGATAAAATTTGTAAAAGGAGCCTTTAAATAAAACATGAAGAAAAATTGTCGTTTTTCGTATTTTATTACAAAATGTTTCATTATTTTGATTAATAAAGGAAAGTGACACAATTTATCTTTCCTAACTTGATGAAAAATTGATTGTTCTTTGGTATTTTCGTTCTTAATAGTACGGAACGTGGACTATCACTATACGCAACCAGGACACTGAAACAAAACGGGTTAGCCTAGTGGTAGAGGGTGGTGTTTCCGGAACTACACCGACAATAACAGTTAAGGCAAGATGGGCTGTTGCAGAAATAACGCCTCCTAATGCACAAACATTATTTGTAACTGTATCAAAAGGTAAGAATCACTGAACCACTTCTTAACATAATCATGTCTATTAACCTTACCGTCACCATCACTGTCATTTATGTAGAAAAGAGATGTGCTAACCAGAATTCCTCACTACATTGTTCCTGTCACTTAAAATCATGAAAGTCCTTGGGGATAACCCAAATCTTTCTCTCTCTAAAGAAATCAAGAGTAACACTTCCTGTGTAAGACAGCTTCGTCGAAGCAAGGCATGTCCCGACATTTCCCTGCTTTTGGCACTGCTCAAAACCATGTGCAGTATTTTCATTGGGTCGATCTTTCAGACCTCAGCATACTTTTCATAAACTTTTGGTTTGGGGTTATCTTGTTTGCGATTAAGATGTAACTTTTTTTATGCACCAGATGATGTTGTTTGTACTGTACACTACAGCGGCGTAGGAAGATATTTGACATGGGCAGACCAGACGCGATTTCTCGACCTTGACCCCCTTCCCACACCAAAACATCATATTTGATAGATTTGATTTTTCCGATTTTAAATTGAGCAGCAAAAACAAAAATATTCAAAAAAATTAAACTTTAATTTTTTTGAATATTTTTAGATAGTCTGTACAGCCAGACACTGTTTCCTTATTTTAAAACATACTTCTCGATTTTCATCATCAAATTTCCCGCCGTCGAGTCATTTCCCGATTTCGAGAAAAAGGCAGTCGTCTACCTTACGTATTTGCACAAATCAGAAAGAAGGACGCAGAATGCCGCTTACTACATTTTATCTCTCCTTGAAAATCGGAAATTAATAATTAACTTCTAATTAAACTTATAATTAATTAACTAATCCGGGTATTAGGATGACTTAAGTTTCCAGGAAGTTATTTTTCTAAAATGTGTGACTTCCTAACAAATATCCCGAACTCAATGTGAATTCCCGAAAAATCAGTGGCGTAGCCAGGATTTCTCTCACGGGGGCCATGCAGTACGTTTTATGATCGCCGGCCTGGGGAAGGGTCTAAGGGGAGGGAGTGTCCCCCTCCCTTTTGAAAAATTGGGTGTCCTTACATGCAATCTGGTGCCACATATGCTAACTTTAGAAGTAAAATTTTTGTTAAAGAATTTACGTATTGTTAGGAACTAAAACAAAAAAAAACGTCATTAGTAAGGGGGACCATGGCCTAATGGGGTGTTCCCTTCCCCTTTGAAAATTTGTGAAAGATTAGGTGTCGTTACATGCAATCTGGTGTCACATATGCTACTTTTTGAAGTAAAATCTGAGTTAAAAATTTACGTACTTTTAGGAACTAGAACAGACATTCGGCATCAGTGAGAGGGAACCATTCCCCAGTATAATGGGGTGTCCTTTTCTCCTTCAAAAAATTTTGATAAATTAGGTGAAGTAAAATTTGTGTTAAAAAAATATATGTATTTTTAGGAACTAAAATATTGGCATCAGTGAGGAGAGCCATGGCCCAATGGCCCCGCTAAATATGCCACTGAACGAAATTGAACGTTTTGGGGAAATTTCCTTGAAAATTAAAATATTGACTTTTTGTAACATCAGTATTGACCTTGATAGATGTGTGTTATTGATAGCTTTCTCTTGTAAAATAATCAGATTATTGCATTAGAGTATGATGCGGGCACGATTGTTTTCATGACATCAGATAAGCAGACGACAGGGCCTACTTTATTAAAGTCTGTACATATCTATTTTACGTGTATTGAACACTATCGCGATTTTTTTGGGGGGGGAGGGGGACCAAAATGACATTTGGCCCCCCACAAAAAACATTGGGGGACCATGACCCCCCTGGGGCCCGGTTCCTACGCCACTGCACTATTGCAAGTTGTAAAAGGCACTTAATAAGAAGGAAAGTTTAATTTGTCGGGATTGAACCCATTTGTGGGTATTATGAAAACTTTAGTCGCGTTCTCACTTTGTTGTTCACTTAGTCACAATAATTATATAGTTCCTTTAAACTCAATTCAGAAGTAACTGCTACCGGTACCTATGCAATGGGTTTTTAAATTGTTGATGACTTTAACTTGTTGCTTCGTGTTTCATTCATGTAAAACACCAGTTCATCATAATGTACAGGTTATGTTCCGGTAGGGGGAGCCATCGTTACTGCTATTGTATCACATGATACTTGGCAAATGGAAACACGTCTTTGGGACGACGGTGTCGGGGCGGACGTTAGGGCGAATGATGGCATTTATTCACGATACATTACCACATTTGACGGACTTGGCCGATATGGAGCAAAGGTTTGTGCAATAGTCACCGCGTTTGAAGTTAAAGGTAATGAAGAAATCGTTAAATGCAAGGGACAGATCCAGTTCTTAACATTAGCCATGGATATCTACACTCTAAAAACGTCCTCTTCAAATGGGCACTGAATAGAAATCTGTTCAAATATTTCAATAGTTTCGGTTCAAAACTAAGCAGTTTCTGTTAAAAAATGAACCAAACCTAATCAAATATTTAAATAGATTTCGTTTTAGGTCCCGGTTGAATAGATTCCATTCAAATCTGAATAGGATTTTTTTGGAGTGTAGTAAATAGTTTTTAGTTTAGGGACAAACGCTTGTCAGAGATAGAGGATTATTCAGGCGGGATGTTACAGAACACCCATCAAAACCCCTCGCACTAAATACATAGAATCTACATAAAGCATAAATTCAAAGCAATACTCTTCTATTGGGTAATACATATTGGAACAAAGGATGTTATAAAAGCCACCATTATGACATGAAAGGCCCACAAAAAGGGCATGTTGGTTCGTACCGAAAAGTATTACATATGTTTGGATTCTGCCTGCTTATTGTTGATTCCTTGCCGTAGGCTGGCAAGGAATCTATGCGATGATGATGTCGTGTTTGTGTGTATGTTTGTGTGTGTGTTTGTGACGCTGCTTGTAATCGCGATATCTAAAGATAGGAATGACCGACACTTTTCATATTTGGTGCATAGATTTGTCATATTAAGAGAAAGAACCCTATTGTTTTTGGAGGAGTTCAAAAGTCATCCGAGGTCACCAGAGGTCAAAAACCGAAAACCTTGTAATCACAATATCTCGAGATAGGGATGACTAACACTTTCCATATTTGGTATATAGATGTGTCACGTTGTGAGGAAAAACCCTGTTGTTTTTGGTGGAAGTCAAAGGTCATTTAAAGTCACTGGAGCTAAAAACCGAAAAACTTGTAATCAATATCTCAAGATAGGAATGAAGGACACTTTTTATATTTGGTATATAGATTTGTCATGAAGTAAGAAAGAACCCTATTGTTTTGGTGGAGGTCAAAGGTTATCTGGGGTCACCAGAGGTCAAAAAGCAAATTTTCCAAGAATTTCCAAGATTGTCATCTGGGGTCACCAGAGGTCACAAAGCAAAATTTCCCAAGAATTCCCATGATCGTCATCTGGGGTTATCAGAGGTCAAAAAGCAAAATTTCCCAAGAATTCCCAAGATCGTCATCTGGGGTCACTAAAGGTCAAAAAGCAAAATTTCCCAAAAATTTCCATGATCGTCATCTGGGGTCACCAGAGGTCAAAAAAGCAAAATTTCCCAAGAATTCTCAAGCTCATCATCTGAGGTCACTAAGGGTCAAAAAGCAAAATTTCCCAGAATTCCCAAGATCTTCATCTGGGGTCTTCAGAGGTCAAACAGCAACATTTCCCAAAAATTTCCAAGACAGTCATCAGTGGTCACCAGAGGTCAAAAAGCAAAATTTCCCAAGAATTTTCAATATCCAAGATCCATTGGGTTTAAATCCCCCTCAAGACGCTTCCGTTTTTCTTTTTTGTTATATTTGGTGGGGTTCAAAGGTCATGTGAGGTCAGCAGAGGATTGTTAAGACAAATTGTTAAAACATCGTAAAATGTTGTAGTCAAGAAAGATAAATTTGAGGGTAAACCTCAGTGCAACAAAGCCTTCCCATTCGGCAAGGAATCACTATGCCTTTGGGCTTTCTGGTTCCTTGACTTGTCACCCAGATTACTATGATGTATATTTAACTGTCAGAATGTACGTAAATTCACCTCGCTTACGCAGACTAGTTTCCAATCTTGGACAAAACTCGTTGGAACACCCCTGTACCCCCGCTCCCCCTGTTCAGTGTTGGAGATAATAATGTCAATTATTGAGATGCACCGCTTTCGTTTGGACACAACATTGTACTGTGGGACGAGGGCTTCGTAAATCGTGCACGACATCATATTGTACATGGTTACAACGGTGGTAGGTGTTCCAACAGTTTTGTTCAAGATTGAAGTTTCCTTTCAGGTATAAAAACAACTAATTGTTGAGTGGGATAAATGAACCATATTACCAGTGTGTAACCATTACATCCAAGACTACAATACAAAGATCCGAAGAAAATATGACATGATAGTGCTTTGAATTATATCAACAAACCAGTAAATATTCATTCCGAATTTTCTTCCAGGTATTGGTGTCTGGAGCTCCCCGTATAACTAAATTCTTAAGTGGTCGTCGATTAGGTTCAACTGCTCCAACAAGCAATATAAACCAAAGCAGACGCAGCGTCACCAATGTAGAAACAGGGGCATTTCAACGAGTGGTAGACGCAGGCAGTTTCAAATGTATGAATGACAATACCTGCCAAGGTAACTTAGTGATACATTGCAAATGCTTTTCTTTGATAGAATACCTAGTTGTTAGGAATATACGATGAGGTCGATTGGTATTTATGTTAGCTAGTTTTTGTGGACCACGATTCCAGGGGCAATTGGTACCGACAGAACGAACTTTCCAGTGCAGTATTGTTCCTACTTTTCCTGGTGCAATAATCGAGTATAAAAGCTCCGCTGATGACAGTATACCATGTCCTTGTTGTTGATTTTAATACTAAGAGTTACACTCAAGACAAAATAACTTATCATGTACGTGTGTTGTCCATTAGAACTTGATATCTATCAGAAAACAAAGATAAATGGTTTCCCTTCTTTAGATTTATGCATTTCATTGTCTGTTTTAGTAATACGTGCCTTGAGGAGTGTTATTAACAATTAACGAAGCGAAGATACAAAAATGAGAGACTAACCCTTGCTTTATGGGCTGTAGTCTGAAATCCCCTGGCTGCCGATTCAAAATCCTTTCTTATCTTTAGTTAAGTTTCGTCTGTGAAATAAGGTCGAGAAAGTAAAATAAGCACACGTCAATAAGCTCAATAGGAGCCCTTTTTAGTAAATGTTGCCATTCTTCAGTGGTCTTCACTTCTCTCATCTGACTTAAAATGTAAAACATCTGAGCCCATTGCATGTCTTAAGAGTGAATTAAAGGTCAAAACTTCTCTAACTTTTGAAAGAAGCACAGAATTTATCATTCTCATAGCTGCATCTTATTATCTATCTGTTACATCTCAATTGTTAGGTCAAACAAGGTTTCTATTATTTTGTAGACTAACAATGCTATGTACATGATGGTTTTTCATTACATAGTTTGATAGCGATTGAAAGAAATTTCAGAAATTCATATATTGAAAAACGTACAACATTGGTAAGATATGATACTGACGGTACACGTTATATTTTGGCAAGACAAAAATGACGTAAGCATCAAACTTCATAGTTAGTTATTGAGAAAATTGTTGTGTCTCATCAAGGAGCTGTTCGTCTTTTTAATGACAATTGTAACGTACACTTGTTTTGTATCTACTTTATTTATGTTACATTTAGAAGATGTAACGTCACGATTGTACGGACCAGCAAAGGTCACAGATCTGAGGGTAAAAAATATAAACAGGAAGGAAGGTACAGTAGATTTGGTCTTCACAGCCCCTGGCGACGACCTGATGGACGGACAAGGTATGTAAAAATACCAATTTATCATCCTAAATTTGAGAGAGAGGGAGAGGGAGAGAAATTTCAAAAGTTTATTTCAAGACTGGCATTGAAATGTTGGCCACTTAAGCGTAATTAGTGGCTATCATTAACTTCATTTTCTCATAACGTCACATGATCCTAAATGATCATGGTATTTTGACAAAAATTTAAGGGAGAAAATGAATATAACTCTGCCAAACGTAGGTTGTTTTAAAAGATTCCATAGGATGATATGTCTCCTTCCAAACACCAGTATCTGATATTAGTAGGCTATGGTAATATTATGATGATACATTTTTTTCATTTTGTAGCTTCTGAGTACACTATACGCTGGGCAAGATCCTTCGATGAACTGGATGAAAACTTCACTGCCAACCCTATAATTGAGAAAACCGTTGTTTCTAATGCCGTCTATTATTCGACAGTAAATCCAAATACTATTCCTAAAACCGCCAGAGAGATGGAAGTATTTACTGTTCGCCTGCCAGAACTAGGTTGGTAAACCACAAAAACTATATGTTTAGTAGTCCAGGCTACGCTCCATAGGCCTACATATTTAGCTCAACCTTGCATTTTGACATATATAATGTTTTTCAACTGTTTCTGGTCAATTTGTAGGCGCTGATTCCAAATCCGGTGGGTGCCAGTTCACAACTGTTAAGCATTTTTGCTGAAATGCAAAATTCAAAATGGTGGCCAAAATGTACTGCTTGATGGGTATTTTGTCTCTAGGTGTAAGCAAATTCTAAAAATATTCAGCCAAATCATACTTGGAAGTGCGGAGTGTGTGAAAAGTATATTTTCCACAAATTATTCAATTGTCTGGTTGAGTATATGTGATGTTTTAGGGTGTACATCACCTTACCATTGATGACTCAATATCCACTTTGAGTTTCTGAGAAAATTTGCTCTAAGGGGTTAATCTACACAAGTAATGGTCAGTTAAACAGTCAATTATGCCTTTAAGGACGACTCCTAATCTCTACACTAATGTGGCTACTTTAAATGAGCGTGAATGGCCCACATGTTAACACCTAGAGACTCTTACTTAACGGGCAAACACATGGGCTATGCATTTAGATGTCTTTCAAAAAAATCAGAAGATCGGTCCAGGCTACAAGCCACAAAGCCCTGTGTTGTGCATATGTTATATTTTTCACCTGTTTTTAGTCAAGGTTTTGGTGCTGATTCCAAATGAGGTTAGTGCCAGTTGATAACCGTTCGGAGCACTTTAATAGAACGCAAAAATCTAAAAGGGGGGGGGGCAAAATTGACCCTTTAATACGTATCTCTTTGTTATGTTATATTGCCTTCTGAACACCCTCAGTCAAATCATACTTGCATGTGAAAAGTGCATGTAAACAATACTTCCCATGTATTATGGTGCAGACTGGTTACATGAATCTGACGTAACAACGTGAAAAGGATCATACAAACTAACCGCCACAGTCATTTTTGTCGGTTATAATGCACACAGTGTAGTGAGTACAAGGTATTTACATGACACAGAGAAAACCACTTCTTGAATTATTCATTATTTTACTTTTCAGTCTCATCAGGCTAATCTCAAAGAAGCGTTACTTCGGCAAAAAATTTACACATTTCAAACGTGGGTGATGCATCATTTTAAAATATGAAAAAATGGCTTAACAAATTATCATGATGCAGTGATTTTGAATCACAAAAAATACGCCGAAGGTTTTGAAGACTAAACTTCACAATTTGTGGCTGCATTTGACTAATAAAAGAAGTGGAAAGATTCAAATTATGCCCCTTAAATGTAAGATATTCCGAACTGAGGATTCGTCAGTGAGTTGTTAAAATTTAACACAGCAGAGTATGGCCTTAAACAATCACAGTGTCTTATTTAAATTTCCCTACAACCCCCTCCCCAACCACATCGAGGCTTCGTACACTTGACGCTGATAGCTTCAAACTTTAGGCCACCTCACAGAATCACTCCTGTGTAAACTCTCGGATCCACCCCTGGAACTAGACAACCAAAATAGGACCATCAGTAGAAAGCACAGAGAGTCTCTATCTCATGATGGTGCAACAGCAAGGGCCAGATCCAGGAATATGAGAAGGTGGGGACGTAACCGTCTGCAGAAAGTGCATGGTGCAATCAGATGGCTTGGAGATGTAAAATTCCGTTACAAAAATCATTGATTTACCGCAAACAGAAGGCATACGCCCCCCCCCCCCATCCTGCCCTGCTGTTTGCAATTCTCGTAAATGATTCCTAGGTAAACTCTTCATCATTTTACATAGAATTATCGGGAAAATATGTTGCACCTTAACAAATACTTCGGATGTGAATGTTTCGAACAGGTGTTAGGAAAAATTCTGATACGGGGTGGTAAAGGTGAAATACAGCTGCAAAACTAAGTCCCTTTCAGCTTAGGACAGCTTTGAAATTTTGGCACCGTATGCCCTTTGGGAATCCTCTAAAAACCATACACTATTCATATTATGGTATGATGTCCTACCCTGATGCTTATTCGATGATGGTAATGAACTTCCAGCAACGATCCTATTGGACATCTGTACAAGACAAGTTGCAAATCAGACAGCATGGTAAATGTTGGGGACTTGGTTAAGATGGGCAGAGGGTAGATGGTTGAGTGGAAACAGCAGTGGTCTGACTAGTTTCATGAAAGAAAGTTGTTAAAAGTCATGAAGTTTAAACCAACAGTTAGTGCTGACTCTTTAGGCCTATTAATGATTAAAGAAATGATAAAGGTTATGTATGTATGAAGCATGGGCAACGATCCCGGGGGGACAGGGGGACATGCCCCCAATATTTGACAAATCGTCCATTGACTTTGATTTTTCACACAGTAAATTATTTGAAAATTGGCTGATGCCCCCTCCCCCTAATATTGAGAAAAATCGCCGCCCTTGTTATGAAGCATTTGTATTTACTTTTGAATTGAAGGATAAAATTGCAAGAGTGGCTTCAGTTGGGGTTACTAGGGCAATGCCCACGTAGGGGAAGGCCGAAGGCCGACCTTCCCTGTCAGGTGCCTTCAATGGGCCTTCATGGGTTCAATAAAGCACATGGGTGGCGATACCGGGGGGACAGGGAGACATGTGCCCCCAATATTTGAGAAATTGCCCATTGGCTTTGATTTTCACAGAGTAAATTATTTGAAAATGCTGTCATGCCCCCTTCCCCCTCCCCAATATTGAGAACAAATCGCCGCTTTCGATAAAGCATGTTATCAGGGTTTGTCCGAAGGTTACAGTGACCCCAACTGTTTACATGAGTTTGCTCCAAATGAATACAGGTTCTCAAACAAAAACCCTAAATTTTCCAATATTCTACTGTAAAACTCCAACCTTTTCAAATTTTCCGCAACAGGAACACCAATTTTTGGTTTCGATGATAAGAGAAACCTATGCAGTCATGATGGCGTGTGTATGTATGTGTGTATGTGCGTGTGTATGCGTGCGTATGTGTGTGTGTTTGTGACACTTTGCTCGTTAACACGATATCTCAAGAAGGGAAACTCTGACACTTGGTACATAGATGCCCCATATTAAGAGGAAGAACCCTATTGTTTTTGGTAGGGGTCAAAGGTCACCTGGGGTCACCGGGGGTCAAATTCTGAAAACCTTGTTAACACAATATCTCGAGGTAGGAAGCTTGGATGAATTTCATACTTTGTATGTAGATGCGTTATGGTAAGAGGAAGAATCCTATTATTTTAGGTGGAGGTGAAAGGTCATCTGGGGTCACCGGGGGTCAGACCCTGAAAACCTTGTTAACACGATATCTCAAGAACGGAAGCTCTAACAGTTCTCAAACTTGGTACATAGATGCCCCATATTGAGAGAAAGAACCCTATTGTTTTTGGTAGGGGTCAAAGGTCACCTGGGGTCATTGAGGGTCAAACTCTTAAAACCTTGTTAACACAATATCTCAAGGTAGGAAGCTTGGATGAATTTCATACTTTGTATGTAGATGCGTTATGGTAAGAGGAAGAACCCTATCATTTTTGGTGGAGGTGAAAGGTAATCTGGGGTCACCGGGGGTCAGACCCTGAAAACCTTGTTAACACGATGCCTCGATGTAGAAAGCTTGGATAAATTTCATACTTTGTATGTAGATGCCTTATAGTAAGAGGAAGAATCCTATCATTTTTGGTGGGGTTCAAAGGTCATCTGGGGTCACTGGGGGTCAAAGCCTCAAAACCTTGTTAACACAATATCTCGATGTAAGAAGCTTGGATAAATTTGATACTTTGTATGTAGATGCCTTATAGTAAGAGGAAGAATCTCATCATTTTTGGTGGAGGTCAAAGGTCATATGGGGTCACCGGGGGTCAGACCCTGAAAACCTTGTTAACACGATATCTCAAGAACGGAAGCTCTAACAGTTCTCAAACTTGGTAAAATAGATGCCCCATATTAAGAGAAAGAACCCTATTGTTTTTGGTAGGGGTCAA
The DNA here is from genome assembly GCA_029531755.1 of Holothuria leucospilota. Classification (NCBI taxonomy): domain Eukaryota; kingdom Metazoa; phylum Echinodermata; class Holothuroidea; order Aspidochirotida; family Holothuriidae; genus Holothuria; species Holothuria leucospilota. Next base: position 2,781,363 of record CM055972.1, read on the forward strand.
AGGTCACCTGGGGTCATTGGGGGTCAAACTCTTAAAACCTTGTTAACACAATATCTCGAGGTAGGAAGCTTGGATGAATTTCATACTTTGTATGTAGATGCGTTATGGTAAGAGGAAGAACCCTATCATTTTTGGTGGAGGTGAAAGGTCATCTGGGGTCACCGGGGGTCAGACCCTGAAAACCTTGTTAACACGATGCCTCGATGTAGAAAGCTTGGATAAATTTCATACTTTGTATGTAGATGCCTTATAGTAAGAGGAAGAATCCTATCATTTTTGGTGGGGTTCAAAGGTCATCTGGGGTCACTGGGGGTCAAAGCCTCAAAACCTTGTTAACACAATATCTCGATGTAGGAAGCTTGGATAAATTTGATACTTTGTATGTAGATGCCTTATAGTAAGAGGAAGAATCTCATCATTTTTGGTGGAGGTCAAAGGTCATATGGGGTCACTGGGGGTTAAGCTCTGAAAATCTTGTTAACACGATATCTCCACGTACGAAGCTTGGATAGATTTCATACATGGTAAATTGATGTGTTATAGTGAGAAGCTGTACCCCACTGTTTTTGGTGGAGTTCAAAGGTCGTCTAGGGTGGCTGAGGGTCAAACACTGAAAACCTTGTTTACACAATATCTCAAGGGAGAAAGCTTGGATAGATTGATACGTAGTATGTGTATGCATTGTGGTGAGAATATGAACGCAATCAATTTTAGTGGAGGTCAAAGGTCATCTTGGGTCAACGTGGGCCAAACACTGAAAAGCTTGTTAACACGTATCTCCAGGTAGGAAGCTTGGATAGATTTCATACTTACAGTACTATGTGGATGTGTTATGTTGAAAAGATGGACCCTTTTGTTTTTGGTGGAGGTCAAAGGTCATCTGGGGTCACCAGAGGTAAAAAAGCAAAATTTCCCAAGAATTCCCAAGAGTTTTATATGGGTTCAGCAGAGGTCAAAGAGCAAAATTTTCCAAGATTTCCTAAGATCGTCATCTGGGGTCACCAGAGGTCAAACTGCAAGAATTCCCAAAATTAAATAGGAACACAAAACTATACTTTTCCAACATGTTAAGATAGCATTTGACCATTGACTAAAAGATATGGGACATCATGGCATTATTTGGAATAGAACATATATCATCGAAACCTCAATGCATTTTTTGCATTCTGGTCAAGGTTTCTTTTTAAAAAGATCCAGAAAAATTACAAAATGGAGAGTATTGTTAAGAATCTCTGAACTTGAAATAATTTCCGCCCAGGACGTGAACGGACATGGAAAGTTGTGCAGCCTATCGCCAGTATTAGTTACATTCATTCGAAGTTGCACATGTTCTACTGTGAAATAGTAGCACTGTTTTAAAGCAGGGCCGCATTGAGAACCTGAATGAGTCTGGAATGAGTTTCATCCTTGAACTCATGTTATTGGTTAAACCACCAATGTCACTAATCAGCTGGTCAAGTGTAAATAGTATATTTCTAGCAATAGGAGGATCACATTACATCTATGTGCATTGTCTGTGTCCGTCCCATTTCATAAGTCTCAGTGTTACTACGCAGGCCAAACATCCAGAGGGTTGGATACAGGGAGTTTAAAGGGATGGATTACAGGGAATTTAGACCCCATGAAATCAAATGGCGTCCTTTCTAACTCTGCTTATCATTCATATACACGGAATTTCTAAAATGATAAACTTGAATTTCCCGCAACCTTTGAACCTCATTCTTATCAAGCAGCATCCTCCTCCCCCTCCCTTGCATAATTTTTCACTTGAGGGGCTCCACTCCTAACTATGAAACTAGTTCCATTGCTGCAAAAATGGAAAATCACCCATGATGCAGAACTGGCTACATATGTTAAACTGACCATGTGCTAATTAACCTCCTAGAGCAAAGTGCACTTTTGCGGCATCGATGGTAAGGCGATGTACACGTTGTAACATCACATACACCAATCCAAACCGCCATATAATTAATGGAAATAATAGACTGTGAACTCTCGAGTGTAATTTGGCTGAGTATTTGCAGAGTTTGCTACACTTAAAGAGGAATTATACGTCAAACAGTACATTTTGGCGACCATTTTGGATATTTGCATTTCAGCAAAAATGCTCAATAGTTATGAACTGGCACCCTGATTTGGAATTAGGTAAAATGACCAGAAACCATTGCAAAACATTATCTATGCCAAAATGCAATGTTATGTGGCTTGTAGCCTGGTAACTCCAACTATTACTGCATGTTGCCCTGATTGACATTTTTTTAAGGAACTTCAACCATAAGCACGTTCCTCCCACAAAATGCTTCACTTCGACCAAAATATTCGATCGTTCAACAGAAAAAGGTATGATATTATCTGATTGAACTTTATTGGAGTTTGAATGAGAACAATTCGATAGTAGGAGTTGTGGGCATCGTATGTTCATTGAATGCAACGATAACCTAACTTTAAGGGACCGTTCATCTGTTGCTTTGATACTGCATAGCTCCTTATCCGTTTAAATCACACCTAGAACTACCTAGAGGAAAGATGGTAACAACAAATATGTAGATGAGGCAGGTAGAATGCACTCATGCCTATAGTTACAATAAACCTCCTCCCTTCAAAAACTTGTTCCTCTGTCTTATTATTTCATGTTCTTTGTTACTTTTTACTACTTTGTCATAGTATAATGATCTATTGTAACGTATTGTCCGTCAAACGAAGAAAATCTCTGTCCACATTTTAACCATAATCAGTGACATGATAACACTCTTGACTCACATCTGTTTTATCACAGCTTGGTCTAAATATCTCGAGCGATCAGAAACGGTGGTTGTTACTAAAAATGGCTAAAATTGAAATCCATTTTTATATGGGGAGGCTTTCAGTGTATGGGTGGAGTTAACTACAAAGGTTTTGTCGTAATAGTTGACGCTATCACCCTTTTAAGGCTGCCGATTTTTGCAACGGCTAAAGCTTTGAGCAATGTAGGCTAGGAAAATAAATTTGTTGAAAGAAATGTGAAAGCGTGTGAATATTTTCAAGCATCTCCCAGGTTTCCTTTTTCGACAAAACTTACCTGTATTGCAACTCCTTTTTTGTAGAATTACTACTAAGAAATAACGAATTCTGACAGGTTGTCCTCAACTTACAACTTAAGTAAAGTTATTGAGTCCCAGCTTAAGTTCTTTGATCAATTAAGTTAATTAGAATTGTACTTTTTCCTTGTGGCTTGGTTCATTTGCTCTCATAACCTCTTTTTTGGGAAATCATTTTCATACTTATTGGATGTTCCTTAGCATCAAGCAGTTATAAAGGGTTTTCGCAATGTATGGAAATTCGAGAAGCAAGGTGTAACATTTGGATGGATGTCACTGTTATTGCATTAACGAAGGTAAGAAACCTTCTAGTGTCAACCAATACTCCCGCACTTACTGTTTTGATTTACTTTCTTTCCCTCCAAAGGTAATTTCAGCTACGTTTTCGCATTAACAGCAACCGATCAGCATGGTGTCGTTAGTCCAATATCAAATTTTGCCTCCGTATCTGCTAAGTATCTTCCAATGATGACGGAAACCAGTACGCAGCCAGCAAATGCTGAAACTACAACAGAGTCATGTAGTAGTCGGGACGACATCACATCAGGAGTCTTTCCTTGGTACATTATCGTGATTGGTTTCCTGGCTTTCATCTTGTTCTTTATCGTCCTCCTGATTTTCTTCTGGTGGAGGAAGACAACTAAAGAAACGGATAAATCAACATTTCTACCACCCACCTCTCCTCCTAACTCTGTGGAGAATACTTTCAACATTCCTGGGATCCACCCCAACATTTCATCTAGCGTAGAATACTCGTCTTACATTGTTGATAAGTATGGTTACTCTTCGGTGGATAAAAACCCTGCCTATGAATATGCAGATGTTTCACCGGGTGAAATAAATATTCATTTAATGAAGAAAAAACAGCAATCCGCAGAAGGCTATGAGCGTGCAATACACAGTAAGCAAATTTGAACCGATGCTGTGGCCGAGTGAATAAAGGAGGTGGCATCTGTATTGGCCCTTCAATCTTAAGCTTTCTTATCTTTGTGCCTTAAAGAAGGGATATTCGTTGTCTTTTACAACTCCTTGGGATTAGCTACAACATGTTGCTTGAAGCACTCGAATTTAGTAAGAAACAGGAGCTGGAATTTTTTTATCACTACTTTCTGAAGCATTTATAATCGTCCACTTCTCAATACTCTATGTGTTATGACTAAAGATCTGAGAGTCGTTTCTTTCCATGTGAATGGACTGCATGATGAGCTAAAATTCTCTACAGTAATTCAAGGATGCAAGATAATTGATGCTGATTTTGCTGCCGCAAGAAATATTTTCAACTGCACCTGTTGATCAGAAACCCTTAAAGTTAAAAGATCAGTGGGGCGATAATTTTTTCTCCACCAGTATAAGCAGCTACTCTGGGGGAGTGTTTACTGCCCTTAGGAATACGCTTTCTATAGTTATTTCTGACTTAAAGTACGATTCAAATGACCGTTCTGCACAATTAAAGGGTACTGTTTTTATGTTTACAATGTGTTGCATCCTAATAAGAATGTTTTCTTTAAGGCCTAGTTTATAGGTACATTCGTGGGACTTACCCTGTCATATTGGCAGGTGATTCAACTGTGTTTTAAAAAAATGATGGTAATAATGCTGGTCTTACTACACAGCCTGATCCGAGTCGGTATGCAGTTCGAGAACTGATATCCACTTTTCAGTTGGCAGACGGGTATAGAACTGTTCATCTGCAAACCCCTTGTCACACTTGGTTTTGTGTCAACTCGAACCAAAGGTCTAGAATAGACAGGATTTATGTTCCTAAAGGGGTAAATATTAGCAGTTTGGAAACGTTTTATCTTTCTTACTCTGACCACAACACTGTTTAGGTAGATTTTGTGACCCCAACACTCTTGATTCTAAAAATAAGGATTACTGGAAGTATAATGTACCATATCTTGAATCGTGACAAATACTTTTGCAATGATTTATGCGACCAATATCAAATGTGGCTTTGTCTCACAGCCTGGTTTGCTTCGTTATTAGATTGGCGGGAGAACATTAAAGGTAGCATTAGAGAATTGATATTAAGCATATTACTCTAAAACAACCCTATTCAATCGGGCTCTGAAACGGAATCTATTCAAATATTTGAATGGGTTTCGGTTCAAGTTTTGGTGATGATTAGCCACTGGATACCCAGGCTGGTTCCTATGGTTACGGATTGACAGCTTGTTGCTGTTTAAGCGTAGTCTAAGCTTGGATTTGGTCCCCCTCATGTGGCTAATCATTACAATCTAAGATAACAGATTATTTCAATCATTACAATCGAAAACAGGTCCAACTCCCTGACAAGGAAACTTCAGCTCCGCGAAAGAACGCAAAATCTACGAACAAAAATGGGCACTGAAGCTTGACAGTCCAGGGAGTTGTTATTTGGATCCAAATAACAACTCCCTGGACAGTCACACCAAAGGCTGAAATAGAGATTTGGCTTTCCAATCCCATTATTCTCCTTTCATTAAATAAGAGTCTACACTTTTGCGTGCTACATTGTCAGTGGTATCATTTGAAGTTTCGTTCTATTGCTTCTGATGAAGATGGCAGGGGCCCTCGAAATATAAAGTGTTTCTGTCACTCGATGTACAACAGAATGTTGGCAACTATGATATTATTTTGGAGTGCTTTGTTGTTTACTTCGATTTGCCAATATCCGGAACCTAGAATTATATATATATATATATATATATATATATATATATATATATATATATAATTTATATATTGGTTAAAACTGTGTCCACATTAAAGGTACTGTGAATTTTTTCAATGATAATGATTTGGATTTGGCCGAGATGGTGAGACTTAGAATTATAATGTACCGAAAACTCGCACTTCGGTTTATTTCTAATGAGGTTCGACTTATGGTTACTAAAGCGAACTTTAAAGGGGGTAGCAGTAGATCCAACACAGGGAGAGAAGCATATTGGATGGCGCAACTATGCACTAAGCACCCATATGGTCTTAACAAGAGAAAAGAATTTAACTCCCGTAACTCCCGTAACCCCTATTAGTCTGTGTAAATTGTATCCTTTTTATGCATCCCTGTGATTGTACAGCACTGGCAGAATTACAACTCCTTTGTCTTTGCATGAGGATGCTGTCCTGAGGAGGGATTTAAGGGGAGAAGGTCTAACCCTTTGAAAAATTCTTGTTAGTTTAAGATGCCATACATACAAAATGGTGCTATCTTTGGAAATGTTTTGAACTGATCATATGGTTGAAAAATGTGCATAATTTAAAGAATTTAATATTTTGGTTAGGTGGAAGAGGAGTATATGTTGTCTAAGAGAAGGTTATATTGTCATTAAACCTCCTGAAGAGTCCTTTGGTTCCTTTACTGCCTTCATCTGGGGTGGTTTAATTCAGGCAAAAGTACAGCATGGAAGGCACAAAAACATTCTTGGACTACAAAAATTTTCATTTACTTCAGTGTACATTGTAAAGGGTATAAAAGGCTTCCAAACTGGAAGCTTTGGATTAATCATACAAAATGGGTTGGCTACACCAATGTTAACATGATGCTCACTACTTTACCATGAGGTGGAATAGCCCTAACTCAAATCACCTACCAACTATAAACAGTCTAAAACCCGACCTCTGGAAGGAAAGTTCAGGTTTTAGATGGTGTTCACACCTACAGTTTATACCCACTCTGAAACTTACTAGGTTTTATTATAGTTTTGTTGATTTTACAAAATTGAAATTAAGCCTTGGAGTGGCTATAAACTGGAGGTGCAAACATCAAGTAAAATCCCAACCGTCTGCCCAAAAGTTGGGTTTTAGACTGTTAATTAATGCATCCAAATGACGTTACAGAGTGTATGATGTAAAGCACTTTGCAATGATAGATTTTCTAATTTTGAACCAGAATCCAGACAAACAGCTTCCAGCAATGGGAAATGCATGAGCAGGAAGGAAAAAAAGGTATACAGGGAGGTGATATATTACCTCCCTTATAGGTCAGCAAAAAGGGGGAGGACTAACAAGCACATTTCAGGATTGTTTTCCATTGTAAAAATGTTTGGAAAACGTATAATGGCAAACATGTACTTCCAAGATTTTAGATCTTGCAACAAACTAGATTAGTCAAAGATCCCACTGATGCAAGACCCCTACAGCGGTTGGGCATATACTTTTTCCTGAAAGTGTCAAATATGCATGTGAAGCATGCCAAAAAAGGCATTAAACATAATTTCTACAATAAAACCTGCATTCAGCCTCTGCAGTGGGCACTATAAATTCACCCATTAAACTTAAACTATCTACCAATTAGAAAGCGAGAATGGGGATTTGCCAAAATTCTGATGTATGGATTGAGAACCATTTGTGATAGGGATTATTAAAATAGATCCATCACTCAGTAGAAAAACACACCTTATCTATCCCAATAAAAAAACTATAGCTTAGACACCTTTGGGGATCATTTTCAAAATATTCTAAAATTGGTTGGGGGTATTCTCTGTTCATGCCCTCCCCCCTAGTTAAGGTGCCACTGAAAAAATCTATCTGCCACTTGGAAAATGAGTCTTCTTACCTGGAAATTCTTAAAGCAAAGTTCAACTTTTACTGCTTTGCTTCTCTGGGAGTTGTTATCACAATGTATTGATAATAAGCCCAGTATTGAGGTAAGGCTTGAAGAGTGCAGAGCATGCAATTATGATAGTTCGAGTAAAATTTGCATGAATTCTGATATAGTTTGAGAACCACTTAAATGCTTTACAATGATTACAACAGATCTTTTATCCATCTGTCGAAAATAAACCTCCCCCTACTGTATCTCCTACAGAATTCTATAGCTTAAGTGCTTTTGGGATCATTTTGAAAAATTTGAAAAAAAGAATTCAAAAGTGGTTGTGCCCCCATGTCCCTATGCCCATGACACAAGGTGGAGATACAGGGGGTGGACAGCTGCAGTGTTCCATTGAAAGAAGATTCTGAGTGATACAGTATAGTGTACTTACAGTTGCTAACTTTCTAGGTCTCCACATACAGTGTTTCTGTTCGCAAAATTAAAACAGATGAATGAGGATATGCCTGGATATTATTTTAATCTTAGGTACTACACCTCAATTCCTGCATTACTAACAATAAAAAAATTGGTAGTAATGAAAAGCTTTTTGTTATTTATGGAAATACCATAGTGACTGTAGGACAGGAGGAAAGTACAGTAAGTAAAGGGTAGACTGGAGATATAGTATGGTGCAACATGTTGGGAAATTTTTAAGGAAAAATACTCCAAAATTTGTACATTTTGTTACAGAGGGAACAGATGGTGGGTTTCAGTCTGTGAAATGTTGTAAGGGAAGGGGGAGGGGTAGGTAGAAACATAAGATTTTCAAAAAAAAAAAAAAACAATTTTTATGGGGGAGTGGAGGTGGAGAAGGACAAACATGGAGGAAGGGTGGGGTGGGGTAGCACCCACTTTCTATGAATGTAATTTTTAAAAAGACAAATGATATCATTTTAGAATAGTTCTAGGCAGGGCATCTTTGGCTGATTTAGCCTTACAGTGAGAAGGAAAAGGAAAATGTATAATTATTATTCTCCTACCATATGAGCATTATTTTTTTCAAGGATCATATATTGGACAAAACCATTAACCATAAGGCCCAGTCACATTATTATGGGCAGGCACTGCGTGCAACTTGCGGGTGCCAATTTTTTCTGCCCGCAGCTCCCCGCAGATGGCACAGACCTGGCAGTATCTCGCCCAGATCTTGCCCGGACTTGCTCGCAGGTGCGCACGGAAGTCAGAGTTGCCCGCAGCCAAGTTTTGAACATGCTCAAAACTTGGTCCGGGTAAGCTGCGTGAGTATGCCCGCAGAGGGCCATGCAGAACACCAGCAGGAGGCCCGTAGCGGCCGCAAGTCACAGGTAGTTAACCCGCTTGAAGAAAGTAGGTTGGTCGTGGACCTGTGGCAATTTCGCGCCAGTGCGTTTCAGATGCAGGCATGGAGCGTGCGTTTTGCTGGCAAGGGACGGTGTTGGTACTGCCAACATGCGTGTAGCCCGTCCTTTCTGCGGGCATGGAGCAAGGTATACGAGGAAAGTGAGGGCATGTTGAGGGCCAGTTACTGCCTTCCTGCTCGTAACCCCAGGGCTGGCTGAGGGCAAGTTGCTGGCGTTCTGCGACTACCTCTGTCATGCAAATAGTTCCCTCAGAGGAATTCCTTCAGTTGTCAGTCTGGATTTGAAGAGAGGTCCTCTCTGCAGGATGGCTAACAGGACACAAATTCAGTATCAACTGGGAAATATTCAGGTAACCTCGGCCTCACGCAGGTACAAGTGCAGCTGCATGGCATCAGAAGGAGGAATCAGAGAAGGAGGCGAAGAAGATGGTTGACCCGGGGATGGTTGCGTCCCGAGAGATGCAGATGATTTGGATTGTAGGACCAGCTCATGGAAGAGGTACGGCGGGAGGACAAGGCAGTAATTCATGAATTTGAAATGAAATTCATGAATTTCATGCCGATGCCCCCAGAAATGTTTGACGAACTTTTGCTGAGAGTGGGGCCCCACATAACCAAGCAAACCTCATCGTTCCGAGATCCCTAGGAGCCTGGACTGAAACTGGCACTTACACTGAGACATTTGGCGCCCGGTGCAAACTACCACAGCATGGGATTTGGCTGGAGAGTCCCACACAACACGATGTCAAAGTGTGTCCGCGAGGTAAGCATCATTACAAGTAGTAATGAATGGTATAAAATGTATGTTTTTCAAACGCATTTTAAAAATGTGTATTTTGACATGAAATAACACATAATGTTGTATTTTGTAAGCAACAAAAAATAAACAGGGACCTCTGGTTGTTCAGGCTGTTCAGGGGTTTGTGGCCGGCTCTCCGAAGATACCGAAGAGCCCTCTCGGCCCTTGCTGCCCTTGGTGCGCTTCTTGGATGACACCAAAGTTGACTGACGGGGCATCTTGATACTATGAAATATGGCTTAAAAGTGATGACCTTTCCACCCGGCCTGCGTTTATATGCCCGTTAGCGGCACGCGCAACCCTCACGCCTGATAGGCAACTCTCATGCAGGTAGCACGTAGCTGGCACGCAGGTAACCCGCAGTGCCCATATGTGTCCCGGAGCTAACACGGACCAGTCTGTAAGCTCTAATGCGCCTGGCATGCATGTTACACGGAGCACACGCAAGACCCACGCAAGTACCACGCATCCAGCAAGCAAGTTCGACGCGAAACCCACCCAAATATTAATCTGCCCGCAGAAATTGTCCCGTGTGCAACAAAATCCATGCACGCAACAAGCCCGTGTAGCCTGCCCGCAATAATGTGACTGGGCCTATACTGTACTTAATGCACTTTTACTAAATATCATTAAGGGCTGGTTGCGGTGAGTGTAGACTTCTAAGTGAGACTGTAGTATTTAGATAAGAAGCTGAACCTGAGTGATATTATACACATGGAGTACTTGACATTTTTGGGGATGTTACAGAAATGGTACGGTATGAGCATATGCTTGCATAGGATCCTAACAGTTTGTTGGGTTTGTCCTTTAAAGCAATTTGATGCTGCATTTTAAATGTAGTGTTGAAAAATTGCTAACAAGCAAAGGGTTGTTTGTCATTTATTTATAACTTTATTTAGAACTCTAGTAAAGTGCAGCAAACTTGAATACATGGCAGACTGGAGACTATCACAACCCCCCCCCCCCCCATGGAAAACTTTTTCAACACACAAGGATCCTTCGATGCAGTTTGTACAATATATATTCGTCAAGTTTTAAAGCAGCACATTGAGTTGGTTTTAAAAATTAAATGTGAAATTCACCAAATTTTTCCAAACCTGTCAAGTTTTCTTCACATACTAATGACAAATGGTCAAACTTAGACAATCCCCATATCCTACATACAAGCAAATGTTTCATGAGTGAGTAGTTAATGATTCAATTTGGTTTTTAAAAATTCGTGACCAGACACTTTTTCAAATAAAGCACAAAGCCGGTAGAAGCCAGAGTACAAAATACTCCGGTCAAAATTGTAACTTAACTTTTGGATGTGAAACTTGACTAATTATGCACATTATTATAAGCATTTTCATGTGGAAGTACCCTTCAACACCCTTAAGTTATTGATATCAACTCAATGTGGCCTTTCAAGGAAAAATGCTGCAAAATGTTGAAATTTCTTTCAGAGGGATTAAAAGAAGGGTCTAAGCTCGAATCAAGTTTTGAAATGTTGGAGGGGTACCAATTCTCAGGCCTTAAGTTTTAGATTTTCCAGGTGTGCGACAAATCACACACCTCAGGAAATTATAAGGAGTGTGGTTGGTGTGCTGTTTTATTAAACTTTTATAGATTTATCTGAGTTACCATTTTTATCTAGGTGTGCAAAAAATGGCACTTCTCACAGTGATTTGAGGCGAGTGGTAGTGTGCAATTGCACTCGCATGCCTCAAAATTCAAAGCCTGGATTAAGCAGGCTGATGAAATTTCCATCGAAATCTGATGTGTGGTTCTCAAGATATCAGCAGTTAAAATTGTCACATTTTCAACACAAAGTGAACTTGGAGCAAGTACACATGCCATATCCTCACATTGATGAGCAGGCTTTTGTTTTTCTTTAAACTTTACAACCAATTTTCTCCTCAACAATCCCATGTTAACGGAATGTGATTGCATGGGAACTGTCTAAACTTCACATTCCCCATGCAGAGGTTCTACAGTATCCCTATTAACTTCAAGGTAAACACAACACACTGAAAAGACACAAAGGAAACAAAGCATATTCCTAATTGTGAGGAAGTGGTATAACCCCTGCTTGCCTCAAGCTCACTGTGGGCCACTGGGCCACAAATGTACAGTAGTAACTTAATTTGCTGGTTTCTCTAGAAATACTGTACCTGTCCAATTTGAATGAAAGTTTCACCAAATTGTGTAGATTTAGTTCCTCTTTCACACATGAAAACTAAATTTTTGTTTAAACCTTTCCTTTAATGGTTTTCATCCTTGAATTGAGAGGGTATGGGGAAACATAAAGGGCTCATGGCTTTTTCACTGGAGCCCACTACACCCCCATTCAGATACCTATGGTTTTGAGAAAGACATGGTTCATATATGAGATTGATATTTTGAAACAGAGCTACTGTACCAACTATTTTCAGTAAAGGAGAAAAAATGGGAAGCTGTAGGCATTGTTGCCAGCCACTATAAATTTTAGAATGATATATTGATGCACCCTTTCCTTCAGAAAGTCACATAAAAATACCAAATACCATCAAGAGATGGTTGAGTAGGGGATCCAAGAATGGGAGTTTGGTGTTTATTAGAAGTTGACTCAGGTGGTATGATCGAAGGAAGTGTACTTACAGTAGTTGAATCTTGGTGTTCACATAGTGGTTTCTGTCAGAAAAAGGAAACTGACATTTATGACCATACATGCCTTCATAGTATTTTAATCTTCCTCTTGGATTTAGCCTTCAAAGCAATTTATTTCTGCATGTATTAGAATTGCAAAATTGGCAGCAAACAAAGCCTTTTTTGTGATGTATGAGACAATTTAGTTACTGTACAATTCTGTAGCACAGGAGGAGAGTAAAGAAAGGGTACTGTTACTACTGTAGATCAAATATTGTCCCAAAGCCCCTCTCCCCCTCCACTTTGGAAAATTTTGAATATTTGAGGGTCCTATAGATGCAGTTTGGTACAAACTAAACCACATGTCGACCAGTGGTGGGGGGGGGGGCAGCTATTTTTTCTTATGCATACTGCAGTTTTATTAATGCATCTTTTAAATTAGTGCAAAATTTTGACCTAATTCCTTTCAAAAGGAACAAATAGGGGATTTGAATTGAGGAGGGGAGGGGGATAAATCAGCCACCTGCTACATCACTTTTTTTACTGGGGGTGGAGCCCCCAACCCATCACTGGGTTCCTATATGTATAAGGCTGAAATTCTTAGAATGACATTCATGTCATTGAGATTATTAGTATCAAGCAGAGCTATTTGCTCTTTAACAAAAATTGAAAAAAAAAACACAGGGCAAGGTTACAGTAAAGTCCTGGTATTCTCCTACCTCAAGAGCATTTTTAAGAACCATTTGTATATTTTGTAAGAATCATATATTGGAGAAAACCATACACATTACCTGAGAAATGTACAATTACCAAATATCAGCAAGGGATGACTGGATTAGGGGTTCCATCAGGAGTGGGGGATTGGATTAAAAGTTGACTTCCAGTGATAAAATGCAGAGTGCACTTACAGTTATTTAACTTTCTTGAAGTCAGTGGCGCCGCCAGACTTTGGTGATTGGGGCACAACAGATGACGTCGTAATGGCAATTCAGTTAACCTCCCAAGTCTGCGCAAAATGCCTTTTTTTCGTGTGCTCCCTGCTTTCGTATACACAGTGGGGATCCTTCCTTTGTCAGGTGTCACTGCACTTAGGTGCCGTCCTGGGGGAGAGGTCTAAGGGGAGGGGTGTCCCCCTCCCCTTTGAGAAATTTTTGCTTATTTAAAGTTTCTTAGATGCAAAGTGGTGCTATCTTTTGGAGCTGATCACATATAGCTGGAAAATGTCCATAATCTATTGATTCTAATTTTGGTTAGGTGAAAAAGGAGAGCATGTTGTCTGAGAGAAGAATACGTTGTCAAGAAACCTTCTGAAGACTCCCTTTTGGCTACTTTACTGCCCTTCTATTGGCAAAGTTTTTACCAAAAATATGTGCGTGGAGTCCGCAGAAACATTGTTGGACTATAACGAAATTTTTCCTCCCCTTCATTGTGCATTATAAAAAGGCATCTAAGGCTGGCAGATACCTGTATAGGGCCAAGCTTCCGGAAGCTCTGGATAAAGTACATAAAATGGAGCAATGACATAATGCTTATTACTTGACATCCAAATGATAATATAGAGTAGAGCACTTTATAACTATCGTATTTTTACTAATTTTGAACGAAAATCCAGATGAACAGCTTCCAGCAATGGGGAATGGGCGGGAGGGAGACTACTGGTGCAGGAAGGTGATATTAGACCTCCCTGATAGGTATGGCAAAAGGGGTGAAGGACAAAGGCATTTTCAGAATGCCTTTTTGTCGTAAGTGTATTAAAAATCACCATCTATCAACGGCGTAGCCAGGAATTTGTCAAGGGGGGCGAAGCCCATAGACAGACTCTCAGCGCTTTGTGCCACCATGGATTGGCACAAAGCGCAAGAAAATTTTGGCCCAAAGTGCCTCCCAGATCACTGGAAATGGCACTTCCCAAGCCTGTTTTACCGCATATAAATAGGGGAAACACTAGCAATATTGTAAAAAAACATTAAAAAATACCAAAAATATGCTCAAGGGGGCGGCTGCCCCCTTCTTCCCCTTGGCTACGTGTCTGCCATCTATACCGATAATGGCTGCACGCAAAGCGCTCTGTACAATTTTTTGGGAAATATATAACAGCAAATATGTAATTTCAACTTTCTAAATTATGCTACACCTTAGATTGAAAGATCGCATATTGATGCTAGGCCCCTACAGATGTTGTGATTATAGTTTCATGTATTATTATGTTAATAATGGTCATGAGATGGAGTGCAAACCGTAAAGCATGCGCGCAAAGTGCGCAAACTTTTTCATTAAATGAGATTTCCATGACAAATCCTGCATTCAGAACCTGCATCGAGACACTTTCAATTGCCCAACAAACCTACATGCCACTCAAAAAGCCAGTCTTTTACCTGTTAATTCGTGAACAGCTTTCACCTTTTGCTGCTGTGCTTCTCTGGGAGTTGCTAGCAGAAGATACTGATGATAAGAACACAGTGGTAAGGTTTGAAGCGTGCGGAGTGCGCGAAATTTTTGATAGTTTGCGAAGGATTTGCGAAAATTCTGATAGTTTGAGAAACATTTGTGATAGAAAATGATTAAATAGATCTATCACTCGGTTGAAGCACACCTCACCCTACCCCCTACAGAAATCTATAGCTCAATCGCCTTTTGGGATCATTTTAAAATTTTCAAAAAATTTTCATGGGGGGGCACGCGCCCCCCCATGCCCGCCCGTGCCGGCGCCACTGCTTGAAGTAAACATAGTTGTTCCTGTCAGAAAAAGGAAAACAGATATGTATGAGCATACTGTATATCTTCATAGGACTTTAAAAACTTTTTGTCCCCCCCCCCGGGAAAATTTTGGCCTCCCCCCCCCCCAGAACCTTGTCTGGCTATGGGCCTGCATGGGAGCTGAAGTCATTTTTCTCCTTTCACAATACTATTTTTCTTCCTTTATTTTTTTCTTTAATATGATTATATTATAGGAAACTATTACCCTGTCTGAGAAGTTCATGTACACTTGCTAAACACCATCAAGGGATGGGTGGGGTGGGGTGGATGTTCTAGGGAGTGGGAGTGCAGTATTAGATTAGAGGTTGTGTCTGGGTTATATAGTAGACATTGTGTACTTACACAATGTTTAATTTTCTTGCTGGGTGTCCATTTATATAGTTGTTTCTTCATAGGTTTTAGTCTTTCTCTTGGGTTTACTACTCAAGTAGTATATTTCTTCATTTATTCAAGTTAATAAATTGCTAACAACAAATTGACAGTTATTTAATAAAACATTAAAAGTTACAGTAGGACATGAAGGAAGCAATTGCAGTGTAATGGCAGACTGGCCCCTTCACACCTCTGGTTTGGAAATTGAGTAGTTGAGGGTCTTACTGTATATATGCAACTTAGTGCCACATTAAGCAAATGAAGTTACAGCAACATTGTGGCATTTTATCACAGAGGGAACAAATAAGGGGTTTTCAGTGGCGTAACCAGAGGGGGGCTGGGGGCGGGATCGAGCCCCCCCACCCCGTGAAATGCTTTGCCCTGAAATTTGAAGGTAAAAAATTATTGGTTATTAACTGTATTTGAGATAAAAACTTCACAAACACCAAAGTATGTGGATTTAGACTGGGAATTCATTTCCTACAATCTGAGAAGCATATTTAGCCAAAATTTTCTCTGTATGCTACGTGCCAACTGATGGTGGTGCTCAGCTTAGATCTCATTTCTTCCTGCCCCACCACTTCAACACTTTGCCCCCCCCCCCATGAAAAGGTCTGTTTGGCCACTGGGAGGTTTCATCCTTGAATTGAGGTGGGGGCTGGAAGCATAACAATCATCCTGCCACATTTTTAGGGGAAGGGGGTGGACAGCCTCCTTTTCCTATGCGTATGGTTCTAAGAACAGCTAACTGAGATTATCTTTAGCCTTCAGGCCACAGCTGCAGAACTGGCTTATTTGAAGAAAAGAGTAAAAAATACTCAGCTACTGTGTAGTCAATGTTATTCTCCTATCACACTATGTGAATTTAAAGAATCATGCATCGGAGAAAACCATGCACCTCAAGTTACTTTAGAAATTCATGTGTATAGTTTAGGCATGGCTGGAGTTGGGGAAAGGGTTCTGATCATGATCAGGGAGGGAGGCTGTACAGTTAAACGAAGTTGACTCTGGGTGATGTTATATAGTATACGTACTTACAGTTGTTAAGTTTCTTGGTGCCCAAATAGTTAATTGTTCCTGTCAGAAAAAGGAAGACAGACATGTGTGACTTGAACATACAGTATGCCTTTGGGGGATTTCAATCTTTTTCTTGGATGTACCTTTCAAAACACTTTATTTCTGCATTTATTATGTTGAAATTTTGCAAACTAGAACAACGTATTTGCTTGCTAATACATTTCATTGTAGTGTGCGGAATAAGTGGGTGAGTTGTTATTGTGAACACAGGACTCCAGGCAGTTTGACCAGTTCAGTTTGTTACCAGTGGCGTAGCCAGGGGGCTGATGGGGGCAGTGGTCCTGCCTCCAAATGGGGAAAAGAGTAAGAAGAAAAAAGGGAAAAGAGAAAAAAGGGAGGAAGAAGAGGGAAGAGAGAGGGGCAGTGTTATAGTACCCCTGGAAACCTCTAGCATCACATGTAGCACCATTTGCATCTAGACCACCTTCCATAAGCCAAAATTTTCCAAAGGGGAGGGGTACCCCCTCCCTAGGACAGCTCTCAGTCATCATTTCATCTGCCCCTTCCCACCAAGATGAAATCCTGGCTAGGCCCATAGGTTGTTACAAATGAATTTAAAAAAGCTGCAGGGAGGTGTGAGGTCTTAGCCCTTTTGGTCTATTAAAACAAGAAATTCTGAAGGCAAGTACATGAAAGCCCAGGAAGCATAATGCAATGTTGTGTACGGGAACATAATGGTTGTTGCTGGCCAGCCCTCATCCTATACCCATAACCTTGAAATAGCAAAATGCAAGAAATAAATGTAAAAAGAATGACTGACAAACAACGCTAAAGCTAAACGAATCAAGTTAAATTTCATAGCAATGCTCACCTGGGGTGACACATGGATATATGCCAATATTGTTGTCAATTGTGGTAAAGAGGTGACTAAATTGTTTGATCTGCACTCATGACTGAACTCAGATATTCCATAGCTGTTGTATAGCCCAAGAACCAACAAATATGCATCCTTATGCCTGCCAAGAATGGTATCTCATTGCACATTCTCAGACAAAGGCATAGGCAAATGCCATCTGGTGGTCCCTGGAAATCTTATCTTCCCTGGCACTGGAGAGATCAGTGGTAAGATGAGTCTATTTGAGATTATGAAAGTTTTACATTAGAATAGAGAAGTACATTGGTAATTCAGTACTGTGTAGTACTAACTTACAGTAGGTTACTACATGTAAGACCATGAGAGGTTTTAATGTGTAATACTGTTGTCTGTAGGCAGCTAGCTAGACCACTGAATCATGGATTTGTCAGGACTAATGATGGATAACTCTGGAATATGTAGGGTATTTAACTAATTAATCGAAGCCCACAGCTTCGATTGTAGGGATTGCTTTCGGGGACACGACTTTTTCGACTGCTTATCCGGCTCGGTATACTTTCTCGTGCACACAAGTTCAACATTAACGTATTGGCACAGCGAACAGCTACGCACGCGAAATGGCAATTTTTTCAAAATCCATCCGTCTACGTATACTCGTATGGCAAATTTTTCAAAATCCATCCGTCATGAAGTACAGTATACACGTAGGCCTATGGCAATTTTTTCAAAATCCATCCGTCATGAAGAATACACGTTCAACATGGACGTATCGGCATAGGAACAGGTACGCATACGAAACGCATGCTGCTTACTAAATTCCAACCATCTAACCGAAAATACTTAACAGATTGTGTAATTCAGTATGATCGAGAGGCTAATAATTATAATGATCTTAAAATAATATTCAAACATGTTTTCAATACTTTTAAACATCAACGATCAACTAAGAAGTGCATTTTTCTAGTCCCTATTTCCGTTGGAAACATATTAACGTTTACCAAGAGTACGACGGATACATATACGTAAAACTTACACATGTAACATGCAACAGAAGTTGTCTATACATGTACGTGACGTGCCCAGGCAAGGCGCGCGATGTGCAAGTGCAACGCGGAGTGTATACCGTATGTGTACCTGGCAACATACAAACAAGATATGTACATGTGTCCTGTCCTACCTATATAGTAAGTAGTATATATAGCCCAATCTACAGTCAATAACATTAGCCAAAGGTAATTTTAAGTTTTGTTTTAACTTCGTGTTAGTTTGCTTTGTTACAGTAACGATAGCGTCCGTTTTTTGCCCCGTTGGAGTGATAGGAGCGCTAATGTAACTTTTAACGTTAGGTTTATAGTAAACAAACCATCTATGGCTCGCAAACAGTTGGGAGTGCTTCGTAGTTTCTCCAAGTTAATGGTACACTATAATGATATAACATCCATGGTACTAGTAGTAGCCTACTAATTGTGCATTGCCTAGGCCTACTGTAAACTGTTCAGTTCATGTGCATTTTCGACTCCGGCATTACAATCCTGAATCAGTCGGGCTGGCTCCGGGGGCTACTACGATTCAAAGTGAATCATAACCTGCGGCAGATCGGGTACGTCCGCCTGGGGCCTTTCATATAGGTGGCCTGGACTAGTCTCACTGGAGCCATCAAGCTGATAAAGTTACAAGGAACTAGGTGGAGCATCAAGGAAGAGATTTGCATTTTGCCTACAGTCCTAACGTTAGAAATGCAATGTAGACTAGTCACACGGTATAGGCCTAATTGCAGCTTTTGTCAGTAGAGCTACGTACTGTATGGCTAAATCTGTTTGCTGTGTGATATTGTTGGTATTTCTCTACCAACAGTTTCAACAGTCATGGGCTTCGATGTACTTGCCTGCAAGTTCAGGATTTCTAGTTACCAGTACTTTTACCTTTAGGGTTGCAACTTTTTCTTCTGTTTTGCTCGGAGACATGAATGGTTCTCCAGGCCAGGATAGCTAATGTGGGATAATGGGCCAATCGCTCCTGCGAAGGCTTTGTACAGGGATCTTGAGGTGTAGCTCGAGACGGTTAAGTCCAAAAACGGAGAAGAAAATTGATTAAAGTTTCAACTTGATTTAAATGATTTATTTGATGATCAATTCTAAAGGTTCAATCAACGGCCGGCAAAAAAAAGATTTGATTATTTACAAATCGAGAAGATGAGTGACTACATGTTGTTTACCTTTCGAAGTCTGCAACACGAGTGAGAGCTTGCGGGCTAGGAGTAGGGGCCCTTCTCGTGCTTCCAAGCCACGGGGGTTGTGGGAAGACCCAGGAACTAAAATGAAGTCTCCTGTTTGGCTAAAAGTTAACACGTACTCAAGCAAATAAATATTAATTAATGTGTCGGTACTGTATGACCAATGAGGAGGCCACAGAAAGTGAAATTGGCCACACCTACAAAATATGGGATGGGGACCTTCCGGCGTGGTACAAGACGTGGAAGTAGTCACGTACACCAAAACACGTGACAGGAAACCGGAAAGATTACCAGGTGTGCTAGAAGCTTGGGAACAACTAAATCTTGTGAGATAAACAAGTCTGCGTGGGGTACCTTGTAAATTAATTGGAAAGGATAGCATGAACTAAATACTATCTGACATCCCCTTTGCATTTTTAAAATTTTGAGAACGCAGTTTGAAAAAATTTTACTCTTAAAGGTGATAGGATATCACGAGAAATGTTTTCTCTACAAGTAAGATACAAATGATAAATACAACATGATGAGTGAGTACGAGACAATAAAGGTTAGTTCTAAAACCCCCACGATCCCCACACCCAAACCCACACCCACACCCACGACCATGACGTAACACAGCTAAGCAAAGTCGTGGGTCGTGGGGTTTTTAGAAATTTAGTACATGATTTTTACTAAAACCCCCACGCCCACGACCTTAAACATTGTAGCGGATGACACTTTCTTCAAAGTCGTGGGTCGTGGGGGTTTTAGAAATTTAGTACATGATTTTACTAAAACCCCCACACCCACGACCTTAAACATTGTATGTGATCAGTTCGAAAATTTATCAAAGATATAGCACCATTTTGCGTCCATCTTAAATGTACAAAAAATTCTCAAAGGGGAGGGGGACACCCCTCCCATTAGCCCCTCCCCAGGACATCACCTGCACAAGGTGACAAAGGAAGGATTCCCTCCAGGCTCAAACTACCCCCGATGCAAGTATCCACATTTATGCACATTTTACATCGGCTTTCTGGATTATCTGGGGCCGGCTTACAACATCATCTTCTATAGTCCCCCCATCACCAACCCTCTGCGGGGCGACACTGTGCAGATTGCCGTCGGCCGCCTATTATTTGGGGGAAATTCTCCCAAATTATGACCTCACAAAATTTTGAAATGGTAAAAAAATCATGTATTTCGAATAAAAATCGGCATTTCATTGAGTTGCTTTTACCTAGACATATCATTATTTTCGAAGCATAGGCCTAGCCGATTAAGCTTACCTTAATCGGAACAATTTAGAAGTTTTGGTATAAAATGAGCAAATGATCGTTTTGTGTACAGACCTTTTCAATAGTGGTAAAAGTGTCATCTGCGACAATGTTTAAGGTCGTGGGTGTGGGGGTTTTAGTAAAAATCATGTGCTAAATTACTTAAACCCCCACGACCCACGACTTTGGTAAGAGGGTCATCCGCGACAATGGTTAAGGTCGTGGGTGTGGGGGTTTTAGTCAAAAACATACACTAAATTTCTAAATCCCCCACGACCCACGACTTTCGTAAAAGTGTCATCCGCTACAATGTTTAAGGTCGTGGGTGTGGGGGTTTAAGTAAAAATCATACACTAAATATCTAAAACCCCCACGACCCACGACTTTCGCAAAAGTGTCATCTACTACAATGTTTAAGGGTCGTGGGTGTGGGGGTTTTAGAAAAAATCATACGCTAAATCTCTAAAACCCCCACGACCCACGACTTTGCTTAGCTGTGTTACGTCATGGTCGTGGGTGTGGGTGTGGGTGTGGGTGTGGGTGTGGGGATCGTGGGGGTTTTAGAACTAACCATAAAATTACACAAAAATGCACACCTGTTTGTAGTAGCCCAGGCTAGAAAAATACATCACAACATGAAATTACTGGAAAGTTACTTAAACTAGGCCTAGGCCTATGCCTATGCCGTGCAGACGTGAGCATACTCGGGGGGGGGGGGGTTGTCTCGCACTCACCTTGAATAAATAGCCCTAGGCTAAATCCTAATGCTAACAGCGGTCATTGTCCGGGGACTTCTGCCTTACAGGTAGCCGTCGTGACCGGCGTAAAGAGTTCACCGGCGTTGGCGGAGATCCTACAGATCGCTGTCGTTGGCTAAACCTTTCGCGAGATCCAGACTGGGTGTAAGCTAGACTAGAGTGATATCGTTGGCGAAAGGAATCCTCAGAAATTTAGAAATTCTGAATTAGGCTACTACAGCTGCTGAGGTTCACAAAGATGCAAATGGGCAGTCCTTCGATCCATACAGGTGGGGGAGGTTTCCTTCGATAGAGAGTTCGGGCTATCGTTAAGAAGGGAAAAGGGGATAAAAACGTTTAAAGTTCAAGCCCGTGTATCCATAAGGAAGGCGATCTAAGTTGTAGAGGCCTAAGCTTATCGTACTGCCTCGTTTTCCTCCATATGACGTAAAATTATTCGTCAAGTAGAAGCCCCGACTCTTCCACCATGTGGGATTGTAGTTGTGAGCTGAAGCCCCGCTATACTCCGCCATGTGGGATAATGGGCCAATCGCTCCTGCGAAGGCTTTGTACAGGGATCTTGAGGTGTCGCTCGAAACGGTTAAGTCCAAAAACGGAGAAGAAAATTGATTAAAGTTTCAACTTGACTTAAATGATTTATTTGATGATCAATTCCAAAGGTGTCTAAGAACGTATTCAAAGTATATATTTCTGTAAGGGTTGGGTAGAGCTATCGCTGGATTATCTCTTTATATATCTTTCAAAGTGGTTGGCGACGAAAGGAGCGCTACAATGTTCGAAAAAAGGTGGATAGCTGAGTAATGATCCTTGACTTAAGATCTAAATAAGTAAACATCGTGACATCTGTAGTATGGGCTCGGCTAGCTGCACTGAAATTTAGTAACAATTTGTGTTAAAGAGTGAAATTTTTTGTAATCTAGAGGGATTGACAGGCAGAGTTTTCGCCATACAGACCTTGCAGAATGAATACAGAAGACAAGCTGTCAGGTGACTTGCTATTGTGCACAGTGGTACCAGCTGTTGCAGGCAAAGTAGCGGCGTGCATACCCTATTCGATTTCGAAGCTGTCTGAAAAGTTTTAAACTGAACTCAAAAGGCTTTTAAGCTACAGACAGTGGCGTCGGCACAGTGGGCAATGGGTGACGTGTGTCCCCCTCCCCCATCGATTCTTGAAAATATTTAAAATGGTCCCAAAAGTCGTTTAAGCTACAGATTTCTGTGGAGGGTGTAGGGTGAGATGTATTTTTGATGACTGGTTTATTTGTTCTAACCATTTTCTTTCACAAACTATTCTCAAACTATCATAAGTTTTGGAAATTCTTGACAAATTCCAAATTTTCGCACGCTCCGCTAGCGTCAAGCCTTGTGTCAGAGTTGTCCTTATTATCAATAGCTTTCGGTAACTACTCATGGGGGAAAAAAGGAGCAAAAGTGCTTTTTAAGAATTCTCAGTCAGAAGATTCGTGTCTGAATAGCATAGGTTGGTGGGAAAGTGACAGTGTCCGATGCAGGTTCTGAAATGCAGGTTTTGTCATGGACTAATATTTTATTCAAAATTTCGCGCGCATACGACAGGGTTTACACCCGATTTTACATACATTGACAAAGCTATGACGCAAGAAATTATTCCAATGCAACATTTTTCTAAAAAGTACATCTCCTTCTCAGTAGGGCTCTCATCATTATGGGATCTTTGACTAATCTAGTCTAGCACATGATTTGAAAGACTGAAAGTACGTAATTGCTGTTGCTTATTTTCCAAACATCTTACCGCGACGTTCAATAATGACGAAAATCTTTTCTGAAACGAATTTTGCCTGTCCACCATCCCTCTTGCTATATCTAAAAAGAAGGTGATATATCATATCTCCTCCCATATGGATGTCGGGTAGTGAGAATCCCGTTGGTCCCTCTTTTGTATATTGTAACTAATTTAGAGCTCCCGGGAGGCTCTATTCTGTTCTCTGTCAACCTTGGGTATCCTTTTAAAATGTAAAGGAAAAATTTTATTATAGTCCAAGAATGTTTCTGTGGCCTCCACGCAGGTATAATTGCGTGTACAATTTTCCCATGGGCGTGTATCATGGGGGACGGGGGGACGCGTCCCCCTCACTTTTTTGGAAGGGGGGACATCGTCAAAAAGTTCCCCTCACTTTTCAAAAATGATGGAACAGACTGCAATTATGCCTAGGAAAACGAAATTACATACAGTTACATAAAGTTCTGGAAAAATTTCCCTTAGACCCCTCCCCCATGCCGAAGATCACAAAACGTATTGCCTCCCCGTGACGCAAATTTTGGGTACCACCAACTGCTTCTTCCACGCCACCAGGACGGCGATTCACAAATGTGAAAAAGTCCCCCCCCCCACACACACACACACTTTTGGAGATGGATCCACGCCCATGATTTTTCCTGGGACTTAAGGAGGTTTGAAGACAATATGTTAACCGTCTCTTACTTCCCCTTTTAACCCGAACAAAAGTTAGAATTCACTAAATTGTGGACATTTTCTAAACATACAATCACTTTAGAATGACCCAAAGATACCACCATTTTGCATGTAGGCCCCCTAAAATTAACAAAAATTTTTCAGAGGGGAAGGTAAACCCCTTCCTGGGATTGCACTCTCATGTTGTAATACGAAAAGGCTCTCTCACTCTTGTATATAGCGTATAGAAAATCCCACTGCCTAAAAAGGCACGGTTTAGCAGTTATCTGCGGTTCCCCCAATCACCAACTCCCGCCGGCACCATCGGTCATAGATTTCTGAAGGGTATACCCTTCAGAAGTCCATAAAGAAGGTGATGTATCATCTCTCCTCCCATATGGATGTCAGGTTGTGAGAGTCCTGCTGGTCTCCCTCTTCAGTGTACAATTAATGCAGAGCTCCCGGGAGGCTCTATACCGAAAATTTTAGGCGCGCTTCGCGCTTAATTGTTTACGCTCACGGAGAGAGGTACGTTTTTATTGAGTGATGGATTTATTTTTATCACTTTTTACCAAAAATCATTTGAAATCTTTCACGATTTTTGCAAAGTCTTCTCAATATTTCTTGATTTTTTGCTTGATCTGAGCACTGTTAGCCTTCAATTGCTCCTTTTACTATCAATAAGGTCCCAAACGTATTAGCATTACTCATCGGTGGGGTTCTGCCATAAGCCAATTATTCGTGTGCATAAACGTGATTTCAGAGTCAGCATTGTAAGAATGTAAAACAACTGATATTCATTTTTACACCCTCCTCTTCTTATGAGAACTGAAAACTTAGTATCGAACCCACCTTCTAATTGATAGACACACATAAAGGGAATTGACACCGTTAGTCATAGCAATGGTTTTAAATGTAAATTCAAATTTTCGGCGCGCTTCGCGCGCAATTGTTTCAACTGACGTCCTATACCCGAATAGGGTATAACGAAAATAAAACACTCATTTGGCAACAATCATTTCAAGTTACCTACACGGGCTCATAATGTTGGCGTGTAAGTTTTAAGATAACTTAGATTCTCCGTAACTTCTGCAGGTACATATAGTAACTTAAACTGAGCCATACACAACAAATTTCATGCAACATGAAAGGGGATAAAATCTCACTAACATAAGAACTGGAGCCGATTTATGCGCCCTTAAAATGCAATATTGCGAGAGCTTCCGGGGACTTCGCCCCCTGCACCCCCACCGGGGCTCCGCCCGTGAACCCCGCCAGGGGCCCTAACGCGGGCCCCTGGACCCCACGCGTAGGAACTCGCGCTTCGCACTCGTAGTGCACCTTCGGTGCACATGAGGTTTTCCACTTGGCCTCCCTCAAAATTTCTGGATCCGCGCTTGTTCGAAGTCATACATGTCCCAATTTCTGATAAAGTGGAAACACTGCAGTCTGCACTTTCTTGGATAAAAGGTCAAGTGTAGTTGCCCAAAACTTATTTTAAAACAATGTGCTAATTCTCACTACTTTCTTTATATTTCAGAAGTTTAATATTGCAGATGCAAGGTAAAGCAATGAGTTACACCCCATAAATTTCACCATTCAGTGAGAAAAATATTGTCACATGATTCTCAAGAGCCATTCATGGAATAGGATAGACTACTAGACAATTACAATTTGGGGGGACTGCTCTTCCCCTTTAATACACGATTGCCAAACTTTGATCACAATTTTGTATTTTCATTTATATGCATTTGTCCTAGTATGTTCAAGTGTGATCTGTCTTACACGTTTTCTCTAAGGTTGTGATAGCATATAAACCACTGGTGTGAAAAATAATGTACATCTTGTACTAATTATACACAGAAGAAATTTAATTCAAAGTGATCTACTTTTCTTTACATGCAAAGGGATAACAGTATTGTCTGGGGGAATTTGCGGATTTGGGATTGCTCTGAAATTTTCTGCATAGCAAACCTGTTTACTTGAAATGCAGGGAGATTGGTGAATGGATCACAAGCTCGAATTTAAAACATTTACCAATCAGTCAGGACTGTTTGTCAGTATACAGTTTAGTTATATAGGACACAAGAAAAGTAAACTTTGAGTAAGGTGCAGAATGGAGGTATCTCAAATCACCCTGAATATCTGAGGGTACCTTCAGATGCAATTTGGTGGAACATATTGGGCAAATTTTAAGTCTCAATCGAGTTGTGAGAAGCACTCATCGCCATCACCTTTAGGTTACTTAGCTATATAGGCCTCTGAATCTTATGAAGACCACTGTACTAGTTGTACAGTACATGCATGGCCTTATGCTAGTTAGGCTTCACTGTTCACAGCAGGTAATCAATGTGGCCTTGGGAATGTTACAAATCTTATTTTGGGCTACAGGTACATAGCCTACCTGTAGTGCACACTCAGTCCTTGACTATCATAGCCTTGCAGTACTAAATAAGCCAAAATCATTGGTCATTTTAAAGGTGATCAGTCGTCTTGAAATATTCTTTGTGACGTCAGCCTTTTCTTGAGATGTTTCTGCAGTCGTCACTGTTCAAGGATACACCGTACAAGCATGGTATAATAGCTAATCGGTAAGCAAGAAGACACGGCTTGTAGCTGTATACCTACTAGCTATACCGATGTCATCATAGCTACTTGTACGGTGTATCGTTGAACAGTGACGACTGCAGAAACATGTCAAGAAAAGGCTGACGTCACAAAGAATATTTCAAGACGACTGATCACCTTTAACTTAGTGGTACCGTAATTAAAATGCAAGACTAGGGTGCAAAGGTTATATCATTTTGAGAAATTAAATAATGGTCCTGGAAAGATACCTGTATGGTTGCAAGGGAGCCATAAGAGGCATGGTGCCATGACTTTTAGTCAATGAATGTAGGCATGTGTGTATATTTTGTAGTCTATACTCAGTGAGCATCTACATTACCATTATTAGGCAATGGTACAGAATATGACTCATGTTACACATAAACATGCAGCTGGAGAGAGAAACTGGGTTCCAGCTTGCTTAGGCTATTCTATTATAGGCCGGGATAAGAGTATAGGTTTCATGACCTCCTGACTATGCAATCTCCAAGCACTAATGGCAGGGTTACCATATGTGAGTGAGGTAATGATAAATTAACTGTATTCCCTAGCTATTAATGTATTACACAAACACCCTATTGTATCGATCTGATTGCCCTTTGATGTTCTTCATACCATATTAGCTTTAGAGGAAAACTTCAAAAATACATGCAGCTTCTCAGGACTATCTTTAGTGTCTCTTAGTTTGTTTGGTTGGCTCACTGCATTGAAAACCATTTAGCACTCTGACTGTGCCCCCATTTGGGTGGTTTTATTACTGTCGATTATTTCTGAGTAAACCAGCGGTGTCAAAAATTTGCAACCGCTAAAAAATCATCCGACCTTGGCGTCTCTGATATCTAGTTGTTTCTCCAAATGTCATAGCCTACCTTAGACTGTATGCAATCGGCAGTGATCTCCACAATTAAGTTACAAGGAGGTTGGTGATCACGTCCGAAGCAGGTGCGCTATCGTGGAATGGTTACGAGTACTCTGAGGGGCGGGGATGTTGCCCTCTCCTCCAAAAATTTTAAAAATTGAATACTTTTTTTTTCCCTATTATTTTTCTGCCGATAGGCCTAGGCCTACTTAGGAGGCAATGTGCATGGACATTGGTTAACTATAGAAATAGTCATGTAATTCCTAAGAAATATTTAAGAACAAATCTGAGGTTGTGTTTTTAGAGGGGCAGATATTTTTTTTTTTTTTTTGCGGGCGGCGACAATTTTTGAGGGGCCCGGCAGTCATTTCAACTTGAAGGGCACTCCGCCCTTCTAAAACCCCAGTGGAAAACACTGATCAGGTACAGTAAAGTTGAACTTTCCACAGAATAATTAAGTCTGACCAGTCTAGCCATTGTAAATCATATTGCACATGCAAATTGAGCACTTATATAGCCAATATAAACATATGGCTAAACTCTGCATGAACCGTACTGCCTAGGCCTTTATGCTTAGTACTGTATATCATGTTAGGATGCCTAACCTTACTTATGATGTGCTTAATACAGTACAGATGAGAGCTGGTTCGACCTTAATATTCACAACGCAATCATCATGTCTTTTGATATCAGTTGTTGCATTGTGTTTGCTCAGTACACTGTTAGTTTGAAAGATTACCCACCTTTAAGAGAAACTCCAAAACAAAATGGTCACTTAGATGTTGTTAGACCACATACAAGTTGTGTATCCATAAAGGTGGGGCTGTTCAACATTGTAACAAGCTTCTTTTGCTTGTCTCCATAGGGCAGATTCACAAGGCTGGTTTCTGATTAGCGTGTATAGCCTCAAGTGTGTACATTTTCATGTCTCCACAGGGTGCTCTCGTAGGTAAGGGTGTGTGAGTGTGTGTGTGTGTGTGTCCAATTTTGTTTTCTTAATATCTCCAAAACGGTAAAGCCGATTTTCTTCAAATTTGGTGGGAAGGTGCCCTAGGTAGAACCCCAGTTCTACATTGACTCCCGGAAGTAAAGGTCAAAGGTCAAATTATGTGAAAATCACTCTTTTTATAATAACTCCAAGAAAAAAATCCCATTAACATGAAACTTCACACATATAATAAGAGTGTCTGGCACTACGAAAATATATGGTTGCCATGGCAACCAAGGTCAAAAGTCATGTGATTTTAACATTTTAACAAAAAAAAGTGTTCAATGAACTCCTCCTTGTGGGCCAGACCGATTCTTTTGAAATTTGATGGGTAGGTACCCCAGAGTGTAAACTTGTGTCTCCGTGACTTTCGGCAGAAAAGGTCAAAGGTCAGAGGTCAAATTCAATTATTGGGAAAACTCACGGTTTTTTAGTATTTTTAGTATAATTCCAGAAGGAAACATTCCATGTACATGAAACTTTGCACATATGATGAACGTGAATAATACCACCAGAATATATGGTTGCCATGGCAACCAAGGTCAAAGATCAATTTTTGTGAGAAATCACGTTTTTTTAGTATAATTCCAGAAGGAAACATTCCACATTCATGAAACTTCGCACATATGATGAACGTGCCTAATTCTACCTTAATATATGGTTGCCATGGCGACCGGGATCAAAGGTCACGTGAAATAAGGTCAAAGGTCAATTTTTGTGAAAAATCACATTTTCTTAGTTTTTGTAGTATAATTCTAGAAGGAAACATTCCACATACATGAAACTTCACACATATGATGAACCTGCCTAATACTACCATAATATATGGTTGTCATGGCGACCGGGATCAAAGGTCAAGTGAATTAAGGTCAAAGGTCAATTTTTGTGAAAAATCACATTTTTTTAGTATTTTAAGTATAACTCCAGAAGGAAACATTCCACATACATGAAATTTCGCACATATGATGAATGTGCCTTCCACATATCATATTGTGTGCACAGATTTTCTGTAAAGGGCACTGAATTCGTCCTTTTCGCACAACAAAAGGGCGCATGGAGATGCAAATATCAGGGCGGCAGTGCGGATTTGACATACGCGCCTTTCTATTCGGTGATGTGCGTATAATAGGCACGCATTACAGAAAACGTCATTGTTAGAACACCGCAGCTTGCGTAAGCACTGTATACGCGCAGAATTTAGTTGGCCTGTCTTTTTATCTAGAATACTTCACACGTACTTCTGAGTTATCATCGACGAACGCGCTGGTAGTTGCTTTCACTTTGTGAGCGCGTGAAAAATTAAAGGCCGATATTAAAGTGAGTAATTTGAAGATACCATAGAAACTGACATACATATGGATAGATTATGAGCTTCAATTCAAACCACTCATTGTGCGTTCATATTCAAGTGCACTTATTCAGAGACCGGGGAGCCAATTTTGAAGTGCGGGGGTTAATAATTGAAGCCGCCCAATATGTTCAATAAAATAAATGCAGTTTACTGTGGCCCAAAATACCCACGTCAGAAAAAGTGCGGGGCTGAAGCCCCTTAGCCTACCGTCTCAGCGGTCCCTGCAGTTTTGTGTAGGCCTTATGCCACAAGGGAGAGAGAAAGTTATTCCTGTGAATTATATGGCTCAATGCGTGTGCTAGCCATGAGATAAGCAACTCTGTGGATTGCCCTCTTGTATTGTGATTTTCGTCACTTTAAGGGTGTGTGTGTCCAATTTTGTTTTGTTCATATCTCCTCGACGGAACAGCCGATTTCCATCAAACTTGGTGGAAGGATACCCTATGCAGAACCCCGGCGCTACACTGATTTCCGGAGGTAAAGGTCAAAGGTCAGAGGTCAACGGTCAAATTATGTGAAAATGACTATGTTTACACTTACTCCAAGAAGAAACATCCCAATGACATAAAACTTCACATACATAATAAAAGTAGCTAGTGCTACCAAAACATGTGGTTACCATGGCAATCAAGGTAAAAGATCACGTAATGGAAGGGAAAGTACGTATTTTAATCGAAAATCTGTGATATGAACTCCTCCTTGTGAGGGCGACAGATTCTTTTGAAACTTGATGGTTAGGTACCACACTGTACGGTGTCTCGCAGACTCTCGGCAGAAAAGGTAAAAAGTCAAAGGTCAAAGGTCAAATTTTGTAAAAACCAGTTTTTAGTATTGTTAGGTTAATTCTTGAAGGAAACATCCCACTAACATGAAACTTCACACAATTAGTAAGGGTCCCTAGTACTACTAAAATATATGGTTGCCATGGCAACTCATGTCAAAAGGTCACGTACAAATAGGCAAAAGTACATTTTGTTATTTTGAGAACCACTACTAAACAGCTGGATGGATTCCCTTCATCCTTGGTGGGGACTCGACCCAGTGTATCAACTTTTGTATCTCACATCCTCGGAAGTGAAGGTCAAAGGTCAGAGGTCAAAGGTCAAAGGTCAAATTTTGTGAAAAAATTACATTTTTAGTATATTTAGTATTATTCCAAAAGCAAATATTCCACTAATATGAAACTGCACACACCTGATAAACGTATTAAGTACGAACAAAATACAAGGTTGTCATGGCAACTAAGGTCAAAGGTCATGTGACAGAAGGTCAAATGTACATTTTCTTATTTTGAAAACTACTGCGAAACGGCTGAGCCGATTCTCTTCAAACTTGGTGGGAAGATACCCAAGAGTAAGAAAAAGGTCAGAGATACAGAATAGCTGCGGTGCCTGCGCGTGGTAAACACAAAGAATACATTTTTCTTTGTATCAATCTTAAATATACTTGACGCGAACCATACTGCGCATTAAACAAGCGCAACAATGTTGCCGAAGCTCAGCTTTTCCTGTTGGCCTAAAAGTCTGCAGTCAATATTTTGGTTGGGTCTGTAACTCATGTTGTTCATACGTACGTTAGAAAACAAAGATAAATATAAACTGAATGCAATGAAATATGAATTGAACTCCCGAAGTCTCTGAAAGACTAAATCTGGTACACAAAGTTAACTTTATATACTGCACAGATGTTAGTATACAGATAATGAATGTTTATGAGTGTGCTGCTTTGTAGACCTCATTTGTTTTCCATAATTAGCCCCAGATAGTAACTTCCGATGAAGAAATTTTGCAAATGGTTAAAGGTCTTAAAAGCGACATTTTGCCCCAAAGATATTCCTTGAACTTGTCCAGGGACAAAAGTTCAAATGGGTGTTGCCACTATGATTTGGAAAATCCAAAACTGCTCAATTACTCAATACAAAGGGATAATTTCTAAATTAAATTCTTTACGCGCTTAATTCTGAGTACTCTTTAGTCCCGTTTTCCCCTACAAAATTATTTTACTGCATAACATTTTTATGATTGGGATCTACCAGGTATAAATCGTCGATAGCTTTTAGGACTGGTGAATGTGTCGCAACAGGCCGGAGAGTAACTACAGTTCGTAGAGAGCGTTGGGAAACTATGCACACTTATACTAAGTCTAAGGCTATTGAAATATCATCCCCCATGGCTTTCCCTTAACAACTTGGTGGGGCTTTCGGCAACGGAGAACAAGACTGGGGCGGTTCCTGCAGTGTCGACGCCCATGTGACTTAACCAGGTTCGTAACCTGACAAGGTACTGAATTGGGGCGAAATGGCCTCCAGGGGCTAACAAATTTTTAAGGGGGCCAAATGTATACAAATGCCATTGAGCCAATGGCAACTTCAAAACTTGCTGGGGGGGGGGACAAATATCAAGGAGGGATTCGCCCCCTTGGCCCGCTTGACTGGAAGCCTGAGCTGCACAATTCCTGCAGGCACCGAGGCTGACATATGGTACACGCCTTCAAAAAGCACGTTTTCCTTTTCAAACCGAAAACTGTTTTTGGAATGTTAGCACAATCGTCAAGCTTAAACCATATGAAGCATTGTATTTTCAATCAACGTGCTATGTTCTTTGTTTAAAATAAAGGGATGGGTTCCTCTTTCCTCTTACAACATTTCCTAGACAACATTCACCTTAACTTGAAGTAATGTACCCCCCGCCAGCATCCCAATTCACGCGGCGAGTCGCTTCTTTCCTTCATGTGACAATATAAACTAATTTGCTATTAAGGAAGGATAAGTCATTTGTTTACCTTTCATACTAAATAGTTTTTGTCCAGAAATGTTAAGAAAAATGTTTGTAAAGGAGATACAAGAAGATTTGAAAGATTAAGGTAATGTTTACAAATAACTTGAAACTTGAGGCGACTGGATATATTCTCTTTAAACTTTAAGCCAAACTCCTAAAAACATTCAGATCTCAGGCTAAGTTGAATACTTGTTTCTGCCTCTACAAAAAATGTTTAGGCCTATTTTATACCACTGTTTCGCACAAGGCCACATGTTCGCAAGAACTTGCACAACTTTCAAACGTCCGGTATTTCTTTAAATTTCGAGTAGGCCTAACCATCCAACCAATTTAGCTAGTCTATTATTCAAACGCCTGAATGAGATCAGCGCCACATTTTCACGTAACGCCTCCATAGTATGCTGTACGGTATATTCCTTATTCAGGTCATATCCCTGGTTTGGAAAGCAAAGAGCTGAGAAAGCATAGTCTGAAATAGTGGGGTAGCCCACGTACGGTATTCAAAAATCGATACACTGCACTTTGCGTAAACACTTCCACACGATTCAGCACGAGACTTCCTGTACATTTATATATGTTCAGTATACTTTTGTACCTCGTTTCGTTGTACAGTCCCTCAAATGATAACAACTGGGATTTTCGATGTATTCCCGAACATGAGGACTTCGTCAGAATTTGTTTCAAAAATTGCTGTTTTCATGCCTTTAATGATTGCAGGAACCAAACAAAAAATTTAACTTTTGTTCAGCACAAATTGAACTATCTGTATGAAATATATTATCAAGATTGGTGCAAAACTGAAAGACAAGTAGGGAACTTTACGTTTTCAAACAAAGCCACCTCCCGAGGTCAAATAGCGGTCAAATTAATCGAGAAGAGTTGCAGCATACAGATATCACTTTCGCTAACATCTCTACTAAATTTCAGCTAAATCTAACGAAAAACAGCGAAATGCCAGGCACTTAAACGCAAATGTTATGGTGACAGACGTTTGCCGTGCACGACAGCAATAGCTCAGCTGAAAGCTTTCAGCTGAGCTAAAAATGGCGGCAAAACTTGAGTTTGGTACTTTTAAAAACTTTAAGCAGGGTATATTCTCTCATTTCCTTAAGAGTAAAGGAAAAACTGCCGTACTTTTATCACTGAAACAACAATCCTTTACCTTTAGTTCGATAATGTAAGAATTTGCCCTACAGAAGGATTATGGTAGCAAGTCGAGTATGAATTAAACCTAGTTGGCCTCTAGTCAATAAATACTCTTAGATAATATCAGGAGGCCTCCACCGGTCGGCTTCTATCAAAAGCAGCAAGTACTGGCTCAATTTTCAAAATTCAAAGTGCAAATTGGGTCTATGTTACCCAACCAGCTGGTAGTCTAAAGTAAGTGAAAAAAGTAAATTTGTAAAAGAAAGCATTTTCTGAGTATGTTGCTAATCACCCACTAGATGTGGTTAACTTGGAGGGTAAAAGGATGTCAAAACTGCTACTGCTGGTGACACACAACGCGGAAATAGGTGAATCATGTGAATAGTAGGAAGGTACAATAAGTAGCTCAATTTTTTTCTCATGTTTTGTTAAAAAAGAAAAGTGTGTTACCGCAAACAGTCTGTATGCAATATAAGAGTATCTTAGAAAATGATTTAAATGCAAAATTTAAGCGCTCCTCGGTAAACCAGTTTAAGTTGCTTAGGACAGGGGTCTCCAAACTTTTTTGCTTGGTGGCCCCAACTTTCTACTCCGGAATCTTGGTGGCCTCAAATTGACGGGTCGGTGAGAGAAGTTTGATTTGACTTACGGTTATGCAGTGTTAATAAAGTAGATCACTGGCTCTTAGATTAGAATCACTCCCATTGCTTATTTTTAATCAGAAATTTGTCAATTATTTTTCGCTCTCGAATCCTTTTCGCGATCCTCCGAAATATTTCGCGATCCTTAAAAGGGTCGCGACCCCTAGTTTGCCGACCCCTGGCTTAGGCTGTACGGCATAATCCTTGTTCAGTCACATGTAGATTTAGTTTGGGAAACCTTGAAGTTGAACGGGACGCTGAGCAAGCCGTGCCCGCTACGCGTGGTGCTATAGTTCAGTGTGACTTGAAATTGAAATATTGTAGTCCTAGTTCTAAAGAGTAGTTAGCACCAATCTTAAGAGTAAATAATGAAATGTCCTTACAAATTTATGAAAAAGGGCAGGCAAACCATTTTAAGAGGATATTTTATTTATTCGCCCAAGCGTAACCGTAAAGGACTATAGAGATAGATTCTGGTGTGGTAACGTTGTTGTAGCCATTAAAAAACCTGTGCTGTTCGACGAAAGTTCGATATAAAACCCAAGCGTTCATTTCCGGACCATTTGTGATAGCTCCAATCGATTCAAATGCGGGTAATGAGGCAAAGCGATATCGGAATTATCTTCTGTATTGGGATTTTCGTGTCTACTCTCCTTTTACTTTATCCCTTTACTAACGAGGAGACAATCTACAATCCCAGGCCGAAGGAATACGGCTATTTGACTGAAGATCTTCGACTAAGAGAAATGAAGCAGAGGCTTACTTCAGCACAGCAGCGAAATCCAGAGCCGGCTCCGCCATTAAGCGAAAACGAAGCATCCACTCCATCACCCGGATCCCTTCCATGCGACGGAAATTGCCACGTTCAAGTTCAGCTTTGTGCCTTTTTCCCAGGGCGTTTGAAACCAGGAACTTATTGTTGCCCGGAGACAGGTTGCTTGGTAACGTTTGTGAATAGCAAAAAGTATGCGCTCCAAAATAAAACAGATGTCATCATATTTTTTCAGCACGGTAGACAAAATCAGGAGGAATTATCACGGTAAGCAAATGAACGAAGCCTAAGTTTACGGATCCTAGTGTAATGTGAGAATAAATTGTATCTTACAGTGGCGTAGCCCGAAAAAATTGTCTGGTGGTCGGGAGGAGGGGGGTCTTCACTTCAAGAAAAGGCTACAAGTGTGGAATCTTACTCATATTCATTTCTTCACTCTTGGGTTTTCCAGTGTGGGGGCTTCTGGGGGTGCTGGAGTTACGAGGGTGCACCCCAGCTACGCCAGTGGTGTCTGACATTCCATTCGGCATTCGGCAGTAGCATATCAGTGCAATAAAGTACCATGAAGGAGCAATGGTTATATTTCTCACACGCCGGTGAAATGAAGCTAAAATGCAAGCTCTCTCTGTCATTTACCACGAATGACCTTAATATAGTTTTTATAGCTTTACAGCGCGTGACATTTTGGAAATATGAATCGGCCTTCAAACGTTTTAATCACGTTAAGGAGTTTTGTTCGGCAACATTCGAACCATTCTAAATTTAGTCAGACATTTAGTCATCAATTTATTTACTTTATTTTCCTGGCTCAGAAATACACAGTATTCTTGCAAACCTTGTGGTTACGGCAATAGTCCCCTATTTTAAATGGCAATTACACAGGATTGCGGGATAGAATCTGGTATGCGTCGTGTTTTGCCACAGTAAAATGCCATTGACAAAAAAGACTCGTTACAAAACTGTGTCGTAATTCTCTGTAATTGCTATTTGGAAAAGGGTGTTTGGACTTATCTCACACTGTAATTTAGAGCTATTTAAATATGGAGCATAACATACCAGGGGCGTAGTAGCTAGGACGAAATTTTTAGGGGTAAAAATTTTTAAGGTAAAACCGTGGAAGATCTGCTTATATAGGATGCCCAGGTCCCTCACTATAGGGGGCAAGGGGCACTCAGAAACTTATCTCTGCCCTTACTACCCCCTGAAAAATTCTTCACCACCCACGTATGCAGGATTTTTTACTCGGGGCGTGACCTCAGTTGTGACGAACGTCGAGTGTAGTGACCAATGTAAAAGGGTGGCAAATTTCTTTTTCTTATAACCGCAGGTGCGCGCACTCCCTTCGCCCCTTGAAACGCGCCTACTCACCCACTAAAAGCCGTTTCACCCTAATGCTGAGAGCTTGGAAATGCCCATTAATATATCTATGCGAACAGCGAATACTCTGTAGAGTCCTATGAAGAAACACCGTTTTTTGCCTAACTCGTTTTTACAATGCACAAGAATTAGTCTGTCGTTTGCTGCCTTCTATCTTCCACTTGCACTTCCTCTCACAGAACAAGACGCCCTCATCACGCCTGGGTCTTCCTGACAAGAGAGGCAGGACCTGCCGTAAACATACACAGGGATGCAATTTACAATTGGTCGATGACCTATCGTTCCGATTCCGACTTTCCAATTCCTTACGGAGTTTACAACAAGAAGGTTCCAACGATATCCGAACATGAGATGGTCGACTGGACGAAAGGTAAAACAAAACTAGTTGCATGGGTTGCTTCAAATTGCTATAAAACAGGATGGCCTAGGCTGGAATTTGTCCGCAACTTAAGTAAGCATATAGAGGTTGACATGTACGGAGCATGTGGTGATGACAACTGTACTCTCAGCCACCGCAAATGTCAATATGGACCTCTCGTACAAGAACACAAATTTTATCTTGCCCTGGAAAACAAAGTATGTAAAGACTACATTACAGAGAAATTCTGGTCTAACGCTCTTAAACAGAATTTGGTCCCAATTGTTTATGGTCCATCTAGAAGTGAATATGAGAAATGGGCGCCACCTCATTCATTCATTCACGTCAATGACTTTGAAAGTATGGAAGAATTGGCCAAGTACATTACAAAGCTTGATGAGGACGACGCCCTCTATTCGGAATATTTCGAATGGCAACGACATGGATCAGTTGAGTCATTTGGCATATGGCAGTGGATAACATTAGATATGATTTGCAATATCGCAAAGAAATACCACAAAAGCATAAACACGTTTGAGATGTTTCATGTGGAGCAAGAATTCTGGGACTACTCTTGTCGTGGAGACATTGAAACAGTTTTCTATAAGAAATTGTAACAACTCGAAATTATTCTAGTAGGCCATAGACTAGCGGCACTTTATGGACACCCCTTCAACAACCCTCCGACCCAATACTTTTTGGGACCTTTTGGTCTCCTGATAATAAAAACAAATGATAAACGTTAATATTTTGGGTATCACTCAACCAAAACTTCTTCCAAGCACAAATTTGCTACTAATTTTATAATTTAATTTAATTATTTAAAATATTTTCGACGCAACTACTCTTAATATCTGTTCATATTTTATTATGATTGTTCTACTGCTCAAAAGTGCCTTTTTCCACTTCGACGTAAAATGAAGAAAACTGACCGTCGTCTGCTAACAAGAGCGTCAACGAGAAGAATGTCTTTCACAAAAAAATATAAAGAGGTCTGGACTTGTCATTTTTTCGCACACACACTGCACTGACGAAAAATGAACACTTCTAGAGTCATTCCCAGAAAAAAAGAGAGCTTTTTATATTGAAGTACTAATATGGTCGTTTCCGATTACGCTCCCCCCCCCTCCCCAGCACACACATACAGGTTTCAATATCTCGACATCATGAAAAGTGGTTGTTTGGAAGGAGATTCATCTTTCTAAGTTTTTTTAAAGAAGTGTTTGCTTTCTCTTAATCTTGTATTTCTATTCCAGATGTCAACCACAATACTGGTATCAACAGGGAGCAGTGACTTAGTATTCATTCTCAAAATGACGATTTAAAGGACCACTCCTTATCTTGAACTCATCCATTTTTCATTGCTAGACGAAATATTTTAGGAACCATCATTATTTAGCAATGTTTCTTTTTTTTCGATCCAGTGATTCAACTGCACAGTGATTAACAATTTAGGCCCGATATCTTGGCTCCATTGTGAGTCACTCGACGTTTTTAGTTTGGAGTCTCTACCTTTGCAATACCCTTAGTTCAAATTTACAATTCAATTTGACATCAATTCATCTGCAACCCCCCCCCTCCCCACACACACACATCTGCTTCGCTTCGGTCGAGGCTAAAATGCGACGTTATGGTGGTGTTCTCAACCAATCAAAAGTAATATCAATTTTACTGTAGGCTACATATGACTAGGCTATGACATTAAGCTAATTTTCTGTGTTCAAATTGCCTCATATTGCGAGAGCTTCCGGGGGCTTCTCTCCCTGGGTCCCCACCGGGGCTCTTCCCCTGAACCCCGCCAGGGGCCCTAACGCGGGCCCCTGGACCCCACGCGATATTACTCGCCCTTCGCGCTTGTGGTGCACCTTCGGTGCACTTCGTTCGCCACCCTTACAGCAATGGCTGGATCCGCCCTTGATGGTATAGCCCAACTCAGTTTGATTATTGTATATATAGGCCTAAGCATAAGCGCACTAGCCGTATAGGCGTGCAGTCCCCCTCTCCTCCCCCTCACACACACACCACCGGAGCTTCGGCAAAACCCATTTCCAGGGTATGGTTTATGGAGAACATCGGGCCATTTTCTAGGGTAATAAAGACTCTCGGGCAAGAACTGCCCAGCTCCCTAGAAGAATAGCCCCGTCCTCCCGTATGGATCCATAAAAGGCATGACAGTGAACTTGTATTTACAGCAATCACACGAAGATCTTATTACTTCAGGACATGGTAACCCCCTCTGGAAATACTTCCTGTACACAGCCACCTCGATACTTTACCTGTGTTTGCTCTTTATGAAAACATGAATTTATAGCTTGCTGTCAAATTTACGGCGCACTTCGCACGGTTATAAAGTTGTATTGTTGACTTTTATAGTTTTTGTACAGCTATTAAAATGAAAAGATTTATGTATTCAGGGCAGCCAATACTGGTGGGAAGGTGGGTACCAATGGCGAGAGGCCTGAGGTAATGTGCGGTCATGGAATGAAAATGTTTACTTGCTTTATTCAAAAACATGAAGAATTTGAAAATCAAAAGAATACAAATTGACTATGACTTCACAAATTTTTTAAATAGCCAATTTCACATTAAATTTGGCAGGTATTCATTATTCATTCATGCAATCGTAAACCTTCTTAGTGTCTATTCTGCAAGATGTAGCCTATGTTGGGTTCTAGTGTTGGCGGTAGCGTAGCTGCGGAAGGAGGAGGCAAGGGATGGAGAGTGCCTTTTGAATCATGGCTTTGACGTCATTTAAGCAGGAGCGTATCCAGAAATTTTCAATAGAGGGGGCGCAAAATTTGATTGATCGCTGTCCTGGGGAGGGGTCTAAGGGAAGGGGACACCCCCTTTTGAAAAGTGTTGCTTTTGGAAAAGGGACGAGATGCAAAATGGTGCTATATTTGACACATTTTGAAGCATTTTCTTTTTTCGCCTCAGGCTTTTTTCACGCATGACTACAAACAGGGGGGTGAGTCTGTTGCGCCCCCGCCAGGATCCGCCACAGATTTAAAATCAGTTCAAACTACAGGGCTAATAAAGGAAATTGAAGGGAAGAAGAAGAGAAAGGGGAAGGGAATTTTAATGCGAATAACCAGTATACTGCAATACGATGTAACACATTTAAAATATATTGCTATTTCATTTTGGCGTCCCAAGCAACCATAGGTGATAACTGTAGCCGCTATTACTAGCCTACCTGCCTATCCCATAGCTCCATCATGGCGTGGCGCCATCAGTGATTTAGGGGTCAGATGCACCGACACAGAGTTCTGTTCTTCTG
Organism: Holothuria leucospilota; assembly: GCA_029531755.1. Taxonomy (NCBI): domain Eukaryota; kingdom Metazoa; phylum Echinodermata; class Holothuroidea; order Aspidochirotida; family Holothuriidae; genus Holothuria; species Holothuria leucospilota. Next base: position 2,821,612 of record CM055972.1, read on the forward strand.
TCCGGTTGGCACAACTAGCCCAAGGTTTTCGGTGATGCAAGCTAACCAAACATCCCACAGTATCTGTCGAGCTTAGCTTGCCATAAATCCTGAAATCGACAAATGGGCATAACATGTAACTTTCTCGTGTTTCAATACGTGGGTTCGATGGGCTAGATGTGTGTAAAGGTATTAAACTGGCAGACGTCTGTATAAATTGACGCATATAACCATTACCTATTTTCACTACCATGATCACCTGTCGTTTTTTAATAGCATGTTGATAAAGAGAAATTAAATTGACATGGTGGGGAGATCCGGGTGCGACAGGGAGCAATAATGACGTAAGTTAACGTGAAAAATTGGTCAGGATCGATTATGTTGATTTGCAGGGTTGTAATGCCGGAGTGTGGACTCGGACTCGATTCCGGACCCGAGTCCATTTTTACTGGACTCGAAACTGGCCCGGAATGGGCGATTTCGGAATGGGAATTGGCCCGAAATAGACTGCACCAGGACTCTGACCCGGAGCCGATTCCAGCCGAGTCCACAAAAATGAAAGTTTCATTAATGTTACTTAAAGATACATCCTTACTGGTGCACAATTTAATACATAAATGGCATCGCACAGTCAACTTACTTACATGGTAGACTAGACTATGAAATTGACTCCCAAACATGACATTTAAATAAAGTGTACTTAAAAAATAGTGCAAATAGCATTTGTATGATATTCTTCATTGTTAAATGGTCGGACACGGAACTGGCCCGAAATTGGGGACACTGGAATCGGAATTGACTCGGAATCGGGTTAGCTGGACTCGGATACAGATCTGTTGATTTGGTCCTCATCTTTCATGTCGCCCCTCCCCCGAGGTTCCCGCTTGTGGACACCAATGGAAAGAATAATCCATATCTTCCGTTTTTGGAACGATTTTCAAAAGGGATAGAAGGGTGGTAGCGGCATAGTCGTAGGAAGCGGGGGCGGGGGTGGGGCTTTGGCCCCCAGTCAAAAATGTGAGGGGCTGAAGTATGCTTCCGTCCCCCCAAGATCCAAGGGCAAAAAACCCCATATTTGTCTCTTGTGTAAGAAATGTCAAAAATTTGCAGTAATTTTCCTTAAAGTTTGTCCAAAATGTTTCACCAAACTGCATCTGAGGACCCTCAAATACTCAAAATTTTCCCAAGGGGAGGGGGTGTTCCTTAACCTTAGACCCCTCCCCAGGACGGCGATCCGAAACAAGGTTCAGCCCCCCCCCCCCCAGTCTCGGATAGCTTCCTACGTCTATGGGTTGAGGGAGTTACAGGGGGTTGTTCGAAGTCGGTTTAAGTGACGGATGGAGTTTTTCAAGTTAACTTTACTGAAAGGGTGCTCTTGTTCGTTTAACATGGGAAATAGTTAGATCCAGGCACAGACGTAATGAAATTGAATTAAGTATCAAACTTTTTAGCTGAAGTTTGGATTTTGTTTGGAAACCCTTTTGTATGAATCAGTCACTTGTCCCTTAGGGCTAAATATCATTTGGGATCTTCCCGCACTTGATGTTGGAATCCTGTCCGTGAAGAAATGTCTTCTTGATAGTTTTTTTTTTCTCTTATTTAATGGTAGATGAATAGCTCCAACAGGCACTTATACCCAGTCAGTTGAAATGGCGTCATTCCTGGGGCCGATTTCACTACCATCAACTTGAGTGGTGATCACCATATCACTCGCTAACTTAAATCATCGCTAAGAACGATGGCGATGATTTATTAAGTATTAGAGATGGGTTTATATCTTTGCGTCTACTAACAGTAATCACTAAAGTTCATTATAAGAGACCTAACTTTAAGACACAAACTTAATCACTAAAAATGTAGTGTAATCTACTGCAAAATCGATTTCTAAATTGCTAGATTCATGATTTAGCAATGGATATCGGTGTAGGCGATCATCGCTAAACGTTAGTGAAATCGTCCCCTAGTTTCTGGTTTTGCAAAGTTTAGATCAAAATGGCATTTTCGGAAATGAGCAAATTGAATAGCGCCATAAATTTTCCACTACATCCTCTTGCACAGCGCCCCTTCCCTTAAACCATCCCTCATATTACTGGAAACTTCTTACTACCCATGCACAAACGTAGGCCTACTCTAGGATATAATCATTATGACACCCTTACACTTTTCGATGAGAGTCGACGCTAATGATTCTTTTAGGTGTTACAATCAAGATAATCTCGAAAGTTGCACACGAAGAGAACTTCATATCGTCGATTATCATCATGGAAATAAAATAGCAAAATCAATGAGAAGTATTCTGCTGTCAATCCTTCACTCATTGAAATGTTTACGGTCCTAAGATAATTCATTTCCAACGACAGCTTGTTTCCTGATTTCATAGTTCATTTATTTTGGCTGATTGCATATGTATATACCAAAGGGTGCAGGAGGGGAAGGGCCTCATTCACTCCTTGAAGAATTTTTCACCCCTTAGAAAATTAAAAAATATCTTGCTTTCATGTATTTCAGTGTATCTCGCCCCCTGAAAATACCCTCCCCCCAAAAAAGCTATCTCGATCCCTTTAGTACCATGTCTAGCAACGGGCTTGCTATCATATACCGTACTCTACAACCGTACGCGGCGTGTTTTTTTTTAATTTAATTTAGTAAACTAAAATACGTAAGTTTTTTAACACAAATTTTACTTCAAAGGTAGCACATGTAGCATTAGATTGCATTTAAGGACACCTGATTATTCAATCTTTTTTCAAAGGAGAGGGACACTTCTCCCCCCTCAGACTCTTACCCCTTCCGGTGATAACAGAACATAGGCTATTGCATGCCCCTCCCCTTCAGTCGGACAAATCTTGGCTACGCCATTGCTCTACAACTCAGCAGCTTGGCTCATTTTGGCACTATCAATTACATTTCACCAATCAATCAAAAGCAAGCCGGACACCACGCAAACTAAAGAACAAAAGTTCATTACAAAATTGTCAATTGTCTACATCCTTGCATTCTATTCCCGTATACCACCTATACCTCGCAACTGAAATTACCTCAAGACGTGTGTCATACAACGCTATTTAACAATCTCTCAATAGCTGAACGGCATATGTGTTATCTTATAAAGCATATTCCGAATAAGGTCCAATACGATTTCACAACTCGAATTTTTACTATTGTACTCTTGGCAAACATTGAATTGTAAATCGTGGAGGTTCGCAAACCGAACCTATTTATGTTGGCCTGTAGACCGTTACATTAAACCTATAGTAAACAGCTGCGAAATGCAGAATGACCTAGGTCATGGGTATAGGCTTGTGTATTCTGCCACTCAAGGTGTAAACGACGGCTGGAGTTTAGTAGTAGCAATACTCTTTGCGATTTCGCACATAATCACATCTAAGGAAAGGGAAGGGACCGGGACCTGTGAACAATGAAGACTTTCAAATACTGCTAAAGTGCCCCAAGATTCGCGAAGAAATAAGCAGCGATCCCTTCAGTTTTATATTTTGATGATTCGGGGAGGCCCTTTGCAAGGCAGAGAGAGGTGCTTTAGAACCAGTGGACAGAGGTTTGCGATTACCTTTTTTCCCTTTTCTCCAAAGTTTGGTAAGAAGATCTTATATCGCCACCTTTTTGGCATTTGTTGTTGTTCCCAGTGGCTCCGGCACGGGGGGCATGGGGGCGTGCCCCCCAATCGATTTCAGAAAAATTTTGTGAAAATTTTAAAATGATTCCAAAAGGCGTGTAAGCTATGAATTTCTGTATTGGGTAGGGTGAGGTGTGTTTTCGACCGAGTGATGTATCTGTTGTAAGCATTTTCTATCACAAATGGTTCTCAAACTATAAAAATGATCGCAAACCCTTCGCAACTATCAAAATTGTCGCGCGCTCCGCCCGCTTCAAACCCTTCCTCAATATTGATCTTATTATCAATAATTGACATTAACAAAAATGCTCAAAGGGGAGGGGGACAATGGGGAGGAGAGTCTCCCCTCCCCTTTAACCCCTTCCCCAGCACGGCACCTTTATGTAGTAACAAAGGCAGGATCCACACTGCTGTGTACAATCGCAGGGACGCACACTCTCCTCTTTAGCCTAACCAAAAATTAAAATTCACTAAATAAGGATGTTTTCCAGTTATGTATATCAGTTCAAAAAATACCTCAAAGATAGCACCATTTTGCATCTAGGCAACCTTAAATGAACAAAATTTTCTCAAAGGGGGTGGCACCTTTATATTGTGACAAAAAGGATTCCATACTGCTGTACCTAATCGCAAGGACGCACAAAAAAGGTACAATTTACGAAAACTTGCGAAGGGGGAGACAGTGGCATTACGATGTTATCTGTTCTGCCCCCCAGTCACCAAATCCTGGCGGCGCCTTTGGTTGTTCCCTACCTAAAACCGTACGGTAAAGCTTGCGTGTTTCCTTTCCTGGCTCAGGGAGTGTCTTCCATCCACGCTCAGGATTACGAAAGTAAAGTCACCATAAAAATTCTACTGGAACTGAGTGTATTTCAACATGGTATTTTCTTTCAAACAAGATGTTTTTCAAGGACTGTATTGACAAAAATGACTTTATGGAAATTTACATCTGAAACGATATAAATTTGTTAAAATGAAGCCTCCAAAAGGTTATAAATTTGTGTTATAGAAAGTACCAACAGCCTGAAAGCGAGCTCAGTCTGTTTTTTGACTTTTGAGATGATAACTCAAGGACTTATTAGTAAATCCTCTTACCGTGTTCTGTGGAATCAACCTCTCACGTAGACAGAATTGGCATACGTTTGGACCTAAAATTTAGTATTTTACCTTAAAGACCCCCATTTCACCTCCAGTCAGCCAGCTAGGCCTATCTGCAGCGTTTGTAAGTTTAATTGAAGGTATGTGAGGCATTTTGTAAACACAGGATTTAGACATTTAAATGAGAGTCCAGTTCTTACAGTAGGTGATGATTCAGTGACGCCAGAGATGATTCAGTTTCTATTGAACTGAGATCATTACATGCCTCACTATACCCCATATGCTGGAAATTTCCCACAAAATGTGTGATTTTGATCTGATTTTATTATTTTTCTATTATATATTTTATATTTTTTCTCGGTCGACCTAAGTGGGGGCGGTAGCCCCTCCTCCCTCCTCCCCCCTCTGAATCCGCCGTTGTATACCATTTCCTATTATCTAGATTGTATACTTGAAATTAATCTTTCCTATTACTTGAATGTGAATGTGAATTTCACAAAAAGTTAATAGGCCTATGTGTCTTTGAAATCCGGATGTTCAAGTTTCCGATTGTAAACAAATACTCAACGAACTAAAGGCGACCCTTCAAATCTACGGTACTTTGTTTACCCAACACCTTGGACGCTGAATCACTTATGTATATACATCTATTAATATATTATTTTACACGCCATTCGCCAGGGCAGTGTGAATCCGTGTTGATAATGTCATACATATTCATTCAAGCATTTCAAACAAACAGCTGTTCTATAAGAACAGAGAAGTGCACGGTACCTCGAGTTGGATATTTGACAGTCGTTTTCCATCACACAAACTACGCTGCAGCTGAACATTCGTACTGTCCTGCTCCGATTGTAACATTGACTACATAGGCCGTTGCAACAATTAATATAGGCTACTATCCTTCACAACTGGACGGTGTAATCGAAGTCACGATGAATCGACGAGGAGTGGTGAATATTTTTCATGTTTCATTTTTGTAGAGTGGTTTAGGCTGAGTGATGGTTGTGTGATATGTTGTTGCATGTGTAACTTGTTTCGTTTTCACTTTATCATATTTGTATAGACTTGAAGTAATTCTCCGTGCTAAGCAGTAAGGCCTGGCATCGGCGAACTGCAGGCTTGGCTCGCAATGCTCCGAACAGTGGCGTAGCCAGGATTTGTCTCACAGGTGGCCTTGCAGTATGTTCTGTGATCGCTGACATGGGGGAGGGGTCTAAGGGGGTGGGTTGTGAATAATTAGGTTTCCTTACATGCAACCGTGTGCAACATATGCTATGTTTTAAAATAAAATTGTGTTCAAAAATTCTTCGTATTTTGGGTTAGGCTATTATATTAAAACATAACGGCGTCAAAGGTGGGGGAGGGGGGGGGGCTGGGTGGCCCAATGTCCCCTCCCAAAATACGTCACTGGCTCGGAAGGTGAAGCAGCTTCTTTGTTGAAGCTGTTCAAGACATTTCTTGCTTGCACTGTAGCAGGTCTGTGACCGTCTGTCTAAGAGCTTCTGATCTCGTTAAATTTTAATTTTTAAATTTCGTTTTCCTTCGAGGTCGAAACTCCTTTGTAGGGTACTGTAGTCAACGGCGCAGGGGATGGGGTTCCAGGGTATCTGGAACTCTGCTCCTTCTCGACAGAAAATTTATACCTATCGTAGGTTTAGTCAGAAACAAGGATTTGAAATACCGTAGCGCTTTCCATGCATTGAAGACTTTGACCCTCTGGTGTAGCCAACTAGTTTTCTCGATATATCCCGCGCCTTTGATTGACTCATCCGGGAACCTTCGTGGAAGTGTAACCAAGGTCCGTAGCCAGACAAGGCACTTATTTTAAGGGGCTCAAGATTGGTCCCAGGGGGAAAAATCTTTATAGAGCGATCCTGCCAGATGTTCTAGAATGCGTTAAGGCTATGCAATTAGGTAATTTTGTAGGGTGCCTCCCCGCACCCCCACCTTGCCTACTGGCCTGGTGTAAACAATTCTTAAACATGGTATCTCAAAATTTAGATGCAACATTTCCCACGGGCTCTGCAAAGTCTCCGGATGGTAGTCCTCAGCGGCGTAGGAAGATGTTTGACATGGGGAGGGGTCTGGTAGACCAGACGCGATTTGTCGTCCTTGGTATCCCCTCCCCTTTGAAAATATTTGAAAAATCAGGTGTCCTTACATGCAATCTGATGCCACATATGCTACCTTTGAAGTAAAATTTGTGTTAAAAAATTTACGTATATTAGGTACTAAAACAAATCGTCATCAGAGAGGGAGGAATGGCCCAATGGCCCCCTAAATACACCACTGATAATCATAATACAAGTTTAACCATTAAAGACACACTGATTTATTACCGAATATATAGGTGCTGGTGCAATTCAAATCAGAACTTTATTTTAATTACCAAGGAAGTTTTTTAAGTCGTTGAAAATCAGAAATTAATTATTGACTTCAAATTAAACTTATAAATAATTCTAACTAATCTGGGTATTATGTTTAATAAAGTTTCCTGCAAGTTATTTCTCTGATTTTTCTGATTTTCTAAAAAATATCCCGAACTCAATGTGAATTCCGGAAATTGACCGTTTCAGGGAAATTTCCTTGAAAGTTGACAAACTGACTTTTATAACATCAGAATTGACCTTGATAGATGTATTAGATGTTTTTCTTGTAAAATAATCAGATTATTGTATATGTTAGAGTATGATGCGAGGATGATTGTTTTCATGACATCAGATGAGCAGACGACAGGGCCTACTTTATAAAAGTCTGTACGTATCTATTTTATATGTATTAAATACTATCGTGACTCTTGAGGGGGGGGGGGGGGCAAAATGATATTTGGGCCCCCAGCGAAAATATTGAGGGGCCATGGACTCCTTGTCCCCGGTTCCTACGCCGCTTTTGCCAAAATAGGCCGCCTATTTTGGCAAAAAATCTTTGTAAATTACGCACTAACAGATGGGAACGCTCCGCTTTGCGTTACATACAACCCCCTGTTCCTCGTGTTCCTAGTGGGGGCTGAGGAGGGGTGAGTGGTATGCATCCTCCATTGGCAAAATTTGAAGCTGGCATAAAATTAAGATGTTTCCAGAAATATGCCCGAAGGTAAGTATAGGCTACGTTTAAATCATGAAGGATAATAGACAAAGGAAATTTGGAAAAGGAACTTTTGCAATGTAAAATAGACTATACGAGGACCCTTTTCGACGTACTTATTCGGAGTCGCTTTCCTCTGCCCGCCACATACCCCACGCACAGCACACTCGGCCCTCAGAAGGTTCGTGTTTGCTTTCATAAACAGTTTTAACAACAAACTCAAAGCCTCAATAGTGCTTTTGGTTGCTGCACCTCCGTCGAGGTTTTCCTCGCTATTGCCTGGCAATCCCGGCCGCCGAAGCACCTACAATTATTGATGATGAAAATGCTGAAAATTTTCATTGTAGTGATTATCTTGTAAGGCCCTCAGAACTCGGCAAATTATGCTTATATGGAACAATAATTAAGCAAAGCCAAAGTGGTGATCTTGCGGAAACTTTTCAAGGCCTGAAGTGCCAACCTGGAAATCTAGGAGGAGTGGGGAAACATTTTCTTGATACGGCACACGCCACTTGATGGCACGTCGGCTTGAAAGAGTCATAATGGTCCCTTTTGGGAAACGGTCACCTCAGGATCTGTCTGGAATTTACTCAAAAGTGTCCTTGATGAACCGTAACATTATTAAGTGTGAGAACCTATCGTTCAAAGCCTACTTGTCCTGTTGTCCGGCTCGAGTAAGAACAGCTTAGATGGAATTAATCCAAAGCCACATAAAATCCCTAGAGCCATCCACACTATACTGAAAACCCCTCTACATCACCAAAATGACAGGTTGTTGGTCTGAGTTATGATATGAAAAAAATTGTTAAACCAACATTTTTGGGTCTGTTTATATTGCGCGTCCATTATAATTTGAAATTTATATCTAAAGTAGTTAATTTGTGTAATGATAACCACAACTTGACAATATCCCAGAGATTCCAAGGGCCTCGCCTACTGGTTCCCAACCGCGTTGTTAACCTTGGCCCAAAGAGACCCTCAGGCGGCTTAGGCGGATACTTACCGAGCGAAGGAGCTTTGCGCGTCCTTCATTAGTTTTGGAACCTGAAATTTTACCCCCACCCCATGATAAAATCCAGACTTTGCGTCTGACGTATCCCCACTTTCGAAAGCAAACCGTTTCCTCTAGATGTGATGTCCCTAAAATTGTTAATGGGTAAAGTCTGGAATCCCCCCTTCCCCCATAAGCCTAGATCTTATCTTCGTAGTCTTGACTAGTTGTGGCCATGGAAGCTTAAACCTACTGTACATTGCATAGTGCATACTCTATAAAGTAGAGACTTTCAAGTACTACTAGCCATATTTCTAAAATCAAAATAGAGTTTCTAAAATCAAAATCAGAGGGCGAAAACCCCCTCAAAGGCCAGCAGGAGTCCTAGTTCTCTTTTGCAGTATGATGCCGAAACTATTCTTATGGACCATAGAAATTCCACAGTTTTCTCCTTCTCTCACCCTTTCCTCCTACCACTCTTCTCGAACGGAACACACGTCAGTTGATGCAGAGTTTGGGCTATTAATTTCATGTTGTGACTACCTGGACTAAATGTTATTATACATGAAATTTACAGTGTTGTTTGCTCATTCAAATGGAATACTTAGGGTGCGGTTTGTATGCGCCCGTTGTAAGAGCCACTGGGTCCCCATTATGTTTATGGGACGGACAGACAACACGCATACGCTTTCTCTCAAACAATAATTGACGAACTTTCATATAAATTACCATGATATACACCGAAATGAACTGAGCTAAACCGAATCGATGCTATCCGAACCGAGCCGAGCAGATCCGAGTAGAGTCCGTCAGACATTTAGGACAGAACGGAAACAAAATGGACTGTACCGGACCGAACTCCTCACTCATCTCAAGTTTCCTTGCCAGAAATACCAATATTTTGAATTTAAGTTAGGTATTTGGCACAGCCTGAGAACGATTTTACTGCACAGGACCATCCCCATCTCTACCGTGACTACTTAGATCAGTGGTTCCCAACCTTCTACAGCTAAACGCCCGCTTTCACCAAATGAGGATGGACAAACGCCCACCCCCTTTTCTATAGCTTACTATTGCTATGGATGAAACGACGATAATAAAACAAAACATGCTGACATAAAAGGGTAGACCTACCGTGACATACATCGTTTTTACGTGTGGGTTCGACCCAGGTTAGCAAAACAGCAATGCGGGACTTAAGAATCTGACACCCTTTTGAGATGGCGACTCTGTAACCCACAATTTACAAAAGCTGGAAGGCTTGATCCCGGTCAAGAGAAGAGAAACGTCTTTGGTATTTAACTGACTTTGCCAGGGCCCCATCGAGTTGTGGACTGTTCCCCAAAATGAGGCCAAACTAAGATTAACATTCCAGAGGGCGACTGGGGGATTCGCCCCCGGAAGCTGTGAAGTATTAACGATATTGTTGACACGGGAATGACGTACTATCAGTCAAATTTTGGCTATCTTTAGATTACCTAACAAACTTACATACAAGCTGAAAAGATTACAAAATCAGCCGTAGCCCCAGTTTGTATTTCAATAATAACAGGAGTTCCCTTTCATGCTGAAAGGGGCTTGTCGTGTCACGGGACGAAGGATGGTAGGGTGGCATGGGGAAATGAAAGTCTTGTACCAATCAAGCTGTCCAACAGGTAGAAATGATGAGAAAGCAAAATTGGCACGCCGAAAACTGCATTTTTTAATACATTTTAAAGTTTTACTCCATAGCGCATTGCCAAAGTTATCTATTTTGTTAATTACCTACAATTGTCACTTCTGTCAGTATGTCATGTTAATGGACTGCAAGGAAGAAAACTAGTACATTCAAGGTTAAATTTGCAGGATGATTTTTAGCTTTGACCCCTATGTCACCGTTTTCACTGTCACTGATGGGAATATGAGGGTCCTTGCAGGAAAAAGTGAAATTAAACACTGTTGTTACAGTAGATGCGATTTTGTGGCATCTGGAAAGGGAATACTATAGACCTACTCAACTTGTTGACTCCATTCATCTCCTTTTTGTGGAAACCAATTTGAAAGTCCAGCTAGAGAAAAACTTTTGCAATCTTGTAAAACCTCGGTTTAAATTGAGTATCCCATTTTTTTCAAAACGCCCCCTGCCTTCCCCTTAGCGCTCATCGTCCCCCTGATTTGTGCAAACGCCCCCCCGGGGCGATAAAGCCCCTGGTTGGGAACCACTGACTTAGATACTTATCTAAAATTAACTGTAAACTTTAGACAAGCAATTATAGAAGGTCATGATGTGAGAAAAACCTCATCACTCGTCATGTATGTAATAGCATCAAACTTGTATAGGAGTCTGTGCTGTGACTGCTAAATTTTAAAAATTACGCCAGCCTTCCAATCTTTAGGCCTACGAAAGAGCGAATAGAACTGTTGACATTATCAGACTTTTTCTTTTGTATATTTTTTTCTGTACGTCTGTCAACAATAAAGCATATCCGTGTATAGTACTGTAACGTTGTATAGCTCATCCATGTATCTGTTTACCTGACAATGCACTTTCTTATTTACAAGTCACTACAAGCCAATTAAGTGCTTCCAAATGGTAGATTTCGCAGTTCTGTGAGTCTACATCAACACAGCCTTTGTCTTTAAGTTTTGATTATGTAAAAATTAAATACTATGTAGCTAATCGATATCGAAATATAGAGAGCAAGTATGTTCAATTTCTTTCAACAACAATGACTACACTTGTTTTATCACATGTTTTCAGAGTTTACCGAACGTCACCTTAACGTCTCTGAAGCAAACCCGATAAAAACATGAAATATTTACTCAACTATAGTTCTCATTTTATTCTCTGTCTGTAAGAATGTTGTCCGAAAGAAATTATTTGAAAGAAATTCAGCGTTCACTGGGTATTCAAACGTCCTTACAATCAATACCTATTCTTTTCAAAATGATTCCCACGGCTTAAGTTTTGAAGAGTTAGTCAGTTAGTTAGATGAGGTTTAACGTCCCAGTTTCCAACCAATTGGTTCAAGTCGAGACGACCACGGCCTTTTTTCCAGTTGTGGCTCACTGGATTGTTTTCCCTACTCATTGATTATGCTGAGCACCAAGGACAAAGGCAGTAAGTTCCATTTTTAAGGTCTTTGGTATGACCCGGCCAGGATTTGAACCCTAGACCTTCCGGCTGCAAGTCGGATGCTCTAACCACTTGACCACTGCAGTCGGAGAGAGCTAGTTGAAGAAAGTCTTCCGGCTTTTAGCCTGATTAGGACATAAGCTGACTTTAGTTGTTAATGATGCAACTTTCCAAGCAGTATACCATAGTGTAACGTGTCATGACCTTTGACCTATGTTATATACTAGTTACTTTTCATCCAAAACTAGGAACAGTGGTGGCGCTAGACTGAAGGTATCTGAAGGTATCCCCCTTCGTCGGGGGAAGTCTTCCCCTCCCCTTCGACGACATGTGTCCATTGCTCTCACCGCTTTACAGCAACAGCAGACCCGAGGGTAATGTATGGGGATTCGAGGGTTACAACTTCAGTAATTTCCCAAGGCACCAATTTTACCCTCGGGCTGGCCGACTAGCATGAATTTATATGATACGTAATACACACTGAGAACAATTGTGAGAAACCCCGAGGTCATTCACACAAGTTTCTTTGCCACACTGAGCAGTGCTCAGGTTGCTTGTCCTTCGTAGGACGGGAAACTTCGGTTTTATTGATCACACAGGGACTGAACCCTCTTCGCTATTTCTCCCAGAAGAGTAAAATCAGACTTTTGCTGTAAAAGTGGTAGGGGAATTGCACACGGTATGGAATATTTTCCAATTTCGTCTGACAGCCTTAGTGGGATTGATAAAACATGAAATGTAAATTTGCTACAAGTTGTCCCGAGAGCGTACTCTTTTGTGCTCTCCAGGAGAGCTGATTCTTCAATAAAAGCCCATTTTTTAAAATTTTTTTTCAAAGAAAACCCACAATGTTTAAGTTTCCTTCAGTTCAAACCGATTTTTGTACATTTTCTTCTACGAAAGCCCAAAAATTGGCTCTGCCGTCCTTCCGGCAATCGGTCACTGTTTGTTGTGCCCCTCCCCCTCCTTGTCGGGAGAATCCTTGCGCCACTACTTCAGTTCATTACTCTAACCTCATCAATGTCCGTTAAAGATTATTTTTGCCTAACTGAGAGGGAGATACCGTAACGCTAGGTCTGGGTGTGTTTTGGGGAGAGCGGTCCAAATTAAGGGAGGGGTATCGTACACATGAGAAAACTTAAGATTTTATAATGATCATAGAGTAATTAGAATATTAATGAGTTATTTCACTATTAGTTGACTATGTGTATTTGAATCTGTGTAAGAAGCCAACTAGAAATAGCGGAGGGATACTTCGTTTCTCACCTCCGCAATTCATCTCTACAGGCAGTCTTTGAAGGTTGTGGTAGATGTGCGTTCTTTACATTTGAAACGTGCATGCAAGATCTACAGCATACCAAACACGTAACCCACTCAATTAACGTACGTTTGACACGAATTTGGAATGTGCGGTAATACCCGCAGGAAAGGCCGAAAAAAATCCGTGCTGTGACTTTCCAGTGTTGGTGTAGTAACCGCATGCTCATAAATAACACGACATGCAGCAAGGAGCTCCGTTCCAATTAAGCCCCCCTCCCGCCCTCCCCGTGTTCGCTTGCCTTGCTGCTGTAAATGTAGACCACTTTCGGAAGTTTTAAACCATTGTTTACTATTTGTGTTTTGCAGAGGCCACGTAATGAAAGAAATGAAGGCCGACTGGTGGTCGAACGAGGACCTCAGGGAAGCTACCGTCTTATCTACCTATACGGTGGGCGTCGCTATGACGTCAGTAAGTATTTCTTTGACAACCCCATCAGCCCCGAAGTACCACCCACTTCTTCCGGCCAACTCAAAGTTGCAAGCGTCGACCTGAAAATCACCGAAAACAGAACAGCCCACCGAACGGACAAATACGAGGTCAGCGATCTGATTCTTCGCAGAGGACAGGAGTTTACCATTGATCTGAAACTTAGCCGACCTTTCAAGAAATCTGAGGATGTGATAGGGGTAGAGTTCCGGACAGGTCTGTGCTTTTCTACAAAAGTTCTTTTCTTCCTGTCTATAGGCCTATTAATAATTGAAAAACAAAATTTGGACCAGAGGCGTAGCTAGGATGAAATTTTTAGGGGGCCTGTGTATCAAATGGGGGTCGCGGTAATGATCACCGCCCTTAATTCTTGCACATTTTATTAGGACACACACGATTTCTGGGGGCCTAGCCAACATCTGGGGGGACCAGGCCCCCAGCCCCCCCCCCCCCCCGTAGCTACGAGACTGATTTGGACTGTCAGTCAGTCATTCACAGGTCCCTTAACCATTTTACATATTTCAGTTAAATTCGTAAGACAAACCTGGCGTTCAAAACTGCTCCCATAATGAAGACGCAATTTGAAAAGTGTTAACACTCAAGGAAGTCTAATTGAAATGGGGCATTCCCAGCTCTAAGACTAAAAATTGGCTGGACTGACAATGGAAGAATAGATAGAGGCCCGTTTCTAGGCAAAGTAGCCTTCTTAAAGGGCGAGGTAGACATTGGGGAGGTATTTTTCAGAGGCTGGTAATATAATAGGCAATAACAGTATTTGTTCTGATTTTTTTCTGGGAGGCGGCGCCCCTGGTCCCCTTAATTATGACCCTATATAAACCCCTGTCGGTCTGATATAATGTCTACATTTAGGGTTGTTAGAAGGCTTTTAAGTTCGGGTGGGGGCTTAGACCCTTTATATCAAAGATTGTGGCATTTTCTATTGAAGGTAATTTTAAGCCGTTATCAGTCACAACTAACAAGTCTTTCAATGAAAAGCTTCAAAATGAAAATTATTGATTATGTGGAGCTTTCGAGGCTGGGGGCTGTAAACCCACAGTCCCCGGCACCGACAGTCCTGTCGTTAAACATAGCAGACCAAATTTGTTCTTGTCAGGCCTTTTACTATTTTATAGGATTTCATAATGCTTACACTGCTAAGCAGACTACCGGTGCCCCATTCTACACCTAGAAATCCATGCCTTGGTACACAGGTAGACCTACTCTTTCTATTGTCAGGTTGAAAAAGGCATCAATGGTAAAGGAACCTTGGAAAAAGCACCAATACCAGGTTGAAGGGTAAAGCCGTGTTAAGGGTAGGGCCGTAGGGTCAAGGACTATAAGTTTGGCCAATGAGTTATATTTGAAAGACATTGATTTCTTATACACAGTCCCTGCACTGTCCATGGTGTCTGCCTGTGTGGGCGGCTCTCTTTGGCCACACCGAGACGCCGTCAGTTTCATCGTAGACATAAATTGAGTGCACGGAAAAGATCGGCCTCTCCAAGAGCTACCCCGGTGTGTGAGGCCCAAACTACGAGTAAAATGGGCCTTGCAGCATAAAGTATACTTCTTCGAGGCTCGAGGTATGCCCTTCGGATTAAAAGGTGGCGTTATTGATAGTGTTTCGAAATAACTTCCGTCTGATTCAATCCCACGCCTGAATATTTTGGAACTATGTAAACTGCTGGCCCGTCTTACTTTTAACTGCAGTTGTGCCACTCATGAACACCTGAAATACCAAGTCGAGGGAGTTTTTACCATTTCTTGATCACTTCAGGAGTGGAAATAGGATTTCTAGTAGGCGGCCGGTCCAAAGGGCTTTTTCCACAAAAGGGACCGTCGTAACAATAAGCAGAGAGCCTTCATGGGTTGGAGCGTGACGTCTCTACATTAAATTACCAATAACACCTCTCAGGTTGCAGAAAATGTCACTTACCAGTCAAAAGTCCAACTAACGGTTCCATTTATTTTGAAATCTCTTGAGAATTGTTGCCAGAGGCGGTCAAGCCTGAGATCCCCCCAAACCCACCCAGAAAATTCAACATCTAGACACTCTTGAAATGCGATTTAAAACTTGCAAATCTCAGATATAAGGAAAACAGCCAGAGAAAGAAAATGAGGAAAGATGTAAGTTTTAATTCATCATATTATGGGGGAACACAAGGGACTGTACAATACAATCACCAGTGAATCATGTATAAATAACAATGATTGGTCGTAACTGTATGCTTACAGCGTAGACTGCTGGACAGGGGTAATGACAGGCATCAAATTACAATCCTCATAAGAGGCTGCTCCTCATATTGACCCAACCCAATAACTTTACAAATCATTGTTTCCATTCATAAAAATAACACATCATAAAAGATCAGTTTAGTTTCATGGACGACAGCTTTTCTTACATCTTGCAAATCTCGCACATTTTTGTTGGACGACTCGACCACTGTTTACATGGATCAATATTATGCCAGTCGTCAAGATATTTTCAAGATATTTGCTCAAAACAAAATTTCTTATAGCCACTATTTACAATCACACATGGAAAATTTGTTAAGCTGCTTAATATTGACGATACTTAACGAACGGGATGAGTACGGAAATGGCAGAAAGAGTGGTGTCAATCGAATGTATATAAGTGTGATGCGATAGCATAATGATATCAAACCAGGCAGTGATTGAAATCGACGCAAAACGGCTTACGCTGTAAAACATTGCTGTTGCAACAGTAAACGCAAATATGGGAGGAGTTTTGACTTTGGAGGATATGGGCTTACTTTAGTTTTTAACCAAATCGTCTAAATTCACTAGGTAGGTTTTTCAAATGACACTGGATACGCATTCGAACCCCAGTCACATTGCCGCCCCACCTTTGAAGGCTAGGTCCTTCATATGACCAGAAAATAGTTGCGACAGCCGTGGGAAGGCCTACAGTTTTGTTGCGCAGTACACGTTTTATGTTGTACCCCCATGAGTGGTATCACCGCCTACATAGCTTCGACTTTTAGGTGATATATTCTGCACACATGTTCACCGAGCTTCGCTCCCCTGTTTAGCTGACATAGGTGAAATGGGTTCATACAACAATGAAAATATTATCTTTCCAGTGACACGTTATTTCATTTACATTCTGGGATAACGTTTAGTGACAGAGTTTGATTTCATTACTAGAGCGTTGTCACGCAATGAAGGCTGTTCTGTAAAGATGTTATAGCAGAAGTTTGACTTAGTTTGTATGCCAGACATCTGCAAAAGTCCTCTTGAAATTTTACGATGCATTCATGAACACCTTTAATGTTATGTTTTTTTTTTTTGGGGGGGGGGGGGTTTATGGTGTGATACGAAAAGTAAACTCCGGGGAAGGGGTGAATAAGGTGAAGTAAATTTACTTAGTCTACCACAAAACAGTGCGATGGAATGTCTATAGTGTACAGAATAACCTTTCCAAAATGTAAATTCGCCTTTACCATGCATTGAATAAACTTGACACGCGGACCTTTACATGTAAAAAATTTACACAGCTAGTACGTGGAAGCGTCCATCGGTTACTTCGTCCCCTTTTTGGCGTACGTACGAATGACCAAAACCCGAATTTTACGAATCTCCAGTGTTTCCATTTCACATAGTGACGAATCATGTTATCTCATTTGAAGATTTTTTGCTAAATTAATCATTTACATGTTTCAAATTCTAGGAATTAAAATATATTACAATGTCATTTCAATTTTCGATGCTAAGATGTACAGATTCGGGCAAAAATTGCATTTGTCACTATCATGCCAAAATGGCCAAATATACGGAATTCGTCACTATACCAATTTGCAATTCGTCAGTACACCAAAAATTATTGCTAGGTTTCAGACAAATTACCTCGAGGAAGTCTATCACAACAAGTTCATTAGAGTAAACTAATATCGAAAATAAACTTGAAAAAAATGGGAAACAATTGTCAGAGTTTCATCAAACCTACCGCCCCCTCCCCTGATGATCCAAAACTGGAAATACTACATTTTAGATGAAATGGCCAAAAAGCCCAAAAGTTAAGTGAGTACTTGCCGAAAGGAAATGCCTGATAGCACTGGGCTTTATCCCTCAAAGTTACCCTTCTTCAGATATCATTGTCTATGACGTTTCCACAATTTGACCTTTGGTGGTCTTACATTACGTCCGACCACCAAAGCAATGGGGCTTTTGAAAACAACGTGGGTCTTTCATATGCTACGAATTAGATCGATGACAGTTACATACGAAGTTTACACAGTTTGACATCTGGTAACCTTAAATGACCTTTGACATTCACCAAAAACAATTGACTTATCGAATGCACTGTGGGGGCATCCACATGCCAGCTATGAGATCCATCCAGATTAACCCTGAGATATCGTGTGTATCATTTATCATATCTCATATTGAACCGTACCACCTCTAGTGACTCCAAATGAACTTTGACCTCCACCAAAAACTGAAGGGTTCTTGTTATCAGTATATGAGGACATTCGCATGCTTAGTATGATAAACCTCCAGATATGCCCTTCTTCACATATCATGTTTACAAGCGTTTACTTGGGCTTTGTAGTTTCACCACTAGTGTCTAAGATGACCTTTGAACTCTGTCAAAAACAACAGGGTTCTTTTACTGATAATAACGCATCTACATTTCAAGTGTCAAAAGCATTCCTGCTTCCTAACTTATTTCACCTCATGTACACAAGTATACATTTATATGAATAAATATAAATAACCCTGCAAAAGCAGTAGAAAATGCAAAACAGATTTCAATACACAATACACAATGTACAGTTCGCACGGAAAGTCTGAAATGCAACTAAAAGCTTATTCCAAGCAGACTTCCTATTTTACAAAATTAAAAGAAGGAAAGGGTGTAACAGAGAAAAAGAGAATGAGAGTGGGATAGGATAAAGAGGAAAACAACCTATATTAAAAACATTCCAAATCAATTATTCAATTGATAGGTACAGAATAATAAGTTAACGATTCAACTTAGCAAATAGTTCTTTAAATGGGAGAGTCTTGAAACTATTGGTAGAAGGACTATTTTTCATTTTAGATTCAATGTTATTCCAAACCTGGGCGCCATAGGTTCGAACCGACCTTTTACTAACATTCAGTGAAATTGTGAGGTGTATATGGCTAGATATCCTGGCAAAATGATCATGTACTGTGTTGTTAGGTTGCAACCAGTTGTTAAAGATACGTGGCAGCATTCCGTGGAAGTACTTGAACGTGAAAATGCCTAATTGGTACATGAAAACATCACTTGATATATTATTTAACGAGGATGCTGTTTTTATTCTCTAGTGACCTCAAATGACTTCTGACCTTACCAAAAACAAGAAAAGGTTCCCCTTTAATATGACAATCTCGTATCCCATATGAGATAAGTATTCATCATTCCTCTCGTGGGATAAGTATTTAAAATCTAAGCGTCACAAACACACATACACACACATACACACACATACCCGTTTACGGCGCCGATCGGGGACATACACAAATAATGTGCAAAGTGGGGACATCCTCCTCCTCCTAGTGAATCGGGGACAATTACAGGTTTACACACCAGGAAACGGGGGATACCGAAAAAACTACACACACATTTACACATGAATGAGGACTTAAAACATGAAATTGGGGTATTACCTCAGATCAATCTGTAAAGTTGTAGGCACATACCTGACACCCCACTTTGCATTATTTTAGACATTCTAGAAACGGGGATATCCCCATTTCGCGGCGTATCCCCATTTCACTAGTATTTTTTCCTGTGTGTATCCCCAATTCACGCCCTAAACAGACCGCTATAAACACACATGCACACACAAACACTCGCCAGCATGATCGCGTAGATTCCCTTGGCCTTCAGGAAGGAATCAAAGAGAAATGTTTGGAACAGAATTTATGAAAGTGCGGAGGGAAGATGTGGGGATGGCATTTCTAAAGACATAAATTTGAGAAAAGGGTTCGTTTGCGACTAGCGCGAAATCGTAGATGGAAGAGTCAATAATCTCTCCAAGACAGTTACTGCTTTCCACTCGATCTACTTTAAGCCCCTCTTCCAAAAGTAAAAATATAAAACCTAAAACAAAAGATAAGCAAACCGAAGAGCCAGTAAAAGTAACAGGAAAGGCGTCTGTCTATTACCTTTCAAGACAAAGCTAAAACAACTAGTGTATGGAGTTTTCAAGTTGCTCAAGGCCCTATCAACACACAGCGGTGGATGTGTGAGCTGTCTGCTGTAGGCCTACACTGGATAAAGCATTGGTTGCGCAAACCATCATAACCAGGGTCAAACTATTGTTTGAGTAAATGTCAGTCAGAGAGCAATCACAGATTTTTAGTAGAGATATGGGAATACCCTTAATATCATATTTTTATGTGATGCAAGAACCTCTGTACAATTTTATTGTTGCCGGACATGACTACTTTAGCAAGATACAAATGTCTCAACACCAGCCCCAATTTAGTTTCCGGTTTGACACTTGCAATTTTCACCAATAGTAGCTACCTCAATTTCCATGGGTGTTGCGTGCCAACGAAATCATGTCGGCGATGTTTAAATACATAGAACAAAACTCAACTGTTCTGTCGTGGTCTTAGTCTTCTAAATCATTGCATTCTATCCCCGTATTCTCGCAACTGAAATAACCTTAAGACATGTGTCATACAACGCTATTTAACAATCTCTCAAAGGCTGAATCGACGGCATATGTTTTATCTTAAAAAGTTGCATGCCGCATAAGGTTCAATACGATTTCACACCTCGATATTCATTATGCACGCTTGGCATACATTGAATTGCAAATCGTGGAGGTTCCCACCGAACTTATTTATGTTGGCCTAAATAGACCGTTACATTCAACGTAGTAACAAGCTGCGAAATGAAGAATGACCTAGATCATGGGTATAGGCTTGTATGTAAACGACCGCTAGCCTTTAACAGTAGCAATACTCTGCGACTTCGCAGAATATCACATTACAATAAAACTTAATATTTAGGCAGAGATATAGGAATAATAAAGGCTTTCAAATACTGTTAATGTAGTCGCCTAGTTCATATGTGGGCCTACAGTTAAGTTGATATTACTGTTGCGGATTGATTGAGATATGCCATAACGTGGCATAACTGTAGGTAGCAGTGGCGGATCCAGGATTTGGCAAAAGGGGAGGGGCCCAGGTCATAGTGCAGGGGCGGATGCAGGTTTTGACTAAAGGGGGGGTTTTGCGATATAGTTACTATCTAAGCGGAGCGCCACCATGAGTTGGCGCGAAGCGTACAGAGAAAATTTTTGGTCCAGAAGACCCCCAGATTGCAGGAAATGGCATTTCCCACGCGTTTCCTAAGCTCTTTGATCCTTATAAAAACAAGCTTTCATTGAAATTCCTTGTGTCAGAAATTTTATGATAAATGTCCTGCCAGAAAGTTGTCTCCCTCCTTGTGAGAGATGCATACTATACAGCCCGATAACGATCTTGGGCGTCAGGAGTTCGGAGCATTCAGTCGTTTGTTGTGCTCTCTCTAGGCACTCACAGTGACTCACTCAAAGTTGCTCGCTTGTGCTCAATAAAGAAAACTTGGTTTCTCTTTTTGAAATCTTCTGAAAGTATTTTGGTGTGGGGCCTTAAAATTAAACTGGTAGGCTTAATTGCATGCATGGGATTTTAGGTTGTCTCGTTATCTAAGCGGAGCGCGACCATCGGTTGGCGCGGCGCCAGGGGGTGCCAGGATTTGCCCGGGGGGGGGGCAGACTCCCCGACGTCGGGCTAGCGACCCGAAGCCCCGACAGCCATGACTGTCGTCGATGAACTGGTGAGGAAGGATTTGAAGAAAACTTGTGTATTAGATTATAACATTGCGGGGCATATATTTCATAATATTTGTATATACTAGAGATATATATTTCCCGCCTGATTTATCGTTTTTACTAGAATCTGAACTGTGAAAATTCAAAGCGCGCGAAGCGCGCGAAATTTTTTGGATAGGCCTACACTAAAAAGAATCTGTACTTATTTGAAGCATATATGAGTCAATGCAGTTGGGCCATATCGGGCATAACCTGCGCTGAACTTCCCTCCTCGAGTCACTAGCAGTACCGCACGACAGACACAAGAGAACATTAACTATGTCTAGGAAATAAAATGAAATGACCGACATTTACATAAACCCATGTATTCTATTTCTATTAAGTTACTTGAAAAAGTGGAAAGGGTTTTGTACTATATTTAGCTATTAGTAACGGAACTGAGGAAGAGTGGGCAAAGTGGACCAAAAATTTTGGATTTTATCGCAGAAATAACCCTTTTGAAAGCCAAAATAAGTAAACCGACCAGGTCGGTAGCGACAGCATTTTCCCGACAGGGGGCCGGATCATGCAGTGACCCGAAGTTCCGACAGCCCCTATGTCGAAGGGGTGGTAAGGAGGGGATATGAAGGAGCCTAAATATTCCAAGTCATTGCAGGGCATATTTTGCATAATATCACTGAATACTTCATGAGCCGAGTTGCGAACTGATAGTCTACTTTTGAATCTGAAACGTAAAATTTCAAAGCGGGCGAAGCGCGCGAAATTTTTTTTTTTTTGCACAAAAAATATATGTAATCATTAAGAACAAAAAGAAAAAAGAAAAACTGTAGGGGTTGTAGACCATATCAGGGATAACATACATTTTATCGAAACCACCTGGACTACCCTATGAAATACCCAAACCTTTCTACTTGAGTCGATCACCAACTGACCGTACCGCATGACACACACAAGACAACAGCAAGTAGACTTTGCGACATGGGATGCAATTAACGATCTCTACATAAACTGTGTACTCTACCTACATGTTACTTGTTAAGTTTGACGGGTTTTGTGCTATCTAGCAATGTTGAATGGAAGTACTGAAGAAACTGGAGTGATTCTACCGCGCGCCTAGCGCGCCGAAAATTTTGGGTTCTTTTAAGGGAAATTGTCCTCTTGAGCAGTGGCGCAACCAGGATTTGGTGATGGGGAGGGGGGGGCACCACAGATGACGTCCAAATGCCACCTCAGTTTTCCCCCAGGTCTGTATAAATTGTACCTATTTATGGGCACCTGCGATAGTATACAGCAGTGATAATCTTTCCTTTGTCACTTCATAAAGGTGCTGACCTGGGTGAGGGGTCTAAGGGGAGGGGTGTACACCCCCTCCCCTTTGAGAACATTTTGTTAATTTAAGGTTGCTTAGATGCAAAATGGTGCTATCTTTGGGATATTTTTTGAACTGATCATATATGGCTGGAAAATATCCATAATTTAAATGAATTCTAAGTTTTGGTTAAGCAAAAGAGGAGAGTATGGTTAGGTGAAAGAGGAGAGTATAAGTCCCTGCGATAGTATACAGCAGTGATAATCTTTCCTTTGTCACTTCATAAAGGTGCTGACCAGGGTGAGGGGTCTAAGGGGAGGGGTGTCCCCCTCCCCTTTGAGAAAATTTTGTCAATTTAAAGTTGCTTAGATGCAAAATGGAGTTATCTTTGGGATACGTTTGGAATCATATATGGCTGGAAAATATCCAGACATTAGTGAATTCTAATTTTTGGTAAGGTGAAAGAGGAGAGTATGTTGTCCAACAGAAGGGTATGTTGTCAGCAAACCTCCTGAAGTCCCACTTTTGGCTACTTTAATTAATGCCTTCTATTCGGGG
The DNA here is from genome assembly GCA_029531755.1 of Holothuria leucospilota. NCBI lineage: Eukaryota > Metazoa > Echinodermata > Holothuroidea > Aspidochirotida > Holothuriidae > Holothuria > Holothuria leucospilota. The sequence goes on from CM055972.1 coordinate 2,844,950, forward strand.
GAAAGTTTTTACTTAAAAATACGTGCGTTGAGTCCACGGAAACATTTTTGGACTGTTACGAAAATTTTCCTTTGCTTCATTGTGCATTATGAAGGGGTGTTTCTAAGGCTGGCAGGCAGAGGCATAGGGCCCCCTGGAAGCTCTGGATTAATTATATAAAATGGGGCACTGACATGATGTTTATTACCTGACATCCAAATGATACTATAGAGTATGATGCCGAGCACTTTGCAACTGTCGTATGTTTACTAAGTTTGAACGAAAACCCAGACGAACACCTTCTAGCAAAAGGGGTGTAGGACTAAAAAGCGCGTTTCAAAATGCTTTTTCGTCGTAAGTGTATTAACAATCGCCATGTATAGGCCTACCGGTAATGGCTGCATTTGAAAAAATGTATAACCGACGGCAAATACGTACTTTCAACCTTCCAGATCATACTACAAATTAGACTGAAAGATCCCATAGGCCTACAGAGGTTGGAGATGTACTTATGTTTCTCGGAAAAGTGTGATCAGAATAGTTGCATGTATTATAACCTTAATAATGGGCATAAGATGGGGTGCAAACCGTGACGAATGCGCGCGAAGCGCGCCGAAATGTTCCATTAAATAAGATTACAATGACAAAACCTGCATTCATGATCCTCTGCATCGAAACACTTTCAATGCCTCAACAAACCTATATGCCAATCACAAAGCCAATCTTTTACTGAGAATTCGTAAACATTCTTCAACTTTTGTTACTGTGCTAATACGGGAGTTGCTACCGGCAATTATTGACAATAAGGATATCACTGAGGTAAGGTTTGGAGCGCGCGAAGCGCGCGAAAATTTTGATAGTTTGCGAAAGATTTGGGATAATTCTGATAGTTTGAGAACCATTTGTGATTAAAAATGATAACCACAGATCCATCATTCCGCTGAAAACACACCTCAGCCTACCCTCTACGGAAATCTATAGTTTAAACGCCTCTTAAGATCATTTTAAAATTTTCAAAAAAATTTTCTGAAATCGATTGGGGGCACGCGCCCCCTATGCCCCCCCCCCCGTGCCGGCGCCACTGCTCTTGAGAGCCAAAAACAGGTAAACCGTCGGGGCGACTTGTCGCCCATGGGGACTACACACTTTACCGTATCGACTAAGACTCCCTGACACTAAAAAAACTGTAAAACTTCCCCGACGGGGGCCATGGCCCCCCTGTCCCCCACCTGGGGCCATCACTGCGCGGCGTGAACCAAGAAAAATTGACCCTTCTCAGACCTTACAATCTATACTTAGGCCATCTTCATGTTTCACGTTTTGTATGCTTGTCATTTCCATGGAAACATTACGTTTTTTTGATTCCCTCCCTTGCTGTACATACAACCATGTCGTCTAGAGGCACGAAGAAAATATGCTAAAATACCGCCTACAGGTCACTGGCACTTCCCATGTGCAAAAAACTCCAGGCAAACACCACTCTTTTGCATGGAATAATTTTTAAACGTGATCTAGGTCATAACGCACTCTTGGATAAAAAAGGAATATATCTTGTGTAACAAAATAATGAAAGGAATTCATTACATAGGCGAATTTTGGATTATAATACCTTCCAGAACAATGGTAACTTCTTTAGATGTACGTTCCAACTGAACAGTCTAATTTTCCCTGAACGTCTTTACATCCAACGGATGTCCAAAGTATGATTAGCCTTCTCGATTTCTGATTATATTAAGTGATTCCAATTCAAAGACAATCACTTTCAGTCAACACAATGTTTGAATTTTTCAGCGAGAGTACAAGCGAAAATCTGGAGTCGCGTTCCCATTTTTTAAAGCCAGCCGTACACTACACGACTTTGCACACCGCAACTCAACTCGATCGTCGGATCTCCAACAGTCGTATAGTGTGCATGAGTTTATGACTGCGACTGGAAGTTTTTAGGACCAGTTTTAAGTCGCGCCGACTTCAGTCGGGAAGAACGAACATGCTGGTTCTTCCCGACTGAAGTCGGTGTGACTTAAAACTGATCTGAAAACTGCCAATCGCAGTCTTAAACTCTTGCACACCTCACGACTGTTGGCGACCCGACGATCGAGTTGGGTTGCGGTGTGCTAAGTCGTGTAGTGTACGGCTAGTTTAAAACAGAGTTAGGCACTACTGGATGCGATTTCATTGCATATGGGAACCAAGATTAAAGCTGGACCTCCTCTTGAAGGACTTACTGACTTACTGACGATAGAAGGAAAAATACGCTATGCAGCAAACTTATAATTATGGCATGTTAATTGCATTGTTGTAACTGAAAATAACCTTCAAAACAAACCTGGGAAAATAAACAATATATTATACAAAATGAAAAAAAAATCCTCGAAAATCAAAGGGGGGGGTTTAAACCCCTAAAACCCCCCCTTGGATCCGCCCCTGTAGTGGTTTGTATAAAAGTCTGATCCTGGGGGAGGGATATAAGGGGGAAACGGTGCACCAGGGGTGGTGTAAGGGGTATTTTGATAGGGGTAAAGTACGTGATGAGTGATCGCTGTCCTGGGGGAAGGGTCTAAGGGGAAGGGGTGTCCCCTCCCCTTTGAGAAAATTTTTGTTAATTTAAGATTGCTTAGATGCAAAATGGTGATGTCTTTAGTATATTTTTGAAACTGATCACATATGGCTGGAAAATGCTCATAATTTAGTAAAATTTAAATTTGGTTGGGTGAAACATGCTTCTCTGGGGAGGGTCTAAGGGGAGGGTGTCCCCTCCCCTTTGAGAAAATTTTTGTTAATTTAAGATTGCTTAGATGCAAAATGGTGATGTCTTCTGTATATTTTTGAAACTGATCATATATGGCTGGAAAATGCTCATAATTTAGTGAAATTTAAATTTTGGTTGGATGAAAGAGGAGAGTAGCCTTTGTTGTCGACATATTAGGATGGCAGTTTCCCGAATTGAAGTCTTCTTTTCCCTTGTATTACCCTAAATTCGAAGTACATTTCATTAAAGTAAATTACAAAGCTTAAAGAAGATGCTAATGTTGCAGCAAGTTGTAGTTAAAAGCCTGAGGTTGTTGAAAATATTCCTCTAAATATTAAAGAATTCTGAAATTCCTTTGAAAGTAGAAGCAGTGTTCCCAATGCTTCGGGCCGGGCTGGTAATAGACTGAAGTTAACAATCCAATACAGCGCTCATGGGTAACCACTTGCAATACCTGGAAAAAGTTACTGTGACCAATATAAGCCAAAATGTTATCAGCCGGAGGTCAGTAACAGAATTATTGATGTAAGACTTATTTTCTGAGGTGGAAATATAAATAATGAACAAATTTGAATTTCACTCTGACACATCACAAACGCCTATTTAATTGGAATACGGCCTAGTCATTTGTTTTGTGAAGTTGAAAAAAAAACTTCAAAAATTTTTGGAAGGGGGCCCGGGCCCCCTGCCCCCCTAAATCCGCCCCTGGGTAGACCGACGCGCATCAGGTGAGGGGCACGTGTAGATGAATTGATTTCAATTTGAAATGTAAATTTAAACTACGGGTATTGTAAAAGTAGAGACTCCAAACTCAAAAGGGCCGAGTGACTCACAATGGAGCCACTGAGATACCGGGGCGAAATTGTTAATCACTGTGCAGCAGTTCTGAATATACTGAAATCCTGGGCACCACCTCACGATAAGTTTATTCCACTCACAATTAAGACAGGATTTTTATCCTCCTTGCGGAATTCCACACAATCACAGCACTTTAATGTTCTGAACTTTCACTAACTGAACTGGAGTCCGCAGACGTATGTATAAGTTGGTTGCCATAGCATCTTCACATCACGCAGTTTTATATGCCCCTAAATTTATCTTGTGTTATACGGGGAAGAAGTCAGCGCATTGAATTAAGCTCTGCGTTGTTAACTACTACTGATTTTCGTTGTACTTTACTTTCTATATTCGTACAGCGCCTTAGAGCTTTTACCTTATAATTGGGCAAGGTTCTTTTTGAATTTTAGAATTATTATTTTCGTCATTATCAACATCATCATCGTCGTCGTCGTCGTCGTCGTCTTCGTCAACATCATCATCATTGTTTTAACGAACGGTTAGCAAGCCAGCTTTCACCCCTTTATTCGGGTTTCGTGGAGAATCGACTCTCAATTACAGTATTGGTATAGGAAAATGGCGGAAAAGATTCTTAGCTATCCAAACCTGAAGATGGACATGTGGACCTAGATGTATAAAAGTTGTTGGGGGTATATGGCCAATATGATAGGGGAGGGGATTGTTATCACTTTAGCCTCTCATTTTTCGTGGGACTTCAAGCTTCGCCCCTCCACTTTTTCGTCTCTGCACCCAATGGTCTTCCTATTACGTTGTAAGCAGTTACGTTAGCCTGTATTGCACAGTGGCAAACGAGCTAGCGAATCTTATCTGAGAAGTTAGTGCGGCAGGGAGGACCTGACTCTGTGAAGGGGTTGCTTGTGGAAGGTTGTTATTACTGACATCACAAAACTTTGAGCTTAAACTTCATTGTCAAATTGAGAAGTTGCTAGATCAGGTGGTGCCTCCACGATGTGAGGGGGGTGTGGGCATTTCCTTCATCAGTCATGGATTTGCCCCCACTTTCGCCCACTTTGTTCCTGTACAGGGGCAATGTGTACACATAAAATATTCCCCAACTGAAATTTTGCTTGACCCCCAGGACCGGTCTACTGCCTATATGTGTCAGGAAGTAAATTATTACAAGGATCGGGTATTGTTATAGACTAAATTATTACCTTTAATTTACCGTCGATTAAACTTATCATAATTGTTTTTATCATAGGAGATTTCAGGAAACAAAACAAACAAATTATTACTTGTTTCAAGTGTGTAAAGTATCAAACCGACGTTGAAGTACTGAATATGAAATAGTCCGCTATTTTACAGCTGTTACTAGGTCCGCTCGTGCAACCCGCAAAATTAGTATGTCTGGGTTTGCGTAAATCTTGAAAGCGATGAAGAGTTTCTGATTAACTTGTAGTGTAGTTTTCACACGTTTGTTGTTAATGGCAAGGAAAATACGAGGACGAGAATATTTTTTACGGCATATGCCAGATACAACAATAAAGATCCTTCGTAGTCTGTTCGGTCCAAAATTCTATATTTGGTACTGATGTGTCTCCTATTCAACCGGACACTGAAACGAAATCTATTCAAATATTTGAATAGTTTCTGTTCAAAAATGAACAAAGTCTAATCAAATATTTGAATAGATTTCGTTTCAGTGCCCGATTGAATAGATTCTATTCAAATCCGAATAGGAGTTTTTAGAGTGCATATTTTATGTATTATTGGATTCTTAAATGTCGTTTCCATGAAATGTTAAAAGAATGAAGACTTTTCAACATATGAAGATAAGGTTTACCATATACAAGTAGCATCATGAAAAGAACAGGAAACGTGCTGAAGATGTTTGAAAAGGATGGAAAGACTTTGCACAGAATCGATACAATGTAAAGGACAACGATCAACTCCCTATTTGAGCGGCGCAGTCTGAAAAAGCACTTCACAATACGACTAAGTCGTTCATAAATGAGCCCAGAATTTTATAGCTTTACAAATTAACTAACTTACGTACGAATTATCGTTACAACTCTCCTTAAGAGGTATGCTCGACATCATACCTCGCTTCTAGGTTTCAACAACTTGTACACTGAACCAGTTGCAAATGCTTCCGCTTATTTTTTTTTTTCGTAAAAAGAGGCAGTGGCTTCTAATGTTTTCATCTACATATTTCTGATCTGTGTGTTTTACCGCAATTACAAGTAACTGAACCAGAACACACATTGGGACCATAGCTATAGAGGGTTAGGGAAAGGGGGCATTCTGGGACAGGCCCTTGAATTGTAACTATGCCTCCATATTTCCGCAGCTTTGACTTCAGGCACAAACGCTCATGATGGCTTCTCCAAACCTCTTTTAACCCATTGTATGAAAACGGCTGACTAAGGGCCGAGAAAAATGGGTGTACGTGACTGTACAGTAACCGTTCCCAAGGCCCTTCTACGCTAGGCGCTACACAGCGCGACGCAACTCGACAAAATTGAGTTGCAAAATTTTCATATAATATGCCTTGTCCCCGAAAGATATTTTCATGTGATCTGCCATTTTTAGATTGCATGGCTTGGGTTAGCATCATATGGCTAAGAACATTGCTGAGAGATGAAGAAAAAGTGATGAGGGCGGAAAGGTCGAGCGACATATCTGTCGCGTTGACTTGCATTGCGTCGAATCATACCGTTTACAATGTGACAGGGGCTTTAACGATACACCGGTACTAAGGTGGTGTCATACATGAAATAAAGCGTGAGCAACCGGTTAGTTGCAGTGGATCGATCCCAGGCCTCATCAAATGAGATTAACTTCTTATAAGAGCGATCTAAGGTTTTCCTTCCCGAGTAGTTCTTCAACGTCTGCTAGGCAACCGATAAAAAGATATAGTTAAAAAGCCATGGCTCATTGTCGACTAAGCTATTTTAGGCCGTTATGGGATGGACCAGGATGGACCAGGCACATAACCACAGGAGAGCAGGGGATTTGACCCCTTCTCCCCCACCCATAAAGGTCCGCTCAGATCAACTCTTGTGCTAATTAGACATTAAAGCATTGTTTCAAGTAATCCTTTTGTGGGGTCGCTGTAGGTATGAATGAGGTTTCCTAGATATTAGACGAAGGAATTCAATGCCCTTTAGTTCAATAATCCCCAATTAAATGATTTAGTCTCCACTCTGAAGTCATCTAATTGGATGAGCATAAATTAAAGTTTTCGATGGATCTCCATCAAATATCACCTCCCTGGTTTAACTGGGTTGAAGTGTTTTTTCATCTATGGTGTATCAGCCTGAGATTAAAACTGGATTCAGCTGTACTTAGTCGTCTTGGGTTAAAAACTAGAATATGAACCTAGGATATAGCTGCTCATGCTTTAACTTCACTGGTAGAGGAATACATCTGTTTAAAATTTTTAATATCGACTTTGATAGATTTAAGTAACGTAGCCTGTTGTGAATCTTAGTGTTCCAACTTATTCACAATCCTTGCCTAAAAGTGATAAACAGCCACGCAATTGATGCAATAATTGCATCCCGTTCCTGTGGTAATGTAAGTTCCTCTAACATGAAAGCATTTAATGTTTATTTCGAATTTTGCTAAAGATAAAATACATTACTTTCACATGAATTTACTAAAAATTAATCTTCTTTTTCAGGAGAGCACCCTCTCACTTCTGATGGTACCCTCGTCGTTGCTAAAATGGTCAGCAATTTTGATGCAAACCAGTGGGGCTTTAGGGTTGCATCATCTAGCGGAAACAACGTCAGTTTAACCGTCAAAAGTTCCGCCAGTGCCCTCGTCGGCGAGCACCAGTTAGACATAATCACCCATGTGACTAATGATGGAGCACAGGAGCATCAATTTCGTAAAGGGTTGAAAACTACCGTCTATATTTTGTTTAACCCTTGGTGTAAAGATGACAACGTCTACATGGATGGTAATGCCGAGAAGGAAGAGTATGTGCTTAATGACCTTGGCAATATTTGGTACGGGACTTCCATGTTTCTTGTTAAGAGGGACTGGAACTTTGGTCAGTTCGATGCCGAGGTATTCGAATGCGTCCTATATCTGCTCGAGAAACATCTGCCGGTAAAATATCGCAACGACCCTGTACTAGTAAGCCGAAAGATGTCAGCAGCTGTTAATGTTCAAGATGAAGGAGGCGTTTTGGAAGGAAGATGGGACGGCAAGTACGAAGATGGAGTGAAGCCAACATTATGGCAAGGTAGCGTTGCCATTTTAGAGGAGTATCTCAAGACTAAAGAATCCGTCAAGTATGGCCAATGCTGGGTATTCTCAGGGGTGATGACCACCGTTCTTCGTTGCCTGGGAATACCTGCTAGAAGCGTCACCAACTTCGCGTCAGCCCACGACACCGATCGGAGCGTCACCATTGATAACTGCGTGGACGAAAATAATGAGGACATCGCGGAACTAAATAACGATTCTGTCTGGAACTTCCACGTCTGGAATGACTGCTGGATGGCAAGACCAGATCTCCCTGTTGGCTTTGGTGGCTGGCAGGCCGTTGACGCCACTCCTCAAGAAACCAGCCAAGGTAAGACCTGAATTCACGGTCGAAGTCAGGTACTGCAACATGAGGGACTCTTGTATGGCTTTTTGAATGTCAAGACCTTTTACTGACAACTCGTCCCCCTTTGGCGTACTAACGAATAGGCAAATTGGCATAGTGACGAATGAATTTATTTGGTCATTTTGGCATGGTGACGAAGTAATTTTCTCCAGAATCTGTTTATCATCGCATTAAAAAATGGAATGACATTGGAATGACATTGTAATGTGTAGGCTATTTTATTTGCTACAATATAACAAACACACACAAAAGAAAAACGATTACTTGAGCAAATAACTTCCAACTGAGAGAACATTTGTCTCTATGTGAAACTGGAAACCTCACAGGTTCATCAAAATCGATTTATCGATTATCGTTTTATCGATTATTCAGTACTCCAAAAGGGGACGAACTAACGTCACTAACTTGCAATTTACAAGTTCTTGCACTTTAACGACGTTGTAAATAGTAAGACAAGAGTAGGGTGTTTATGATGCGTAGATTGTAGCCATGAAAGAATACTGATGAATACTTTGTATTTAAGCTTACCCCGCTCGAGAAGATATGGTTCGTTCGGAAATTCCAGTTACATCTGAAGTGTGATATACATCACATGGCAGACCAAGGAGCTACTACCTGGTCACGAGAAGCAAGTTCGACTTAAATATAAATAGAACAATCATTTGATGTCGAGGAAGTTGCTTACAGCTAAATAAAAAATACCGAGTAAAAATTCGAAACGACTGGTTATTGCTTCGTATAGGAATAGATGCTGGTGCTAGGAGTAATGTTAATGACATTTGCAGATGAGCAGACTAATTACGAGTCTATACTATGCAGCTGAAGTGTGATCAATTTACGCATAATTACGCATATTGTAAAGGGTTTATACATATTCATCGTTTACAAGTAATCACAGCAACACGTATGTGTAAGCGAAGATACAAACGAGCAATTTAATGTTCGTTTAAAGCAACTGTCAATGCTGAAGTGATAGGCAAAATTCGTTGATGTCCTCTTCAAGATGTAGGGAAGTAGGCCTATGATGGTCGTCCAGAGCGTGGATTGTCTGGAGGGTTGGGTGGTCCTGGCACCATTGTCTGCCAGGCAAACGTTTCAGCAAGAGTTTGAGTAGACTACCTAGATTAAAGCCTGCGGAAGATACGTTTCCTGTTTATATAAATATGAAATGTGTTTGGGGTTTCCTCTTGCGCATTCAAAAACTCAGCAGGAGCTTTTTCATATTCTAACCCATCACGTATGCAAGGAAACAAGCTATAGTAACTTCAAACTCGTCGTATGACACAGGTTTTATTCGATCAAACATGATTAATATTAGCCTCGTTGATGGTAACTAGTTTGATGAAAACGCTGTTGATATCCAGTCATCGGTGATATGTAACCACATCCCACTCTGTTTGATTATAGAGCAATCTGCGTTAGGTTTTATTGTTAAACTAAAAATGATTACATGTGGCGTTACAGAATATGCAGTGATTCCTACAGAAACTCAAAAGGGGGTGGGAGAGGGGGAGGTATTACTGCTAAATCCTGAGTCCGAATAGATGCTGTCCTTGACCAAAGTTACAAGTGGTTTCAGGGCGGCGAAAGCTTGCTTCAGGGCCCCTTAGTAAGGTGCAGTTTGAAGGGTATTAAAGGCTATTTATTTGTTAGTTCAAACATTGCTGCAAAAGTGTCCTCCTCTTAAATAAGAAACCAAGATATTGACATTTTTCTTATATTTTATGGCAATGAAAAGAGGAGACTGTACCTTTCTTCTTCTGGAAAGGGTGAGGGACAAATCACCCTTTTCCTACCCTTACAGAAACCCTAATATGTATAGGGTCATGTTAGAAGGCAAATTCTAAATTGTCCATGCACACCATAAAATTACAGTATTGAAATGCATACATTTTATTAAAGCAGGGGCAATAACTCATTGTGAATTACTGCTTTTTTTAAATATGAGTGCTAAAGTTTATTTGAGAAATGTTGTCCATCGTTATAGCGAGTAATCAAAATGGATTAGGTTAGTTAATGCCCTCTGTTGTTTTCAATAGAATTCGTTGGCTTCTGCGGTTTTTGGAAACTTTCCTTACCACATATTGAAGTCATACCTTAAACTGTGTGATACCCTCAGGAAATTCCTTTGTTGATCAAAACTATAGCTAAATGTGTCTCTTTTCAGGAATATTTCAGACTGGACCATGCTCCCTCACCGCCATCAAACAGGGCGAGGTGTACCTTCCGTATGACGCCCCCTTCATTTTTGCAGAAGTGAACGCCGATCGCATTTACTGGAGTTGCAAATGGAATTACGGTGACTGGGAAATGACGAAAATACGAACAGAACGAAGCAGCGTTGGGAAATTCATCTCTACGAAATCGATTGGGAGTAGCAAGCGTCATGACGTAACTGACCAGTACAAGTATCCAGAGGGTAATGCCGTCATGTCACTATCAACATACCGGTTCTAGGTCCAATACACCCACCAGTATGCAGTCAACAACGGAAAATGCATGGGGACTGTTAGTTGCGACCATAGCCGGATTTACCTTCAGGGGGCCCGTATCCTATTATATGAGTGGGCCCTTTTAGTATCATTTGTGGTGGCATTATTTGTGGTGGGACTAATACATGACAATATCTAAGCGTAGCGCCACAACCATTGGCATGTAGCCTACAAAGAAAATTTTTGGCAAAAGTGCCGATGCCGGCAGATTGCCGGAATGCCACTTCCCAGCCCTTCAATTTGCATTAGACTTTTTCTTCCTTTCAGTTTTGAACAAAAGGTTTTTGCAATGGGATTAATGGCTCACTTTGTGAGAGTGAAAATTATAGGCAAGAAGTCTCCGAAAAAGAGCTGCTGGTCTTCCCAGAAAAATGTTGAAATGAAACTCTGCTGGACGCAAATGTAGCGTCACTCCCAATGACGAACAGCCGGCCGGAACTGATGATGCAGAAGGCTTCAGGAAGGAGGGAGGTTGGATTCTTCTATGTCATCCTGGGCTAAATCCTACAGAAAGTGAGAATGGGAAAGTGAGAAGTAGTAGAGTCAGAATGGATGGGCACGAAGTGCTCCAAAAATGGAATTCTTGGGAGTTTATAGCGAAATATGTAATAACAAAAATAAAAAAAGGCACTGGCAAAATGTTAAGACGATAAACTGTCAGACCAGGAAGTTGCTATTTGTTAATAGCAACTCCTTGGTAAGATTGTAAAAGGTCCTTAGACTCATAATCAGGGCCGTCGCGCCCGGGGGGTGTGGGGGTGTCTCACCCCCCAAAGTTCGTCAGAGCGACGATGGTCGGAAAATCTGAAATGCCAGTTGGAATTTCTGATATCTCAGTCTACCACATTTTTCCGACTAAGCCTATGTCAAATTTGTATATATTTTCCAACTAGAACAAGTGAGAATAATACCAAACGTTATTTTCCTCACGTAAAATCAAATCAAAGCTGTCCTTTTTTCGCAAATTCTTCTCAAACTCTCAAAATTTTCGCGCGCTCCGCGCGCTTCAAATCTTACTTCAGTGTTGTTCTTATTATCAATATCTTCCGATAGCAACTTTCGGAGAAGCACAACAGCAAAAGTTGAAAGCTGTTTACAAATTACCAGGTAAAAGACTGGCTTTTTGAGTGACATGTTTGTTTGTTGGGCAATTGAAAGTATCTCGATGCAGATACTGAATGCAGGTTTTACTATGGAAATCTTATTTAATGAAAATTTGGGCGCACTTCGCACGCATGCGTCACGATTTGCAATCAATCTCATGAACATTATTAAGGTAATTATACCAGACACAGTTCTCTGGGAGCTAGGGCGCTTTAGCCCCCCCCCCCCCAAATTTTTCCGAGCCCCACAAAATTGCGCAAAATTTTATATAGACTAATATCGGTGAAAACATAGATATACTCAGAAAATATTCCAAACGTCTATTTATTAGGCCCGTAGCCAGTAAGTTCTGTAACGATTCTTTCTATAACTTCAAAAAATTTTCGCGTGCTAAGCACGCTTTCATCTATAGTTCTATCTAGTGGTAACGCCCCCGTTTCAAACATATTGGATTTCAACGTTTCCACAAATGTTGTTCTTCCGTGTAGGCGTGATTCTAGAGAAACACGAAAATTCATCGTTGCGAAGTTCTTTCCTTTTTTTCCTAACTTTTGGAAGATTCTTTCCTCAGCCTCGCCATCGTGGCAAACATATTTTGTAAGAAAAAGATCGTTCAGTTTCGTAGCAGATCCTTAATGGGTAAGATGAAGAATGTAATCCCCGACGACAACCATGCAGTCACCCGAACAAATATCTTGGTTTTGTCAAGATTCTTCAATAAAAGCTCAAACTTTTTCAACTTTCCTTAATGAAAATTCAATATAAGCCCAAATTTTTCGGCGCGCTTCGCGCGCCTAATATTTTGAGTTCGGCAACCTATTGCATCTGTCGGGACTTAGAGTAGCTGGCCCCCAGTCGGGGCGCTTCCCCCCTCCATGTCGGCAGATCAAAGCACCACCCCTGGCTGAGCCTGCGTGCAGGTTTTTCATTTTGACATTGAAGTATACCCCCAAATTTCGGCGCGCTTCGCGCGCAATCCTCACAATCCACGTTGTATCACTTATGAACATTATAAGCACAACGTACCAGTGAACTTTTATAGCATAAACTAGGCGTAAATTCTGAAAACGCAATTATTAGTCCTAAACCCCTTTTGCTATACCTGTCTGGGAGGTGTAGTATCATTTTTCTGCACATATACTCTCCCTCCCCCCATTACTCCATTGCTGGAAGCTGTTCGTCTAGATTTTCGTTCAAAATTAGTAAAAATACGATAGATGTAAAGTGCTTGGCGTCATACTCTATATTATTATTTAGATGCCAGGTAATAAGCATTATGTCATTGCCCCATTTTATATAATTGATCCAGAGCTCCCAGGAGGCCTATATAGGTATATGCTAGCATTAGATGCCAGAACAGAAGGTAATAAAGTAGTCAAAAGGAGGGGGGGGGGCTTCAGGAGGTTTGTTGACAACGTATTCTTCTCTTAGACAACATACTTTCTACTTTCACCTAACCAAATCTTAGTATTCACTAAATTATGGACATTTTTCAGCCATATATGATCAGTTCCAAAAGTATCCCAAGATAGCACCATTTTGCATCTAAGCAACCTTCCCCCTCCCCTTAGGCCCCTCCCCCAGGACGGCACCTTTTTGAAGTGACAAATGAAGGATCTCCACTGCTGTATGATACAAAAGTAACCCCCGTAAAAACAAAAATGCAATTTACGGGCCGCCACTCATTTGGAAATCAATTCAAACCAGTCGGAAAAATTAGTTCATTTAATTATGGACATTTTCTAGCCATATATGATCAGCTCCAAAAATATCCCAAACATAGCTCCATTTTGCATCTAAGCAACCTTAAATTAACAAAAATTTCTCAAAGGGGAGGGGTCAACCCCTCCCCCACGACGACACCTTTATGTAGTGACAAAGGAAGGGTCCCCACTGCTGTATGTAAACGCAGGGGGCATAAAAAATGGTGCACTTTACGCGCCATCATTCAGTTGGAAAAATATCCATCCAGTCGGAATTTGGGACCTTCACACCTCTCCAAACATATGACCCTAGCTACGGCCCTGCTCATAATGTACCTTTCGGGAAAAACGTTTAAGCATCTAAAGAGTTTTCTTCAATTTTATTCCTGATTTATTCCTAAAAACATTACAAAGGTATTACTGATGAGAACTGTGAAGCATGTGGGACTCATAATGTAGTATTTCGTTTTTAACAGATCGATTTGTTATTAATTTGATAGATTAGACATTCAAATCCAAAAGCAAATTTCTTCCAGTGTCGCCATCCGAACATGTGTACAGCAAAAGATATGAACTAAAGTTCTATGCATTTGAGCCCCAATATGCAATTTTTCTAACAACTCACTTCTCAAAATCCCAACGTATTTTGGGAAGAGAGGGATACTTTCAGCTTGGTAAGTCAGGATAAGGTTGTAAACGTAGCTTTCTATTCTTTTACAGGTTCCCAGGAGGAGCGCGTCGCTGTTCGAAAGGCAATCCAACATGGCGGCCGACCAGAGATTGTGGAGGACGAAGTTATGTCCAAAGACATTAGTTACACTATCGTGAATAAAGATATCCTGTTACTGGGAGATGATTTTGAGATCCAGGTCAACCTGAAGAACAACGGAGAAGTGAAAAGGACCGTACATCTTACCACCAATATCCAGGTCTGCTACTACACCGGTACGTATACTACAACCTTTTGCCACTTTTCCCTTATATCCCCTGTAGCCTCACACTGTTAAGACTTGTGGCATTTTGTCAGCAGCCACAGGTTTGCAGAAAATTTTGGAACATCCGTCATTAATGATATTCATCGCGATTAATTCACCTCCTCAGCTGCACAATGTTTTGTCTTTCAAGAAAGGTGCGCCGCGAAGCGACCTTACTTTCTCAAACAACGACTGAGCAGGAAAGTAATCTTGTAGCTTTTTCCAAGTATTCTGTTAATAAGTACTTACTAGGATAATGGAATGAAACTATTAACATTGTAACGGTAAGTCTTTCTCCTAGTAAGTATGTTAAGTACATATTAGCGAGATAAATCAAAAGTAACTGTTTCAAACTCAACTGTTTTCTAGCTCCAAAGCCATGGTACTGTGCAGAGACATTCCCATAGCAACAAATATGCCATTGTCATTTCGCCGTCCTCTTTCTCCGTTTTGTGTTTACATAAACCCCTCGTTACAAGTTAACCACAATACGGATACTGTACTAATACTTATCATGCTGAATTGACTGCCCTAAAACTGTTTTTTTTTAAATCCCACAATTCCATTGAGTGGGATGGGCTTTCAAATGTATTTGTGCAAAATCATTGTGCCTCCTAGGTCACTGCGTACCATGAACAGTACACCCATAGCTAGAACTAGAAAAGCAGCAGCTTGCTATTTTTAAGGAGGCTAGTGTGTTATGCATTGGAAAACACAGTGCAGCCTACACGAACCCACATCAAACTATCCACTCCGAAAGCGAGTGGTGATCCCGTAAGCTTCTGTCTCCGTTGCAGTTGTTTCTTAAAGATCTGGGCGGGTATACAGTTTATAAGTGTGATTTTAAACACAGCTTTACCCACCTGGAAGCAAGAGAAATTGGTCCCATTAGATAGCAGTCTCTTTCACTTTCCACCTCCATTTTAACAAATACCTAGGGCTGGACAGAAATTTTTATTAGCGATGACATACAGTACATTACAGCTTAGGGGTAAACATGACACAAAAACTACTTCCAGAAAAAATCATATTTACTTCTCCTTATTTTGCAATCACAGTAACACAACAAGAAGTTTTCCTTACAACCTGCACTTTCGTGTAACCATTAACTGCTATACAGGTAAAGCCCAGATAAGAGGTAATCACTGTCGCCTTAATGTTTGTCATTTTGAGTCCTCGTAAGGCGATAAGGAGTAGCTGAAGGCGATAAAACTTCCCCTAAGCGATGTGACTCCTAACATGACAGTACCCTACTAGAACAAGAAAAATGCAAGATCGATACACGTACCATGGACGCTACTGAAGTTGGTTGAAATGGTCATTCATTCGGCTACTTTTCCCATCTTTTCTTCAGGGGTGTTAGCTGCTAAAATTAAGAAAGAGAAGCAAACACACGTTCTCACTGCTGGACAGTCCAAGACGACCTCTGTTAAAGTCACTGTCAATGAGTATCTTGATAAACTGGTCGAACAATCGCAGTTTAAAGTATTTCTTCTCGGGAAAGTTGAGGTAAGCAAACATGACTTAATCATGAATGTTTTTGACAAGGTTCCACCAATGAAGATTTTGGTACCTTTAGTGAAATTTAAGTAGATCGGACTACACCGGTATTCATCAACATTGTAACAAGTGGAATAGCTCGTTTAACAGATATCCTGTATTGTGTAATTGTGAACCAAGAAAGAAGCATCTGATGCATATATTATTAAAGGATAATGTAACATATCGATCACGTGGCTATTACACTCTTTTACATGATTATGTACCTTTCATTAGGTCACTCTTAGTTGAACGTTTCATGGGCTGGCCCACCCACTAGTTTAGCTAGCTACTTGTGACCATTTGAATTTAGTCTTGTGCATTAATAAAAACGGAGTCAAGTTCTTATGCAAATTTCGTGGACTCGTTTCCGAGTCTAGATGTTTTGCAGCCCTGATGGATTGTTTACTGCTGCTCAACTGCTTTGTATTTTAGAATTGTAACCACGCCGGCAGTTCTAAAAACAGTAATTTTACCTTTCTAACATTTGTTTTTGGGGAGAGGGGGAGGGGTAGTGATACTGAGAGGATTGGGTGATCTAACTGTTATAACCTTCTATTATTATACTGGACCGGTATACCAGAATTATAAATCAAATAAGACAAGGCATAGACTTCTTCTGTAGTGATAAAATTACGTCGCGGTCTTACTTGAGTTGTTTCTCTCCAATCGGTCGGAGTTTGGGGTTTCCGGAAGATGTAAAAATCTGCCTTTTCAGTGTATTGCAGTAGAGCAAAATGTGCAGCTCCAGATATTTCTCCTTAGGACGCATTGTCACACTAGACATTTCCATGAACGGAAGTCTGACATCATAAAAACATTTTTGTACAAAGGTGCGCCTCGTATCGTTATCAAAACTGAATAATGGAATGTTGAAAAGTTAATGCGGTTTCCTCACATATTACAAAAGTAGTTTGTCGTGACCCTGCATTTGTAAAATGCTGCAAAATAATGTCGCTTGTTGGCCTGGACCATATTGGAACAATGAACATCTGCAAACTAAGACTTTACCAAAAAATAAACATTATAAGCATCATGTTATACCTGGAAAACCGTCGCCTGTGGACTACAGACAGACATTTATTCGTTGATAAGGGGAAATAACCTGGCAAATATGAAGGAAGAGATAAATATGGTGCCATCGTGTGTTTATTACCCTTAGTGATCCACAGCATATGGTGGGACACAGTAACATATAGGGATTCGTGAGTTACAACTTTTCAAACTTCAGTAAGTGCTATAGACCACCAATTATACGCCCAGTCTAAGTATTAAAAATACCTTCTCCTAATAACCATTTAGCTGCGTAACACAATCCCGTAGCAACTGTGACTCCCACGGACTTTCACACTTCCCGGTCTCAAAGCAAGCTTTGGTCAGATTTCGTCCCCTTAGTGGAACTTGAAACTTCTGTTTGATCGACCCTTGAGAGATGAACACCTTTGGTCCATTTCTTTCAGAGAAGGTAAACAAATTTGATGTAAGAGTGGTAAGGGAATGTACACACTATGATCCCCTTTGCATTTTCCGTTGAACATTGGATTTTGTGACTAGCACCTTTTCATTGAGAGACACATACAAGCCGGATGAAGGGAATGCCTAGACTCTCTAAAAATGAGTTTCAACGCAAAATTATTTTAATGCAGAATTTCGGCGCGCTACACGCGCGTTCGTCGTGGTTGGCGCTCTATAACTTATCACCATAATTACGGCAATAATATGGCCAAATGTTATTCTGGCCAAGTAACTTTTCCACAAATTAGAGGCACATAATTCTTCTAAATTCTGTAGCGATTGCGCAAAGAGTAATCTGGCTTACATCATGATAAGCCAGGTGTATCAATTAATAGGTTTGTAGCATGATGTGAAGGTTGCAACTGTGTTTTTGTCGTTAGGCATCTTTTAAAGCATTTTTACCGCGCGCTTCACGGATACTCATTATTGGCAGATGGTGTTATTACATGTACATACTTCTAATTCCATGACCCTTTGGTTATTACTACTCCCTTATCCCTCATTGACCGTCGGACGTTGATCGTCTGAATCCTCATTGCTCATGTTAGTATCGCCATTTTGTAATTACCCCAGAACCTCTAAATGCCGGTCTCATGGTACAAGCCTTGGGAAAAGTACCATGCCACGGCCTAAATATCCTATATCAGATGTTCTTAGCATGTTATCAAATAGTTTTGACAAAGCTTAAGCACCGATTTGCATCTAAGCCGACTTACATAAACGAATTTCTCAAGGGGTGGGGTTGGGATGGGGGGGGGAGCTTTCATCCCGCCACCCCTATACCTTCCTATACCTATACCTATAGTTTCCAAATTTTGAAATAAATCAGGTTCGCCTTGAACCTCACCATGTTGGGTAAAGGGTTTATCTAATGGTTGGTTACAAAATTGTACCAATAAAGCTACCTGAAAAATACCCAACAAGTACCTACTCCAAAATTGGTGAAAAGCGTACCTCTTATTGGTAAAAATGTTTCAGTTGGGCAAGCATTCTTTTAATTGCGTAATTTGTAAGTGTCTCTTAATTACACTCCTCCACGCACCGGAATGTGGCATTCCATATCTTTTGCTTCACTCTGAAATTCAGATATGCAAAATGCATACGGCCTAAAATGTGCGCCTTGAGTCGTACTAGATGTAGAAATCTCAGATTAACATGCAGAACAGTCCGGGAGATTCTCTCGTTTGGGGCAAAAACAAAATTCTCCCGAAAAGGGGAAAACTTATGCAAAACATTGTATAGGCTTCTCAGCCTAACAAAGACAAGGTTAAGCAAGAACGATAGCCACTCAGAAACCGGCGTGGTAAACCACAGATTAGCTCAAGGCTTTTCGGTAATAATAACAATACACCTGCCGAATATACATTTTAATTCCATTACATCAGACCGGCAATTTTTGCAAGGGGTTTCCAAAACCAATTCGTCACTGACAATTTACACCAACAACGCGTGGGACTGTGGGTAAAATAGATAAAATGGCGGCGCTATTGACCAATTTTCCCCCGATGGGAAGAAAAGTAGATCCTCCTAAATCGGGGAATCTCCCGAATCGAAGAATGGAGACTCCAAGACTGTGTTGAAAGGTAAACATGAGTACAAAGTATCTTACACAGTATTTAATACTGGTATCGAACTTATAATCAGATCGTTAAGGAAGAAGACCTATATATTAGTGATATGTATGTGTGCGAGGGGGGTTAGTCTTGCAATGAGGAAAAAGGTGCAGGATCCAGTTTAGTCACCAAAAGTACGTTTAGTGGTTATGAATGGCCTGGGTAAGTTTTATTGCAGTTATGTACTTTCAAACAACAAATCTGAATACAGCTTTAAGTATCAAACCTTGAATGAATGTGCTTTTTATCTGTCAAGTCCATAACACTGCTCTTTTTTGTGTGATACCAATCAGGAAACAAATCAGCTGATCGCAGATCAGGACGACTTTCGTTTGGAAACCCCATTCCTGGACATTAAAGTGGAATCTCCTGAACCACTAAAAGTTGGCCGACCATGCAAGGTGTTTCTTTCATTCAAAAATCCGTTGTCTCGAACCTTGACAGGGTGTACCTTCACAACTGAAGGACCTGGACTGTCAAAGCCAAAAATGGAAACATTCCGGTGAGTATTTAATCCAACAGTTCTGAAAATTAAAACTCATTGTCCGCATAACCTGTTCAGAGTATCAGTTGCTGCAACAATTTGAAGAATAATGTCAATATTTACCTAACCAACTTTTATTCACGCACACACTGCAACGTGATTGTTTGAAGGATAAAGGAAAATATGGACGGTCAACCAAACATTCTCGCCTAACTCTCATAATGAAAAACGAAAATATTGTTCTGTGATGTGACTACTAATACCTTTGTTTAGACAACGTGTGAAATAGACCATATGCATTTTTTATTTTGGAGGCAAAACAATGAAGCACACTGCACGCACAACAAAGACTTCGTACACTCGCTTAGTTATCTCGACGTACTTTTGTACGAATACATTAGGTGTTTCAAATTTACTGTAAGCGACTACGGTTGACATTTTACAGATAAGCCTGGACAACTACAGTTTTATTCCAGAATAACCTTGTATGTCCTTACTATAAACCCTGAGTCAACTTTTTCCCAGACCACTGTCCCTAATCCATAGGTTTCACATGGGTAATCACATATATTTTGCTCGAAAACGTGTTTTCTCGGGACATCGACACACGTTGGCTAGTACACACACTTTCTCATAGGTTTTCACACTTAACAGCATTACGTGCAAAAAAGGGTGAAAATAAAACCGGTGTCAACAAAAGATTCTGAGACAAAACCTGTTGCATGATTCACATTATAATGCATTCCAACCCGTGCCAAACGTACGTCCGGAATGTTCCAAATACACATGCTCGTCACACATCTTTGGTCCCGTGAAAACCGATTTCTTTTGTATTTTACCGGGCGTCAGTTACAGGTTGACACACCTGTTCTAAAGGAAGGGTTTAAGCAGAAAATTGATTTTCATATGTAAAACAGGAACTAATCTGCGCAGTTTGGTGAAACTTTCATTCAAATCAGACGTGTAGTACTCGAGATATTAGCAAATGAAGTTACTACATTTGTGACCCAAAGTGAGCTTGAGCCAAGCAGGGGTTAAATCACTTCCTCACATTGATGAGAAATGCTTTTGTTTCCTTTGTTTTTCAGTCTGTTGTGTTGACCTTGAAGTTAATAGGGATTGGACCTCCCCATGTGGAATGTGAAGTTTGTAAACATTCTTATGTCTGTCATACAATCACATTCCGATAACATGTGATTGTTGAGGAGAAAATTGGGTGTAAAGTTTAACGAAAAACAAAAGAATATTCATTAATGTAAGGCTTTGAGTGATGTATGCTTGCTTCAGGTTCACTTTGTGTTGGACATGTGACAACTTTAACTGCTAATATCTTGAGACCACACATCGGAATTCAATGTAGATTTTACCAGAATGATTAGAATAAGTTCCCCTCAAACACATATTAAAACTTGATTTGAGCTTAGACCTTTTTTTAAATGGGGCCACTGGACTTGCTAAAAGACTAAGAGGTTGGGCCAAAAATATGTTGGCATTCCAACTAAAGTTGAATGACTGCAGTGGGTATCTGAAAATAACTTTGAAAATAATCTCCAGGACAAAATAATGTTGGACCAGTATGGTGTTTATTCTAATTAACTTCGAACCACTAGAGTTGTATTCAAAGGGTTGCTATATCTTCTATTTCAAAACACGCTTAAGCTATATAGTTGGTATTGCAAACCTTTGCGCGACTGAGGTTCGCATTCAGAAGTATCCTTGGGCGATTACAGTTGGTATTACAGTTGGTATTTCAAAGATAATCTTGAGTGACTATACTTGTTTCAAAATAAGCTTGGGCAGTTGACATTTCAATATAACATTTAGAAACTACAGGTGACATTTCAATATGCCTTTGGATGACAGACTTGGTATTTCAAAATAACCAACAACAATTGGCATTTAAATAAACTTGGGCGACTACAATTGGAATTTAAAAGAAACCCTGGGATGACTACAAGTGCTCTCATTCGCGAATCTATATATTAACAACAAAACATATCTTTTAAGGCAAGTGTACATGCTGTACTGAATCCAGAAAGGAACTTATTTTTGAAGCAATATTGCAGGAGTTCCTAGTCCATCCCCACCACTTAATCCCATTTAATGTTTGTATTAAAATGAAAGTTGCAAAGTAAAACCTCCTGCGGAAGGTCCATAAACGGTTGCAAGGTGCAGAAAGCTAGAACATTTTCGTGATAATAATTATTGCCGATTTGATTGTCTCCGTACACTCTAACTATATTTTACGACTATGCTGGCCGTCACATCTGTCTATCTCTATGGACCTTATGCATATGACGTCACATAACAGAAAATGCACCCTCCAACGGAGGCAAGCCCGTATCATTGTACCTTACCCCAGCAAATGCAGACAGCTGAGTCGTGCATCGGTCGGATACGGGTGTAGTCTTCAACGCACGATTGCGAAGTCTAGGTCGTGCGTGCCGTATGCTTCACTGTTTTGCCGCCAGAATGACGTCGCCTGACGTCAGTGTATATGTTCTATAGACGTTTTTGAAATGCACATAAAAAGTAGAAGGGCTTAGTAATTTTAACAGCTTTTGTTTTCTGTGAATGTCATTACTTGTAGAAGAAGTGTGACGGAGGTATGTTTCTCTTTTTACTATCAGGGAAGTTTCGCCTGGTGAGGTTGTCAAGCACGAAATAACGTTGTCGCCTCTCAACCCTGGGAAAAGAACAATTGTCGCAGACTTTGACTGTCATCAGTTTGAAAACGTCATGGGATCACTTGAAGTTAACATTACAGCCTGAGTTGAGTGACCGTGTTCGGTTACCCACGTATCGAAATATCTAGGTTTTAAATGGTTCCGGTCTTTTAAGATCGTTTGTACATGACTGAAATGCCACTATGTCTCACCTTTTCTTTCACGTTCCACCTTACTGTTGTGCAAAGCATGGCTTATTAGTTCTAGATGATATCAAAAATTCTGGCTGTTCACCTCGAACGTCAAATTTGTAGTCTTTTGATGTTGTTCTAAAATATCCCCTTTTCATTTAGTTACCTTTAAGCTGCATATGTATGACCAAAAGTTAATATTCAAATCCTGAAAGTAAAAGAAATTGTTGTAGGGGAAATATAATTAATCTTAAGGGGAAATTATTCTCGCCCCAATATTTGCGAAAGGGACAGTAAGTTTTGATGAAGAGTAATGAAAATATCTCCATTACTACCTTTAAAACGAGCTTGTTTACATAAAACAGCTCTCACTGTCATTTATCGCAAACTATTGAAGAATAATAGCGGACATATGCACAAAATAGTGTTATGATGTGCAAGGAATATGAAGATATCAAACCATTCGTCAAGGAAACTCAATGTTATTGAAAATAGCAGACAGTTCTACTGATAATGACAAATGCAAACAAGGGTTCAGTATTTTATTTTATTCCCTGCGTCTTGTTAACAAGATACTTAGGTAGCAAAATTTTCTTGATAAGGTTCCTCTTTGTCTTTATTTTTGTAATATAAAATTTGTCGGAGTCTTTTTGGATTATTGTATGCTTCCTAAATACATGATTTTTGTGACACTATAAAATTTGCTAATGAATTTGCCCCAACCTTACTTTCAATCATTCGTTTAAAGAAAATAGGCAGTCACCCCAATCAGAGTTAGTATGCCCAATCACTCTAGTTCATGAATGGCCTATTTTGATCATGTGACAAAGTTTTTGTTAGTAAACTGGTAAATTCAAGGAGAATTTCTCCTTGCTTTACCTATTGTTTGTAATAGTTATGTTCAAAACGTCTTCAGAGGTGCTTGTAATGCAATAAGAGGAGATTTGCAATAATTTGATGATTTTCAAAGCAAACTTTGGGGCGACTGCCTACTGCCTTTAACAGATAAAATTTCTTCTTGATCTTTAGCGCTTCACAACTCAGATATGTCATGTCAAAGTTTAACCAAATAATTATTATTATTAAAAAATGACGTGTTCAGAGAAAATTTTGGCTCCTCCTCGGTTCAAATTCCAACATATACGTATTTAGATAACACGTTTCTTTCAATTTATGCACAAGTTTGGCTATTACCAAACATTGTAGCATATGCCAAAGTTTTAAAAGAGCTTTTGCTCTTTTCACATTTTTTTTTGTAGGACCAGTTTTGTATTTTAAGAAGCTGATGAAGGGAAATCGTATGATTCCATCTGACTATGAAAAGTTAGGAGTTCATTAGGAGTAACAAAGGTATATGTGGAAAATTTCAGGAAAATCCCATATGTAATCTTACCACTTTTGTTAGCAGTGTCATTAGGAGTTCATTTTATACATTTGGGGTAATGAAAATTGAGGTAAATATACCACGTGCCTTGTAATGTTTGTTTTGTGACTAAAATTGTTGTTACAAAGCAACTTTGGGGCGACTGCCTACTGCCTTTAACAGATAAAATTTCTTCTTGATCTTAAGCTCTTCACAACTCAGATATGTCATGTCAAAGTTTAACCAAATAATAATTATTATTATTATTATTATTATTATTATTATTAAAAATGACGTGTTTAGAGAAAATTTTTGCTCCTACTTGGTTCAAATTCCAACATATATGTATTTAGATAACACTTTTCTTTCAATTTATGCACAAGTTATCTTGTGCTTTTGACAATTTGGCTATTACCGAACATTGCAGCATATGCCAAAGTTTTAAAAGAGCTTTTGCTCTTTGCACAGTTTTTTGTAGGACCAGTTTTGTATTTTAAGAAGCTGATGAAGGGAAATCGTATGATTCCATCGGACTACGAAAAGTTACAGAGAATGTCTGCAGATTTTGTTGCATGTCTATCATCTTCTGCAAATATATATCTTGAATGTCTTTAATATCTTGAAGACCTACACACCAAAAAATATTTGTACAATATTTTATACGTTTTTCTCCGAGGAATAGTTTTGTACCAAAGGTATAAGTGGAAAATTTCAGGAAAATCCTACATGTAGAGTTACCACTTTTTTTATTAGTGTCATTAGGAGTTCATTTTATACATTTGGGGTAATGGAATTGAGGTAAATATACCACGTGCCTTGTAATGTTTGTTTTGTGACTAAAATTTTTGTTACAATTTTTGGGAAATTAATTTCGTTGAATGTTAAGTTTCCACGAAGTAGCAGTATTTCATAAGATATTTAGTAGGGTAAGAGAGTGTTATCGGTAATTAAGCAATGCCTTAGATCACATTTGTTGCCTTGTATTCGTTTTAAAGAGAAAAGTATTGTTGCTGTTCTGTAAAAAATTGGAACTCAATCGGATTGCGAGGACTGACAAGATTTTAAGCGCATTATAAGTTCCTCGCTTTAGCAGAGAGATGCCCATGCATTTAAACGGTAACAACAAATGAATATTAAGTAAGGAATATTAAACATTACCTTAGTCTTATGTTCGAATCTTTCTTTTTGTTGTAAGTATCAAGGTTAGCAACCACACAAGTGAAGAAATCTCGTAAGAGTCTACGTGTTCTCACTATAACCTTGAAGTGATAAAAGCTTTTTACATGTCGTTAATTTTTCATTTACGTCTTTCTGTAACAGTTATAGCGATTCACTTTTGTCTTTTTTTTTAAGAGGCAAGTAAAAGCGAAACATTACTGTTACATGTCATCTTTTAGTTTGCAATCGATAAGGCAAGGTTAAAGGTTGACTGTGTTGTCCTTAATACACTTATTTGGGATAGCGAAAAGCTAAGTCGGTAGGAAACAGTATTCACAGCATTTAATGGTCTAGAGTATTTACAGGATTGTGTGCATTAGGATGAAGCATTTACTTATTCGGAAGCCACTGAATGCACAATTAACAGATCACAAAAATGAAAGTTGCCCATGTCTTTGCTTTACTAACAGTATGATGTAAGCGCTTTAGAAAACGATACAAGTGAGAAAGTTGAGTTGGCGCATGACGGGAAGAAGGATGGTAACCTTTGTGATCAAATACTTGCCATGTAGATGAAAGTTCCTTTGAGCTCATCAGACTGCCCGACAGGCTCTCAAGATGGGTAACCTGGTAGCATCTCTCCCACTTCGAGTATCGAGTAAATGTTCCTGCTTGTACCTAGTGGCGGTCAAAAACCATTTGACGGGGACATCGGCGGTCTACAGTAAAAGCATTTTAAACACCGTACCACAAAGAACATTAAATGCGATTATGTTGTACTGGTTGTATGGGTATATGGGTTATATGGAGAACAACCCTACAGTTCTATGGTAAGGTCAAAGGTCAATCTGTGGTCACTACGAGTTGCACTTAGGAGAACAGCATTTTACCTCATTCTCAATTTTAGTGACTGTCACAAATCAGCTGGTTTCTAGTTTGTGTGTGATGTGGACATTTTTAAAGTAAAAAGTAAAAGCTACTTACAAAATAAGCCCTTCAAGTTAAAAGTCCCACCTAGTGGTACAAGGTGAAATATTAAATTTTACTTCCCTTGACGACTTGTATTGTAATACCTATGTAGGATGTCAGGAGGTGTTACTTTGGATTTACTGCAATAAAAACTCCCTCACCATTCTTACGAAACGAAATGTTACTATGCTTGCCATTGCTCATAGACCCGTGTCTTAACTTTGCGTGTACGGTATACAAACCAAGGTCATCGGACAAAAATAAGAAAATAAGATTGAAAATGACGTCGGAGAGTAAAAATTTGCTTTTTTAAGGACCAACACTATCACATAAAAGATTCTCATTGTATTTTGGACACCAGAATCAAATTATTAGATTAGAAAGCATATGGCAAACATATTCCCAGCTTTGTTTCGTATACCAGTTGGCACTTCAAAATGGACCAATTCTGGGGACTCCAGTTGGTCTATCTGTACCTTTCTCCAGTTTCCATACCAGATATTACCCTTTTTTAATTTTGTTTAAATAAAAGTAAAGGTAGGGATTTTCAAACATTAATTGAGGCTTTGACTTCAGAATTATCAGTTTTGTTCACCCGTAGTGTGTATATCCCCCTACCACTGTAAGAACAAAGTCTTATTTACTCCTCTTAGAGATATAACCTAAAGGCGTCAAGCCCTGTCAGGCCAATTCAAAGAGTTTCTCCTTCCACCAAGCTTTGAAATTTAATCTGATTACAGTTCAGTTGCGGATTTATTAAGACAATTGTATCTCATCATGGAGCTGTTTGTCTTTCCGATGACAATCACTTGTCTTTTATCGATTTTTATTTCTGGTACATTTAGAGTTTGTGACGTCACGATTGTACGGACCAGCAAAGGTCACAGATTTGAGAGTAGAGAATATAAACCGTAAGGAACATACAGTAGATTTGGTCTTTACAGCCCCTGGCAGTGACCTGATGGACGGGCAAGGTATGTAAAAAATACCACCAAGGAATCAACCCAAATTTCTTCCAGCATTATAACAACAAAATGATTTAAAAGTTTCCTTAATCCAAAAGAAAGAAAGAGATAGAGAGAGAGAAGTTTATCAAGTTTATTTACGCAAAGTTTATCAGGTCTTGTCACGCCCACTTTAAATTGATTACCTTGTCTGCGTCCCAACAATACAAATACTTTGTCGGCTATAAACGTTGTTATGGCCAATAAGAATGCTTTCAATTTGACAATTTTTAAATCAATTAAAAACATGCTAAAAATCTGAGGTTTGATAAAAAATTCAAATTTCAACTTTTCATGTCAAGACTGGCATTGAAAAGTTGATTAGTACAACGTAAGTATTGGTTCTCATTCACTTTATTTTGACATTACGTCACTGATCCTAAATGAACATGGTATTGTAACTTAAGGGGAAGAAAAGAAGATTTCTCTTAGAAACGTAGATTGATTTTAAAGAGTACATAGGACGAATGTCTCCTTAAAAACACCAGCATCTGATACTAGTAGGCTAATTAGTAGCATCTGATATTAGTAGGCTGATATAAGTAGGCGTAGTAAGGTAATATTATGATGACATTTTTTTCATTGCGTAGCTGCTGAGTACACTATGCGCTGGGCAAGATCTTTCGAAGAAATGGAGGAAAGCTTCTCTGCCTACCCTTTAATTGAGAAGACCGTTGTCCCTAATGCCGTCTATTATTTGCCAGTTAAAACAACCGTTATTCCTAAAACTGCAAGAGAGATGGAAGTTTTTACTGTTCGCCTGCCAGAATTAGGTTTGTAAACCACAAAAAACATGCCTTCAGTTAATCCAGATGTTATTGCACATTGGTCCATTGTCTGTTTCTTATTCAACTTCAGCCGTAAGCCAGTGCCCCCTATAGTTTGCACCACCTTGACCAAAATATTCGATAGCCCAACAAAAAAAAAGATGATGTGATCCCATTGACCTTCATTGGAGTTTGAATGAGAAAAATCGATAATAGAAGTTGCGGGCATCATATTTTCATTGAATGCAACAAAAACCAACCTTTAAGGAATCATATCAAGACCGGTCATCTGTTCTTTGATAATGTATAGCTCCTTACCTGTTGAAATCACACCTAGAATTACATGGAGGTAAGATAGTAACCACACATATGTAGATGAGGGTGTAAGAAGGCACTCAGGTATATTCTTTTAATACCTTTCCTCCCTTCAAAAACCTATTCCTCTATCTCATTATTTCATGTTCTTTGTCACTTTTTATAACTTTTTCATAGTTGTAATACCGTATTATCTGTCAAACGAGGACACTCATACGCAATTCAACCATCATCGGTGACATGACAGTACAATTCATGACTCACAGCTGTTTGATCACATCCTGGTCTTAATATCTTGAGCAATCAGAAAAAGTAGTTGTTACTTAAAATAGCAGATATTGTAATTCATGTTTCAATGAGGAGGCTTTGAGTGGATGGATGGAGTTAACTACAAAGATATTGTCGTAATAGACTAAAGCTTTGAGAAACGTATACTACGAAACTGAATTGTTGAAAGTTATATGAAAGCGTGTGAATATTTTCAGGTATCTCCCAGATTTCCCTTTTCGACAAAACTACCTGAATTGCACCTCCTTTTGGAGAATCAGTAACGTAGAAATAATGAATTCTAACATGTTGTCCTCAACTTAAGCAAAGTCACTGAACCCTTGATTAAGGTCTTTGATCAATTAATGGAAGTAGAATTGTATGCTCTATTATCACAATAACCAAGGTAAGAAACCTTCTAGTGTCAACCAATGCTCCTGTATTTACCGTTTTGATGTACGTTCTTTCCCGTTCAAAGGTAATTTCAGTTACGTTTTTGCATTAACAGCAACCGATCTGTATGACATCGTAAGCCCAATATCAAATTTTGCCTCCGTATCTGCTAAGTATCCCCCAATGATGGAAACAACTACAAATGCTGAAACCAGTAGTCGGAAGGTCCTCACATCAGGAATCTTTCCTTGGTACATTATCGTGATTGCTTCTCTCGCTTTCATCTTGTTCTAAATAGTCTTCCTAAGTTTCTTCTGGAGGAGGAAGACAAGTGACGAATGGATAAGTCAACAAATTTACCACCCGGCTCTTCTCTAAACTCTATGGAGAATACTGTCAACATTCCTGGAATCCATTCCACTGTTTCATCCAGCGTAGAATACTTGCTTTAAATTTTTGATAAGTATGGTTACTCTTTGGTGAATAAAAAGCCTGTGCATGAATATGCAGATCTTCAATGGGTCAAATTAATATTCATATAGTGAAGAAAAAACAGCAAGCCACAGACAGTTATGAGCATACATTATACAGTAAACAAATTTGACTCCTATTATCCTTTTCGTATCAAGGAATGGGCTGTGTGGAGAGGATTAGGATATCGGTATTGTGATTCAGCAAAAAGGATAGTAATCCACTATTTCTGAGTTCTTTATTCTAAAAATTGTTTTTTCGCGTGAATGAGATTCCAGGGGACTGTGTTTCATAATGCCCAAAACTGTTTTCAAGCTAACCCCTTTTTCGCAACACTCTTAAAGGAGCTGGGTAGTGGCGTACTTTCGAAATGAAAACGTCATACCAAACGAGATATTTACCCTCAGTGTGAGGCTAATATTGAAAATATTCCACTTAACACGTTTAAAATTCTCATTTAAAATAATTTTTGCAATATAATTTAGTGATATCGTTCTTATATGTTTTCTTAGATTTTTGATTTTCCACTTGCAAGATATTAGACAATTTGTTTTTTGAATTTCTACTTCGTTACTTTTTCTTCCGGCACAGACGTTTTTGAATCGTTTCCATTTGTAACGGTTCTGATCGATAGCAGTGCTAACGTTAGCCTAACTTAGGCTAGCGTTAGCGCCTAGGTCTGCCACCAAAACAACCTCATTGATCGAAAAAAAAGTTTCAATTGCCTGCAAAATTGACTATGTTGTCCATGAACCTCCAGCAGATGATGAGCGAAATAGGCTTGTACGTCTTAATTCCTCTTAAGTTTATCGCACTGAAACACGCAACGCGAATATACACACATGCGTACGTTGTGAGTTGTATACTGTGCTAAACACAATGCATGAATGGCTACATCGGTTTTGGATCAAATCGATAAACCAAGAATTATAACCGAATGTGACGTAACGAAGTCGGCGGGTCCCGGAATGTATTGTTTTGACGGCTACCCAGATCCTTTAACCTGATGTCGTGTGCATTGTATTGATTTTGCATAAACTGATACCAAATATCGTTGTGTAAGACAGTAAGTAAAGGTCGTTGTTGGATTGTAGTTGCTAAGTTACCGTAACTACTTTATGAATTGTTGTAATGGGTCAGCCGTTTGTATGCAGCTGTATGTATGTGAGTGTTATGTCCGTTATTTTTATGTTAATTAGACCTAGTCTTCGTGGTAAGTTGTAATTAATTTGTATGGCATTCTGTTGCCGGGTTTGAGTTGGAACACTTCTTTCAATACACAAGCAATGCACGCAACCCATCTTGTCTGACTCTCCTTTCCGTGTATAAGTGCTGCCATTCCTATCAGCTCGAATTTATTGTAAGCCCGCTTCCGGTCCGCACTTGAATACTCACAGTGACAACGTCCTAATATGACTGCAGGACAATACATCAGAACCCCCTGAGAAAACGCCATCGAAATTCCCACTTTACATTTGGTGGTAGGACTCCTTATTTTTCTCGGAGCTCTATTTCAAACGAAAACTACTACGTTTAGAGGCAACCTCTTTACAGTTTACTGATTCCTTGCCGAAGGCAGGCAAGGGGTCTATACGAGGTCACCAGAGGTGAAAATCGAAAACCTTGAAAAAACGATATCTCAAGATAGCAATGACCGACACTTTTCATATTTAGTGTACATATTTTTCATGTCAAGAGAAAGAACCCTATTGTTTTTGGTAGAAAACAAAGGTCATCTTAGGTCACCGGAGGTTAAATTGCGAAAACCTCGTAAACGTCTTGTAAACAAGATATCTCAAGATAGCAATGACCGACACTTTTCATGGTTTTGGGAATAGATTTGTCAAGATAAGAGAAAGAATCCTGTTGTTTCTGGTGAAGTTCAAAGGTTATTTGAGGTCACCGGAGGTCAAAGCCTGAAAACCTTGCAATCACGATATCCCAAGGTAGGAGTAAAGGAAACTCATATTTTGTACATAAATTTGCCACGCTGAGCGAAAGAACTCTATTGGTTTTGATGGAGGTCAACGGTCATTTGAGGTCACCAGAGGTTAAAGACTGAAAACCTTGTAATCACGATATCTCATTAGAGGTATAAAGAACTCTTTTCATATATGATATATATAGATTTGTCATGTTGAGAAAAAGAACTCTACTATTTTTGGTAGAGGTCAAAGGTCATCTGAGGTCAACGGAGAAAAATTTTCAAAAATTTGGAAAAGGCTTGTAAACATGATATCTCAAGATAGCAATGACATACACTTTTCATATTTGGTATGTAGATTTCTCATGTTAAGAGGAAGAGCCCTATTGTTTTTGGTGGAAGCCAAAGGTCATTTAAGGTTCTGGAGGTCAAAGACTGAAAATCTTCTAATCACGATATCTCAAGGTAGGAATGAAGGACATTTTTCATAATTGGTATATTGATTTGTCATGTTGAGAAAAAGAACCCCATTTGAGATCACCAGAGGTCAAAGACTGAAAACCTTGAATCACGATATGTCAAGTTAGGAGTGGAGGACACTTTTCATATTTCGTATATAGATTTGTCATATTGAGAAAAAGACGCCCATTGTTTTTGGTAAAGGTCAAAGGTCATTTGATATGTCTGGAGGTCAAAGAATGAAAATCCTGTAATCACGATATCTCAAGGTAGGAATGAAGGACACTTTCCATATTTTGTATATAGATTTGCCCATGTTGAGAGGAAGAACCCTATTGTGTTTTGGTAGAGGTCAAAGTTCATTTGAGGTCACCAGAGGGCAAAGACTGAAAACCTTGTAATCTCGTGATAGGAATGGAGGACACTATTCATATTTGGTATATAGATTTGCCACGTTGAGAAGACCGCTATTGTTTTCGGTGAAGATCAAAGGTTATTTGAGCTGTCTAGAGGTAAAAGACGGAAAATCTTTTGACCACGATATCACAAGGTAGGAATGAAGGACATTTTAGATACTTGGTATATTGATTTGTCATGTTAAAAAAGAACCCCATTGTTTTGGTAGAGTTCAAAGGTCATTTGAAGTCACCGGAGGTCAAAAAACAAAATTTTCCAAGAATTCCCAAGATTATCATCTGGGGTCATCAGTGGTCAAAAAGCAAAATTTCCCAAGAGTTCCAAAGATTTTAATATGGGGTAACCAGAGGTAAAAAAGCAAAATTTCCCAACAATTCCTAAGATCTTCACGTGGCGTCATTAAAGGTCAAAAAGCAAAATTTCCCAAGAATTCCCAAGATCGTCATCTTAGATCACCAGCGATCAATAAGAAAAATTTCCCAACAATTCCCACGATTGCCATATGGGGTCACCGGAGGTTAAAAAGCAAAAATTCGCAAGATCGTCATCTGGGGTCACTAAAGGTCAAAAACCAAAATTTTCTGAGAATTCCCAAGATCGTCATCTGGTCACGAGAGGTCAAAAGGCAAAATTTCCCAAGATTTTTCAAGATCCTAGATCATTCATGAGAAGTTGCTCCCACAGAAGACACAGTCGTACAATCCAATAAAATACCCGTCATCCTAAAGTATATCTTGTCATAAAGCAGAGCTGATAAACAAGGTGTTCCCTATCTGCACCCACTCCCTTACTTGACTAGGTTTTATTGACCTTACAAATCGTTCTACAAATATTTCATTTTGTTTACCAAGTCGCTGCCAGTCACAGAATTCTGTGGTGCTAACTGTGTTGACGGTAGGGAGTAAGTTTGATAGCTGCCGAACAGCTGTCGCTCAGCTGTCATGTTGTTGTGATTTATTGCTAACTTTTCTTCTATCATTTTGAATGTTCTGGGGGCTTAAATTTGCCAAATATTATATCGAGGAAGGTGTAAATTTTACATAGAATCTTATTTTTAGAATAATTTTATTGGAAAATGTCTACTTTTGAAGAAAACCTTGTGTAATAATATACCCAATACTAGTCAACCTTGAAAAGTCCATAAATTAAGTGGCAGTGAAGGACATATTCTCCCAATTCCTTGCCAGACTTTCCCTATTCATTGCCAACTCACACGACCGTCGGTTCTGTGGGATCATCTTGGCATGTTTGAGGTCAGAGGTCAAAGACCAAAGCATTGAAAAACACGATATATCAAGACAGGGGTGTTAGATACTTGTAATACTTGGAACAAGCAAGCCAGCCAGCCAGCCAGCCAGCCAGCCAGCCAGCCAGACAGACAGACAGAAAGAAAGAAAGAAAGAAAGAAAGTAAGAAAGAAAGAAAGAAAAAAAGAAAGAAAGAAAGAAAGAAAGAAAGAAAGAAAAAAGAAAGAAAGAAAGAAAGAAAGAAAGAAAAAAAGAAAGAAAGAAAGAAAGAAAGAAAGAAAGAAAGAAAGAGAGAGAGAGAGAGAGAGAGAGAGAGAGAGAGAGAGAGAGAGAAAGAAAGAAAGAAAGAAAGAAAGAAAGAAAGAAAGAAAGAAAGAAAGAAAGAAAGAAAGAAAGAAAGAAAGAAAGAAAGAAAGAAAGAAAGAAAGAAAGAAAGAAAGAAAGAAAGAAAGAAAGAAAGAAAGAAAGAAAGAAAGAAAAAAGAAAGAAAGAAAGAAAGAAAGGAAGAAAGAAAGAAAGAAAGAAAGAAAGAAAGAAAAAAGAAAGAAAGACAGAAAGAAAGAAAGAAAGAAAGAAAGAAAGAAAGAAGAAGAAAAAAGAAGAAAAAGAAGAAGAAAAAAGAAAGAAAGAAAGAAAGAAAGAAAGAAAGAAAGAAAGAAAGAAAGAAAGAAAGAAAGAAAGAAAGAAAGAAAGAAAGAAAGAAAGAAAGAAAGAAAGAAAGAAAGAAAGAAAGAAAGAAAGAAAGAAAGAAAGAAAGAAAGAAAGAAAGAAAGAAAGAAAGAAAGAAAGAAAGAAAGAAAGAAAGAAAGAAAGAAAGAAAGAAAGAAAGAAAGAAAGAAAGAAAGAAAGAAAGAAAGAAAGAAAGAAAGAAAGAAAGAAAGAAAGAAAGAAAGAAAGAAAGAAAGAAAGAAAGAAAGAAAGAAAGAAAGAAAGACTTACATGGCTTACAGATGCCGCTGACTGTTTCATCTCCCGGTCAATGAAGCACACTTGACAAAGAATGGGTGACCTTGGTCCCATAAACTTATAAAAACATCATTTAGAAGATAGTGAAAATTGTTTTTTTTTAAAATTGACAATCTTGGCACGGGCAAAATGTGGAGGCAATCGTGATTTGCTGTCAGACTGTAAAAGATCGCTAGACTCATATTGCATCTTTTGGTAAAAACATTTAAGCATCTAACAAGTTTTTCTTCAAGTTTGTTCCTGATTTTTACAAAGAAAACATTTAAGAAGATTAGCACCGATGGGAATTGTGAAGCGTGTGGGACTCTTAATGTTAGTATTTCATTACTGAAAGATCGATTTACTATTAATGTGAGAGGTTAGACATTCAAATCCAAAGCAAATTTCTTTCAGTGTCTCCATTTACACGTGTGTATAGCAAAAAGATAGGTAATAAGTGCTATTATACGTTTGAATCCCAATATGCAATTTTCTAACAACTCAACATCTTAAAATGCCAAGGTATTTGGGGGGGGGAGAGAGGGATACATTGAGATTTGCAAGCTTATAGGATAAGGTTGTAAAACGTGGGTTTCTATTCGTTTACACGTTCTCACGAGGACTCGTCGCTGTTTGAAACGCAGTCCATCACGACCTTAGTTACGATATCATTGATATCCAGTTACTGGGCGATGATTTTGAGATCCAGGCCAACCTGAAGAACAACGGAAAAGTGAAAAGGACGGTACATCTTACCACTATTATAAATGTCGGCAACTACAAAGGTAGGTGTACTACAACCCTTTGCCATTTTCCCCGTATATCCACGTATAGCCTCACACTCTCAGACTATTGTAAAATTTTGTCACCAGCCACAATTTTGGACAAAATCGTAACAAAACGTTCCGTCACTAATGATATTCAGAAAACGAGTCATGACACAAATAGATGAAATCATCTCTACTTTTGGAGAGCGAGCATTGTAAAAAGGGAATTTTCAAGCAAGGTATTCATGTCGACTTTGCATTTATCTCGAGAAGAAGCAGCCAAGTAAAAAGCCATGGAAGACATTCAGATATTTTCAGAAGTACCAGATGAGTTGTACAATGCTGGTTGGCGTCTGCATCACGATTTAGAAGACAATAATCAATACTTTGTGAACGAGGAGGAAAGAATGCTTTCCGATACACTTCCCACCGTTGTGAAAAGTCCGTCAACCAACCTAACGTTATTCGTCAAGGTTGCTATCGATGTGCAAAAGTCTTCGTCTCTTCCTTTTACACAGAAGCAAAGGAAAGGGCCCGAAAGGAAACACGCACCAGCATCTGCACGGTCACGGAGCGACTGAGGAAAAGCCCTTAGAGAAAGGAGCGGCGCTGGGTAAACCATACCAGAAGCTTACGGAGGAGTCCACCACTAGATTGTCTTTGAAGGGTAAGCGCTACGTAGTCGTAGAGCAATATAATCGAGGAGTACTGTACATCAATATCAGAGAGTATTTCGGGGACTTAAAAATGACTCCCATGGCCTTATTTTTTAAGCAATAGTTTTCCAAATGCCAATCAGGCAAGACACTTTTCCACAACGATCGTCCTCCTCGCCATCATTATCTGTCACAGTGCCGTCTTCTCCGGACTCCTTTTGGCTGCTTTTGGATTACTCTGTGTCATTATCGGCATCAGTGTTTTCAGTGTTGCTGCTGTCGGCTCCCTCAGTATCACTATAGGTATCACTGCTATCACCGTCGCTGCTGACACTCATGGTATCTCCCTCCAGAGGTTCTGATGCACTTTTGTTAGTGTCACTCTCTGAGAATCCTCGTATGAACCCTCGTCTGAAGAGTCGTGACGTCGCTTCGATTTGCCCTTCTTGGAGTTCCCACCGTTCATATCGAGATCTCCATGACTGTGTTTGTGTATCTGCTCTATGCATGCCGAGGGAGATTGTAGCCTTGCGCAAAAAGGTAACTGACAGATGTGACAAAGATGAGACATGCTGAAGTCACAAACATCTGCTATAAAATGTGAGAAACACGAGTTTCCATCGACTTAAATGTAACCTACTCGCTCGTAGCAGATGAGCATGCGTCATAGGGCACAAGAGCATGGGCAATGGAGCACACGGAGCAGAGGAGCAAACGCAATCGAGTACATGGATCACGAGGAGCATGCTTGATAACACACTGCAGATGCAGTGAGGCACATAATGCAGATGAGCATGCGTATGTGGGGCAATTGGAGCAGAGGAGCATACCTCCTAGTGTACTTGGCAGGAGCAACGCATGAAGCGCCGGAGCAGAGGAGCGTACGTCGGTGTATGTCGGAGCATGGTTGTGGGAGCCATAAGGCGGTGTAGACTCGTCACGTCAATGCAGAAACACGTTTGACCCTACAAGCTGGTATTTCCTCCGCTAGAGTCCGCTCTTTCTTCCTATCTTCTGATAATATTTAGCTTTATTCGTTGTCGCAGTCGTACATTTTTTGCCAGTGCTTCGCCAATATTTCTCCAACCCAGACATAAGGGTGAGCTTTTCTCTACACACATGACGCAGAGGAAGTGAACAAATTGCCATATGACGCAGAGGAAATGAACAAATTGCCATATACCGAACAATTGTCGTATACCGAACAATGACAAAACGTTAAGACCTTTGTTTGGGCTATCTTTTGCACAGAGGCTTTACCGAAATCTTGTTCGTATGCTTGCTAGACGGTACGTTGGATATACTCTCTTACGTTTGCCTTATGTCAGTTTATTTTGGTTTAATTGAGTGGGAGAGCTTTCAAACACCTAGCCAGTATACACAGTAAAAGACGTCGTAGCCAACAGCAGTGAATGCAAATCTGAATGTAAATATAAAAATATATTGCTTTGTTTGTGATATGTTATGTATCTTCTATATACACACTCACTTGCCGTTCCGATAGTATGATTTAATTCGTCCGCTGAAGTTGCAACTTTTGCTGGTTATGACTTCTAATGAAAGATACACGAGATCGCATATACGTATATGAAGATGCTTGTATGCGAGGCAAAAGCTTACACTGTAACCACAGTAAGTCAGTGCATATTCCTTCTGTATTAATACTTTGAGTGGAGCTAACGTACCGTTTATCAAGCAAATTGTTTGTACAAAAAACCTACCCATATTGTGCACTACGACTGAAATTATCCTCCCAACACACATATGCACGGTGGCCTCTAATGAGGCTTCACACCCACACCGGAGGAGGCAGCCAAAGCAGCCCCCGAAAAACGGAAGCCATCAGCCGGGGGGGGGGGGGTAATCGTGCACCGTGTACCCTCCTTGGGATGGAAAGTTGTGATAATTGCAGTTGAAAGCCAATACTAACACTACCTGGGCAGTAACAGGAATACTGTGTTAATTAGACTGTCACTGCTCCTAACGTACCCTTATTTTTCAATACAGGTTAAGATGAGCACTAAATGTTGACACACATATATAGTTGTAAACCTTGGTCTGTACTGTATGATCGCCATTACTAGGTAGGGCATATCCGTCCAGATAATATTCAAAATGATCCCCCCCCCCCCCCCCGTCTAGAGACCAGTCAAGCAGAATGTAGGAATATACTTAGGAGACCTTGCGACTCTTGAAGACGAAGTTATCAACAGTTTTGGTTTTCTCATATATCCATCAATGTGCAAAAGTTTAGTCCTGGAGTAAGTATTAAATTAAAATGCGTCTAGGCATTTAACAGGTATAATTCGCTATGAATGTTTACTTGAAGTATTTTATGGCATAAACTGTATCTCTGACTTTCTCCTTGAAGATCTCATCAAGGCGCCTCCATTTATCTTCAGAATTTTGTGGCTTCCATCTTCCGGCCACACCTGTTGGTCAAAAGTTTCACCATCTCATGTTATTAAAATTCTTTGGAATATAAAAATTTTGATACAATGCACAATACTTTTCAAAATTTTCATATAAAGTTAGTGACTAGGAAAGCAATATATTAAAGTTCTTTAAGCACAGCCTACTTCTAATAGATGGAAGTTTAACATGAAAGTATGAAAGGAACATTTGACCTTACATAAAATTAAAGGTTGTTAAGGTATGCACAAGACAAAGAAAACGTTGCCTACATCTACTCAGCTTATATGGGAATCAAGGTCGTTATCGGAAAACAACATGTAACTCCAACTTGATTACGGACTTCAAGGATACTGTCTTTTATACAGCTGCAAACGTGGAGGAGTTCTATAGCTTCAATACGACACTTTCACGTCTGGTGACTGATTACGTCAAAAATATAAATAAGCATTTGGCTATTTTACTTGAAAGTTAATTTATGATCCTAAAGCCATAGACTGCTTTTGGATGAAAAATCGTGGTTTTACCACCTCGGGGAGCGGATTTTGCTCAGCCCTTCTTTAAGGCTTCCAAACCACCGACTGAACAAGGAATATGCTGTAAAGGCTGCTACGTAGGAAACTTTAACACGGCTTAGGATCATGGTATAGTACGGTTGGTGTGTAGCAATTCCTCATATGCCACCGCTTTTAGTTAATATTTGACGAAATAGTATATGTAGCCACTCAAGTCCGTGTGCATTTGCATTTAACGTCGGGCAGACTACTTTTTACCGATGATGATATTTATCAATTTAAGACAACGCATTCTGTCTTTGATCCCTAAAGGAAGGCTTAAGCCAGTTGTATGGAACGCAGAACGTAGCTCATCAAATCATAGAGTTTGATTCCTTGGCAAAAGCGCTGGCGAGTGCCTCCCTACCTGTATGCATGCATGCATGCACATGTATATATGTCCGTATGTGAATGTGTGTGTATGTATGTATGTATGTATGTATGTATGTATGTATGGATGGATCTATGTATGGATGGATGGATGTATGTATGTATGTATGTATGTATGTATGTATGTATGTATGTATGGGGCTAAATTTTTGGAACATTCTATAAAATTTTAGAGAATAACACTGCTTAGTTTTCCTTCACTACTTATTTTTTCTTCGGCATAGCATTTAAAGTAATTGGAAGTTCTAATTTTAAAAGGATGCTGTTATGTGAAGATGGTTCGAAATACCATACGTGTAACGAGTTTTTTTTATAGTGTAGTGGAAAGGGTTCGGTCTCTCACACATACTACCAGGGTTCAAATCCCTCCCAAGACATTCCTTTTCCATTTTTTGGTAAAGGAATAATGTGGTAACTCTAAGAATAGGGAGTTAGCCATATCTTCAAATTGTGTCGCTTCGTGGCTAATAGAAAACTAGGGCTGTATGTTTGTAACATTCCTTAGACCAAATCATAGAGTATGAGAACAACGTAAATCTTTTCACAACCATAAATCTGCAGGTTATTCTAATTTTAATTACATAATGATGGACTTGTGTGATGATGGATGCTGCGACCATATTATAATAAAACAGTGCACAACTAACGTTTACGTTGATGATATAGTGGAAAGTGCTCGGAATTCAATTGTTAACTGCGGTGGTCAAAGGCCACTTGAGGTTAAAAGAGGCCAAATTGAAAACCTAGTTTGTAACTTTGAGGGATCTAATGCCCAGCAGGTGGAGGACACATATTCAGTTGCTTACAAGAACCCTTTGATTTTGGAAGAGGTCAAAGGACATGTCAGATCCTCAGAAGTCAAATTGTGAAAACATAAAAATAATACTTCAAAAAAGATCACTTTGAGGGAGAAACCTCAGTGTGAGAAAGCGTTTTCTTTCGGCAAGGAGTTTCTAAGCCTTTGGGCTCTCTGGTTAAGTAACGCCTTGTTGATCATACGAAGGTTTCATACAAATAGTGAAGCCTTTGCCAAGTTGCCGTGTAATTAGTATTGACCGAAAACAGATTATATGTAACTCCATTGATACATAAGTACACTAAGCATTTCTTAGTTCTCTGTGTAACGTTTATAGCCTTCAAAGTCGGTTTTAGTATTCTCTACTTTTCATTTGACGTATCTGAGAGTATCATGTGTGTAAGAGCAAAATAGAAGAAAATGAAACGTGGACATTGACTGAATGAAAAGTATAATATTGATCACCTTTATTAATGAAGCTAGTCAGATGAACTACGTTCACGTCAAGATCACCCTGTTTTAGACTTTCCATGGCTTTATTGTAGTTTTGTTTCATGGCCTCCACAGTACTGTTTGCAACTACCTTCTCGATGACATCATCACTGATATCGCGTCCGATGTGCTGAGCAATTGACTTTATCACCGTATGAGGATCCTGATGAAACGGAAAATCAATTGAAATCATTGTTTCATAAATTTTTTACAAACCTGTGGTTCTTGAAACTGTCATATTTTAAAATAAGGGGAAACTGAAAAAAAGGTCTAAAGGAAGGAATCCTAAAGAAAGTTTATTCCCCCGTTCGCCTTAGTGCTGGAGTAGTTTATAAGCGGAGCAATAACATGACGTTGACGTATATAAACCCTGAGCTATATAACTGAAACAGTTTTCCGAAAAGAAGTGAAGGTATTTTACCATTTTAAATGTGAAGCTCCACATCTGTTCAATTTTAGCATAAGTTTATAGGATATTTCATAATGCTATACAGATCTACTTTTTGGAAATGATTTTTTTTTCTTAAACTACCTGTTTCGCTTCTTCGTAGGTAACGAAGAGGATGTTCTCCTTTCCTTTGAGTGCTTCAAAGCTTGTCACATGTTGGCACCAGCCATCATAGTGGACTGTTAAAGAAAATTAAATTGATTAAAGAAGCCAAATAGATTAAGGTGGTAATATCATATTACGTCTGCCACATATGACCTATAATAAGGCAGTCGATCTCTTTTCTTTTTTCAGATGTCAAGAATTACAAAACTACGTGGTTGTCATAGCAAAGGAGGGCAAAGGTCATATGATGGGAGGGATAAGCAAAAAAAAATTTGAGTCAAAACTCCTCCTAGTGAGCTGGACCGATTCTCTTTAAACGAGGTACCCCAGATTGGGAAATTGTTTCTCGCAGACCCCCCGAAGTAAAGGTCATGGGAATGACAAGTGTTCTTTTGAAAATGTGTTATTGCCATGGCAACCGAGCTCAAGCTCATTTGACAGAAGTTCAAGTGTACTTTTTTGTGTAAAAAACCTACTAGTCGGCTGGATTGATTTCTTCAAACTTGGTTAAGGGGCGTCCCAAGGTTGAAAGTTGTGTCTCGCAGACCCCAATAAAAGGTCACACACAAATCCAAACGTGTAGAATTTTTCATACAGATTAAGTTCATTGGTGATGATTCCATACTTGTTGCTGTTATCACATTGAATGACACGTGGGCTAGCAATTAGATCTAAGTTTGAGCTTGACAACTGGTTTATACTGAGCTTATTTGCATATTTGCATAATTAATGAGACTAATTGTCAAAAAATAGTATGCTATATCGAATCCTCAAACTCTGACCTTCCAATGATATAAAGGTCTCTGTACAATTTTTTTTCTGGAAGGTTCAAAATATCAACTAAAGTAAGAAGCCATAGCTATATACTGGCATCTGTCAGGACGTGCCTATATTAAGGGTTAAATCTCGACCTTACTCCACTGTAAGTTTATTTGTAGTTGTGGTTATGACTTTGTTTTGTAACCTTGTAACTTCTTTCACGTTGTGAGAATTTTAATTTCCACTGCTGCACCATAAAGTGATATTCTACCCTGTCCTCCTGTACACTTTCCAAAACATGTTACTGCAGTTTTAAGAATAAGTAGACTAATTCATATGAACCTAGAATTACAGAGGCCTATCAGTGGGGAAGACTGGTCACACAAAAAAGTGTGTCGTGTGGTAAAGACTTATTTTTAGATAGTTACGTTACTAGTTTGGCACTTAAATATACCCCAAATTGGAATGTTTCATAACGGACTAACATTGGCACATTAGTGGGGTTAAGTAAGTGAAATACAAAATCAGTCAGCAGAACTAAGCCTTAGGTGAATCAGATGATGTGGGCAATCATCATATTTGCCAACAGGTGGGGCAGGACATGTCCCCTCACTTTTGAAAGTTAGGAGGATTGTCCCACGCTTTTTCAAGAACCCTATCGGTAATAGTAGGCATGTGTATGTTTCCACAGACTTTGTATTTCACTGACTTTACAAGAAAAACGTGTGGCATGCCACATGTGAAAATTTATTTTTTTCATGTGGCAGGCCATATGAAAATGCATAAGGACAATATAGTGTGGTCATGAGTGGTGACACATATGGTACTGGAACCACACGGACCACGTGTTTTCCTGCATGACTGTCACACCTGAAAATTTGGGTGAAAGTAGGGAAAGCTGTGTCAAGTTGACACATGTAGCAAAACAGGGCAAAGTGTGACAAAGGGAGAGACAAAAATCGAATTATTGAGTTTAGTTGCTTTACTCAGCACCACATCCTCTCCACACGCTTTTACACATTACCTATTTTAGCCTAGTTTGCCACATGTTACCTGTGTCAGCTTCGTGTTTTTTGGTTTTCCACACATTGCCTCTCGTCCAAACTATGAAAGTGTAGGTCAATGCATGGCACTTTGGAAATGTGTGTTAACAGGTCTGGTGACATGCAAATGATATAGTTGGATACTTGATGGAAAAAGCATTAAAAATCCAGAATATAGCCGCAAATCCCATCAAAATCCATCAAATATTGACCATTGTACCAACTAATTTCTACTTCACACTTGTATTATGAATTAACATGAACTAAACATGCAAATTTGTCGTATCGAAAGAGCGACATACCATAAATGGCTAATGTTAGTCTTTGTCTTTGCAACCTTTAGTTCAAGGACACCCGTAGCAATGGCATTTCCTGAGGGATTTATCATGGAAGTTAAAATTTTTCCCTTGAAAAATATTAATATCACTCACCAAACTGTAAACTATCTGATCAGTAATTAAGAGATAATTTATAAAGGATTTAAAATAAATCTTAAAGCAGTGGAACACTCCACATCATTTTTTTTTTTTTTTTTGCGTAGCCCATGAGTTACTTCAAACTTCGAGGGGGTATATATTGAGGACGGTAAAAGATATTGAAATAATTTCATCGGATCTTTCATTGGGGAATTTTATTTTTAAACTTCTAAGTGAAAACATTTTTTTTTTGTGGCATGTCACCATAACTTTAAAGACACACATTGCCATGCAAAAATCACAGAAACTTCACAACTCATTACACACCACCATTTTTTTTTGTACAAATTGACACAGTCTTCCCCGTGCGGTATTGGAACTTTTGCCACATAATTCTTTTTGTAAGGAAGTAGGAAGCTGATTCGGTGAGCTAAAACTTGAAAATGGTATAAACTTTCATTAAATGGACAAAAATTGAAGAAAATGACTTACATCGCAACACAGACAATTTGGTCTCTGATTTTTGGAAGGGAACTTAAGTGAGCCCCGATCCCTTACTTGTATAGGGTTTTACTATTTGCATTTGAGAAAGTTCGTTTGAAGGTGATATCATCCCCCCCCCCCCCCTCCACCTCGCCCTTTAGGAAGCTGTTGACGCTATTGGCAATTATCATGGGTAGAACGATCTAGGTTTGGGATCTCTGACTAAAATCGGTCTGTGGTCCTTGTAGTGGCCATTCTGTCAATATAGCCACGAGGCCTAATTTCCTTTCACTGGAATAATACTTGCTTTTATTAAGTGCTGGAAAATGTTCAAGATAGCGATCAGATTACCCATTAGTCAAGGGCGTGGATCCATCTTTAAAGGTCTGGAGGGGCTTTAAACCATTTGCGAATCGCTGTGCTGGGGGAGGGGTCTAAGGGTGTTTCCCTCCCTTTCCTCCCT
This sequence comes from Holothuria leucospilota, assembly GCA_029531755.1. Lineage (NCBI taxonomy): Eukaryota > Metazoa > Echinodermata > Holothuroidea > Aspidochirotida > Holothuriidae > Holothuria > Holothuria leucospilota. The sequence goes on from CM055972.1 coordinate 2,888,864, forward strand.
TTTGAACAAATGAAAATTGGAAGGTGTCTATACGGCAAATGGTGCCGTATTTGGGAGCAATTTAGTTTTCAAAATGTAGTGTCAACTCATAATCTATGTTATATTATTGAAAAAGTGTGTGTGTGTAGGGGAGGGGGGGGGGGCTTATTGGAGATGCCCCTTCCAAAAAAGTGGAGGGACGCGTCCCCCGTCCCCCCATGATCCACGCCCATGGCATAAGTGCACGAGCTTTAAGTTCTTTCATTTGTTGCGCTCTCTTCAATGTTCCTATGTATACATTTCCCTGGTTATGTTTAATTTGATCAAAATGGAAAAAGCTGTTACATCTAGTTTTGACATATCAATCTCTAAAGGTACATGTTCATGGAAGCAAAACAAATGTTACCTACCGTGTCCTGAAAGGAATGCTTCAAAGAACTTGTCAAAATCAACGTCTTGTTCTGCCGAAAGTGTAAATACCTTTTGAAATTCAACTGATGAGAGGAAGACATCTTTTGGATTTCGAAGTAGATATATAATCTGCACCAAAAAAGTTACTTGAGAGTTCTCCGTTCGTCCCACTGTCTAACATAAGTTTCTAAATTGGAATGCTTCGATATTGGTAGACTTGCGTATATTTTACATTACTTTAACAAGACTAGTCCGTCAGAACAGAATAGAGAATGCGTTTTAGTGTTTTTGTTCTTAAAAATGCCTGATAAATTTCTAAAATATTTGTTACAATACTACTCATAAAACAGTTTAGATTATTTTGCTTAAGATGTAACTTTTTCAAATGTTCCAACTATCTTTTCTCAGCATTTGTTATGACAAATATAAGACCCCGTTGTTTATCTTTATTCTACTGCTAGTGTATGAAGCTGTGGCGTACCCCCTCCTTCTACCTAAACTCACGGGGATAGTGATTATGAAATATGCTTTGACGGATGTACCTTCATATCACCAAGGACACCAAGTCAGATACGTAATCAAAGTGTTTCGGTCCTTTCAATCGACTTCTTCCGGAAAACCCGATCTGATACTTGTCTAGTTGATCAATATTCGATGTGTTGGATAATTAGTTTTCTGTCATTAACATTTTTTTTTTATTTTCCCTTGGTTTAGCATTTATTTCAGGGTGGTATGGAGTTGTAAAATAACTGTGTAGCTATAAATACAATTTTGCGGTAATTTCAATCTCTAAATTATAATTTTCATTTCAATTTTTAACAAACTTACTGGTATTTTCTTTGTCCATGCCTCTTTTGGTACAAGATAAGGTCGAAAGTGCGTTTTCAGAACACGTGGAGAGGGGTAATATTTTACACGTTCAGCATTTGATTGTTTCTTATGGAGTCCGGACAAATATTTGACATCTGTTCCTTCTAATAACGCTTTTCGGCACTGGTAGTCCAATTTGCTTGCGTCTCCATCGGCAAGAATTAACTGAATCACTTCAACCATCCAGTGTGTACCTACGCAAATAAAAAATAAGAGTATTAAATGTTAGTCGTACGGCTGAGTCACTGCGTTTATGTTGCTTTACACTATACAAGCATCTTAAAAGCGTCCGGATCAGAGAGACAACTAAATCTAATCAATCGGTATCAATAATTTGATCCGATCACTGCAAATGGTCCTGATGTAGATGGTTGCCCGTCCGATCCGGATTGTGTTCTATCTTTATCCGGACGTTTTAGAGTGTACAGTAAACAAAGGTTGTTGGTGGAATCGGCCATGTGAGCGTTAGGACATGTAGCATTCTCGATAGTAATTAAGTTCAAAGTAAACGACTGATGAACATAATAAAATGAGTACACACTTCATCAGTAAAATGATTAGTTTCTTCGTTTGTTGTTCCTTGAAAGTGACCTAACGGCGACCTCTTATAAAAGCATTGTGCTGTCATACCTTGTGCTCGTCATATACAAAACGGCCTTCCCTGAAAATAGACTACACGTCGTTTAGAAAAGTAAAAAGCATTGTGTGAAGTACGGTCTTGAAGTCATGTACAGGAAGTGTTTAATCCTGCAGCACAGGAGATTTTTCTTAATAAAGGGCTTTAACTTTCTTTCATAATGTCCTTGAAACAGACACACCTAGAAACAGAGAAGGAAAACTGGAAAGAAAAAAAAAACTAGCTTTCCGTATGACTTAAAAATTGTCAATGTTTTATACTTATGAAGCTTATTGCCTAGTGGATAATACAGTTCAAAACCATTTTGATACGAAATCAAAACGTAATATCAATAAGCATTAGCCACTGCACTGATATCTCATATGATGAGTTGACCTTATTTAATTGCACTGCGTGGTTGTTTATTGTAGTGCTTACAATAGACCTTATGCATAAGACGTCACAGAAGAGAAGTGCGCCCAATTAGAGGCAAGCGCATATCATTGCAACTTACACCAACAAATGCAAACAGCTGATTTGTGTACCGGTCGGATACGCGAGTAGTTTTCTACGAGCGCGTGCGAAGTCTACGTCCTAGGTGCAGTGTGCTTCATTGCTTTGGCGCCAAAATGACGTCGCGTGACATCAATTCACAAGGTCTATAGACAAAGCTAGACGAAATATATGACACGCAAACTAAGAAATCCCATGACGGTTATATCGTAATTAGGTTGAGGTTGTAAATTTCGGCTCTCTTAAACTTCAAGTCACAGAAACTTTATTTCTTCTGCAAACACACTAAGCTCAGTGAGCTGAAAGTCTGTGTTTGTTTACATCTTTAATGTGCTTCTGCAGCAACTTGAGATTTGTGTTTAAATAGTTACGTAATGGATTAATAGACAGAAAGCTCAAGGAATTCACTGAGAAGGAAAAGAATGAAAAACTCATCACTTAGTTTACAAACTTTGAATACCCTCCGTGTACCACCAAATGGCAGAATGCTACCAATAGCTAATGGAAATTTCAATGCATGCTAAATAATTTCTCAATTATCAGCTAGAGTACACAACTCAAACTAAAAATTGAAAAGTTTGTTCGTCAGCAATTATTTCAGTCTTAGGAATGAGACATCTTGTACTTAACAATAAGTGGTGAAAATGTAATACACCATGATTCAAAGAACTTTTGTAAGTTTCTAATTTTGATTTAAAATCTTTTAAATTGAGATTGGTAGATCGGAGTAGTAGAAGATTGTATTCGTTTACGCCGTTATGATTCCTTCCATATGACTATCATGGTTGTAATTTCATGAAAACCTCCACACAGACATTTAAGGTGATTAAAGACGTATCGTAGTAACAAAGATGAGAATGGTTTGTCATCAAAAGTCATCACTGGAGAAAAATTTGCTCCCAAGAGAGTGTTCTTTAGACATTGTACCAGATATGGTCGAAAGTCAGATTTTGCAATCTCAAGTCAAGTCACAAGTAATTTTTGCAAGTCCAAGTCAAGTCACAAGTCATTTATTTCGGTCACAAGTCAAATCAAATCAAATCTCATCGAAAGTCGAGTCAAAAATTTTCAAAAGTAAAGTCGCAAGTCATTTGATCCCATGCACAAATCAAGTTAAAAGCCTACCTGCAGGGCAAACGTTTTGAAGCGGTTATAAGCATTCGGGTCTCAACCTAAGCCTGCCTAAAATTCGCATTAATTTTTAAATTTGATGGAGGAAAAAACACGTACTAACAACTTTAGCTTTAAAACTTTTTTTTTTTGCTAGAATATTTGGAACATCTGTAACAGTAGCTCTGCAAAAGGTACAAACAGATCGTTTACATGTATCATAGGGTACATGAAGTCAGTGCGTTCTAAACAGTTTAACGTGTAGATGTGATGCAGTTCAATCTTAAGAACCACATGCAACGCGGATTTTTCAATTTATAACTAAGCACTAAGTAACTACCTAGACTTTTTGGTAAGTTTTAACACAAATATGGTAGAGAAATGGGCAAAATCTTCATTTAAAATGTTATTTTAGAAGTCAATACTGTCTATGTTTATGTGTATATATATTCCTGACTTGGATGAACAACAGACTTAAAAGTTGCTCTTTATCCAGTAGTGACCGACTCAAAGTTCCATGAGGAGTATTGTGTGTATTGTGTATTGCCCCCTCCAATTCCGAGCTTCAATTGCTAGGTCCTTTTCAACTCCCAAAATATTACAGAGTGCAAAAGACATCATAGAACGTTTCATATAGTTTACGTCATGTCTTCTGTACTTTCACCAACAAAAGATTCGTTAGTGATCCACTCGTGGTAACACAATATACTTAAACTATGAGTGAAAATTAAATTCTCCTCACGTGAAACAAGGATAGCAGCCCATGCATGTTGGGTGTTACGAACACTTCCCACTACTAAAAGAGGGCGCTTTTAACAGCCAGGGTGGCACTAGGATTAACCCGACTAGGGCAGGAAACAGCTGACCGAATGGGCGACTGACGAAAACTTAATCAAAGGGTAGGGGGATTGGAAGGGACCTTTCGTATTATGATGACATTCCGTTGCAAGGCAAATTTTGCACAATATCCATTCGTACGTCATGTGCCAAATTGCACTCTGATTTAGTGTTATGCAGGAAATTTGATTTATGGAATTACAGACTCGAGCGTACAGCGCGCAGAAATTTCTGGTTACAGAATCTTAACTCATTTAAAGCAAATAAGTAATCAACCGCTGGGGCTGTTGACCCTTATCGGGGATAACATACATCGTTTCGTATCCACCTCGTGTGGGCTCAATGGAATAGTAAAAGCATGGTCAACCTTTCTCCACGAGTTGCTTACCTTGCCCAATTAAAAGCACAAGAGAACATTAACTAGGCTATACGAAATGGAATAAAATTCCCAACCTTAACAAAAACCTGAGCAGTCTGTCAATAGATTACTTAATAATGTGGAGAGGACTCTTACTATTTAGCTATAAGGAGCGGTATTATGGAAGAAACAGCCAAAACGCTACGGCGTGCGAAGCGTGACGAAAGTTCAGGGTACTTTAAAGAATTAGCATCCTTATTGAGAGCAAAAAGAGGTAGATTGTCGGGAAGACTGTTCTTTGTCAGGGACTACATAGTTTTTCGCACAGACTAAGGCTCCTCGACGAAATTAGAAAAATTTGTCGGCATGGGCCAGAATTCCCCGACGGGGAGCCATGGGCGCAATATCAATATTCTGCTGGACGACACAAATTACCTTAATCCAGGTATATACAGATTGAGAAGGCTAGCGCATGTTGACCATAAGCTGGGAAAGCATTGGATTCCACAGGTTTATGTGGTAAAATGCATACCTGTAGACTCTAATATGTGAATTGTATCTTGACTTGAAAATACTGGCATTGAGTTTTAGTTTGACTTGGACTTGAGCAAAATGACTTGTGACTTGACTTGGACTTGTCAAAAATGCCTTGTCCCCAAAGCCTGTAAATCTGCTAAAATATCCATTGACTTATTGCGTGAATCACGATGGATGCGTCTCAAAAAGTTGAAGATTGTAATTTGGTCACAGATCGTTGACTATGAACTTAGCTAGCTGGGATCATTTTTAAACAGGGATGGCCCCAGGTGTAGACCACAAAATTTCAAAGATCAAGTTTTATTTCTCCCTGGAATTTCTTGCCCAATTATGCCCTAGTAACAAGCATAAAATAGCCATTGATTACAGACGAAAAGTTGAACAACAGGTCGTGACCAATACTGCAGCAATTAGTAGTCAGACCTTGTTAAATTTTGAGGACGATTTTATACAAGTAGACGATGTTGTAAGAAGGGAGACTGATTAAAAACATCTTACATGGTACTGGAGATCACAAAGACCAATAGGCCACCATAGAGAGCATGGTGGCCTATTGGCTAAGGCTTTGGACTTAATTGTGATCTAAGGATTGCTGGTTCGATTCCCACCTGGGTCATTATATTTTGGCCTTGAGCAAGATGCTTTATCTCGATTGCTTTTCTCCACCCAGGGGTTAAATGAGTACCTGTGTGGTAACTTGTATAGTGATCCGCTGTTTGTGGCTGCTCCTATGGGAAGTCCCCCAGGTGACACGATGAAGTGGCTTTACTGTTCAGTGTGCCGGGTACGAACAGCAAGGTATGTGCACTATATAGTGCGGGTTTGACAAGTTACCAATGACCAGGGTTAATGATTGTGAAGCGCTTTGAGATGTTACATATAAAGGCGCTATTATTATTATTATTATTATTATTATCATCATCATCATCATCATCATCATCATCATCATCATCATCATCATCATCATCATCATCATCATCATCATCATCATCATCATTATTATTATTTAATTAAGTCAAAGAAACTAGCTTCTAGTTTGCTATTGTTTACAGTGTTACACTACGAAAGTTCCTTGCATTGTTATCACTGAAGGTATAATACGTACAAAGTAAATGCATCTAAATCCACACCTGCACAAATCGCTCACTCCCACACCAGTTATGTGATGCAAGTTAGCCTAAATAGATAATGTGTAATCAGAATTAGTTATCCTACAATTTGAAATTAGTTTCAAGTACTTTGAAAATTAACGTAATGTCATTTTGGAAGATTTTTTAGCACTCTTTCCTGGTATTAACTGAAAATGGAACACCTTCAAAACAGCTCAAATTACTTTACCTCTGTGTGATGTCTGGAACCATTTTAAAGATTGTGTTTATTGTATTAAAGTCTTGTCTGCGATATATGATGTATATCATATGCTGCTGTATCATTAAAATTTTTATTAAGCTGTTTCAAACATTGTGTTCTTGTTAAGTCACTTTCATGAGTGAGGTAATATTACAAGTAAGAATTTTGCTCTAAGCATAATCTTACCACAATTTAAAAGAAATGATCTATTGATGCTAATATTATGCATTTGCTTGTCAATTTTGCTGTCCCTGTAGCTTCTACCACGCAAAATCTGATTTACCCAGATTTGGTCTTATATGCAAAGTTGCCATTTTCCTTTCCTCAAATTTTGTTTATAGCAAAATAAAAAAGGTACTGCATCCCCAAATCTTTATTGAGATAAAAAACAAGTTTACTTGAAATATCCTTTTACAGACACAAATCATAGAAAGTCGATTGACACCTACAAAGACCAAAACACAAGGTGCGATAATTTAAGTTCCTTTTGCAACTTGCTAAATCCATGGGTTGAATTTTGGCAAACTTTGCATTGTTTTCACATGAAATAATAAACTTTCACAGCTAAATATTGTTTGAGTGATACACAACAAAAGAGCATTCAGGTGGGTATTTAATGACTCCCCCCCCCCAAAAAAAAAACGGCAATCAAATCTTAAACGTGTCAATTTCGGGCCCACCATGCTACATTGTAGGGATAGTAATTTTGAAAATGAGTACAAGCTTGTTATGCAGATGATGTAGACTTAGTTTAGACAACATATAACGTTTGCTAGAGACTTAGAATTAGCACGTGGCAACGATAACCATGCAAGCTGTTTATACGTTGTTGTATTGTAAGCGGAATCGGTTCAAATGTAAGACCTGTCCCTGTCAGTATAACCTGTGGGGACCGTGGCTATGTGTTTCATTAAGTTAATATACCACAGGCTTGAGTCTGGTATTAGCAACATAAAGATTAAAATCACTTTCAAGACCTAACTCAGGAGTGGATTAACACTAATAGACGTATGTATGCAGATTAAATTCCACATTGCGACTCATGGCATGTGTGGGATGATATTTCAGTTCAGTTGATGCTAATGAATATTATGCTTATTAGGCTCAGTCTTGAATACCCTTGCAAGAGCGGCTTCAAATGGTTTCAGCCAATCAGAATGCAGGAAATCAAGACAGGTGTTAATGAACTGTAATTAAAAGTGAGCAGTTGAAGCAATTCAAAATGGTGATATCTCCTATTACTGATGATTGATGTACAATGCCTCCCTTTATACTGAAGTTGAAAGGTTTCTCAAAAGAGGAAATTGTAAATTGCTGTGGACTTGGAAGAAAATGGTGTTTCATGATCAGTCCCGAATCAAGCACAAAAATATCATTTTGGAAAACTGGTACCTCAGCCTTTATACACCGAGCCATTGCAACCACCACATTTTGCTTTTAAGATGGAATCAAAAATTTTATACGTACCTATTCATGAACGAGACAAATGTCTCGTAAACAGCGCCGAACATTAAGATCATATGGCTGGAGACACCTGGATACTTAGCATTTGTTCTTAAAGGGGATATATGGCATCCCCCAAACCAGGGGAATTGTTGGCAACTCTCTGCCCAAACAAGTTTAGGAATAGCCCTAGAGTTCTAAATACAGTTGATATCTGCACTTTGATTGACATTCATTCAAAGAAGAAAGTTTCATCCTGATTGGTCAACAATAACTTGCACAATCAGTTGTGTTCCCAATTTTGCTCACACACTGTGTTTGACAGTATTGGCTTTAGTATTTTAAACTCAGTGCAGACTACTGTGGCTCTGTCTTAGAGGTAAAGGGAACTGCAGTATGGTTTAAATTGGAGGCGGGGCTTGAAGTTTTCTTAATAGGGAGGTTGATACTGCAGTGTTTGGGGTAAAATTAGAGAGCCTTTAAAGATTTGCAGTCGTTGCTATTACAATGTTAACGTTTCGAAGGAAGAAGAGATTGTAAGGGTCTGGGAATGTACACTTGCTTTATAGTGCGAATATTGTGTCATGACTACCATACAAGTTTAGTGTCTCTGATGGTGAGTACGAGTATCAGACTTGTAGAGAGAGCAATGTGTCATGAATTCAAGTGTCCTTCATTGTAATTATAAGCTCAGACTTTTGGTATGAGTACAGTGTTAGAATTAGGAATACAAGTGTAATGTCCTTGATGGTGGATATGAGTACTAGACTAGAAGCGTAAGTACAAATCATAAGTATGAGTTCAAGTATAGTGTCTTGATGGTAAGTTCGAGTACCAAACATGTGATATGAGTGCAATGTTATGACAATGCATATGTGTGGAGTATGGATGTGTTACAAAACGTAGTTTTTGAACAATGATCACGAACACGAGCAAACATTTGTTTTGATAGGTACGAGTAAATGAATGCAAATGTAACACAAAGGCTAAAGGACCATAACCACACCTTGAGTTCCATAAGTGTTCACCCTGATTGATATGTCATCCAGTTCAATACTGTCCTATCACTCTTCTAAAACCAGATGGGAAAACTTTTCCCCAGGTTGGCACTATGCTATCTCCGAAACTATTGTGTATATGAAGATCTATCTAAGATGTCAAGAATAAAGTACCCATGGTGGGTAAATTATGTCAAAAGGGTTATTTTGAAACCAACTTGGATTGACATTTACCCAGCAGAGTTAGAGAGCAGGCGAACTAGTAGAGAAGCACTGCGAGGTATTTCATCAGTTTGAGTACAAACAGTGTGCTCGCTCTAAAACCCCATCCGCTAATTTTTTTTTCTACTTTTAGGGCAGACGGCAAACAAAATTTATGGTCATTCGTGTGAATACCATTGAGTCTTCACCCTGATGGGTATACTGCCTCATACAGTACCATGTTAACACTTAGAGATAATAAAAAATTGTCCATACTGATCTTCTTGAGTACTAGTACGCATTCACTTTGACTTATATAATATTGAAACACAACATTATGTCAGGCTAAGTCAATGAGTTATCTTGAGGTGTATCGTCGTCAGTCGCGTGAATACCAGTGGGTACATACTCTGACTGATATGGTCAAAAACACAATGCTGTCTCTACTTTTAGTATATTCAGCTAGATATATGACGTCATTTGTCATCAGCGAAATACCGGTGGGTACTCATTCTGATCACTGCTATTTTAGTCACCACAAAACTATCTTAACACTTTTAGGATATCCGATTAAAAGTTTGTTGTCACCTTTCATCAATCTGGATACCAGTGGGCATTTATATTTGATTCCTACTATAATTTAAACACAACATCATAGTATATGTACAACACAGTACTATCCTACGACTTCTAGGAGAATAAATAAAGGAAGAAGTAGGTTATCATCTGGTACTGTAGCATGAATACCGGAGTAGGTTACTCACTTTGACTAGGACTATATACAACGCAACACATCACAACACAACACAACACTGTCTTACCAATATTAGAATATTCAGTAAGAAATATGTCGTCATGTGTCATCGGCACAAATAGCCGAATACCAGTGGATTGTCACTTACTCTGATTTTCCATACAACACAATACTATCTTGCTACTTTTAGTATATCCAGTATGAAGTATGTCGTTCCCTCTCATCAATGTGAATAACGGTGTGCACTCACTCAGATTGTTATTCCATACAACACAATGCTATCTTACCACTTTTAGGATATCCAGTAAGAAGAATATCGTCATCTCTTATCTCTAAATCTTCTACAGCATCGACGGCAGTTTCTGTTACAGAGGGGGGCATTCTAGTTCCTTTGTAGATGTGATGCGGTTTGTAGTAGTCTGTGCGATTCATACTACCTGTTGATTTCGTAACACCAAAGGGATCTGGAGGAGGTCAGAAAAACTACATGTCAAAAATTCCTAGAAAATAATTGTACCAAGAGTATGAAGACATGGCAAAAATTTTGTCCTACTGAAGTGTAGGGTGAGCAGATTCTAAACTTTTATACTATTATGAAATAGATTGTGATGCACCGTTCCCAATAATAAAGGATTGGCATGGTGTTGATCAATTTAGAATGCTTGCAATGAAACATGTCAATATGATCATGATTACAGCATATATTGTAATCGGACTAACTTCGTTTCGCATTGACATGGAAGGGTCTGTACAATTTAGTTGTGAACAAGAGGGTCTGAGCAATTGTTCATACATAAAAGTTAAAAGATCAATGTATGTGTATATAACTGTACTAGCCTACATCACAGACTCCTTCAGGCCAACTAACTTTTTGTTTACATCAAGGGGGCCACGAGAGCAAGCAACTCGAAGCTCCGGCAACGACAGAGTGTTGCCGTGGGAACGAGAGGAGACAGATTTAAAAATTTGTGGTGTATTAAAGAAAATTGAACCGGAAAGCTGCTGACTTTTGTGGAGGAAACTTTTGAATTTGGGGTTTTTATTGAAAGAAACTTGAAAATTTTGAGTTTGTGAAGACTGCTCTCTTTGCCAAACAAGTAAGCGGTCAGGAAGACTCCTCCCTATAGGAATTACATTCTTTACAGTATCCGTTATGACTCCTAGGCTATGGGAAACTGGAAGGCCCCGACCCAAGGGGAAACACGGGCGTGTCTACAGGGAGGAGGGAGCACGGGTTTCTAATTAATCTGTGTTCTAATTTATTCACATTGATTTCGCAAACTCTGAAACAAAATAAAATCCTTACCATTAACACGTTTAATTTGGAACCAATCCTTGGCGGTCTTCCCAGATAACACAGTAACATTGGGCCAACGTTGGAAAAAGGTTGAACATTTTGTTGGTACCACATAGGAACAAAGTTGTTTGAAGGTTGGCTGCTCATTGTGTATCCGTTGGCCCAACATGTTGGCTTACCAATGGACCAACGTCACGCCATTGTTTCCCCAACGTGTTGTTGCAGCAATGGGCCAACATTATGCCAATGTTTATCCAGCGTGTTGTCGAAACCAAGGGCCAACGTTACGCCAACGTTTACCAAACATGTTGTTGAAACAATGGGCCATCATTATGCCAACATTTACTCCGGTACATTGTTGTAGCAAAGGGCCAACGTTATTCCAGCGGTTGGACTAATGTTATCTGATGGTTGGGTGCTTAGTGCAGAGAATGGTTGGCACAGTGTTGTACCAACTAAACTATGCCTCGTTTTGTCTAAAACTTCTCTTTAATTAACTGCTCATTATGGGAATCCATAAAGAAATATGTCAGAGAAACTACCTTCTACAAGTCTTACAAGCTACCAGCATTGCTAGTACTAGCCACTCTTTTTTCCAAAAGTCCCCTCAACTCTCTGGCGAAGAGCCAGGGGCGAAAACCAAACAATACTCCGGCGAAGGAGTTCTGCTCCCTGAAGGAGTAACGACGTCCCCAGGGGACAAACTTTGACTTAACTGACACCACCCGACAGTGGTCCCGTTCTAGACTGGCTGAATAGAACAGGTCCCACCTGAGAGCTCCGCCGTCGTGATCACGGATACTCCTGCGCCAGGTAAGTACTAGCCACTCTTTAATGTAGTAGTCAGATGTTTATTGAAAATTCACATATGAATTGACAGGATTGGTTTAGCTATTATATATTCATTGAGACTTGTTGGTTAGTATTAATGATTAATAATACCATTTTCTTCATGATATTTCAATGTTTCCTTCTTTATATTGTATTGCACAACTGAGAAACATGATTTCCTGCAAGGATTCACCATTGTCTGCCACAATTTATTTTAATTAGATCTACCATTAAGTGATAAAGACAAATCTCATTTAAAAATTCGGAATGCTCCATTCAGACGAAAGGTATATAAACCTGGTGCTCCACTAGAATTTCTCAGCATTTTAAACATTTTTCTCAAATTGTCTCAGCAAAAATTCTAACTTAGTTAGTGAACGTTTAGAAATAACTGCTATTAAAACAATTGTAGGTTGGGTTGATACCAAAATGACCAGCTCAGTATTTTTTCGGTGGTACATTGTTGGGCCAATGTTGGGCCGCTTACCCTGGGCCAACCGAAACCGATGTGGGCCTTTAGCAATCCATCATCGAAATCCAGTGTTCGGTTTTGGCCAACCATAGGTTGAAGACCGACTTTTAAGTGTCCTCCAGTTTCAGCACATCGGTCGAGGGATGACTTATAATGACGTAACTCTTTCAAATTGCCACATACACTATTGATCTTTTACATTTAACATGATAATATCACAGATAAGTGCCACTGATGAATTTTGAACCTCGATTTAGTGCTTTGACAGGCCTATACATAAATTCTCTAATATTATTTTATTACTGTATGATAGTAATGTTCGCCCAACGCTGGTTAAAGGAATTTGGCCCAACACTTGGTTGGTACACGTTGGCCCAACATTGGTTTAACGAGTAAGGCCCAACATTTGGTTGGTACACGTTGGTCCAACGTTGGTTCAACGAATAAGGCCTAACAGTTGGGCTGACTAATGTTCACCCAACGTTGGTTCAATGCATGTGGCCCAACAGTTGGTTGGTATATGCTGGCCCAATGTTGTTTGACAGAAGAAAGCCATATTGTTGGATGGATAATGTTGGCCTAACATTGGTTCAATGAATGAAACCCAACAATTGTTTGGCAAATGTTGGCCCAACTTTGGTTAAATGTTAGAGTGCACAACAGTTGTTGAAAATAGGTTGGTCTTGTCTTGGTCCAACATTTATGTGCCAACACAACTTATTTCCAACGCTTGCCAACATTTGCCGACCATTTTCCAGTGTTGGTCCAACATAGTGTGCTATCTGGGTTATTATCTCATAATGCAACAGCCGGCTTCCGAGGTCTTCTCTGCCTCGGTCTGGAGCCTAAGCCGTACCCTCTCTACCTGTAGATTAGTTGTTAGACATTGTAGGAAAAACTGACTTCATAAAAACGCTCTGTTTTGATTTTTACACATAACGTCTTTACAGCCACCGGTACTCTTAAAGCTGTAAAGGTTCCTATCCTAGAAGACCTATTACCCAGTACAAATGGCCAACTTGGAATGCACAATTGCACAGTACTGTGGGGCTATTGTTGTTCGTTATCGGCTAGCTTCATATGCAGGAGTCTGTGTATGACCGAGGCCAGGGGCGGATCTAGGATTTTTCGTTAGGGGGGGGGGGGCGCGCTGACGGCCAAACATCCGCCCGAAGGACTATCTAAGCGGAGCGCCACCATCGGTTGGCGCGGAGCGTACAGAAAATTTTGAAAAATCGCGACCCCTCAGATAGCCGGAAATGGCATTTCCCAGGCTTGTAAGTAGAGTCTAAGCAGTCGATATTTTGAGCTTTCGTTTGCCAAAAAATGTTCCCTTCAATTAAAAATGAGAAAATTGCAAAATGATTAGAAAATCACCAAATAAAATGCAGGGGCAAAGTCTATTCATAGTTCCCGTTCTTGACCGCCGTCATGGAGTGTCCCCTTTCCTTTTGAAGTTCTTTTGCTGTCCCGAAGGGCTTAAAAAATCGTGCTATATTTTGCTTCTTTTCACACTAGATCCATGTGCTGAAAATGTCTTGATTTTCATTCTATCAATGAATAATATTATTCATAATTTTTACGAAAAACGAAATACGATGTGGACGCCTACATTGTTCTGTTAATCTGTTTCGTCATAGTTTTCAATATCATAAAAAGATCACAGTTGTGAAGGAAATATTTCCCAATTACCCTCCCTCTAACTCTAGGCCTCTAACCCTCACCCTTCCACCCGAACAACATCCCATCCGTCCCTCCTCTCGCCGTTTTATTTTTGATCCCCTTCATTTTTTCAACATCATCGTCGACCGCGTCCCTAAAATTTCTGTGCGGGCATTCTGCCCCCTGCTGGCTAGGTCAGTGAAAACATGTACCACTACCATTGGATGAAATGGTCTTGTACCTTTCCGGGACAAAAAACCATACAACGGAATTGAAAACATGCTTATGACTGCGTATCTTTTACGACACTTGTCCGAACTGAAGGTCCACTGAATTTATGCCACTGTCTATATTGCTGCCCGAACTCCCGACTATAGATGAATTTACTCAGTGGCGTGCGCAAGAATTTGAGGAGAGGGGGAGACGTAGCCCATAGACAGACTCTCAGCGCTCCGCGCCACCTTTGTTTGGCGCGGAGCGCAAGGAAATTTTGGCTCAAAATGCCTCCCAGATAGCTGGAAATGGCAATTCCCAGGCCTATTTACCGCATATAAATTTGGGGAAACACTAGCAATATTGTAAAAAATAAACACAGAATACTAGAAATAAGGTGGGACTGTCCCCTTCGCCCCTCCTCCTTGGCTTATAATAGATGATTAATTAAAAAAATCATACTCGTCAAATTATAGATCAATTGATGATTTACCGTTTTTTTTTCAGAACTGCTATTTATTTAGTGGTAAACCTTTGGAAGGTAAAACAAGTTTCAACAGAGGTGCGCAAGGTTTAATTCTTTGCTGTCCTGGGGAGGGGTCTAGAAACTTTTGCCTAAGAAAGAGAGCTGAGATGCAAAATGGTGCTATATTTGAAACATTTTGAAGCATATTTAAACACACATGGGAGAGCGCGCCTGTTGCTCCGCCAGAGTAGGTCAGACTGCTCCCGATTTCCCCCGACCAGTTGATTTTCCTCCGACAACTTATAGAGGTGGGACCCATGGCCTACCCGTCCCCCCCCCATGCGCACGCTACTGAGTTTACTACTAACGAATTCTGAGAAAAACCGGTATGTCACGTTCCAAGATGGCTTTGAAGAATTTTCAGGCGGACTTATGGGAAGATTTTCTCACACTAACTTCATATGTGAAATTGAAGAAAAAGATACTTTTACCGTTGCCCGATTTGGGGTTAAAAGCATTGCAGCCTATAAGTAGCAAGTTTTGCACAATTGACGGTGGCTCACATTGAAAAATGGAAAATCGTGACCACACATAGCTGCCCGAATACGTCCCGACTAAACCGAATCTTCGCCTTATGATGACTACTGGTAGTATTGTCATAAAGAAATATGACACGTCAGAAATGGTCTTTGATTAATTTCTTTGGGCAAAATTTTGGGCTTTGTATACACCTATAAACCCTCCGTCTGTCAGTGTAATCTAGCAATTGAAAACATCCCAGAACTTTTTTACAGCTTTCGCGGGAATATTCTACCATTTGGGGCAAAGTTTAGTTTGCACGGGACTATGAAGTGAGACTGAGGAAAATTGTTTTTCCATAAGCGGCCTGGATGTGTCGCGAATTTTTGTGTTCTTTTCGTTTCGTCATGAAATTTTTACTTTGACTATGATGTTTTTTATGTTTCGGGCAAATGTTTCAAAGAATTAGGAGATTCGGACTTTTCGGGCAAAGTGTTGCGCAAGACTATAAAAAGAGGCTGAGGAATAAAAGTTTTTTTGACGCTTTTTAATTTTTCTGGCAAATCTTTGGAAGAATTCGGGCACGATAGGAATTTTGAGTGGAATTAAAACATGCGAGATTTTTAAGACTCAAATGGCTGTGCAAACCCATGCCAGAAATTAAGATCTTGTGGAAATCTGGGGACAGTCTACCCTCTGCCCCTGCCTTGTACGCCTATTTGACAAATGACCAGTTTGGAGTTCGACTTTCCCAGTATCTGTAAGCCGTAAGCGATCATTGGTTCGAGCGTAGCGTAAGAGTGAAATTTTGCAAAATGAGCCTCCCAGATTGCAGGAAATGGCCCTTCCCATGCCCTATAAGTTGCGAGATACGGTCGAGATCTTCGATGTCACCCTGTTGCCATTCCATCGGAAAACTTGAAACTGTATACTTTTAAACTGCTATTATTTTGTAGCAATTATAAGACAATACAACATGAAGAAGAATCAAGTAGGCGAAATGATCCGTTCTACGAAGGTAAAAAAACAAAACTTGGAAAATTTTAGGGGGGGGGGGCGCCGGGTGCGCCCCCGTCTAAATCCGCCACTGACCGAGGTAGTACTTCCATGGTATGACGGTGTGATCATGGAAGTACTACCTCGGAAGGAAATCCAACTTCAGAATCCCTTTGAAGACATGATGCCGCGAAGGTCAAAGCAATAAATCTCACACCTAAACACAGCAGGATAGAATAAGCCTTTTCGCAATCTCAGCTGGACACAGACTGATGGGTAATGTCAAAGGTCACGGAAGATAAACAACCGTGACGCCATGGTTACAGTACATAAATGTTAGATATCCTTCCCTGACAACTCCCTGGTGAAATCAGCCTACAAAGCGATATTCTCTTCCTCGTCTCTCCCTCAAAGAAGAAACAAGCGCAACAATGTTGTCGAAGCTCAGCTTTTCCTGTTGACCTAGAAGTCTGCATTCAATATTTGTTTGGGTCTGTAACTCATGTTGTTTATACGTACGTTAGAAAACAAAGAGATAAATATAAATACAGTGAAATATTATTGAACACCTGAAGTCTCTGAAAGACTAAATCTGGTACACAAAGTTAACTTTATATACTGCACAGATCAGTGGCGTAGCCAGGTGTTTTGTCAGGGGGGGGGGGGGCAAGAGCACCAAGATTTCCCCAATTAGTGATCTGCTTCCTAATAATCAGTGTTCTCCGCAGGTCCAAATTTTGTCCGGGTGCTTTCCTCTGACCTGGCTGATGTGACTGATCGCCGTCGTGGGGACGGGGTTTAAGGGAGGGGGTATCACCCTCCCCTTTGGAAAATTTTGCTCATGCAAGGGGGGCTAGATGCAAAATGGTGCCACATTTGGTGCTAAATGTAAACTGAATACATCACCAAGAATTCCTATTATTTTAGGAAGCTTTTTTTTTATCTTGCTTGTCTTGGTGAATTTTCTTGAGTCCTACTGGTAGTTTAGAATCACAATGGGTGAAGTACAGTAATTGAGTGAACCCCGGTACACCTTTCCCTTCATCAGTTCACCACATTCACCACAATCAGTCCAAATTTTACGAGGACCTGTCCTATAGCACTTGACCACTGACTTATTCTAACAAACTGCATATACCACAATGTTGCTCCTTTAATTATCAAGAAACATTGGAAGTATACAGTAAAAGGACAGAGTCCCTTGATGTTAGTATACAAATAATGAATGTTTATGAGTGTGCTGCTGTGTAGACCTCATTTGTTTTCCGGCATAATTAGACCCAGATAGTAACTTCTGAGAAAGAAATTTTACAAATGGTTAATGGTCTTAAAAGCGATATTTGCCCAAAGATATTCCTTGAACTTGTCCAGGGACAAAAGTTCAAATGCGGGTTGCCATTATGATTTGGAAAAGCCAAAACTGCTCAATTACTCAATATAAAGGGATAATTTCTAAATTTAATTCTTTACGCGCCTAATTCTGAGTACTCTTTTGTCCCGTTTTCCCACACAAAATTATTTTACTGCATAACATTTTTATGATTGTGATTTACCAGGTATAAATCGTCGATCGGTGAATGTGTCGCAACAGGCCAGAGGGTAACTACAGTTCGTAGAGAGCATTGGGAAAATATGCACACATATACTAAGTCTAAGGCTATTGAAATATCATCCCCCATGGCTTCCCCTTACCATCTTGGTGGGGCTCTCGGCAACGGAGAACAAGACTGGGGCGGTTCCTGCAGTGTCGACGCCCATGTGACTGCACCAGGCTCGTAGCCTGACAAGGTACTGAATGGGAGCGAAATGGCTTCTGAGGGCCAACAAATTTTTAAGGGGGCCAAATGTGTACAAATGACATTAAGCCAATGGCAACTTGAAAACTTGCTAGGGGGCGAACAAATTTCAAAGAGGGATTCGCCCCCTTGGCCCGCTTGGAAGAAGCCTGAGCTGCACAATTCCTGCCTCCGAGACTGACATATGGCACACGCTTCAAAAATCACGTTTTCCTTTTCAAACCGAAAATTGTTTTTGGTATGTTAGCACAACCGTCAGCTTAAACCATATGAAGCACTGTATTTTCAATCAACGTGCTATGTTCTTTGTTTAAAAGAAAGGGGTGGGTTCCTCTTTCCCTTACCGACATTTCCTAGACAACATTCCCCGCGCAGGCATCCCAGTTCACGAGCAGCTTCTTTCCTCCACGTGACAATATAAACTAATTTGCTGTTAAGGAAGGATAAGTCATTTGTTTACCTTCCATACTAAATATTTTTTGTTCAAAAATGTTAAGAAAGAAAAATGTTTGTAAAGGAGATACAAGAAGATTTGAAAGATTAAGGTAATGCTTACAAATAACTTGAAACTTGAGGCGACTGGATATATTCTCTTTAAACTTTAAGCCATACTCCTAAAACCATTCAGACATAAGACTAAGTTGAATACTTGTTTCTGCCTCAACACAAAAATGTGTAGGCCTAGCGTATACCACTGTTTCGCACAAGGCCACTTATTCGCAAGAACTTGCACAACTTTCAAACGTCCGGTATTTCTTTTCGAGTAGGCCTAACCATCCAACCAATTTAGCTAGTCTATTATTAAAACGCCTGAATGAGATCAGCGCCGCATGTTCACGTAACGCCTCTATAGTAGGCTGTACGGTATATTCCTTATTCATGTCATATCCCTGGTTTGGAAAGCGAAGAGCTGAGCAAACATAGTCTGACATCGTGGGGTAGCCCACGTACGGTATTCAAAAATCGATACACTGCACTTTGCGTAAACACTTCCACACGACTAAGCACGAGACGTCCTGTACATTTATATATGTTCAGTATACTTTGTACCTCGTGTCGTTCTACAGTCTCTCAAATGATAACAACTGGGATTCTCGATGCTCTGTGCACTGAAACATGCACGGACTTTGCCAGAATTTGTTTCAAAAAGTGCTGTTTTCATGCCTTAATGATTGCACAAACGAAAAAAAAATTACTTTTGTTCAGCACAAATTGAACTATCTATATGAAACATATTATCAAGATTGGTGCAAAACTGAAAGACAAGTAGGGAATTTTACGTTTTCAAAAAAGCCCCCTCCCGAGGTCAAATAGCGGTCAAATAAATCGAAAAGAGTCGCAGCATATAGATATCACTTTTGCTAACATGTCTACTAAATTTCAGCCAAATCTAATGAAAAACAGCGAAATGTCAGGCACTTAAACGCAAATGTTATGGTGACAGACGTTTGCCGAAAGCTTTCAGCTGAGCTAAAAAGTAACAGCTATGGGGGTAAAAGGAGTTCTTCTTTTAGTTGCTACGGACGTCATTTGAAAATTGGATAATTTCATATTGCAAACTGTTTGATTGTTTGTACAGATGATATCGTACAAATTTTGTTTAATGCGAAAAAAAAAAACCAAAAACCAGAAATATGGACAGCTGGATCTTATTATTGGTAACAATTATCTGTTTATTCACGAGAGTTCACTGCCGAAATCTGTGCTTGCGTGTCTCGCAGAATGAAATGCAGACCGTCAGATGTTTGTATCATCAGAATGTAGACCTTGTGTGTAACATTTCGCTGAATTGTACACGTGTACTCTGGAAAAGGTACCTGGATGTAGGCAAAACGGAACGAATCCCAGAAAAATGCACAGATTGTCCTTTTAAAGTTAGTAGCAATGGGGTCAACGGTACTCATGTTCTACAAATTTACAATGTTTCCGAAATCGTGACAGGTGTTTATACGTGTCATTGTGAATGGATGGTTCCGAATTCAGAGCTTTTAACTTTATTAACAAAAGGATGTTTCAATCTAACGCTTAAGACTTTACATTGTAGAATGGAAGCGGTCATAAAGGGCAGAAACACAGTAAGTAGTCATTTAATAGTGTTTACATGTTAACATTTACTACATGATGAGAGAATGTAACTCCAAATAAAGCCTCAATATGAAAATGATATGTTGAAGGAATAAGAACTTCGTTTGAGCATCTAATGATCATGTATTTGGAGATCTTCATGACTTGTTTGAGTCCGTGTAAATACGAAAAATAACTAATGACAATTCAAAAGATTAAACAAAATATTTCGAAAAGTAAAGTGACATTACTTTTTCCAAAGTCGCCTCAACTTTCTCGCAAAGAGACGAAGGGCGAAACCAAATGCTTCTCCCAAAGAAGTTATGCTCACCAAAGGAGCTACGTCTACGAAGAACAACAAGACTTAAAAACATTAAGTTACATTTTTCGTTATCCAATGAATTAATTTTCCTTTCGCGAGATGTATATGAACCGATGGTAGTTGATTCTGCACTCTTTCCTTATCCAAATGCATAACCCTTATCGAGTATAATGAGCCGTAAGTCCTTCAAGAAAGGTTATAATTTCTCTTCCTCAGGTTTTGTTTCAGTGCATGGTTATGCTTTATGATCACTTAAGGACTTATTCTCTGGGGGTAAGCCAGGCGTGTATCCAGAGGGAGAGTTGGGCGACAGTCCCGGGGTTAAAGGAAAAAAGAAAGGTTTTACACTCTCCCATAGGTCGCTGCACTGCATAGGCGTATGTCAAAATTGAAGACACGCCCCGGCTAACTTAATGTGCGAGTTGTCATGGTAAAACCAAGGCTGGTAAATGGTAATTAATAATAAATTAATAATTTGTATCTACAAAATTACAAGTGGACGGATAATGTGCTAAACATCCATATCATAATTTCAGGTCATATCATATGTTCCCTTTCTGTTTGAATTTTCTTTATATAGTCAACGTACGAAGGGAACCATCCCAAACACACAGTAGAAACGCTTCATGCCAACACTAACGATGTTTTAAACGTCACTTGCTTAAATTAAGCGCAAAAGAAAACAAACTGTTCTGAACTAGGTAAAAGTTTGACGTTGGATTACATTTTCATGAAATTCCATCTGAATTTAAATCCATTTTTCACTACATTACGATATCAGACGATGATAAATAAGTTGATTTCAATCACAAGAGCCTTTGATTTCAATCACAAGAGCCTTGAATTTAACTCGGGGACATTGTGAAAGTAAATACTCTTAGACTGGCATTAGGAGTATCGACGTATGATGTCGAAGTATGAAATAAACAACGGAGTATTTCTCGTTTTATACTTAGAACATCCTGTACATGAGATCCCACTAAGGCCTTCGGACACATGGTGCCACTTTAGTTGCACAATAAGAGAAGGCACTGCAACGTGTAAAGTCAGCATCATCTTAAATATTACTCCTCGATTACTCTTACCTAGCGCAACTTTGATGGATGCATATCCAACGGTCAAGATTCCATCTTCATATTCGACACCCGACTCTACAATAATTGGAAATTATCTACCGATTCTTACGTCCAAAGATCCATTTAATGAGCCTTTTACCACCAAGACATTTACGTCACTGCTGGAATATGAAAACATGCAGTCGACCTTACCACCGTCCAGTGTGGAAATACAAGGTACTCAAAAAACGGTTGATATTATCATCGGAACATATCTCACCACCAATATTTAAAAAAAAAACTTCGGTGAAGACTAAATTGAATGATACTATAGATCAATAAATATTTCAAGATAAAATTTTGATATCTTGTAAAATATTTCTCACCCAAAAGTAATATAGGTGTATATTTCAAATATAAAGAAAAGTTGCATGCGATGTCGTCCAGAAAAGAAAATTGGATTAATCTGTTTTTGAAAGTTCTGTTAGCCACCTTACAGCAGAATATTTGGAAAACGAAAATTTCTGTTAAAGGGTTGTACAATGTAAATACATATGTCCCAGCCACGTCATTGCCATAGTAATGGTGGTGTTCAAAAAGAGGCACTTTATCAGTTTCGGCTAATAAAATGTATCGGAGGATAAAGATACTACTTTTACAGAAAAGTCCAAACATAGGAAAGCTAGAAACTACGAAGTAATGCACTGGTAAGTAGAATGAAACTAAAGTAAGAAGACCGGACTCAGAATTGATTCCTTCTATCACACTTTATTTTGATCTTTTCGTTGAGGCAATGTAGTTATCATATAATTAAATAAACTTTATATGATAATCGATTAAATTAAAAATAAAAGTTACAATTTTTTCAAGAAGGTACCTTGTAAACTCTTTAAGTATCAAAACTTATTCTTAATTACACAATTGAAAGAAAAACTTTCAACAAAAGATTTAACATTTGCAAATTTATTTCAAATACAAGTTAGTGTTGGTTTTAAACAATTTAAGAAAAAAATTAAATTATTCACCAAACAAAAGGGAGCTTAATTTAAGAACGCCAGAGCATCCGGGAAAGTTTTTTTTTTTTTAACTAATGTTTGTGAATAAAATACTTAACATGGTATAAAGGTTAATAGGGTTCTTAACATCCTCAGTTTAATCAAATTAATAAGCTTTAAGTTCATATTTAAGACTTTTAAAGCCAAAAGATTAAAAATTGACTCAAAAATATTTACAGCAGGACAAAGACAAAATGAATGGCAAAAAAGAAGACAAAATCGGAATAACTATTCATGCAGGAAGATTGTTCTTCGTAACCTTGGAATAAAACGAAAGAATAGAAACGAAAAATAAAGCAACAATACTAAAGTTTTAAATTTCTTAAAAATCTACATAAACTTCCACTAGCATCACTGACATGAACGTAATCGTGTATTGTGTAAAATTTTCTGTTAAAAAGATTTTATTAAACAATATTTTCCTCAACTTGAAGCTGAGCAATAAACTTTCCGGACGGTGAAAGCTACAAATTGCACAAACTCTACAAAACTCTAGGGAAAAAAAAAACATTTTGATTTCGAGTTAACATTTGTACGACAAAATTTTGCAGTGTCAAAGAGGAAGTTACATCTGTAAAGTTTAAACAGTCACTGAATTTTTTAAGGAAAAAATGCCTATTTTCGTTTTAAGTCATTAACAGTGAAGAGAATATCAATTATTTTAAGTCCAACATTACGTCTATTGGTCCAAATAGATGGTGTATTAGACCAAACAAAAATATGGGATACCTAACCTAAATAGATAAGATATAGACTACTTGAGAGGTAAGACGAAATTATACCTTTTAGAGTAAGATATCTAGTACACCAAATTAAAATAAGCAAGGTTTTAACCTCAGTAAATATTTACTCGTAACATAACCATGGACTTCCTTAAAAGAAAAACGTGCCAAGGCATGGAATTGGATTGGTAAAAAGGGCCCAAGGGAAAGAAGAGAGGTTCTTCAAATTACTAGATTTAAACAAGAGGCCTTCCTGAACCCATTGAGAGGAACATAACCGTGACATTTGCATGGTAGTTTAGAACTTTAATTTCACTGTTTAAGACATTGAAATCCAGCCGTATTGTTGTAATCTGTGAAGACATTCAAATCTCGTTACTGATATTGAAAATGTTGGGAGCTGGTTGAGCATCCGTGTCCACCGCCCTTTGAAAATCGAAACTAGTTAATAAGAACGTATAGCCCTTGCTATTTTCAGTTTATCCATACCACGATTGTCATTATAATCTGAAGTGAATTAAACGAAAAAAATACTAATCAAGGGGGAGATGATGTATCTCGACTTTCCAGAACTCATGCATTTATGTCAAAATCGGCATGTCATCACTTGGTCCTCAGGTCAAATGTATTTAGAACTCGGCCCTCACATACGTGGTATGGGCTTTTGCCTAAAGTGCGCAGTGAGCACTTCTTTTTCATAATATCGTAAGGCCAATATGGGTCATACACGTTAAACCAGAAAATCATCGATGTCATCCGAGTCATTGGCAAAAGAACCCGAATTCTGATTCAAAATAGTCAGACGTTTACTGAGGCAACAATGTGCAACGATATCCTTATTCGTCTATTCCCGCGCGCAAATACTTGTTATGCGTGGCATAGGCTTTGTCAACCATGGCGTCAGGTTAAGTTCCATCTTTTTTAAATAAAATATGTTTTTAAAAACTCAAATGGTTCACGATTACCGCATGTAGCTATTAACAACGAACTTTGCATTGACGGATTGTGCAATTGGAGGCTACATACTTTTTCCAAAGTCTCCTCGACTCTTTGGCGAAGACCCAAGGGGCGAATACCCCAAGGGGCGAATACCCAAGGGGCGAATACCCAAGGGGCGTTATCCTGAAGGAGTTCTTCTCCCCAAAGGAGCTACGTCCCCGAAAGGGCAACAAACTTAACTGACCAACCTCTCGACCCTCGGATCTCGCTGCGTATACTGGCATTTTGTAGAAACTCTAATAAAGACGTCGCCCTAATAACGTAGGGGTAGTTACAATAAGCCGAGTGGTTCCCTTTTTAGACGCACTTATTATATCCAGTCATACATATTGATCAGTGAGGCAAACGAAATGAAGCATTTAGCGTTGATCCAGTGGTTTTGGTCTTTTGATTTTCGGTATTATCAGCCTAAAACATATATCAAGGAAGACATTAACCAGAATTAACTGGATGGTTAGAGCTATTCTGAAAGAGAAAACCTACCGAATTTTTATTAATTAATGCTCTCGACAATTTTTTGAGAGCTCTATGTTAAGTTCGGAAGACTTGAGTAAGTGTGACACGTCAGTGGAGTCACATTTTTCTATGTAAACTTCAACAGTTCAAAATCAGGGCGTCTTTTGCATTGGCGCAGTTCAGCAAGTATGTAGATGAAAACCAGAACCCATGTACGCACATCAATAATATCACAGTCAACCGATCTTTAGGGCTATGATAAAATGACCGTATACAGTACGCCATGCTGTGGCGTAGCTGGAATTTTTTGTTTGGGGCTCTGGGGGCTGGGGATTTTTTGGGGGGGTCTCCCGATTACTCGGTTGGCGCGAAGCGTACCAAGAAAATTTGAGATTTTAATACATCCCACATCGCTATAAATGGCACTTGACAGGCCTGATAAGAATGGCAATTTTGATGGAAAAAATGTAAAGTTGATTTTATTTTATTCTCAAACACATTTCTGTGAGGACGGATTGGCTCAGCCGGCCGGACTTGCAAGTTTGAATCCCGTTTTTCATCTAAGCGGAGCGTCACCTGAGCAAGTTTTGTAAAAAAAAATGTAAAGTTTGATTTTATTCGATTAGAATGATTGGAATGGAAATATTCCACAGCCAGAGTCTATCATTATCAATTGGTTGAGTAGCCCAGTCAAGTGACATTTTTATGGGCCAATTTTGCCCGTGGGGGCGCTTGGGGGTACGACGATTTTGTGCAGGTTGGCGCCACTACCCCAACCCTACCCCCAAGCCCGTAGCTACGCCACTGACGCCATGTGTAGGAAAATGAAACAGGCCATGGCTTTAGTTAATTGTTTTTCAAAAAAGTGCCCAACACGCAAGTCGATGTTTGTATCTTCTGTATAAAGGGTACACTACCTCACCTTGCGTAAGTTCCAAAATAACATTCGTCTCCTCAATAACAAACCTTAATGTTGGAGAACAATACTTTAAGTTCAAACGTTTGTGCATTAAGTTGCCTACGGTGCTATGGTAGTATGGCCAGAATTATTAACTTAGGTACATATCGGAGGTGACGAGAGTTGTAGGCTACAACACAATATCAGTGGTGACAAATTGTATAATCCTAATAGTACCGTCTCAGATCAGTGGGTTTTCATTGTAACAAAATGATGATTCACGCAATCCCAGGGTTTCTCTATGTCAGCTCCACTATTGTATTCCTTCACGAGGCATTCCAGTCTCCACAACTCGTTGGGACAAAAGGCAATAATATTTACCAAGAATGACGTGAAGCGTGCCAATCCATAATTCCAAAATTCAACGCTTTCTTGCCACAACTATCCAACCTCTCTACAACCTAGCCAAGCTATTGTTAATCCAGTTATACCAAACGAGACACTGTTTGAACAGAGATGGTTCCAGGGAGTTGTTAGGCAACTCCCTGCTTGCTCTACCTTGTGTATACCCAAACTGCAAGGCAAATAGAGCACGTTTTGCATATAAAAGCATTTAATGTCTGTATATCATCAAGAGGTTGCTTCTTTTATTTCTATCGGGGAGGGGGATAGGGAGTCACAGTCGCACATGCCAGTGAGTGTAGATTACCACGCCCCCCACCCCGTCCATTGCTTCTCTGCATATTTTACTTGTTCAATAGTTCCACACCCCCCCCCCCTTCCTCTTCCCCATGAAGATGGAGCAGAACAGTGTTCGTGTCAGTCTGTTTAATGTTTAAGTTTTGTGTGAATCTTATCAACAAAAGGTCTTGTTCAAAGACGAGCCACGCACGGTAATCACATCAGCTGACTACAGCCTTGTGGACCATCAAATACTTCTATACCCTTCTCTTCTAATATTTCATTGGTTTTGTAAGTACTTAGAACAAGGTCATCATAAAGAATCTGCACCACCAGCAGTACCCCTACCCTCTGCTTTGAAATTCTCAACCAAGATGTGCAGTTCTTCCAGCTGTAGGATCAGGAGTGAGCTAGAAGAATGCGATGGGTATAAAATGAGATGGAGACAAAGTCCCTTTCGAGTAACAACCTCTGGAGAGCTCAAGATTCTAAAAGTTCCCTATCAGGAAAGTCGTTATTTTCCTGTTTGAAACGCACCCTCCCCCCCCCCCTTCTGATTTCTCTGAACGTTATTCACTTGCCTCGACAGTGCCTGTTTGTCTTTGTCCACGCAAAGGTTTACCAAACCATATGATGAAAGCAGACCGTTGGCACGGTGAAATGATCCACATACAGTCCAGCATTGTAGTTTATATAAGATTTCCTTCCACTGGGTCCACACAAGATTGCACCAGGGCTTCCAAGCTTCCAAGTTGTAGAGACCACAAACTTGAATTGGAATGTAACTTAAGATGGATCCTGACTCAGCTAATACTTTGCATTAAGAAAGGTACGACGATGCATTCAGGACAAAGTTTTGCTTAGCTACTTTGAGCAAGTCTATATTTGCTGGGTAAATGATAAAGTCGGCCAGCTGCCAAAACTTTCCAGGTAACTTGGTTATATGTTCGCTTGTTGTAAAAACTAAAAGGGACTATTGCGATCTGCCTGTAGTCAAATGCACCATCTGCAAGAAGATTTCACATTTCGTTAACGTCAGGCAAAGATGAATTATTCCTTCCTCTTAAAGT
The DNA here is from genome assembly GCA_029531755.1 of Holothuria leucospilota. Lineage (NCBI taxonomy): Eukaryota > Metazoa > Echinodermata > Holothuroidea > Aspidochirotida > Holothuriidae > Holothuria > Holothuria leucospilota. The sequence goes on from CM055972.1 coordinate 2,916,415, forward strand.
AACTCGCACTTCAAGCCAACCTGGTCTCGTGGACCCTTCTTGTTTTGATTTTCGGTCTCGCGGACCTTCGGTCTCGTGAGATGCCCCCTTGGATATAAACGACAACTGCGTCTAATCAAACATGGAGCTTCAAGACACTGCTAGGTGACTGCTGCTATTCGATACATACAACATTCTGTGAGCAAACTTGTTCATTCATTGTTTATTATTGGACCACGAGGAATATCTTCATGTGTGATATTTTACCACCCCACTATACTCTAAAGAAATCTTGTCAAAATTTAAAAAGAATCTGCTCTGACAGGGTACCAGCTGGATTTTCCCTTTTAGCAAAGCCACTTAAGGGGAAGTCTTTCCTTCACACTTTGACTTGGTATCACAACCCACCAAAGAACACCTGTACCACAAATATTTCATAACATTCCAAGGGGTATGACAGAGATGCCCCCTCCTAGTTATATTGCATAGCTACACTGCTTGCTCTCTTTGTTCGTCTGACCTGATTTCTTACTGTGCTATAGACACGTACTGGCCTACGATTTGTCCATACATATTCAATAATGTAGTGACGTCCACTCAGAATCTCCTTCTAGAAGGTTCTTCACCGACAACATTATATACTCTTTTCATGTTGGTAATCTCAACCGTCAAGCGTTCATCGAATTTCAATAGACCTTATGCATATGACGTCGCAAAAACAGAAAGTGCTCCCGGCAATGGAGGCAAGCGCATATCATTGCAACTTACACCAACAAATGTAGACAGCTGAGTTGTGTACCGGACGGATATGCCAGTAGTCTACTACGCTCGCGTGTGAATTCTATGTCTAGCGTGCAGATTGCTTCATTGTTTTGCCTCCCAAAATGACGTCGCGTGACGTCAGTGCACAAGGTCTATTGCTTCTTGGCCTATCATAGAGCAGGGTTTTTTTTTATCCTGCTCTGTGGTTCTAATCTATGAGCTATGCTGTGTGCCCGTAATTGTTATCGCAACTCTGGGCATAATGTGTGACGACCAGCATGGCATCAAAAAATAAGCATACATTACGTTAAGAACTTATTCTTACCGATTTGTGTTGATGGAGGGTATCTGTGCAAGAGCAAAACATTCGTTTGAGATAGAAAGTCGGTTGATACATGGAAAAAAATTGCCTCTTTACGTACGTGATCCCACGTAGCCCTACTATCAACGTTACGTTACATTGGTTTTTCCAAAGTCCCCTCGACTCTCTGGCGAAGAGCCGGAAGGCGAAACCAAACGTTGCTCCCTAAGAAGCTCTGCTCTCCAAAGGAGTCACGTCCCAGACGGGCCAACATGACTTACGTTACGTTACGCTACGTTAAAACGAAAGTTATGTTCTTTTCTCCCTCTCAACCCCTTTCAATGTGTGCTGTATCCCACCTGCACCTATATCAGCTCATCTTAATTTAAATGAGACCTACACGCCAGTTGACGTAATTGGAATTGGACGTGTATTCTTTCAAAGGCACAACAACTATTGGTTCCAACCGCTAAAGAGTTGGGCAACAACTCCGTCAAACAATGACAAAAAATACAAAAGCCATCTAGTTAGGTCGAATGCAACGCTTCAATACCTGTGTCTGACCCTCGTTGTTACCGTACTGATAATTACCAACTGCAGTAAGGGAACTGCTCTCATATTCGTTGATGAAAGTACTAATATAGATCTCGCTCATACTTTATGTGAGTCAGGACTGTGTAGGTGTATTCTTGCGGTTTCACGTGTACATATTCAACCTATACCACAATATGTGATATTCATGCTGTCAAGGTGCAACTGACACGCGTTTGATTAGGTGTTCGGTGTCCCACTAAACTGAAGTGAAGGAGGCGTTTTCTTTGATAACAAATGATACTGCTTGACAAATTGGGTTCTTCATCCTTGATGAATAACCGTCAGGTCTTCATTGGCAGAACTCGGCCTAGACAGGTGAGGCTAAAAAGTGAAGACAACGTTTTTTAGCTTCTTTTCACACGTTGCCTTGAAGAGACTTTTTGTCAGGATGGCTTCGAATGAGAAAACTGGATGTTAAACTTATCAAGGACTTTTGTGAGAACACAGCTCTTAAATTCTTATTGATTAAGAATCAACATGCGCAATCCAATAATATGGTTACTTTATTTTGTACTGTTAATCAAGATAAGTAACTCTCAGTATGCTCAATTTGAAACAAATTCACGTTTAGAAATAGATATAAATAATCGAGGATATGTGAACCTTGTGGTGGCAATCGGAGGCGGAGTGGAAGAAAATCATAATCTTATCGAGGCATTGGAAAGTGTCTTGATAGACTTCTCAAGATATTTACACAACTTGACAGGGTAAGTAAACTTCTTTTCCAATTTCCTCCTCACCGTTTTGGTTCCCTGAAGTTCTTCACAAAATGTAAATACATTCATGTAGCAAGATGGCGCCATGATTTGGCCGACAGAGGGATATCAAAGCCCCGTCAAATTTTATGGGTTATCGAGGACAGCGAACACAAAAATAAAAAAATAGGTTTACATTGAAAAAAATGAATATTTTGGGTTGTAACTGAAGACAATTTGAGAAGTTTGGGTTTCTAGTGCGAAAAAATTAAAAATTTGGGTGTTCATTTAAGAATCTACTCTCTTGAGAGCAAAAAAAGTGTTCCGTTTGGGCGACTGGTTGCGGTCTGGGATTGATTACTTATCGCACCTATTAAGATCCGGGATGAATTAAAAATGTCCCTGACAGCAGGGATGACCCCCTTCCCCCACCTGGCTCTAAGCCGGTCGTGTAGTATTTCAATCGATCAATTAATACGCTTTATTTGAAATTTGTGGTCTTCATTTCTTCACTACCCAATTCTTTGGGAGGGAAAATCTCTACCGCGATTTGGGAGAATCTACAGCACCCTGCTCAAGGGATGGGGAATTGTGGAACAATACCGATCAATTTTTGTCAAACAGAAATGTGATTTCAATCACAGACCCTGATGGATAAATGCCCCTCCGACAATCGAAGTGTTTCTTTGCAAGTCTTACCAAACCTGAGCAATTAGCTATGGACCCAATTTGAGGCCCACATGGGAGCCATAGAACCTTGCACGATTTAGGAAGTTGTGAGCTGAGGAGAATCAAATCTCCTACAAGCACCTCAATATATTACCATAACGAAGAGGTTGTCTCACTGGAAATCTAGGTGGTCGATTAATTTTGGTTATTAAATAGCTTATATTGTAGAAAGGCATCGGATAGTGTGAACTCCTTACGAAATGTTGGTCAACTTTGTATGCTCCCTCCTCCCCTCCATTTCAGTCGGATTGCCTCTTTAGTAATTGGTGTGAATAGGTTCAGTCATCATTAAACGGCCAAAGCAATAACCGCATTTTGAGTTAGCTTGTCCCTATGCTAATCATGTAGCCTATTTGGTTCCTTGTAATCTTCACGTGCCTACTTTTTTATATAACTTTTTGCATTATGGAAGATACTCGAAATAGAAGAAAATAACGGGAATTTGTAAAAGAAACTTACTGCTTTAAAACGTTTGGGTGACGGCTGAACCTGCATTAAATGCATGAAAAGGGTTCTATTTTTTAAAGAATTTAAGCTATCGAACAAAGAGAAAAGATGGGGATATCATGTTACCAACCCTTCCATTCTGTTGTCTAAGTGGGGTATCATGTTACCAACCCTATGGGTAGCTGGCACCAAAGGTCAAAAGCTCAAATTCAGTGGACGCGCTGGTTGTTCTGGAGGACACCGCGTCACGCACCACATTGCTTTAGTACATGACCTAGCGTCTGCGTGTGCTGCTTGTCCTCCAAAACGCGTTTGCATTGGTTGACTCTTGCACTCGTGAAACCGCCCTCGCTCTGAATGCATTTGTTTGAAAATTTTTGTCTCAATTACCTGTCCTCGATCATTGCATCACCTCAACTATGCATCTAAGGCTGGTAGCCAAGGTTAGGGGTTAGGGGGGGCGCCACTAGAAAATTCAAAAGCACTGTTGATTTCATGCATTTTAGCATATCTCTCTCCCCCTATGAATTTGTCCATTCCTGGAAGCTTTCTCGACCCTTTCATTGCATGGTCTGCTTACGGGCCTAGTGTATCCGTGACGAAAACAAGAGAACTAACTGTTGACCCTCTTGAGGGAGGTCAGCTCATCATGTGATCTACGACTTTTATTTGAATCGACGTAATCAGCATGACAAATTGCACAAACGTAACACAATTTCTTTGAAATGGTATAAGGTCTTTATTAGTTTCTCAAATACAGAGCAACAATGCACTGATATTTAGGGCAAAGCAGAACTAAACTATTAAGCATTGTAAACAGGTTTACGTTAGTTTTGTGGGTTGAACTTTCACCCCCAAAAAAGTCACCCCTTTGGTATTGCACTTTGCTGATATAGTCAGAATTGCAAATTTAACCATTCAGTACTGCCAGAGACTCAGCGTTCTTGAGTAAATTGTTTGGCTTTTATGTTGTCATTTCACCAAAACAAACACTAAACAGGAATATTTCAAAACAATGCCAAAATCTTATTACCACGCTTCAAAAGCACTTTATTTGCTTTGAAAGCAACCATAATCTATTTATTTCTTGGCTTGGCAAGCCTTGACATTGTGGCTGAACAGAGACCGCCAGGTGGGAAGGATATTGCATCGTTTAGGGAAAAAAACATCAAGAGACCCTTTCTCCTAGATTTGTTTTACGGCTTTAGTGGGCCACGCAAGGGAGATAGTTATGAAACTCATAATGTATTTACAAGTAAAAGCACAAATAATGAAATACATGCAGTCACCACAAATAGAGAGTTTACATACCCGAATATACTTAAACATGGACCATTTCTTTAATTCACTTGACCATTTTTTTTTTTTTTTTGCTACGGCTTCGTGTATCAGGGAGCTGATAACAACTCCCTGGTTATATCATGGATCTACAGGAGCTCCAAGTAGTAGCTCCATGGTTATATTGATGACGAACGATTCGTGTGTTTACGTAATATACCCATGAGTCGGGGATACATAGACATCTTTCACTCACAACACTCCTAGCCTCCCTTTGCACGAAGAGGATTGTTTCTTTCTCTGCCATTACAGGATTATAGAAAAAAGTTTCTTGAAGTTAAGCATATAAACATAGGTTAAGTTTTTCAGTATCTTTTTCAATTATTTGATGTTCACAGGTAAACCAGACATGACGCTACGTTGAAAAAGTTAAAGAAAGCAGACAACTCCAAAGTTAACACTACATGTCATAAGAGGTAGAGGACGGCTGTTTGAGGACAAAAATGTGGTTTTAGGGCAAAAATTAATGTCATGGTGGACTGACAATTAGGAAAAGTTTCAGGGCAAACATCTAGGCCTACCGACCACTTTTGAAACTTAGTCCTATACGCCTTAACCTTTATAGCAGGTGTCGAACTGTCGAATATGCACATATATTTTGGCGTATATACTCCGACCGATGTGACCTAGCTTACGAGTGCAGACAATGAAGGTGCAAGAATAATACACCGACGGGCGGGCAACATACGCCTTGTCTCCGGGGGTTATTGACCTATTGACTTGTAAAAAGAGATCAACAGTAGCTAACACGACTAACAAATCTTTTTTGGTTCATGCTCGCTTTAGACGTCTATTGTCCCCTGTATTTTAAAGATCTAGTTTACGTTTCGAAATAACTTTGAGGTTAACAAAAAGACCATTAAATAAGAACATAAATCACAAGAAAAAGGCATGAGAATAATGGCAGACATTAGGAAAGTAAGGAAAGCAAAAGGTAAGCAAATGACAGGCCGCAACCAATTCTGAGGACAATATTTACTATTGCCTTAACACCCCCTAGTGTCTCGTTCCCTTCCAACGCGTAAGTTGGACACAGACCTGGTATAGAGGTAGAGATAGAAAAGTTAAATGTCAATTGTAACCTTAGCTGAATCCGTAAGCTGTCCCTGGTTCCAACTTTACTACATGCCCCTAGCGAATGGGAGGGGGCAGAGGGAAGTCCCCGTGGAAAAATTTTCGCCCCCTAAAACTTCAAAAGTTACCATTGCCCTAATGCATTTTAGTATATCTTTCGCCTCCTCCAAAATTTTCCCCTGAAAGCAATCCCGCCTCCTTCAGTACTTTGTCTGGCTACGGGCCTGCTTTGTTAACTTAATTGACTATATAAACAAGCAGCCTATTTACACCTACCTGCCCTCCTACGCTGAACATATAGACTTCTTATGTAAACCGTTCTATATATATCGCGTGGGTCTTACATATTATCATACCTGTGGTGGAGCTCAGTCTAAATGATAGGTCATGGCTTTTTTAATAACCATATGAGAAATCCATTATCTTGGATTTAAGGTTCATTGTTCATTTGAGTTGTTATTTCGGCGTTTTTGTATAGCTTCGAAGAAAGCGAACTAATTAACACATATTTGCACTCTCCTGATTTATTACCTATAAGTCTACACGTTAGGAATGTTGGTGTATATTGTTGTGTGAATAATAGTGCTCTGATTCATAAAACGGATTTTCATTGTTCTTGTATCTTTTGGTTCTTTCTCGCCCAAACCCCCAACCGATCCTCTTTTCATCACAACCAAAGAATATCAATACTTCATAATCCATGTGGTCCTATATTTTGTTTTACTTTCTGGTATCATTATACCAACTTTGGGGACGTTACTATGACAGCGGGAGCTGTTCAAGACATCCATTAGGGTGCCTGATTCTGACGCGGATGTCTGCGACTGGAAATCAACCCCCCCCCTCCCCCGTTCGTGGCTGAGGGGCTATATGTCGGGATGAACTTCTTTCAACGGCAAAAGTTTCTGGGCCTGATAAACTTGAAAGAATAATTTTGAGCCTTTCTGAAAGATTTTTCGCCTCCATCAAAATTTACCATTGCCGTAATGCATATTAGTATATCTGCCCCCTCCCGTGAAAACATTGTTTTCAACCCGAAGCTACCTCGCCTCTTTCAGTACCTTTTATGAGTACGTACGGGCCTGTTTCCTAGTAGATCTATAACATCGGGCTTCTAAATGTGACAAGTTTTACGGTTCTACCATTAGATGATCACGGTTTCACTTTGTCTCTCGTGGCCTCACGATACCGAACAGCAACTCCGCGGTTTTTACTCGGCTTGTGCTGTAAATTGCGATGCACACGCAGTAAGGAAAATCTTCTTACTTCTATGCCATGTATTTACTCCTTTTATCAAGAGATACTGGCAAAACCTGTGCCTTACCCATATGTCTGAAGGCGGGGATATTACGGAGGGACAGACTACTCTCGTCCGTCACACCCGGCCCCCACCATAGACATCCTTTACTGAACTAGACTGAGCGTGTCAAAGTAAAAGACGCGCTGAAAATGAAACACACAAAGGGATAACCTCACTGATCTGATCCATTACTGAAGTGTTCTTGACCATAACATAACGTTCCCTGTCTAAAGAGAGGAGAAAAAATGCGAGGAGGATCAGTAAATAAGCCGAGGATGGTTTTTCGCTATGAGCATAGCTCTAGCTCTCCATTACATAGTTACGACGATATTTCTTTGATTCAGATTGTAAACTGAAAATAACGAAAGCCGAGGAATCTGAAACGATTGACCCGTACACTGAATGTGACATTTCTGCGGGTTTGAGTTATGTGTGTACTAGTTGAAAGTGCGCCGTAAATTTCGAGCAACAATAGTATCTGTGACAATTGTGTAACCGTGGGTCGCAAAGCACGGTGAACAAACAATGAACGGGCATTCATATGTTTACATCGTATTTGAACCATCCCCCTAAACATACGGAACAGTCCAATACAAGTGGCCCTGATTATCCGCTTCATATCACAGTGTGCTGTGATCCATTCAGTTCATAGACTACTATAAATCGATCCCCACCTTTATATTTAGACAATGGACGTAACATTTTGGTACAATACTTTTTTACGAGAAGGGTGGCAGTGCTACATGATCAGGAGGGCATGTTACGTACGTATGTTTACCGTACATAATATTAATATACTTATGTAACTCGGGCCCTGTTTCATAAAGAGTTAAGATCGATCTTACGTTTGATAATTAATACAATAGTCCCCTTGAAATCAAACTATAGATTGAGCGTACCCGTCTCTGAAACAGGGCCCTGCACAAGTTTACCGATCCCCTCTTCCCTAGCCAACAACATCCAACAGATACGAACATCTTCGGTCCTTGGCCCAGTCGTCTCACTCTTATATTTTCTTTGTGTGAAGTTCCCAAACTCTTGATACACGTATAGTTGGCCCTTTCTGGAATTAATTTTCAGATGTAACCATGCAAATTCGATATGGAGGGCAAATCCAGTATAGGCCTACTGCCACTTTGAAAGCATTAAGCCACACGGTATCTGTTACTCACAATTGGTTTTATGATGTGCCAATTATTCAATGAATTGTCAATTGTAAGATGTAGGCCTGTGAAAGGACAACTTCGTGGTATGCATAATATGACTCATATTTCTGTTCTTGTGAAACCTTTGAAAGATATGGGAAGTTTCGTCAACGACACATGCATGCTGTGTGCCTAGCCTGTGTTATTCCTGTTACTAACTTCAGATTACGGTATGCGGTGAATATAATACATGACTGTGTGATGGCTAAGCTTATTTCAGTGACTAGAAAAATACTACTTTTTCAAGCAGTTTACAATTTATTTCAGCATAGGCCTGTTTCATGACACAAAGTTCTCACCTTTACAAAAAACATGAGATTCCCATGGGAAGTGTCCCACTTTCTATGGGAATTCAAGGATCCCCATAGCAATTCCATAAGAATCATGAATTCCCCACGGGAAGTCTCAAAATTACCATGGAAAGTTCGCCATTTCCCATGCATGAACTTCCGGGGAGAAATGGAAATTTCTCGAGGGCAATTGAAATTTCCCTTGGGAAGCTTACAAATCCCCATGAAAGTTGACTCATTTCTCATGGAAAGTGTAATTTCCCAAATTCACATGGGAATTAGTATCATTTCATCGGGAAGTGACAAGTCCCCAAGGGAATTGTAATTTTCTCATGAGGAATGTCACTTTTCCATGGAACGTGTCAATTTCCCATGCAATTTCCCTTTTCATTTGTAATCTCACCATGCCTGAACCGTGTACAGTACCATGTTGCACCCTATGTGCTTTGCATGTGTTAATACCTTTCACCCTTCCCGTGGGAAGTATTGCCCTTGGGAAGCATTCCCCTTGTGACAAAATCCCGTTGGAAAACTCCCACTGAGATTTTTATGGGGAATTCCATGTTTTTTATTAAGGGTAAACGGCTTTTTATTTTATTAGTTCCTTTTTCATTTACAGAATATACCACGGCTACAACCGCTGTGTGGTGTGTGCGTCCCATGATTAGGGAAATTTTCCGTCTCTTAAATTGCACAAATCTGACCGGTATTACCTACAACCTGGCTTGTTCAGCCTTTTACAAAGAGAGTCTTTAGTGAATGGTTGTCGATGCAGGACAGAATTGCCTAACTGCCCGAAGGTGTAAGGAAACACAAATCCCTCTCTAGATTTTCGGGGGGGGGGGGTGCATGGGAACCACTTTTTGCAGCCACAAGAGGTCCAGAGACAATAACCCCATGAGGGACCAGGGGTGACGTTCTTTGACAGTTCCACATATGCAGACACTAAAATGAATCACTTAAGTACATTATAATTACATTCAATACGCAATAAACACACAGCAAGAATAAATATTTGGTCGTTAATTCTGACATGATAGCAACCTGATTCGTACTAACACTCTTGATTTGATGATGCAGAGGTAGGAAGGATGAATGATAGTAGCAGTTGCATGACTTTATCAGGCTATCCCGTTCAGAAGGAGTTATAATAAATCAGACAACGGCAGTACTCAATTATGGCAACCATTTAATTTCATTTCATTTAACGTTACGTTAATCGTCCAGTTTACAACCACCCACCTGCAGGTTAACAATTAACCATTATAACAGGCAGTCTTCAAAATTCGCCGTAATCCAGCAAAGCTTGACTGAGTTCATTCATTGGGTATGACGTGCAACAATACTGGTCCAAACTACTTGGCAAGAGGTTCCGCGTTTTAAATGTCTGGTGAAATGAAAATGGAACTGAGTTTTCAACTTGACTTAAAAGCATTTATAAAACGTACCTCCATGTCGAGGACATTTTTAATACTGTTACATCTTGAGGGTGTCAACAGGCATACTTCAAAATTCGCTGTTATCGAGCAAAGCTTCTGTGGGGTCATTCAAATTGGGTATGAAATATGCAAGGATAGGGGTCCAAGCGACTTGACTAGGGGGTTCCGCGTTTCAAAGGTCTGGTGACAAGAAAATTGAACTGAGTTGGCAATTTGATGTACAAGAACTAAAGAGAAAAAATAGCCCTCAGTTCCCATCAAAAGTCATCAAGTGTTAACTATTGTTCAATGTCTATTCTACACCAACATCATAAGTAAACATTACTTAATATGACAATTTGTGACGTCGAAGAAGGGATCCTCAAGACATGTTTTGCGTTAACGTGCCCTTATAGTTTTTCATCATTCATGTCAAGGACATTTGTAATACTGGGAAACCCTGAGGGTTTTACATTAGTAGTCAAATTGTCCTTCTAAAATATATCAGTATCACACCAACCTGTTCACCAGGTGGGTAACTCACATAAAGGATTAAAAAAATACTAACACTGAGTGGCACTCTACATTCCTTTTGCATAGAGACCCTATAGTGGAAGAGACTGGTCAACTTATTTCATGGGCGCCAGTTGGAGCCAAATGGTAATGGTTTTTCTAAGAAAACTATTAGTACGTTAATGCAGGATGGCATACATGCAAAATGGTGCTTTTTATGGAAAGTTTAAGCAAGTTGAACTAATCATTTAAGATTTTTCATTATTTAGTGAAAGATTCAGGAGAGGTCTGGGCTGAAGGAAGGGGTAAATATAGGGGAGCACTTCGTAGTGAGACTTTTATTTTATGGAAAGGTCTAGGCATGGGCGTCAATCTTTACGCGAGTGTGGGGGACATGGCCACTTCTGTCAAAAATTTACTGTGTAAAAATCTTAAGTCAATGGGTGTATTCCAAAATGTGGGGGGACGTGTCCCCCTGTTCCCCCCCCCCCGATTGACTCCCATGGGCCTACGCCTAGGTTTTATAAAATTGTGACTGACCAGGGTGTATTACATGTAAAAACCTACATCAAAGTCAAAGGTACGCAAATGCTTCAGTTTTCTCATGTTACTAATAGATCCAGGAGCAATGTTTGATCTGTTATTATGTCCCCCTCTCCTATGAAAATTTTAGAAAAATTGGATGTCCTTACATGCAATCTTGTGCCACATAGGCTACATCTGAAGTAAAATTTGTGTTAAAAAATTGACGTATTTTTAGGAACTAAAACAAAACTATCGGCATAAGTGAGGGGAACTATGGCCCAATGGTGTGCCCCCTCCCCTTTGAAAATTTTTGAAAAATTAGGTGTCCTTACATGCAATCTGGTGCCACATATGCTACCATTTGCAGTAAAATTTGTGTTAAAAACTTAACGTATCTTTAGGAAGTAAAAAGAATCGGCATCAGTGAGGGGGTGGGGGTATGGCTCAATGCCCCCCTAAATACGAAACTGCTCCTACACCTGTGACTGGGGACCGCAGCTCTGGTCTTCCAACGTCTCTGTGGGGATATTCCGACAACTCTCCAATAGGGTTAGTATTAGGGTTAGCCGGTTAGGCCAAAGGGTTCATTAGGAGTTGTATTTGGGTTTATGTGTTGGAATATCAAGCAGTCGGAATATAGAGATGGAACCGCCGTATACGGTATAGGCTAGGCCTTGTACAGAACGTCGTAATCTAACTCTAAGGCTAAGCCTACTCTAACGTTAGGCCTACATGTATTACTACGTTGTATACTGTAAAGTTACGTCGCATAAGCGATCGCTATTTGAAGGATTCCAATTGAACCTTCTAACTTTTACAACCCACCGAATCCTTCTTTTTGTACAGGATGGGATTCTATACAACTTGTAACCCTTTTCTGATCTGTTCGTGCATCCAAATGCAGTACAACCTGGCCGCAATTTTGGAAACAAAACATGTCTGTCTTACATAGGATGCGTACGTCCGGCCATACGTTACATACAGTACAGCCTGCACAACTTCTCAAATGTACATTGCAAGCTCGTAATTTGGCTCCAAAATGGTGCCCATACATTTCGGCCAATCAGAATGCGTATCTGAGAACAATGGTTGGCCAATCTCTCCCACTGTAGGGTCTTCTCTACTTTTGCATAGATAACGTACTGACATATTTCAAACATCTTCAAACTTTGAAGGTGTAATGTGTGAAAACATAACAGCCCCACCTCCCCGCCGGACAATCCCCCTGGACAATTCCCACCCATGCATTTACCCCTGGAGTTTCTCCCTCCATAAAATTGCTCAAAAACTGTGTGAAAATGAATAGAATCACTGTTATGTTGCAAATTATAACAAAATAGGGGGAAATATCACTCTGTAAAAAATGGAATGTCACTCTCCAACTACAGGGTTTTTTTCTGCTAGATGTCGGAGGGCGAAGTCAGACGTACATTAAGTTCCAAATGTTCCTGTCAGGGATGTAATGCCCGATTCCTGACTAAGACCCAATTCCGAAATCGAGTCCGTTCTTTTCTAGTCTTGAAATTGGCCCGGAAGGTCCCAGAATCGGAATTGGCCCAGAATGGGTGTTACACACAAATTGACTCATAACAACGAAGGCACCGCTTATGTAACAGAGCATTCAAACATACGTGTGATGTGATTAATTAACACATAGACTAGACGGGGCTGGACTTGGAATTGGCCCGAAATTTAAGTTACTGGTATTGTCTCGGACTCGGTGGGCACCGGACTCAGAATTGGTCCGGAATGGGAGTCACTGGAATCGGAATTAGCTCAGACTCGGGCTAGTTGGACTCGGTCACAGCTCTGTTTTCTGCTCCAACGCAGAAGAAACATCCCCTGATGTGAAACTGTAAATCACCGTATGGCCTCTTCTCAGCCATCAGACCCTTGCCTCTGTCCTTTGGTCATGTATGACTCCGTTCCTCATAATTGTATAATTGTATTGATGTAATATTTTTCAAAACTACCGAAATCACTGAGGCGAAACAAAATTAATTATTGATAATGATGAGGGAAACTATACTTATCTGAAACACTTTAAGACGATTTCGTACTCACAAGTTCATGAAAAATTTACTTTTTTATTTGCAGATTTTACCTTCACAATGTCCGAATATTAGTTCCAGAGTCATGGCTACCAGATCCTAATCTTTACGAGCCTGTGACATGGGAGACGTTTGAGAATAGCGACATCCGAATAGACCATATAGAAGACGGGGATGAAGATGACGCATTTGCGCATGCGCCGTACACCAACAAACCTAGTCAGTGTGGCTTACCCGGCCGTTATATTCACCTGACACCTAAGTTCATATTAGACCCAACTATAGCAACGCACTACGGGGAACATGAAAAGGTATGTGAAAGTGGAGTGGCCTAAAATGGTAAAATGGAAGAGACTGTCCCCTTGCTTGCCTCTCCTTCCTGGCCCTCAACTTCCACCCTAAGGGCAGTGTTTTTTTTTTTTTTTTACTGCCTCTTGGAAGAACAGCTGAACACAGTCTGGTCCCGGTGACGCCACTTGTGTACAGGCCATAACTGTAATACCCTAAAATATTCTCCGAATCAAGATCTGAAATAAACTTTGGACTGGGATAAATATCGGGGACATGAGGGAAGGCCTGGCGTAACTAAAAATTGGGCAATCGGATTGTGAGGTATACATGACGAGCTATTTACATCTACCCTAACATAATCTACCCCTAGGATACAATGTCCTTATAATTAACCTTTTGGATCCTTTTTTATCAATACCCACTCCTTTTTCTTTTTCACGTCAAAATATTTGTGGATAGTTTATCTAATTTTAGTATTGTAGGTGTTATTTTAACTTTTGTAATGAGCTTTGTTCTTGATAGATAAGTGCTTAAATGTGCTTGGAAATAATAAAACAATAATCTGGGAGGAGATAACCACTTTAAAGAGGTGTTATTATAACAAGCGCATGCACAACGTTACCTGCAGTGAAGCATACGTGACTGTAGTCATTAGCTTGTATCATTCAATATAATACAGGATGCATGATTTCTTTCTATTTTTTTATCAGGTTCTTGCTCGAGAGTGGGCCAAGTATAGGTGGGGTGTTTTTGGAGAGTCACCTGACAGCACTGGTGCCCACTTCTACGCATCATCGACGGGAGACATCGAAGGGACGAGATGTTCAAAGGAAAGGCAGGGTAAAAAACTTCAATATGCATTAAAACGTTGATGTCTCTTAAAGGATACCATACAGTTTCAGACAAATAACCGCTGGAACTCCAAAACATTTGGATTGTAAGCAGGGGCGTAGGAAAGGGGAGAGGGCATGGGGAACTTTCCGGACGCCAACGTGTAAGAGCACCAAATTGTGACGACATTATTTTATTACTGTTTATATTATGTTTGAAGTTATCAGTGCTGAGGGGTCGCAGTAAGTGTGCCTCAAACTGTAATAATGCTCAATACGCCACTAACTATTATAGCTTGATTAATGGTGAAGCTTGATTTGACATCTCAAATATCAGAGATCAGGATGAAACCTACCATTGTCACTTTTCCTTCCTAAGGGGGAGCTACGGAATTACTCATGCATGAGCCGTTTGAAAACGATGCTATATGCTTGACTGCAGGGTTGTCGGGGACTTTCGCACACTTTTCCATCTTGCAGTAACAATAGCGCGCAAAATATGAAGCCGTTGGCACTTTATCTACGAAAGCCATCTCGAGTTTGCTGGTTTATGCTCTTCAACAAACAGACAATCGCAGCGACCTCATAAGATGAAGTTAGTAGACTGACTTCATATTTAAAGGAGAAATGCCACTTCTAAAATGCCCAGGTTAAATTTAACCTGGATTGTGCTCACGGATTATCCAGCCAATTCCTGGATACAATTAAACATGAAATCCTTGTCAAAATGAACGTTTTCTTTTTTTAAATTAAAAATTCTTCATAGAGGTAAATATTTTACTGATTGCATTTTCTATGTAGGCACATGGCAAACTACAACAGGGCAAAAATGTGATCCACGTCTTCAAGGGACCGATGACTGCCTGTTTGTTGACCTTGAGGCAACCGGATCTAACGAAGCCTCCATTATGTATCGACAATATTTGACAGGGGTAAGATTTCAAATTTCCGTCAATATAAACGTTAAAGAAGTATTAGGACAATGGTGCAGTCATGTTAAAAGGGTGCATCCCAATATTAACCATGCATTTCTATCTTGTGCTAACCCCAACTCTCTTAAGCTGTCTTTGGATTGGGAAAATTTCTTTTCTCCCTCTCTCTTTTTTTCATCTCGTTTATTCCAGTCGAATGAGTTTGCTAAGATTTGTTAACTTAGGGCATGAAAAAGGCTTTTGCGTTTACTCATAGTGGTGAAGATAAATCTTTCATTCCATAGGGACATCAGAAACTAGGCCCCAGTAAGTAGTAAAATGACAATGAGTGATACTTAATTTTTGTAAAAGCGTATAATAGTTGAAAACTGTTCCATTTTATGGCAAAATGTCTTTGACATACATAACCCTCTTATCAAACATTGGCTGATAGAAAACGACTTCACTGTTCACTTTAAAAGAAAAAATATTCCATATAATTTCATTCTCATAAGTACAACATGGGTGTGAAATTGTGTATGTCAGCAAGCAATACCGACATTAGCAATAAAACAATTTTTAATATTAGTGACGTCACTTGGATTACAATTACATAAAAGAGGGTTCCGACATATCTGTGGAGGTGAAAGTCAAACAACAACTTCCAGTAACCCAGTGTACTATGATCACTATATCTGCGAACCCTTGTACAATTTAGACCCACAATAAATCTATCGATATGAATGACATTTAAACTCTCTAAATGATAAGGATTAATAACAGTATTCCATCTGGGATACCTACCGAAATGAAATTGAAAATAGTGCTATTAAGCTCCTTTATAAAATGAGCAGGTGGATTGAGGGAAAGAAGAATTAGAAATACTAACTGTGAAATAGCGTAACTTTTAAGAATAACATTCTTACCAACTGGTGTCAAGTCTCTGTAAGACCACATTTGTAAAGGTTTTTTGAGACGCGATAATTTTGGAGGAAAATTGAGGGTAAACAAATCATCTCAATTGTTCGAAAAGGAAACACCTAACAAATTTACCTGCCCAAGAGTCCAATTTATAGGGCTTGTCATTCACATAAGGTCCTAATAATAAGTATGTTGCACTTGTCGTAGTTAACCTTCAAGTCAGGAAGCAAGGCGGATGCTCTTTAAAACAGCTAGATTAGGGAAATATCTTAATATACTGCGCCCATGATCACGCTATATTTGACTAAAATGGCTCCACCTCAGATTAGGATAATTACGTAAACTACTTACTATTTTCCAACACCTTTCTCTTCTCCGTCTATTAAAAGGAACATTTGACTCCCAGTATCTGCCATAGCAGACTGACATGCAGTTTTCCAAAGGTTGTGAGGACACTCGACCTGGTTCAGGCAATCACGACCCCACAGAAAAAAGGCATAAGCGATCGGGGGGAGGTAGAATAACCTAGTACGTAAAGTTTCATGGAAACTGGGGGAGAAGGAAGGTCATATCAGTAAAATTTAGAAATTAGGTAACCAGAGAACGTTTGAAGTAATAACGGGGATGTTGCCTCCCAACATAAGATTACAAAAACTATTAGTCCCCTCCGACACTCTGGGGACAGCTTTGTCGATGGAATAAGCCATACAGTACAAGCAGTACCTAAATGAAACGGTGCAGGCTGCTGGCAGAACATTAAATAGAAAAAATTTTAATTGCAATGCCTACAACATTTCAATTAATACATCTTAGTCTCGAAACAAATTCGGAAAGTTTGACATACGATTCTGTTGGAGATTATGGCATCATAGAAATTAGATTTTGGGAGGAAAATAGCTAACATAGGATGGGAGTTATTATAGGCTATAATATTAATTGATGAAACATTCTTAAAAAGGTCTTTTCAACCCGTCACCGAACCGGAATCTGGTCAAACTTTAACATAGCTTCGGTTCAAACATGAATCAAGTTTGGTCATTTTCAGCCCGACCCACAAGTAATTGAGTATGTTCAAATTTGGTGCTAAATTTATAAGATTCGGTTCATCTTTGACCAGACCCTTTTAGAGTGAAAGCTGTAAGTGAGCATTCAGGCGGTTTCGAACTTAAAAGCGGGGCGTTAAAAGTTACTTAACGACGTGACCGGCCCTGGAAAAGGGTTTTCTTGTAAGCAACCTGCCAAAACGCCCGAAAACTAGGAGGCTCGGGCGGTCATGGCCTCATCTCTACAACAAATAGTTCGTCTACTGTTGGCATCTCTTATGCATTGACGTCACGCAACGTTATGTTGTCGGCAAAACAGTGAAGCACACTGCACGCACGGCGTAGACTTCGCACCCGCCCGTAGAAGACTATGGACGTATCCGATCGACACAGCTGTCCCCATTTGTTAATATGTATTTATCTGTTTATTAAGGTAAGTTGCAATGATACGCGCATACCTGCATGGGATGGGGGCACGTTCTGTTATGTTACATCATATGTATAAGGTCTTGTGGTAACAACAAAAAGTAAAGGGAACGTTTCCATCATTGGCAATAATCCTGTTATTTATTTACTACCGTTAGGTTGATCAATTCTGTCAAGAAGGAGGCAGGACGAATAATCCATCGATAGTACATAATATCGAGGCTCCGAACCAACAAAACCGACATTGTGACCGAAAAAGTGTTATGCAGGTAAGTTAGCGACCTCTCCTATGTAAATATGCTGTATGTTTTCTCAGCATGTGACAGATTGAGATCTCTTACGAAACTAGTTTGGAATTATTTAATAGTGTTTTCGTTTTCGTTTTTCAAGAAAAGCCTGCTCAATGATTCACAATTTCTAAAGCATCCTATTAGCTATGCAATATTATGTGACGTATTGTTGGTATTTCCTTTGTTATTCGTATGTAAATTACCTAAAATTGTTTGCCAGCTTGTTTGTTGTTTCTTACGTGATGCTGACATTTTTAAGATAAAGTGTTACTTTTTAAAACCTAGTCTATCGAGGTATTTTAAAGTTTCCACTTTCCTTGAAAAGAATGCAGTTCTAACGAAGGATACCTTAGGATACACTTTGTGAGTTCCTGATAATCACATCAAAAATTTGCATGTTCGTGTATGTTTTATTTTTTATTTATATGTTAACAGAAATTTTGTTGATCAAGTCTTGAGCTTGTTTTAGAGGAATTAATGATGACTACATTTACTTTCTTTATGATTTACACATCAAAGAGACATATAAGCGTTACGTGTCCGTGGACCTCTATTTACAACGCAATCCCAACTCTCCGTGGAAATTGCACGGGACTTCAGTTTCAATCCTTTCGTTAAGTAGCCACCAAGGACCCAGACATCCCCCTTTTCGGCCGTCATTCGAACACTCGGAAGTTCCACCAACTAAACGCCTGCATTTCTAAACTGCTATCTCAGTACTCTAGACCGCTGCGCTCTTGACCAGACTTTTCCCGCCCTCCTTTAGCCCCCGTTACACACGCATACGAACGATAGGGAATACGTAAAACAGGGACACATAGGTCTGACATACCCCATGAAAATTTGTTTCCAGGAAGATTTTCATATGTGGATCCAGAGACTTAACAGCGCCTTCATTTGGTCAATGGAAATAACCCTTATTGTGTACATTTTGCTAGCCTGGGTTTTTTTACGTCCCAAGATTTTTTCAGAGCTACTCCTGATACACCCAAGATGATTTTGTCCCCTTTTTCAAACAACATCCTCTACCTGCTACAGATGTTTGAAATCAAGGATATACAAAGTTGGTGTTATTACAAAGTGCGTCAGTTTATTCTGCGTTCGAAATATAGCCCTACCCTAAATATTCGCAGACTTACAGTGCAAGAGAAAACTTACGAAAAGAACAAAAATACATGTTATTGGGTAAGAACGAAATATGAGTACAAAGTGCCTGGTAGTTACGGAAGCCGAGAACATCGCGGTGGTGTGAAATCTGACATGCCAGTTTTCCCCACCCTTTTCTTCGGTAAATATGGGAAAGAGAAATCAAGATACGATTTCTCCTTACTATTATCCACCGATAATGTGGAGTGGAGAAAACCAAAGTGAGAGAGGAGGTACTTCAAGAAAGGAACATTACGCAGTGTCTATTTTCGAACACCCTGTCCATAAATGAACGCGCCCGCACATCACACGGGTTGGCGCTATATAACTTTGGTTAGTAAACTCAGATTTCACACCACCGCGATGTTCGCGGTTTCTTTAGGTAGTGGTACAGATTACGTGACAGCTACGAGTGCGAGTACTAATTGGGAAACCGTAAGTCTGACACTAATTCAACAATGTACTTTACTCAACAGGTTTTAAGGGAACATCCAGACTTCAGAACAGTTAGAGGCAGAGTCACGTGGTCGGCTCCTATTTTCGACATCATCAGGAGATCCCAGGGAAAAGTAGTTCTGGTGTTAGATAGGTCGACAAGTATGAACGAATTCAACAGATTAGCTATTCTTCGACAGGTAGGCCAATGGACAATTGTATCTGACATGTGGAGAACCCAGCGATAATGCGTTTTGCATCTTTGATATTTTCTTTCATTCATATTTCAGAAACCAGACCCAGGTATGTCACCTCAAGTGTTGGCTTCCTTTTACACTCCTTCCCTAT
Source organism: Holothuria leucospilota (assembly GCA_029531755.1). Classification (NCBI taxonomy): domain Eukaryota; kingdom Metazoa; phylum Echinodermata; class Holothuroidea; order Aspidochirotida; family Holothuriidae; genus Holothuria; species Holothuria leucospilota. The sequence goes on from CM055972.1 coordinate 2,936,277, forward strand.
TTTCTGTGACATTTCTTTCTTCCTTCCATTCCCCCTTTTTCTTCTCTTCGTTTACTCTCTATCCTTTCCTCCCTACATCCACACCTCTCTTAGCCTCTAAAGAATTTAAGTTCTCGACCGAAATAACACAGTCAGGTCACAGTTATGATGGAAAGAACCCGGATCTATTAGTATAGTGTATATAGAGCTTATGCACCTACGTCACGTTTCTCTATTTTTCCATCCAAGCGTACATTGTGCAACAATTGTTACTAAGGTGCTATCGTGAGCGCGTATCTTAAACACACCTACTACGTATGGCAGTTCCATCCAGTAAGCCAAATTGAAACGCGCTGACGTCACGTGCATAAGCTCTAAAGTGTGGGATGGCCCATATGTTATGCTTACGGAAGCAGTCAACGTCTAGAAGTTGTACTTTTGCTTTTGATAATTTAGAAGGCAGAGTATTCCTCATGAGATCCTTAACTACATATGAATATATGAACCAAAATCTAAACGATAATTATATGGAAATGAGTTAACCTGAAATAAGCACTCTTCAATCAATGTTGTGGTACACTGGTAAGAAGGATTACAAATTTCTATACCTACGTCAATTCAATCTTTAATCATAAATAAAAGTAAAAAATGCTGAGGCAATCCCCCTTCTTCAGTCCTCGGCTGGCCGAGTAGATAATACCAGCTGCCGAGCATCAGTGTGTTTCACAAGTGCGTGGGTTCGAATCCCACGTAAGGTGAGTGGATTTTTCTTCTGGTACCCCCCCCCCCACACACACACACACTTGGAATCAAAATCGGTTGCTCAGTCGACGAACCCGGTTGCGGGTCGTTCAAAAAAAGCCCTCAGCTGACCAGTTGACTAGCCGACTTTGCTTCCTTGAAACCCCGTACAGCCTTTGCCTGGATATTGCAAGGCTACTGGATGCTCTCATACAAATTGAGGACGTTGAGTCCAACTGTGAACTAAAACTAATGCAAAGATGGTCCAGATTTATGTCTGGTCCAAGAATTTTTACCTAGATATCAGTGGCCCAGATGGGCCCCAGAAATATCCTGCATGATATGAGCTGGCCTATATGGACCTTTTAGGAATTTTGGATGTAATTTAATGGGATCAATATGGTTCACTGATATGGGACCTATATGTTGGCTCATATGGTGCCCTTAAAGGCACCCGTTTTCCTAAGAGATTCCCATACGAAATATTCCCATATGAGATATTCCCGAGTTACCCACAAGTTACCCAATTTCACTTGCCCACATGGCTTCCATAACTTTCCCATATCTGTTATATGAGCCGAACCATATGGGCCCCTTATGAGCCCTGGGGGTAAACTTTGGTGGCGCTCATATGGGTTCACCCATAGAGGGACCATATGCTTCCCTATATTGGTATCCTTTATAATCCCACATGAGAATATTACCTTGGTAAGTCCTCTGGGGTTGGTACACTGACATCTCACACATATTGGCAGAGGACCAAGAAGAGAGTTTGATAATTCGTTGCCGCATGGAATTGTGAGATACACGCGGGGTAAATAAACCGAGCTCAGCACAAAGTGTGCTGCGTTCTCTTATTTTCGTGCGATCCCAAATCTATGAGTGGCCTGCCTAACCTGCATAATTGCACTAAAACAGGGGTCGCTATCCTTCTTTACGGCAAAGTAAAATACAAATTTTTACACCTAAGAGGCGGTATATGTAGTTTACGGCACAAAATCACACATAAGAAGCCTTTCATATTTACTATGGGTTAAAAGAGGATGATCCTCTGAATTTTTAAGAAAACTCAAACTTTGAAAGATGTGATGTAGGTACGGGTGTGTTATGTTTAGAGGATATGCGCATGAAGAGTCTCGCTTGTAGAGTCGCCACCGTTCGAAAAACTTTAGGCTTACCAAGATGGCCGCCGAGCGACTGTCATTTGCGTAATTTGATTATGATGATCCTGCAACATTTCGGACTACAAACTTGAATGGAAGAACAATATCAGTCCTTCAGTTTGTTTGTTGAATTTGACCAATGCTAAGTAGTGCTACGTGCATGCATTGCTCGTTAACCTTACTGCGTTAGCGCGCTGTTACACGTTTATATGTGTACAACAGTCCAAATTAGATAGAACTTTGCAATGTGGACCTCCAACATGGCCGATGAACAAAACATAACGTCACGTGAAATGAACAGTTCACGGACAACTCCTCTGGACAGTTACTCCTGGACATTTCAACTTGTGTCGTGGGCAGTGGCGTAGCGAAGGGGGGCGCGAGCCGCCCACAAAATCGCCGCCCCGAAGGATCTCCCAAGTGGCGATCTGGGCAAAAAAATTACCCACTCTGAATAATTTTGAATAGGTTCGGATTGATTGTGACAAACTCAATGTGTAAAAGAATAAAATAAAATCAAAGTTTACATTTTTCCAACAAAATTGCACAACTTGATGGCTGCTATCATGCCTTGCAAGTGTCATTTCCGGCTATCTGGAATATATGAAAATCTCAAATTTTCTTGGAACGCTCCGCGCCAACCTATGGTGGCACTCCGCTTAGACAGTAAACGGGATTCAAACTTGCCATCCTCGGACCCCAAGTCCTGCCAGCTGAGCTAACCCGTCCACACAGAAATGTATTTGAGAATAAAATAAAATCAAAGTTTTACATTTTTTCACAAAAATTGCACATCTCGATGGGTGCCATTTCCGTCGATGTGAGATTTAAAACCTCAAATTTTCTTGGACGGAACGCGTCGCGCCAACCCATAGTGGCGATCCTCTAAGATAGTAAACGGGAGCCCCCCACAAAAATCTCCAGCCCCCCAGAGTTTCCCAAACAAAAATCCTAGCTACGCCACTGGTTTGTGGGGGAAGTTTTCTGAAGGGAAATTATCATGGTTGGGAATTTTTAAGGGGAAATTGCTCTTGGTAATAATTGTCCGAGTAATTATTCAGGTAACAACGGTCTCCGGGAAGTTGCCATGGGGGGTTGTCGGCGAATGAGCTGTTAGGGAAGGGGGTTGGTGGGAGTTGTCTGGTCACACTATGTCCAAGATTGACTACTTTTCTAGTAAATGGTCCCAGAATTTTTTATATTGAAGAACCTTACCGAGTGTATCTCCATAGCCGACTTTTCCCAGTCGTTTTTTCTTTGGAAATTTATTTCCTTTAATTTTCTGTATTCCTTTTTGGTAGGCGGCTTATAACTTTATTACTCGTGTTATTCCGGATGGGCAGCGTCTTGGAATTGTACAGTTTAACGACGGATCAGGAGATGCAGATGTGAAATCTCCTCTGAGAGAGATAAATGATCAAACCAGGCAAGATCTATTGATAAGTGTGCCGGATAATGTCAATGGTAAAACCAGCATTGGGGCAGGTAAGGAACAATATAGGCAGAAAACCTCTGTGAAAGATTCCACTGCAAAAAGTTATTCAATCGATGAAACGCGCAACCTGAAGTATTACATCGACCAAAAAGGGAGAAAATAGCAAAAAGCAGCACACGCAGTGATTTCTAGCTAACAGGTCCGGCCTGTTAACAGGTTAAGCTGAGCCTGGGCAAGCTGCTGGGTGGGTATGGGACTGTAAGACCGTTAACCACACTGTGGCTGATAACATTTCGGCCCGCATATGACTCATCCGTGACCCGCTTCTGGCCTACGTGGTCATCCCAGCTAGATCACATGGCCAGATGCTACGAAGCGGACCAAATTTAGCGTGCATTTTAATTGAATAATAACTGGCAGCTCGCTAGGTGAAACAGGCTTATGATGCTCCGTCGATTGGAGTTGGAGTGGTGTGGCACTGTGACGTACAAGGTTTGGGGAGACACTGGAATGTCTAGCCTACTATTTATTGTCCATGGACATCATCATACAAGTGTTTGAATACTTGTTGGGAAAATGAACTTACAGCTAATAGTTTGAACACCGTCATACATGTTGGACGTAATTCAAATTTGTTGGGTCCACACGATCATACGTTTGCCCCTTAGCATCGACAAACAAATGTATGATGTTTTTTAAAAAACCATGACCGTGTAGATGGGGCTTATGACGGACGAATATTGTCGCGTAATGGACTGTAGCCGGTGGAGGTGTGTTCTGACTAAATACCTCCCTGATCTTATCGTGAAGTAGCTGAATCTATTATATCTCCAGTATCCATATGTGAGCTCACAATTATCTTTCATGGTTCTTGATCATAGAAATGCTACCTTCAGAGTTGAAGGTTGGCACCTCCAGGGTTTGACAACCTAAATAACACATATTCAGAAATAAATCAAGGAAATTTCGTGCATAAAATCAACAATTCGTTGACCAACAATTTTTAAAAGGACAAAAGAATCAATTATGATTAAGCAAATTCAGGTTATTCCATTTAACGTTAGGGTAGCCAGACTGTATTTGCTACTACACTTTATTATAGAACGAGCCAAAGGAAGGCTGGCACTTAATAGTTATCAACCGGTCAGATTTAGAGTTCGTCTTTCAGGTGTTCGAAATGGACTGAAGGTACTTGAAGAGGGTCCGAATGGTAAAGCGGCTGGAGGAAGAATGATTTTAATTACAGATGGAGAAGAAACTGAGCAACCTAACATCGACCGGATATTGACTGAAGATTATAAAAAGGTACGCATGCGCATATTTGGCCACATACAATGTTCAGTAATGAAGACTGTGTGACGAAGGGCGTGCGAATTCAATTAAAGATGCGTTTTGAGTTGCACTTCTATGTCAAGTATTTTTCCAGCCCATCCAAATTTCTCCATATTAAAATCACCAGAGGTCTAACTAAGACACTTACAAGCACTGCACCCACCCCCTTGTGAAAAAGACATTAATCAGCTAGTAATTACGGTTTTACACAAGATTTTGAATTTTTGTCTATTTTGAGAATGAAAGGCATGTAGTCTCTGGAAGTCTTGGATTCAAAATGAATAGACAACCAGCTATTGGAAGGAAAAATCAGTAATGCCTTAAAGTACAGGCAGACAGCAATGTAAGATGCAATCTGCAGGAGCGGATCCCGGATTTTGAGAAAAGGACACCATCGGCCGAAGGCCTACCAGCGAGCGCCAAAGGCGCGAAACCACGGCAGACTTTGGGGTCCTCCTTCAAGAATATTTGAATTCTAGATGCGCTCAGATGTGATTTCCCAGCATCTGGGAAGCATATTTTCCATATCTATTTGCTCATTTTTTCGGAGTAAAAACATCGTTGGTCAGAAAATCGATGGTCATCCAAAGGGGGGGGGGCGTGCGCCGGGTGCCCCCCACCTGGATCCGCGCCTGGTCTGTACATTGTAAGATTGTCCGAATTAGATCATCGTGGGCTAATTTTTCTTTTTTGGGGGGGAGGGGGGCAAAAATGTGGCTGACGTGTTATAAATTTGGGGCTTTTTATACATTTCATGAATATAATCTACCTTTCAGAAAGATATCAAATTCAGTTGACATAAACCTTATTTTAGTCGATATCCAAAGTAAAATAACGAAAACAAATTTCATAACGATATTCTATAGCAAAAGATGCGAAATATCTCAAAACAGTGTAAAATAGTGTAAAAAGAACTTTTTTAAAAAAAAAATGTACAACTGAACAGAATAATATTTATTTGATTGTGATAAGGTAAACATTTCTACTTTAAAGTGCATACCAGCTTGTAATTCATTCCATAGAAAACACGAAATCGATATTTTTTCAAAGATCATTTTAAAATTTCATGTATTTGTATTGTCTAGTAATTAAAATACCTGCTGGTATAATTGAATTTGCAGCTTTTGATTGATTCACAGTTATTGTTAAAAAATCAATAAGAACTATTTTGCACCTTTTCTACTATTTTGGTGGCAAAAATAGGATTTTGGTGTTTTCTATGTGTTTCATATTTGCAAGATATCACCATCAAAAAAGCACTAATTTTCCTACTCTGTACCATGTTCATTCAAAGTAAACACCAATGTTTCCCTGAAAAAATACCTTTGCCCTAATATCATCACCTTTCCCGTCTGCGGGCTAGAACTTTTCAGTGTTAGGGATGTGTTATTTGAGTCTTTTGGTGTAACTACCCTCCTCCAGGGTCTAAAAAATGGAAGACAGTTTTGAACATTCTTTTATTATATTCATAAATTACCTTCATGAATATTCATTCCGCCTATTCGTTGATTTAGTTATCTACCATTACAATACACACGATTGCTGTTGGACCTGAAGCGGATAACAAACTTGAAGACCTTGCTAACTTTACAAATGGAAGACATTTTCACCACGTTGATTCCTCAACAACTCTCTTTGATGTGTTCTCTCAGTTTGGTTTTGAAGATACGGGTAAGAAGTAACAAGTTTACCTTAAAGTATCCTGCACAGCGAACCTGTGGCTGCGGCCCCCTTTTGCTGCCTCCCCTGCTGTACAAAAAAGAGATTGTTCGCTCAGCGGGCATTTAAAGGGGCTTTAAACTAGTATTTCCTTAAACATATTAAAGGCAGTAGGCAGTCGCCCCAAACAGAGTGAGTGTATCCTGTCACTCTAGTTCATGATTGGCCTATTTTGATCATGTGACAATATTTTTGTGAGTGAATTGTGGAATTCAAGGAGAATTTTGCCTTTCTTTACCTATTAATTTGTAATAGTTATGTTCAAAACGTCTTCAGAAGTGCTTTTAATGCAATAAGAGGAGATTTGCAAGAGTTTGCTGATTTTTCAAAGAATATTTTGGGGCGACTGCCTATTGCCTTTAAGGAATATGATCATATCTCTAAATGCAATTGGTGACTGAATTTTGATTGACATTGATTTAAACAGTACCTTAACTCTGACTGGTAGATGATAACTTTGTGAACTCAGTTGTATTCCCAAGATCACACCGGGAGTATTGTGTAGATGTGACAAAGAACAGTCTGAACTCATTGCAACCTACTGTAACTGTGTCTGGGTGCTGTACTAGACAGATGTTTTTGTTAAAATAGGGGGAGGGGCTAGAAGTAAACTAAGTAGGAAGACATTTTACTGTCTGAGGCAAGGTTGTAAAGCCCTTAAAGGCTCGTGACTTTGTACATATTTACCTGTGAAGCTCGGATAAAAGAATTTTACTTTTGTCAAGTGAGTTTTTCAATATATTCGACCACGTACGCTGCAATTACATTTTTCTCTTTGTATGCATCATGCTTTGGAATTCTTTTTCAAAATTCCTAAAAGAAAACACCAAAAGAGAACATATTTATAAATTTAAGGAGAAATATTTATTTTGTCCGTTGATACACAAAGACGTAGGCAGAAGGAGTGCTAATGATTCACAGCGTTGTTAAAGGGATCCAGCAGTCCCCCCCCCCCTCCCAAAGTCCAAAGGAGTATACTGACACCCGTCATTTCCTATGGAGTGATGGGGGTTGATTTTCGCCATTCTTATCCCATTTTTCATCCAGGAAAAGAGAGAATTCCAGATAAGTTGAAACATAATCTCTGCTTTCAACCACAAATTAAAATTCGTTTCTGTTTATTGCACACAAAGACGAGAAAACATTCGGGAATCTCTTTGAACATCGGCGTGCATATATATCATTAGATGAAAATGACTTCTGTTCATATTTACACAACCTGTGCCTCTAAACCGCTTTGTTGTTCTCAATCGCTAGCGTAATGTGCTTTTGTTATTTTTTTTCCAAGCACACCCCTCCGAATGGGTCACTTTTCTGGTGAATCGTGCGAAAAAGATTTGATGTTAATTTTTTTGAAAACATTTTAAGTAACAATTCTGCAATTGATCTTATGCATATGACGTCACAGAACTGAAAGTGCGCACTGCGCTCCAATGGATGCAGGCGCGTGTCATTACAACTTACATCAACAAATGCAGCCAGCTGATTTGTGGACTTGCGGGGTACGCGCGTAAGTCTCCTACGAGCGCGTGCGAAGTCCACGTAAATGCGCGCTCGGTATGCTTCATTGTTTTGCCCAAAGTGACGTCCCGTGACGTCAATGCAAAATATCTATTCTTACTTTACACTTCCTTTCAGTGAGAACTTCATCTGAAATCTTTAGCAGCAGTTTTATTCTACTCCCAAATAAAAACAACATGCAAATAGTAAACGTGGATACATCGATAGAGGGCGACGTTTTGTTTCTGATTGGAGCAGATGATATTGAATCTCTCCTGGTGGAGGTTAGACAGCCCGACGGAAGCATGATAACATTTGCAGATCGTATGATGTACAAACGTATTGATGATTTCGATCTCATCAAAATTACAACCAGAAATGTTATGGTGAGTAAGCAGTTTGAAGCCTTGTTTTTAACGAATTATAACAATAATGAAAAAAGAGAATCAAGGACTTCTTATGACGTACATTTACGCAGCATTTGGAAGAGAGGACAGAAATGTATTCGGGTTCTGAAAATTTGATGATAGAAAAGAAGGTGGGTTGATTCTGGGCTACCCATAACGAAGGAAAGAAAGAAACGGGTATCCGTGAATCCAAGGCGGCCTCTATGTCGCTACCAATATTTCTAGTTTGATATCAGTGAAACGTTATCCTTTACCATAGGCGTAGGAAGCTTTTCGAAACTGGGGGACTGAAGCTTGTTTCGGATCGCCGTCCTGGGGGAGGGGTCTAAGGGGAGGTGGTGTCCTCCTCCCCCATTGGAAAATTTTTGGTATTTGAGGGTCCTCAGATGCAATTTGGTGCAACATTTTGGACAAACTTTAAGGACAATTACTGCAAATTTTTGACATTTCTTACAGAAGTTAAGAGAAAAATAAGGGATTTTTGCTCTTGGATCTTGGGGGCGGAAGCATACTTCAGCCCCCACATTTTTGACGGGGGGCTAAGGCCCCCAAGCCCTCCCCCGCTCCCTACGCCTATGTCCTTCACAAAATTCCCCCTCTCTTTCTCTGCTTAATGGTACGACGCCTCTGCTTGATTTAGAACCATGTAACGTATAATAAAATTCAGTATTCTTTCTCTTTGCCCACCATTTAATCGTATGCTGCACTTGTTTGAGATAAATTGTTTGTATTTAGGGTACCAAAACATTTCGAAAAATGAGAAATTATTAAACAAGAGTATAGTTACACGAATGCAGAAGAGTCTACCGAATTAACATCAAAATCCCATTAATCATGGAAAGCTTATAATGGTTATACGTTGTATTTTTAAGCCGAGTGTGTTTGCTGTGGGCTTTTAACTTGGTAATGATTTAACGAATTAAGAGAAAAACATGTTGTCGAGATGGAACAAACACAAGTTTCGTGAAGTGTTGGGCAAAATGATCCTACAGCAAACATTCAAGACTAAAGAAAAAAAGAGAAAACCTCGATGTTTTTATTCTCCCTGTCACCCGTCAGATTCGTAGAATAAACCTATAACTTTCAAGGTACAAGGATAAAATTGAAATTTTCTGCCACCAACAAAGTTTCTTTGAGTCCAGTCAATATACTCACTAAAATCTTATTCTACCCACCGATAACAAAATGAACAAAGTATCAGACAATGAAATTTTAAGCACAAAATAGTTGTTTTTTTCTTCACAAATCAGCTCTTTTCAATAAAAATTCCTATCAAGATGGGGATTTTATCAGTTGAAACAAAACTCTTTATTTTTTGAGCAATTGTCAAACTTTTTGTAACAAAATGCGGTAGGCTATTAATCCCATTGAGAATCCACCACCTTAAAGTTTTTCTCACGCAAAAATTCGGAACAGTATATTTCCTTTCTTTCAGTATGGAACTTGGACCATCTTGACAAGTAACCTGGACACTCAAGTTAAAAATGTCAGTGTTGTTGTAGAGGGCGGTGTTTCTAGAACAACGCCAATTATAACAGTGGAAGCAAGATGGGCAGTTGGCGAGATGACTCCCCCAAATGAACAAACGTTATTTGTAACTGTGTCCAGAGGTAAGAAAGTTGTTCTTGTAGACTAGTTTTGTACTGCACTTAAGTTGGAACGGAATGTATCAGCACACTTCTTAAAGAACTCTAAAAACTGGACAAAGTTAAAGTGAGGTTCGTGTATTTAAATATACCTTGTCAACATGCCCACATGGGGCCTACATGGGATTTATGTGGGTATTGCGGGCTTTAAATGAGCATGGGAAATTTCTCACATGTGGGCCCACAAGAGCACTGCGGCCACATCTTCATTGGTCCCACATGGACAAGTTTTCCCATGTGGGTCTCACAAGGGCATCGTGGAGCACCTAGACGTTTGCCCATGCGGATCCCTGGTGTGGGACGTTGTCAGGAACATTTGTGGTACTGTACAGCAAATCAGACCAAAAGTTGTTCTTAAAGGCAGGACCCATCGCTTCAAACAGCATTCATAGTAACATAATCAAATTTGGGATTAGCCAACGTCTTCTGATTGGCATGTGAAGGTCAAAAAATTAAGTATACATCCAAATGTGGGGAGACCACTAGCTAGATGACATGCGCAGATCACGGAGATGTACCGTACATTGCGCAGAGTGTGCGAGAGACAAAATACTCAGAACGTAAACCGAATACTTTGGAAGGACTGGTATGCCATTGTCTTCAGTGGAAGATCAATGGAAACGTGGGAGTATCTTAAAAGAACACTTGTGATTGGAGGAGAGTCTTAAAATAAAATTACAAATTAGACTGCCTAAAATGGTCAATTAATACTTTCCTATAGTTTTGCCTGTAGGTTTAAAGTTCAGATAAAGCATTTGAGCTCGAAGACAGAATTGACTGACGCAAGAATCTTCCACAGCATTTGCAACAGCCTCAGGCGAAAAGATTGCTAACATTTCATACCCCACTTCTACAATGGAATATTAGGCTTTTGAAAACAACTTCTTTAGCTCATTTAGTTCACAATGGGAGAACTTCGATCCATTGGGACGAGGAAATAAGTCCTTGATTATCTTTAACTTACGACTTAGCGACGGTGAAACGTCATTCACCTTTTTTCAACACCAATGTATTCTAATGTACAGGCTACGTTCCGGTGGGAGGGGCCACCGTTAATGTTACTATATCACACGATGATGGGGAAGTGGAGACACGTCTATGGGACGACGGAGTAGGGGCGGACGTAATGGCGAATGACGGTATATATTCACGATATATTACCACATTCGACGGCCCTGGCAGATATGGAGCAAAGGTTTGTTCAGCTTTGTTCACGTTTAGAGTGTATGGAATGGGAAGATCAGTAAACGCAAAGGAAAAGATACTAGTTGAACCTTTAGCCAGTTTTTGGGAATAGGTGGTTCCGACCATGAAGTAGCTACGAACCCCCCTCCCCAACCACTTTTCCAGTGAATAATCCTAGCTGTGGGTGTAACGGAAACCACTTGAAAGAGGCATTTAATGTCATGAGGATCTAGAAACAGTAGAATTTGAAAACAAAATTTATAAAATTGTTAAAAGAACTTGGGTCCACTGAATGGGCTGGAGTGGGTTTCCCCGAACCATTAAGCACCCGGGGGTACAAGCATGTTTCCCTCTCCTTGACTTGACGAGAAAACAATTATTCAGGCTTGATTGATTATTAACTTTTTGAAGTTTGGCTGTTGGGACTCTTAAGAAGAAAGTAAAGGCCAACGTGAGCTGGCATATGGGAGGTCTGTATGGAATGAAATGGTCTCACCAAGATGCAGTGATTTAAGTTTTCAAGAACTGCGTTAGCGTCATAGGGCTTTGGGCTGCACCCCCCCCCCCCGGACTCGGAGAGACATTTCTCATGCAGACTTTTGAAACACATGCAACATAGCCCTTTTCTTTGGCAAGACATGTTATTCTCGGGTAAAACTGGCTCAGCCTCTAACAGGGGTGGCACCAGAGGGGTGGACAGGGGGGCATGGCCCGCCCCACTTGGGGAAGGCTGGCCCCCGTCTGGGAAATCTTCCACTTTCGTCGGGGAGCTTACTCCGTACACGATATAATATGTAATACCAACGACCTTCAGTCGCCCCGACGACCTGCTTGATTTTGTTCATAGAAAAGGCAGATTTTTCAATGAAGACACCACATTTTCCACTTTTCCTTGAAAAAAGAACTTTTTCAAATTTTCTTCAATAACACACCCAAATTTTCAATTTTTTGCAAAAAAAAGGTCAAAATTTTTCGACGGGCGACGAAAAGTTTACGTTTGCTGCCCTTTTGGCAACTCATCCTCTTTGTCGAGGCATGGGGTTGCTGCCCCCTCCGTCGGGGAACTTTGCCCCCCTATCGGGCAAATCCTGACGCCACCCCTGGCCACTAAATAAAAATGTCCGTACTCCTATGATTTTTCAATACATTCGACAACACATAGAAAGGTATATACATAGTAACAAATTAAGTAATATCCTGCTTCGAATCAGGTCACGGTTGCAATAAATATTCATAATTGCATTTCAGGTTGTCGTGTCTGGAACTCCCAGAATAACCAAAATCTTAGTTGGAAGGCGGCTGGGGTCCACCGCTCCATCAAACATTGTAAGCCAGAGCAGAGGTGGCAACATCGATGAAGAAACAGGCGCTTTTCAACGAGTTGCAGACGCAGGCAGCTTCAAATGTTTGAGTAACATCACCTGCGGAGGTAACCAAAGCCACCCATTGTGACATGATATTTTTTGTAACACAGCACTGATTAAGCAGGCGCAGCTGTTAGTGTGTCTCATCTGGTGACGTAGCTCCTTGGCGAGTAGAACCCCTTGGCGAGTAGAACCCCTATGGGGTAGTGTTAAGGTTTTGTCCTGTGGCATCCAGCCGAAAGGACTTACAGAGAATTAGGATTTTATAGGTAGCCTATGTAAAAGGAGGTGGTTGATTGAGGAAATCTTTATGGTAATAATTGTGCAGCCTTCTCATATCAAACAAGGTCAAATATTTCTGCAAGTAGAGCGTGTGAGGCAGGATGGTTGGGGTAGGGGTCAAAAGGGAATTGGTAAGAAAAGAGAGAAGCTTTTTCATAAGGCTATTTTATCTCTTGCCTGTATGACGTCATAGCTGAGTGACAAAGTATCAGTCTCTGGCTGCAGGGGGCCAGTCTTCAAATATAAGCGACTCTAAATAGCTACTTGCAGGATGGGAGCAAGGGTTGGTTCCCTATGATGAAAATGACGTGATGGATCGTCTTCTCTTAATTCTACGTTTTAGTTTGGACTTTCTTTTTGTATTTTCTCATGTATTTTTAGAAATGTTAATCCCACTACTGTACGGACCGGCAAAGGTTACAGATCTGAGAGTGGAGAACATTGATCTAAAGAAAATGTCGGTTGATTTGGTATTTACAGCACCTGGTGGCGATCTGATGGACGGGCAAGGTATGAAACACTATATTCACTTCCAATACATTCTATATTATGAAAGAAGAATGTATCTCTAAATTATAAGCGTACTCGTAAGGGCAAGGGAGCAGAAAGCAGCCCATTTGTCGTGCAAGTAGTATTAGGGCTGTATTAAGAGGAGAAATGGTCATTTTGAACAAATTCATGAATTACAAAATCAATGAATTTTGGGCAAAACGGATCAGCTAGCAAAATAATTCCGCCTACCCAGGATATAATAAAATTAACTTCTTAGAAAAATGTTGCTAGTAAAGTTATTGCGCATTTTACTGACTTTGTCACTATACGGCCCACCAGTTCAAAATACTTGACTTAAGTTTTTGTCAGCATTTTCGCAACATGCAACATGGTACGTATGAAATTAAAATTGTATTAGCTTCCATTTTCCATTCAACAAGTGAATTTAACTTAACAGCCTTAAAAGGAGAATGGGCAAACAAAGCAAAGACAATCAAATGAAAACAAATAGAAAACAAAAAATATTAAACTTAAAACAATACATACTACTTCCAGAAGCGGAACATGCTAAATTAATCAGATCCGTGACCTGAGGGATCATGTTTTCAGCAACAACAGCCCCTCCATCTTATCCCCTGAACCCAAAGGTAACTGCCCTTATCATACGAATGGCAGAAGAATAGATTACATTCAGCTTACAAAACGTCGTGCACAAGTATTTCACTTACTGGTACGTTGTATTTGGACCATTTGTAATAGGATAAAGAACTGATGTGTCCCCGGTCGCACGGAGGTTTTGACTCTGTACCACACCCATCCACCCAGCCTGAGTTGCAGTGGAGTAGCGAGACATTTTTTGTGGGGGGCAAAAGCAAAAATTTCCGACAGATTATTATCTGGGGACCTTTTTTTTTTTTTTTTTTGCTTTCCGGGCCAATTTGAGACACCAAACTTTGATTTTCACGTTGACATTTCGATGTGTTATTATCTGGGGACTTTTTTTTTTTTTGCTTTCCGGGCAATTTGAGACACCAAACTTTGATTTTCACGTTGACATTTTGATGTGTTATTATCTGGGGACCTTTTTTTGTTTTTTTGCTTTCCGGGCAATTTGAGACCGAATTTTGATTTTCACGTTGACATTTCGATGTGTAATTCTGCTTAAAAACATAACCAGTGTTGTAAGTGTTTCAAATGAATTTTTTTTAATTTATTTCCGACAGACACTAGAAATTTCCGACAGAGGCCTTCAAAGGCTTTGTGGGGGGGGGACCCCCTCTGGCTACGCCACTGTTGAGTTGCTTACGTAGCAGGCTGTACGGCATATTCCTTGTTCAGTCAATCCCTAACGCCTGCCCAAGTCATCACGGGAACAAATTCTTTTAGATATTCATAGTAATATCTGGCCCAAGACTGCTTGACTGTTAGTGAATATTCAAAAGAATGCAACATCTGATCCGCATGCAGTAGCCTATGTCACCCACAGAGTTGGTATCTCAGTGTAATACCCGCTCCCTGGTTGCCTACGTAGCGCATATTCCTTGTTCAGTCATATCCCTAACTGCTAGAGTCCGCTCCGCGGTGGTAACTCCCTGGTAATACCAATGCACAGGTGGTTTTGCAACACAATAATGATCGGACTGCTCGAGTTTCAGTCTAGGTTTTCAGTTTTACGACTACCGGAGTACACACATTCACTCCAAAACAATAGCATGAATAATGGGAGAGTACAAGAATAATTAAGTCATATTATTACGGAAGCCGAGAACATCGTGGTGGTGTGAAATCTGAAATGCCAGTTTTCCACCCCTTTCTTCGGTAAACATGGGAAGGAGAAATCAAGATACGATTTAACCATTATCCATCGATAATGTGGAGTGGAGAAAACCAAAGTTAGTGAGGGGGTAATTCAAGAAGGACCACTTCACAGTGTCTATTTTCGAACACCCTGCCCATAAATGGACGCGCCCGCACATGACACGGATTGGCGCTGTATAACTTTGGTTATATTATTACCAACGTGGGATGATCCCACCGTGGTACGGAGAAATCGTCGACGAGCGAGCTAGCTATGTTACTTTAATTGAAAAGAGGATCGATGGACATAGTCCATTTATGGACAGTGTTAGAAAATAGACACTGTGTAATGGTCCTTTCTTGAAGTACCCCCTCACTAACTTCGATTTTACTCCACTCCACATTATCAGTGCATAATGGTAAGGTGAAATCGTATCTTGATTTCTCCTTCTCATATTTACCGAGGAAAGGGGTGGGAAAACTGGCGTGTCAGATTTCACACCACCGCGATGTTCTCGGCTTCCGTATATTATGGTAATGAAGTTTGCGTCCAAAACTGGACGCAGTCTTCTTCGCTTGAGCGGACGTAGCCTAGGGTATCTAGGCCTAGTTCTCACGTACACTTTGATCCCTTTGAAGCCCAAAGCTACCCAAATACTAGGTCATCAGACTGCGGACTAGGACGGTCGGTGTTTGGGAAGCCTTGAAGAGGGGCTGAGCAAAGAGCACGCTCCGAGGGAAGGTGTTGAGAGGCTTTTGAGGCTTAGTTAAGACATGGAAGTACTACCTCGGAACTTTCATGCAAGGCCGTACGGGACTGTTTTTCTCAGGGAGTGCGGTGATTTTTGCCCGACTCCAGACCTAATTTAACTGCCCAATATTCCACCCGACTGAAACAAAATATCTGCCCGATTTAGTCAGGTGTCTGTTATTCTGGGGGCGGCCGCCCCCAGCCGTACGGTCATGCTTCCATGGTTAAGAGGAAAAACAAATAATATGCTGTAAATTGGTAAATAAAAAACACTCTACCTGACCAAAACTTTCTATCATCCTGTATTATTCTTATAGCTCATAGTGAAACTACTTTCTTTATTTTGTAGCTACCAGTTACATTATACGGTGGGCAAGATCCTTCAACGAATTGCATGAAAACTTTCATGCGAACCCTGAGATTGAGAGAAGGGCTGTTCCTAATGCCGTTTATTACTCGACAACCAGCGCGAATATTTCACCTCAAATGGCCAGAGAGAGGGAGGCATTTACCGTTATTCTGCCAGAATTAGGTTGGTATACATCAAAGCTTATATCTAATGAAACCATTTAAATGCAAGTGTAAGCCCATAGCCTTGTTATTCGTATGTTGTCGCAACCTTTCCTTAGATGGAGGCTAATCCTGTGCAGTCACACCTCTTAAAAAGTCTACCACTTCGATTAAATTTTCCCTTTTCATACGAGGAACCGTGTTCAATGACAGTGTTTTTTGCAATGTGTAAAAACTAAGATTGATGGCGTCGTTTTGTGTTGATTGCAAAGAGAACTTAAATTTGATGGATTTTACCGCGGCAGATGAATACGGCGTTCGCACGGTACTGGTACCATATTCACTATAATAATTATAAAGTTGGGGAAAAAATTCACGAACCTTGGGCACGTATGTGAAAACACTGAAATTGGGTGAAGTTTACCCAACAATTGGTGATTTATAAACATCCTATTTATAATTATGTAATCTCACATTTTTATACTGGGTTTTAATAAACTTGAAACTTCTATGGGTATAAACCGATAGTCTGGTTACCACTAACTGGGTGTTCAGCGTCTCCGTAAATCCATAAATCAACAATAATTATGCAAACTTTGATCAATTTCAGTATTTTCACATACATAACCAGTGTTGGTGACAATTTTACCCAACTGTTTGAAGGGAGTAGATTTTGCCTCAGTTGAACCCTTGAAGAGTGTGATACTGTACAACACAAAGCTACCCTAGAGGGTGATAAGTTGCACTCTGCTATGTGTTTGCAGTGTCCTCTACCAGCCATGGAGAGATGGAAATTCTACTGCACCATATATATATATGTATATATATATAGTTATAGTTATAGTTATAGTTATAGTTATATAGTTATATAGTTATATAGTTATATAGTTATAGTTATAGTTATAAATGCTTGATGAACAATCCTTCCCTTATGAAACAATGCTAAGTATTTAAAGTGCCTTTTTATTTTGCCTCCGAAGGTGATTTCAGTTACGTCTTCGCATTAACAGCAACCGATCAGTATGGTGTTGTTAGTCCAATTTCTAATTTCGCTTCCGTATCTGCTAAACACCCCCCAGCACTGCTGGAACCGGTGACGCAACCAATGGCTTCTCAGGCTCCTGACACCATGCCTGACACCATGGCCACGACATTGTTACCTAGTGTAGGGACCGCCCTCAATACAAGTAGCGAAAATGACACTTTTCCCTGGTATTTTATCTTGATTGCTCTGTTGGCTCTCATCCTGTTTCTAATCTTCCTCTTGCTTTTCGTCTGGAGGAGGAAGACAACTAAAGAAACGGATGAATCAACAATTCTACCACCCGCCTCCCCTCGAAGCCCTGTGGAAAATGCTTTCAACAACCCCGGGAGCCATTCTACAGTCTCATCCAGCGTAAGATACTCACGGTCTCCTGTTGGCGATACAAACGACTACAGCTCCGTTATTGCAAACCCTGAGTATGAATACGCAGATGTTTCATCTGCATCTGCAGGTATCAAGAACAGTCATTCGCCAAGTTATGAATATGCATCAGGTGTACCTGCTACACAAGCTTACGCTGTGACGTCAGCCAAAATTGCAAGTCCTCCGACCAGCTATGCTTTTGCCTCGGGTATACCGTCGCCGGCGTACGGGGTGTCGTCATCTAAGCTAAGACGAAATCCTTCTCAGGACCGGGGTGAGAAAAACAATGTGGGGTTCGGCTCGTCAGTTCATGGGGATGACGTCAACTCAGCTTATGAATTTGTAAGACGGGGTCCTCACGATGGTAGATCAAACCAGTATCTACGTCATTCAGCTATCATTAGTAAATCCTACAAGCCTCAAGATGAAACAGGGGTAAAAAGGGCAAGTATAGCTGGGACCAACTGGAAGGAGGCAGGGGGGAGTAACTATAACCTTTTCGGAGTTCAGCCGCAAAAAGATGAAACCAAGAAAGCGTCCATTAAGTCAAGGGGACAAAAGGCTTCGAAGGGTAAACTTCCTCCTCTTTGAGTCATAAAGGCTGTTGAGGTAGGTGATCAGACTTGCAATGAGTATGTAAGCCTAATCATGCTCACGTTTTGGCACTGTTGTTGGTATTCGTACTCGTAAGAATAGCTGTTTACTCGTACTCACAGTTTTTCAAAGTTACGTTTAACACTAAAATACGGTAAAGTGTTACAAATAAAATTTCATTATCGCAATGCAATAATTAGACACGTGTTTGTGCAAATTGGTTTTAATCGACCACCTGAAGAAGAGTCTAAGCTGAAATCAAGTTTTGATATGTTAAACGAGTACTTATTCTAAGCATTCTGGTGAAATTTGCATTGAAACCCGATTTGTGGTTCTCAAAATATTAGCAGTTTAAATTTGTGACATTTTCAACACAAAGTGAACTTGAAGCAAGCACATATGACGTCATAGACTCACATTAATGCGCAGTCTTTTGTTTTTCTTCAAACTTTACAACCAATTTTCTCCTCCGCAAATCCCAAGTTACCGGAATGTGATTGCATGAGAGTCATGAGAATTTTACAAACTTCACGTTCCCCATCGGGTGCTCCTATCTCTATTAACTTCAAGGCCAGCACAGCAGACTGAAAAAACAAAGGAAAAAGCATTTCTCATCAATGTGAGGAAGGGATATAACCCCTGCTTGCCTCAAGCTCACTTTGGGTCGCAAATGTAGTAACTTTTTTACTGATATCTCGAGTACTACATTGAATGGAAGTTTCACCAAATTGCGTAGATTTAGTTCTTCTTTCACATATGAAAATTAATTTTCGCTTAAACGCTACCTTAACCTAAAGCTTGGTGTCCCATCGGGGACGTATAGCTCCTCCGGAGCAGAACTTCTTTCAGAGTTATGCTTGGTTTTCTGCCCTCGGCTTCGGTTGTGGGGATGTACTAAACGTAATAACATAACTGCAGAGGCAGTATGATTGTCATGAGAAAAAGTTCAAGTGTGGTGTCCATGGGTATACGAAAACGAGTAAAACGACACACAATTGGGTATTAGCAATGTTGTGCAAAATATACACTTTCATCTGATCATTATGTGCAGTAGCGGCTGTAAAGTTTTGAAAATAGGTAAGGAGGCAAATAGGAGCACGAAAAATTGTTGGAGCAACAACATGGAAATGGAATGAACCAAAGGCTCTGAAGGAGGTGCCGCTGGATAGAGAATCGTCCCCTCCCCCTTCATCGTGGTTTGAAAGGTCCGCCTTCACACCCTGGTGGGTTAAGGGTGGGGAACTGGGGCCGGGGAGAAGCCCTAGAAACTTTTGGGCTTTATTTTCAAAATTATGGGCATTACGGAGGATGAAGTATTCCACTGTCTTTGATGTGTACTAACAGACCACCACCAAAATCACGATTTGGACACTTTTCTTTTTAATAGCTTCTCTCGGACTAACAGTCGTTCGAGTTGATAATGTAGCGGAAATGTGAATATGAATAAGGTATTATGACCAGGCGCGGATCCAGAAATTTTGAGGGGGGGGGGGCCCAAGGTGGAAAATCTCATGTGCACCGAAGGTGCACCACGAGCGCGAAGCGCGAGTTCCTACGCGTGGGATCCAGGGGTCCAGGGGGCGAAGCCCCCGGGAGCTCTCGCAATATTGCATTTTAAGAGCACAGAAATCGACCTCCAGTTCTTATGTCAGTGAGATTTTATACCTTTTCATGTTTCATGGAATTTGATGTGTATGGTTCAGTATAAGTTACTATATGTACCTGCAGAAGTTCCGGAGAATATAAGTTATCTTGAAACTTACACGCCAACATTATGAGCCCTTGTAGGTAACTTGAGATGATTTTTGCCATAATGAGTGTTTGATTTTCGTTATACGGTATTCGGGTTTAGGACGCTACATGAAACAATTGCGCGCGAAGCGCGCCGAAAATGTGAATTTACATTTAAAACCATTGCTATGACTAACGGTGTCAATTCCCTTTATGTGTGTATATCAATTAGAAGGTGGGTTCGATACTAAGTTTTCAGTTCTCATAAGAAGAGGAGGGTGAAAAAATGAATATCAGTCGCTTTACATCCTTACAATACTGGCTCCTCTGAAATCACGTTTATGCACACGAATAATTGGCTTATGGCAGAACCCCACCGATGAGTAATGCGAAAACGTTTGGGACCTTATTGATAGTAAAAGGAGCAATTCAAGGCTTAAAAGTGCGCAGATCAAGCGAAAATCAAGAAATATTGAGATGACTTTGCAAAAATCGTGAAAGATTTCAAATGATTTTTGGTAAAAAGTGATAAGAATAAATCAATCACTCAATAAAAAAGTACCTCTCTCCGTGAGCGTAAACAATTGCGCGCGAAGCGCGCCGAAAATTTTCGGTATAGAGCCTCCCGGGAGCTCTGCATTAATTGTACACTGAAAATGGGGACCAACAGGACTCTCACAACCTTACATCCATATGGGAGGAGAGATGATATATCACCTTCTTTATGGATTTCTAAAGGTTATACCCTTCAGAAATCTATGACCGATGGTGCCGGCGGGAGTTGGTGATTGGGGGAACCGCAGATAACTGCTAAACCGTGCCTTTTAGGCAGTGGGATTTTGTATACGCTATATACAAGAGTGGGAGAACCTTTTCTTGTTAGTACATGAGAGTGCAATCCCAGGAAGGGGTTTACCCTACCCTTTGAGAAATTTTTGTTAATTTAAGGGGGCCTATATGCAAAATGGTGGTATCTTTGGGTCATTCTAAAGTGATTGTATGTTTAAAATATGTCCAAAATTTAGTGAATTCTAACTTTTGTTCGGGTGAAAAAGAGGAGTAAGAGACGGTTAATATATTGTCTTCAAACCTCCTTAAGTCCCAGGAAAAATCATGGGCGTGGATCCATCTCCAAAAGTGGGGGGAGGGACTTTTTCACATTTGTGAATCGCCGTCCTGGTGGAAGAAGCAGTGGTGGTAACCAGAATTTGCGTCACGGGGAGACAATAAGTTTTGTAATCGTCGGCATGGGGGAGGGGTCTAATGGAAATTTTTCTGGAACTGAATACCCTCAGATGCGATTTGGTGCAACAAAAGTGTAGGATTTTTAGGTTATTTTTCCTCTCAAAATTTCGTTTTCCTAGGCATAATTGCAGTCTGTTCCATCATTTTTGAAAAAGTGAGGGGGACTTTTTGACGATGTCCCTCCCTAAAAGTGAGGGGGACGCGTGCCCCCGTCCCCCAATGATCCACGCCCATGGGAAAATTGTACCCGCAATTATACCTGGGTGGAGTACACAGAAACATTCTTGGACTATAATAAAATTTTTCCTTTACATTTTAAAAGGATATCCAAGGTTGACAGAGAACAGTATAGAACCTCCCGGAAGCTCTGAATTAGTTACAGTACACAAAAGAGGGACCAACGGGATTCTCACTACCGGAAATCCATGTGGGAGGAGATATGATATATCACATTCTTTTTAGGTATAGCAAGAGGGATGGTGGACAGGCAAAATTCGTTTCAGAAAGATTTTCGTCGTTGTTGAACGTCGCGGTAAAATGTTTGGAAAATAAGCAACGGCAATTACGTACTTTCAATCTTTCAAATCATGTGGTAGACTAGATTAGTCAAAGATAATTGAAAAAGTTAATGATGAGAGCCCTACAGAGGAGATGCACTTTTTACAAAAATGTTTGCATTGGAATAACTTCTTGCGTCATAGCTTTGTCAATGGTATATAAAATCGGGTGTAAACCCTGTCGTATGCGCGCGAAGCGCGCCGAAATTTTGAGTAAAATATTAGTCCATGACAAAACCTGCATTCAGAAGCTGCATCGGACACTTTCACTTTCCCACCAACCTATGCTATTCAGAAACGAATTTTCTGACTGAGAATTCTTAAAAAGCACTTTTGCTCCTTTGTTCCTCCGTGAGTTACCGAAAGCTATTGATAATAAGGACAACTCTGACACAAGGCTTGACGCTAGCGGAGCGTGCGAAAATTTGGAATTTGTCAAGAATTTTCAAAACCTATGACAGTTTGAGAACAGTTTGTGAAAGAAAATGGTTAGAAAAATAAACCAATCATCAAAAATACATCTCACCCTACACCCTCCACAGAAATCTGTAGCTTAAATGACTTTTGGGGCCATTACAAAAATTTTCAAGAATCGATGGGGAGGGGGACACACATCACCCATTGCCCACTGTGCCGACGCCACTGTCTGTAGCTTGAAAGCCTTTTAAGTTCATTTTAAAACTTCAGACAGTTTCGAAATCGAACAGGATATGCACGCCGCTACTTTGCCTGCAACAGCTGATGCCACTGTGCACAATATCACGTCACCTGACAGCTTGTCTTCTGCATTCATTCTGCAAGGTCTGTATGGCGAAAACTTTGCCTCTCAATCCCTCTAGATTACCAAAAATTTCACTCTTAAACGTAAAATTGTTACTACATTTCAGAACAGCTAGCCGGGCCCATACTGCATATGTCACGATGTTTACTTATTTAGATCTTAAGTCAAGGATCATTACTCAGCTATTCACCTGTTTTCGAACATTTTAGCTCTCCTTTCGTCGCCAACCTTTGAAAGATATCTAAAGAGATAATCCAGCTATAGCTCCACCCAACCCCTACAGAAATATGTACTTTGAACACGTTCTTAGACACTTTTATTCATTTTTTGCTCTTAATTTTTCTTTCTCCTTTTCTTTTTTTTCTTTTTCTTCCTTTTTTCTCCTTTCGTTTTTTTTTTTTCGTGGCGAGTGGGGGGGGGGGGCCGGGCCCCCCAGGCCCCCCCCTGGATCCGCGCCTGATTATGACAAGGGTCTTAAAGAGGCTTTAGAACAGTAATATCACACAAGATGCCCTACAGGAAGTATGCTTAATAATGCAAAGTACCAGTGGATCCCCAGGAAGCGCATTTTAGTAATCTATAGAGTGTAATACATTACCGTTATCTGGGGGCTGTTTCTGATACTACTGATAAAACGCTCAGCTCTATATAGTTTTGATAAGCAATACGATATTTAGTTGGGGAGGTGGTAAGTGGGAAAGCAGAAAATTTGGGGAAAGGAGAAAATGTCCCCATAAACCCCTTAGCGACGCCGCTAACCGTGAGTCTTTACTGTTAAACAAAATGTAAGCTAATAATTTTAGCCAATTTGATCTCTATTTTATTTTTAAGACTAAATTTTTGTCAATTCTTATAATCATTTTTACTGTTTCAGGGGAAGATGTTTGGCAAATTTATGTAAGTTACTGACGACAACAATGACGTGAAAATATTAGAAAAAATAAAACTTTTCAACTGCAGATCTTTAACAGAAATAGAGTTTAAGTTGAAGGGTTGCGTCCTTGAATTATGAATCCTTAGTATGGAGCAAATATGGGGATCAATATGAAGATTATATGCTATTTCATTTGAATTTAATGTAAAAACAGGTTTCATTTTTACAAAATTTTATTTTCTATTTTCTCATTTTTATCAAAAATAGTCTATTTGCTTGCTTGTTCCCAGTATACATCTGTACACACTTTTGTGTGACAGTTTCTTTCATTTGACAAAATTTCACTTATACATTTTTATAAAAATTAAAGTCTGTGCAAAAGTTAATAACTCTCCAGTCTTTTTTGGATTTTTTTGTTTGTTTTGTATAAGGATACTAGGTTAAATTTGATCTCCGTGTCATTTTGTACACCGGTGCTGGTACACTCGACGCAATGGTTAAAATCTCACACCTCATGAATATGAGACGCACAATATCCCCCTTATCCTCTTCCTCATTCTTCCTCCCCCATCCTCTCCTTACGGAAGCCGAAAACATCGCAGTGGTGTGAAATCTGACATGCCAGTTTTCCCACCCCTTTCTTTGGTTAACATGGGAAGGAGAAATCAAGATACGCTTTCTCCTTACTATTATCCACCGATAATGTGGAGTGGAGAAAACCAAAGTTAGTGAGGGGGTACTTCAAGAAAGGACCCCTTCACAGTGTCTATTTTCGAACACCCTGTCCATAAATGGACGCGCCCGCACATCACACGGATTGGCGCTATATAACTTTGGTTATATTATTACCAACGTGCGATGATCCCACCGTGGTACGGAGAAATCGTCGACGAGCGAGCTAGCTATGTTACTTAAACTGAAAAGAGGATCGATGGACATAGTCCATTTATGGACAGGTTATTCGAAAATAGACACTGTGTAATGGTCCTTTCTTGAAGTACCCCCTCACTAACTTTGGTTTTCTCCACTCCACTTTATCGGTGGATAATGGTAAGGAGAAATCGTATCTTGATTTCTCCTTCCCATATTTACCGAAGAAAGGGGTGGGAAAACTGACATGTCTGATTTCACACCACCGCGATGTTCTCGGCTTCTGTATCTCCTTCACAAAAGTGCATTCGCAGTTGAAATCCTTGCTTTGAACAGAACTTCGTCCTTCGGGCCTGATGTATGGCGAAGCCAGACACAGGGAGGGGGATGTTGATCGAGACTGATAATTTTTTAGGACCAACTGTTACAAAGGCGTCATTCCCAATTGGAGAGAGGGACATTAAAGATTAACTGACAGGTCATTTTTTCACTGGATGGAAAGGGCGGGCATGCCTTCACGCACGCATACCCATATATACGTACCTGAGGCTCACATTAACATTCTGTCTTCATCCGAATCATGCTAAAAGATGGCTGGATGTACAAAATCCTGCAATACTCAACTAGCCAAACAGGGACAATTTTACTTAGTAATTTTATCGTCGACATAATGCTTCCATTCACTGAATTTCAATTCCCCCTCCACTTTTGAATATGCCTTCATTGGCGTTCACATTTCCATACTTTTACAGAACGTTTGCTTCAAGGGTCTTTTATAGCCCCCGCTTCCAAATACACGTTCGCAGTTCTCTAAGTCTAATTTCTTAAACATAAAAAAAGAAAGAAAAGAAACAAAAAGCATCAAACCAACACTTATGTCGCAAGATCTGACGAAAATGTGGTTACAAAGTGAACGTTTCCTTCCAAACCCGCCTTCCCTGTCGCCCTCTTCATCCCCTCATTGCTATCTTACCAGCACCCATGTCTACTTGTCGAAGCCTCAGGTAGCTGGCCCCTGGTCAGCAAATCAATTTGCCGCACCTGGACCCCCCAAAAAAGATCCAAGGTGGGGTGGGGATAAAGTTTTCAGCTCCAGTATTTTTGCATTTTATAAGGTAACGTTTAACTATTCATATTACTTTTCAGGAGAAAACTTTAACCTGAAAATGATTGGGCTGCAAGCCCCCCCCCCCCCCCTCCTTCCCAGATTCGACGGCCTTGCACACTGCCCACGCTGATGTATCCCGTACACTTACAAATGGAAAATACATCTACAGCCTTGTTCAAAACCATGTTACGACGTATACGCCGATGGTACCCACTTCTATACTCGTATTCGTACTCGGCTGCTGTCCGAGCACCCTCAGTCACTAAGGAGTTTGTTAGTAAAGCACCAAACTTCGAGCTGTAAAGTTGTTGACAAGCGCCCTCACTTCATTCAGAACGTGAACGTTGACTCTCCACAGTAACCGACAGTGGGATACGCAGAAGAGAAACACAACAGTTGGTGCTATACACATTATATGCTTTAAACGACCCTGAAGTAACCACAACACCCTTTTCCCCTATTTCTAGAGTCGACAGCAGTATCAAAACAGAAAAAAAAACACTAAACAGAAGTTCGTGCCTGCTAGGAGAGGAATTTACATCAACTATCAATGACGGTCCTAATAAAGAGTATTAAAACAAGACAAGGAGACAAAGGAAATATCATTTTCTTCAATTTAATGGCAGTTTCCTTTTGCTACTTTCCACATGTGGACATTTACAGTAATGCCCTCAAAACTGCATCTCATGATTTTGCCTTTATTTCCAAATACAATAAAATAATCCTCCATATATGAATGGCTACTGTGCAATTATTTCAATGAGGTGATGAATATACCAAATATTTCTATCAGAAGTGATTTATTATAAATCAATATACACTCTTTACTCTTAAGTCAAATAATTTCCTTTTCTCATGATAAAACCACCTATTTTCAAACTCAACGGTCACAAAGTACAGCTGTCATTTCACTTTTAGGTTCCTGTGTACAATTTGAACAAAACTTAATATTGTGGATACATCCCCAAAAATATTCAGTTTAAAGATGAAATACTCTTTAAACCTTTTATTAGTGACTGTTGTATTGAGATGGTAATTTTGATCTGAGTTTAGCTCATTTATTCACATCAACTCTGACAATCCGCCTGCTATTTCCTACACACTGTACAAATCTGTTTTCAAATGCCTCCATGATATGGCAATTACCTTCATAGTTACAGTACACAATGTGTTTATTCATACAAAAAACAAATACAACATTGGCATTTTGAAAAAAAACAGACAAATCATATTTTTACAGTAAACTATTGCACAAAATAATAATTCGAAAAAAATAATAATGTGATCTTATCACACTCGTTCTGACAGTACAAAAACCTCTTCATTTTGAATATTTTGTCTCAGGGGAAAGAAAATGAATATTTATGATGGCAAATATGCTTGCTCCCATTGGCCTTGTCCCTTTAGGACAATATTGACAAAATAATTATTTAAAATCTCATATTTAAGCATGTTTGCTCTATTAGATTTTTTGCAAAAATAATATTTTTACCCTGATCATCATTCACTTCACAGCCATTTTGGCAGTTATGGCTGAATTAGAGGTGACACAAATATATCAAGGCTCCAGAAGATACAACTGTCAATCCACTACAATATAGGACAAAGGTACTTTGTTTCCTAAAAATGGAAATTATGCAGCCACTTTCAACAGCCAGGCAAAACCTGGGGATGTGGGAGGGGAGGATAGAAAAATAGAAATGGGGAAATGGCAGTAAAAAATGTGAGGGCTACAGTATGCTTTCACCCTGCCCACTTTTCAATGACACAAACCCCCCGTTTTCTTCTCAGTGAAAAGTATCCAACTTTTCAAACATTTGCAATGAATGTTCTACAACAACTGTACAAAATGGATCATCAAAGTGCATCCTTCTCTTCTCGCATTATGTTCATGAAGAAAGTGAAGACATAGATTACAGATGTATCAATGTATCTGTTACTTCTTACAGTGGTCGTTCCTTGTTTCCACAATCAAACAAACCTCAGCCGGCAAATGCAATGTTTCCTGCTGCAATAATACTTATCTTTAGAATATCAATAAAACCTCTGAGTAGCCAACAGGAGGAAGTTACGTCCTCCAACCTGCATACGCTGAATTTTTTTAATGAAGGGGGAGGCCTTCAGTCTGGGGCAAACGATAACTGTAGGGACATATATAGTGTCAAACACTTTTTCTTTCCTTCAATATGGGGGATGTATCCCTCTGTCCCTCCCCCATACTTGCCAGCATTGTCATCTCAGAAAACGGAACATATGAAGCATATGATCCACTGTGCAAGGCAAGCACACAAGCGCTAACCTCAATGGGTGGGGTCCAGGGGGGCCAAACTCCCCTTTTCCTCCCTAAATGTTCACAATATATATATGCTCAATCGCTTAGGTGTATGAAAAGATTGAATTTATTTTTGCCAAGCTGTTGCTTCACGATTTTTCAAATCATTTACATTTTAATACTAAAAGTAAGAAAAACAGAACGTTCTGATTTTTATGGGTTTTAAAGCTCATAAAACTGAACAGTTCCGCTTAAAACAGAACGGTTGGCAAGTATGCTCCCCCTCCTGAATGCAAGCCTGCCTCCCCAGCCTGACACTAGGGGGCTAGGGGTAGCAGTGCCCCTACCAAATTTTCTCCTTCCTCCCCCCCCAAATTAAAGTTATCATTGACCTACTGAATCTTAGAATAGCTCTACCCCTAGAATTTTTCGCCCCTCTGGAGGCTCTCTCCCCCCTTCGGCACCTAATCTCACTACAGGCCTACTGCCTCCTGTCCTAAATGCCTTCCAAAGCACCCATTTTGGATAAGACTAATAACCATGTAACCTTTTGTGGAACACCTCTTGCTTTAGTGTTGTTTATACACCGTAATTAGTATAGTAGTAGTATACTGAACAGTTTGATAACACTCAAGCATACCTTATATCCTAATCACCCTTTTCTGGAGAATCTCTGCAGGTGTATTGCTTTAATTTGATTGGCCAATACATCAAAATACCACCAAGTGTAATAAGGCTAAGGGCAGTATCACTATTGGGCTGGCAATTGTTAGAGACCTTGAAAGAATTCATAGAACTGTAAAAGCATTCAAGTTCAAAACAATATTATAGATATTACAATTAAACATCATTTCTTTAAAAACCCTCATTATAGGTTAGAACATTGTCACATCCCACGAGAAGTAATTCCTAAACAGCAATTGGATTCTACCATCTGTTCTCAAAACTATTCATGACTGTCTTTCTTTCCTTTAATTATTCAACCCAGTTTGTTATCTGTAATAAATCATTATTGATCCATTAAATATTAATTTTTAAACCAACAGGATCAAACGGTTGCCTAGCTTACTCTAAAATATTACCTAAATTACATCAGAATAGATTCTCTGATTTCCATTTACAACAAGTATATATCTTTAATGTTTCTCAACATACATATAGTATGCAAATGTCGACTAAGAACTTGTCTGGAAAGTTGTTTACAATCCAGTGACAAAAAGTTTGTCACATATTTAAACATCACTACACATGAATAAACAACCCTGCACATGAATAAACACCACTAACATGAATAAACATCTGGTGTATGCATGATTACCCAAATTCAGGTGACTGCAGTACTTAACTTTTTAAATATAGATGTTACCACATCATTATCATATTAGAATTTGATTTCAGCAGCATGTTTTACTGTTATATAATTGTAATCAAATGGTTTCTTGCCATGGATTACTTTACCACATTTTGAGGGTAAGTTTCCGAATCTCAAGAACAATGTGCAAATAAAGTACTAAACGAGATGTACCTCCCAAAAAATAACAATGACATAAGACTGTGATGGTACTTTCATTACCAAAATGTACTAGTTTGTCAAAAGCAAATTTATCCCATGCTCCCATGTATCTACCCGGGCTGTGAGCCATGAATGGGGGTGGGGCCCGTGGGATAAGGATTGAATGCTAAAATAGTCAGGAACATCCTCCCACACCAGGGATGTAGCTACGGTGGGCGGCACTGGGCGGTGACACCCAGCACTGGATATTCCCGCCTGCCACTTCAGACAAACACACGTCTCCATGCACACCACAAATCTGCTTACCAAGACCTAAAACTAGCCCTAAATTTACTCCCGGAATCAAAAATGAGGAAAAACTGAAAAATTAATGGCTGAAAAATGGGGTAGATGCCATGGGGTGGGGTGAGGTGCTTTCCCCAGATCAGACAATTACCAGGCACTCAAATTTGGCTAGCTACATCCCTGTCCCACACATTATGCCATCCAAGTCCTTTTAATGTTAGCATAAGCTCAGGAACAAAATTTAGATTTTATTAGCACCGGGATCAGTTTTTCATAGACAAAAGCTTCAGGTTGAGTGGAGGGGAAAAGGAAACCTACCATAACCATTGCTTGCATTAACAGTTTGAAAGACAATATACATATGTTAACTTTGTGCTTCAAAATGTCTTAATTAAACTTCTCTTTGTTACTATAGGATTCACACAAAAACACTAGTACACACATACATAGAATAGTTTCACTGAGATAAACGACATTGTTGGATGTATGTTAAGGTCACTTAACTTGTTGTTTGCAGGAGATATAAGAACTAAAATCCTAGCATATAAAAGGAATGCAAAGTCCTTTGTGAATAATATTCTGGTTGTGAAATTGAAACCAAAACCAAATAAACCACATTGTTTGATGTATTTTAAGGTCTCTTAACTTGTACCTAGTTATTTGCATTAAAGGTCTATTCCAGGAGATCCTCCAGACCCTCCAGACCCCCAGAACCATCTTAGAATAGTTTGCCCTATTTTTTACTTACTGTAAAGTATGATATCCAATCATCCAAGACATTCTGCAGTAAAGTTGGGATAACAACGACCAATCACAAGTTATATTCCATATCATAAAAGAAACATTTCACACTCTCAAACATTCCAATGAACTAACAATTACATAGCTTATTGATACCTCTGAGTGACAATAAATGGAATGCATTCAATTAGGTCTTTATCCATTATTATCCCAGGATAACAAACAAAAGTGTTGACAACTGACAAGGTTCTTGACAGAGACAGTCGATGCTGGCTTCCTCACTTCTTCAGTTTTTGAGACATATAATGGACACACGCTCTGTCATCATGTTCTGAGCCAGCCATCTTTAAGAACATAAGATCCTCCAATCACTACTTAGCCTTCCCAATTCACAAGATGAAAGGACATTAACACAATACCAGAATGCCTCATCCTTCATCCTTGGGAAAACCGTGACGTCAACACCTCTCACTGTGACGTCAACACCTCTCACGTTCAAATTTCTGATTTTCCAGTCTGGATTTAGTCATGCTAGCATTTTCATGAAGCATACTTATTCCTGTGTTCCATTAAAAACCTCTTCAGTTGTTCAAAAGTGACAAACATAACAATATTCCAAGCACCGAGCCTCATAAAATTTGGAAAGAATCTGAAAGAAAGCAGAATAAATGGAGAGTACAGTCAACTGGTAATTGGCTCTACAAAAATTTATTTGTTTTGAATTTACTATATTGGCATAAAAACAACTTCAATTTCTTCTACTAAGCCGAGTTATTTTCTTTTAACACTTATTCTTCGTATTAAAGAAAAACTTACCCTTTGTAAAATGCCATTGGACCACCTTCCCTGAACATCTTAGCCGCACAGTTGAGTGCCCCATTATACTGACCAGGAGCCGAATTCATGAAACGTGTCTTAACGACATCAACAGGTGAAGCGACAACAGTAGTGATGAAACCAGCTCCAAATGCAGACACGAAATGGCAAGGCAAGGCATCAGGTAGAAAGTTATTTGTAAGAATGTACTCTTTGATCATGTCGTAAGATACCAGTTCTGACGCTGTCACTACAGCATTCCTTGTGATGTTGGGTACAGCACCTGCAAAAAGTAGCAGAATAAGATTTAGGGTTTATTAATATAATATTTAAATATATTTATAACCATTTCTATACACAATGCTATCAAGAAACTGAATCGTAATCAATAGTACTGTATACATATTACCCATCATCATTGCTTAAAACTGTTCCAGACAAAATTCCTCCAGGTACGTGGCTTCAGTGGCTCCCCCCCCCCTCCCCCTGACAATTCCCACCGCTGAACAATACCTCCCATGAGAATTGCCTCCGACACAATTTCCCCCGGGACGATTCAAAATTTTCTCCAGAGGGAAAATGTCTGAGGAGTAATCTGAATTGTCCGGTAACGGACTGCAGTTTGTGCTGAGCCAAACTTGGAAGTTACTGTACAGTACCGCATAGCTTCCCACTTAATCCATGAATATTCAGTAGAGAGGCAATTACAAGATGAGGCAATTAGCCCAAGGGTACAAGAATTTGTCCCATATGCCATTAGAAAAATACTTTAAATTCTGACAAAGACGTTTTTGAAGTGAAAAAAGGAAAAGTCTGCATTGGTTTCTGGAAAGTAAAGAATTGCACATTCAATGAGCATGCCCTACTGTATTGTTACAGTGGTTCTTGTTTTCTATTGTATCAATCAATTCATATCCCTTGTGCAATTATTTGATTTAAAAGTCTGATAGATTCTTATCAAGTTTATCGCTAAGGTAATCTTTTGCACAATATAAGAAGATTACACACTATCTTAGTGACATCATAAACTGGAAACCCATTTACTGATCAATCCCTGGCACAGATCTTCCCTTTATCTGTTTACGTATAAACAAATAGGTGTAATCTAGAACATGGGCATTGACTAACAAACAGCTCCCTTCAACTGGTGATTGTTGGACCAGAGAGTTGCCACAGACAACTCTCTGGTTGGACAGAATAAATTTAACCCAATAAAACTAGAAATGTAAGTACAGTATCTTGCTCAACAAACACAGTGCAAGGCAAACAGGGTTAAAAATAGAAGAATCCACCCCAAAGTTACAAAACTGGATTTAAAATAGACTTTAAAAGCATATTAAAGATTCTCAAATGTCTGGCGGGATATATTTTAAGTACTGAAGTAATTGACCCTTGATTTTTATGGGGTTGGCATACTTCACTCATCTCAAACACAAATTGAATGAAAAAAAATAATTGTTGGGACTCTTTCATTGAACCTATTTTGAATAGTGTCAGAAGTTTAAACCTAACTTAAAAAACAGTCTTCTTTATGAATAGCAAACAAATGTTGTACAATTTACAGGACATACGTAGCCCAGGAAAAGAACATCAGTACTGTAAATACTATTTTGAAAGATATTACTATGTTACGAGTACAGTCGCTTTGGAACAGCTTTTGCTGTAACTGTTCTAGAGATCAAACATTTTGTGATAGGATGGAAGTTGGAAGTGTACACATCCAAAAGTGAATGTCAATTACCTTCAATGAGGACGATGGGGGGGGGGGGGGTTGAGTAAATGTTAATTTGCCTCAAATTCTTCACTGCTGAACAACAAGTGAAATTTCTGCCTGAATTTGGGAGGAGCTGC
Source organism: Holothuria leucospilota (assembly GCA_029531755.1). Classification (NCBI taxonomy): domain Eukaryota; kingdom Metazoa; phylum Echinodermata; class Holothuroidea; order Aspidochirotida; family Holothuriidae; genus Holothuria; species Holothuria leucospilota. The sequence goes on from CM055972.1 coordinate 2,969,226, forward strand.
ACTGACCAATGATATTTTTTGGGCAGTTGTCTGCAATCCTCCTCAATCAAACAACTCCTTCCCTCCCACAAGTCAGTTAGAGTGTTAAGGGCGTTATCTATGGTAGTTATATCCATCTACAGGTATTTTACTGTCCTGTCTTCATAAAAGAAGTTTATAGTTTGAGGAAATCATACAACTAGACATCAAACTCAATAGCTGAAAAAACAACTTACTTTTTTGGTCTAATTTGAATTTAATGACAGGAAATATTTCTTCATCTGAAGTTTCTCATCTATATACTTTGTGCAGTAGGACACTTATCAATTCACTTGCGTTACTCTACTATTACTCTAATAAATGTCTGAGGAACGTTCTTCCAAAGAAAACACAGCTGTTTTAATGATGTTGCAATACATGTAAATCTTCAAGGTGAAAATGTTTGCAGCTTTCACAAAGAGATTCATGCTAAGAGAAGAATTGTTAAAATTAATTGTTTACAAGGTGCAAACAAAGTGGAAGGACAAAGAATAGTACAATACGCCCGAAGTACACAAATTTTTACCTTTCCAAAGTCCTCTTTTAACCCCTTCTTCTTTGAATATTGTTTTGTACGCATGGTAAGCCCCAGTGTATCGCTTTGGCTTGGAGGTGTGCATTCCTTGAGCCTGCAAACGGACTTTGACCACATCTGTAGGTTGTGCAATAATAACTGCCAGTCCACCTGAAGTGACGCCTGCAGCGATTCTCGTGTAAATGTTTACACCTTCAAGCCCTATAAGGAAGAAATTAAAATCGTTTTTTTTTTAATGAGAACAGACTTGTGAGAGTATGAAGGGAATAAATGTGATAAAAAAAATTACTTGACTACGATATGTAGAGCTGCCATGAGCAACTGTGTTGGGTTTTGCTTTTCACTGGAAAATGAAAAATTTATGTTAAATTTGGACAAAAAACATGTTTGAATTGAAGAGAGTAATTAATACAGAAGGTACCTTAAGGTACCCCCTGTTAACTTTCTTCATTAAATTATTTGTAGGCCATTTACTTTCATCTCAGAGTACAATACCATATAACAATTAGACAATACCAAAAACATACAGTAATTTGGACCACATTATTCAGTCCTTCAGTCAAACAGGACTAGGGGGTCAATCCCCCTGCAAAAAAAAATTTTTTGCATTTTACTATGTCTCTATACATTCTAACACATCTCCCTGAAAATATATTTTCCCCCTGCAAGCTAATTAACCCCCTACATCAATTGCCTGGCTACAGGCACGTTTGTGAATCATACATACTGTTAGTACCAGATCTACAGTATTTATTCTTTCTTATAAATTCATTCACTAGACATGCCTTCAATGACACTCCTGCTGCTCAAACATATGGTACAGAATGCATATTTGCACAATATCACAAAAGCAATCATTAAATACTGTACATATAGATATATCGTAGGTCCCACACAACTTCAATGTGATATTCATGGATTTTGCAGGTACCTCAAGATATGCCTGTAGCTTGTTAAATGTGAGTTGCCACAAAGTCGGCACGCAATTTACTGCATAGTTTTAAATGACCGAGTCCAATTTAACAAATAAGGGTTCCTGCTGCTACTGTATTCTTTTACCATATTGTAAAGTACTGTACTTATCATAAACTGTCAATTTAAATAATAAAACTTCATGACATAAAATTGTTTAAGTTTCACTGTGATCTGCTACCCCAAATTTTCATTTAATATGTTACTGTTCCTGTGAAAGGAAATGTTTGCATTATTTCATAGGCATTGAAAGTAGAGGAAAAACCCATCCCCCTCCCCCCATCAAAAATGTGGTGGGGCAAAAGTATGCTTGTGCCACACCCCCACCATTCAAGGACGGAAACCTCTTATTTATACCCTGTACATCAAAAATTTTTGGTGTAATTTTCCTTTAAGTTTGCACAATATGTGGCACCAAATTGCATCTTTCCTCCCCAAGAACAACAGTCTGAAACAACATTTAACCCCCTCCCCCAGCTGACAATTTAGCTTATTAAGCTTACAGTATGCACTATTTTAAATCCTTTACCTGTCCAGGCAAGATTTGATCCGCATCTTGATTAAGTACGTTCTATGTAACATGAGAATTAAATTGTGTATTTTCTGCAAGATGCCTGCCCATGGATGTTACTGTGGTGCTACAATATGGAGCAGTAACTAGTGGAATGGACTTAATTGTGAAATTCAAGGAGAATTTCTCCTTACTTTACCTATTGCTTGTAATAGTTATGTTCACAATGCCTTCAGAGTTGCTTGTTATGCAATATGAGGAGATTTGCAAGAGCTTCCTGATTTTTCAATAAAATTTTTGGGGGCGACTGCCTATTGCCTTCAAGTTTACAGTAACTGTTGACATTGTACAAAGGGCAGCATGGTGTCACTATAAACGAACATATTACTCCATGACTTATGGGGTATACTTACCAAGGAAAGCAGAGTAGTACTCTTTAATGTTTTCATATAAACCAATCCTAACTGCACAAAAGCAGAGCTGGCGTTGTAGGCCTGGTGTCAACCCATTGTAAAGCCCACGTGGACCTTCTTCACGTACAATAGTTTTGATTGTTCCAAAAACTCCTCGATATCGAAAATTCTTCTTCTGTTGCCGGGCTTTTGCAAATGAAAATGAGCTTTTGGATGCTGCTGCATTTTCTCCTTGGACCTGTTGAACAAAATGAAAGTTTAATTAGATACTCCCCAGGAAATAATTACACTGTTTTTCAAATACGTTTCAGGTTTTTAAGGGTTTCTTTAGTGGTGCAGGGGTAGAACATTCTGGCAAGGAGTTTCAGAGGAGGGGCTGGGCACCTCCCCTTGTGAAATATTTGTTACAATGTAGGATGGCTTACTGTACATCCAAAATGGTGCACAGTCGTTGTCAAATTTTTGAACCCCTTCCAACAAGAATTTGTAATTTGACAATTTCAAACCCTATAGTTTTGAGAAAATTTCAGCAGGGATTGGGGGAGAGGAAGTTACAGTAGCACCCTAGCCTATGAAAACATCCTCAAAAGTGTATAATCTGTTAACGACAGCCTACAGTAAAATATGTTTTGATAACTTTTGCAAATGACATAAAATTTTTACTGCCTTGAGTGAGCTTGATCAATTTGCTTCTTTGGAACTACAGTATAACATTAACCAGAATAAAGTTCTCAAGATCTACTGAGTATTGAACTTGCCATTTCACCTTACAGAACTTCCTCCTTTGGTGCATGTAAACACTGTATTTTATGCACTATGTACAGTACCAAAAATTTGGTAGCGTTTTAATGTTTAGATAGCTGGTGGAGTTTGTTTTCCTTTCACATTGGCACAATGGCAGCGTGACATGTCAACTGAAATAAAATCTTTCATGTTTCTTCCTCCTTTAGTGCAGCTGTATGTACAGTTTACAACCACCTCACTGCTCAGAGTGTTTCTCCCAATAATCAAGCAACAATGTGACAATAAAGTGTGAACTCAAATAGGTCTGTGAACTACAGTAGCTACCCAATGATGGAAGTACCTAGTACTAAGTACAGTACCCTGTACTTCCATGGTTCAATGGACTGATTGCTAGTGCACTGAAAAATTACTGGCAAAGGTTGTTACATTCTTGTTTTAATCTCTGGATGTACACTACAGTAAATGGAACTCAAACTTCTTGCAAATATTGATTGCAAACAGCAGTTCTTTCTGAACTCATGATATTTTCAAATTAAAGACAGACTGTCATCACCCCAAAGTACATTTTTAGTGTATGTATATCAAAATTCTCAGTTGGTGACTGCTCTTTGATTGACGTCCATCAAAGTTTGAAAATTTGAAAGATGCAGAGTAGCTCACATTCCACACAAGGCAGAGAGAGTACTTTTATTACATTTTATAGCCTTGTGTGCTCACCAGGACATGACCTTATGCAATAAAACAGGTTTATTCTTGCACAAGGATGAACCTCATACAGTTATGGGAGGAGCTAGAAGATGCATAGTTGGGAGAATTGGAACTGTCTGGGATCATCAAAATTCCCCTTTAAAGTGATGCCGTGAGATTGCAAAAAGTAAAAAACATTAAAAAATAGAGTTTAAAATTTCAGTGATTCCTTTGAGTGACCCATATGAACAGTAAGGGAGAAAAAATAAGGCCTGTTGTGCGAATTCCGGCAACAGCCTTAAAATTTTCGTAAAAATAACGACTAAACTCGAGGAAATCAAAAATGTGCTGCGGGCAAACACTATTCAGTCTCCTAACGAACAACAGTTGAGCGGACCAATGAAAACGAAGTACTAATGCATATTCACTGGGTGTTAACAGCTGATCGATTTAGCACAACAACACAAGTGAACAAGACGCGTGGTGTGTGTGGATCTTGAAGAGGTAACGTTGATATTGCAATGTACAGAGTGCATGGTAATACCCCGTTCTACTGTAGTGGCCTAACTTAGGCTATAGTATACTGGCTCAGTGGTACCTCTGTGTAAATTAAGCCTAATTTAGGCTACCGATAGATGCTCTGCCTTTATGTGCACTTACCATCGTCTTTGAGGTTCTTACTCATGGCGATAAAAGAGATAGTATTGGTGTAACTTTCGTTGTAAACCTGTAACGTCCAAATTCAAATCAGTACTGTAACGCGTACCAAAGAGTGAAAGACTGCGGCCTGTACTACGTAGTATTGAGGAAGCTAAATTGAGTGTATAAGTGTGTGTTATGAAGCAATTACGCTAGAACATGCATTCTCTGGTCGTGAGACTGTTATAGCTGGGAGTTGTTATTATTCCCTGGTTATAGTAGAGATCAGTGGTCGTGAGCGAACAGCTGTAGGCTACCGTAGAGCAGGGAGTTGTTATTTGAAAATAACAACCCCCTGCGTAGAGCTAGTCATAAGGCTGGAGTGGTATGGTAGGTTTTTTTTAACTTGGTGACACCTCAATAACACTGCATATTCAACATCAGGTTCGTTGTAGGCGTGGTTTAATGCCGTATAATAAGGACCGTTTTTTGAAAAAGGCCTTCAAAAATTTACCGATTTTATGCTGTTTAGGTTACTTCCCGAGATTATCACTATCATTTTGAGCTTTCAAATTGTATTCTTCAACTCTGTAAAGCACTCGTGGCATTTTTAAAAATAAAGAAAGACATAAGAAGAACCAAAATCTTATGTTTTCCCTTTTTGCAAACTCACGGCATCACTTTAAGAACAGCTACACTGCAGTCAATATCCACAGCCAAAGACGTGTAGACACGTACGTAGTTGTGGTCCTACTGTACACTTGTCAAACAGACACTAAAATATGGTAATATAGTCAACACTTTACAAGATAATCAGTAAAGTGAAGTGTGTGAATATTTTATACTGTACTGTACTTAGAGAGGAGGAGAAGGGAGGGGGAAATAAGAGGTCACAGACAAAGTATGGGGAGCTCACATATTAGTTAAAAAATAGTCTGTTAATATGTTACAGTACCTTAATTCAGTCTGCACATTTTGCAAACACAGGTAGTAATTTTAAATTTCAAAACTTTGCAAAATACTTTTATTGGAAAGTAGTCCTTCAATAATTTTATTTTACTGAATTTTTGCAAATTCATACAAAACCAAATTTATGCTAAAATTACTGCCAGCTATAGGGCCAAAATCAAAATAAAAAATCAGTTGTAAGATTATGTCCCTTGAAATGCAGGTGAAATGAGGGTAAATTGCCAAAGACATTTAAATTTCTTCTCATAAATTCTGTCAACAATTGGGTTTTACATATATACAGCTATATTGTACATCTCTCCTCCAACCACTGGATTCTCAGATTTTGGACTATGTCTAACTGCATTTCAGTTGAAAAAGTAATATGTATTAGACTTAGGCAACACCAATATTTTCGGATTCAGGTACCCAGATGTCCTAGCTGCAGGAACAAAAACATTAACAGCAATAAACCATCAATTATTGCACTGGTACCCTTCATGAGTTATTTCAAGGAAGTATACTGTACAGTAGGCCTACTACCTCCCAGGTACAGTAGTAAAGTTCTTCCATGGCTATTTAAATTAATACACTACCAACTTCTCAATGGCTGCAGTGCAAAACTGCAGATTACAGAGAATCATATCAGCCAACTTGTATTAATTGAAGGAAAAGACACTCAGAAAGAGCTGGTTGCTCTAACCAGGGAGCTGCCACTCTAGGCCTGCTCTAACCAACACTTCACTTAAACCTGCCAAATACAGTAACACAAATGTTAGTATGAAATTTGTGCATAGTATCTACTGTAATTCTGAAGTTGCCATTCCAAGGTGGGGTCATTACTTGACCATCCAGAAAATGTGAATCAAAAGGAAAGTATGGTGACCAACCCAAGTCCACAGTAATATATGTCCTGATCACAGCCCTTGCAGACTTGCACACAGATTATTAGAGTTATGCGACATGGTACACAAAAAGTTAAACACTAGAGTACTGTGGACTAGCTGAGCAACAGAGCAAAGGTATGGCACTAATATTTATGGCCTATCAAAGGCAGAACAAAAGATTTTCCTCCAGCTGGCAGCACGAAAGAACCATCAGCAGCCAACAGATCCAAATAATGGGAGATGATGAGAGCCTCTACAAAGATTACTGAAGTGTCGAAAGCACCATCAGCTTCAAGTAGTACTGTACAGGGTAGGGTATAAAGTACACGTACTCAGAATTCATGCCCAGACCTTAGGTTATTTTCCCAGGCCAGCATTGTGCAACTATGCAAGTCTTCCCTTCCAGAACTCCCTGCCACCTCCCCCCCCCCCCCAAAAAAAAGAAGCAACACCTTACCTGCAGTCTGACTTTGGCCATGTCCAATGGAAAGGTCAAGATGTCAGCAAAGCATCCAGCTAAACCACCACTGACCAGTCGGACACCGGTCGTAGGAACCATCAACTGGTCTTGTTGCTTCTGGACTTGAACCATTTTGGGAAGAGGGTATCAAAATGGTGGGGTGTGAAATTTTGTATCCTTTGATTCTTGCCAAAATCATATACTCATGACCGCTCAGGAAACTTGCAGATGTTGAGCACTGTGGCAACACCTCTTCAAAGTCAATCTGCAGCCAAAAGGAAAGAATCTAATGTCAGCGGTCGTATTTTATACTACCTGTGACAGCTTCTAATTTAACATATCTTTTATAGTATTTAGGCAAACCTTTGGCACACCTCCAGAGATTCAACAATGCAACAGTTATCTTGCTGATACCATTGTTTATATCAAATGAACCGTTTTAATATCAGTTATTTAAGATAAAAGAGTTGAAATTAATGTCAAACATTCAAAAGAGTTTGCTTAACGAAGATAATTAGTTGATTATTGCAGTGAATCATTTGTACCATATTCTCATCTATCATTTTAGTGTTTTAAATTTAAGTTTAAGCTGCTGTAGCAAGGAAAAACCAAGGAATTCAAATATATCTGAACTCTTTACAACAAAATTGCAAAAAGAACTGTCTAGGAATTAGGACTTTCAATATTGTAGCAAAACCAACTCAATGAGAGCAATACGAATGATTGCAAAAAAGTAAACATCAAAGGGCCAAATGTATGAATCTCAGTGCCCTTATGTAGCAACCACTTCAGCTGTTAACCAGAATGCAAAAATGCATTGAGGTTTCGATGATATACGCTCTATTCCAAATAATGCCATGCTGTCCCATGTCTTTCAGTCACTGGTCAAGTGCTATCTTAACATGCTGGAAAAATAATTTTAGGTTCATATTTGATCTTGGGAATTCCTGGGAAATTTTGCATTTTGACATCTGATGACTCAAGATGATCTTGGGAATTCTTGGGAAAATTTGCTTTTTGCCTTCTGGTGAACTCATGAGACGATCTTGGGAATTCTTAAAATTTTGCTTTTTGACCCCAGATGACCTTTGACCTCCATCAAAAACGATAGCTAGGGTTCTTCCTCTTACCATAATGCATGTACATACTAGGTATGAAATTTATTCAAGCTTCCTATCTTGAGATATCATGTTAAAAACATTTTCAGTGTTTGACCCCGTGACCCTACATGACCTTTGACCTCCACCAAACATGATAGCATTCATCTTCCCACCATAACACATCCACATACTAACTATGAAATCTATCCAAGCTTCCTATCTTGAGATATCGTGTCAACATGGTTTTCAGAGTTTGACCTCCGTTGACCCCAGATGACCTTTGACCGCCACCAAAAATGATTGGGTTCTTCCTCTTACCATAACACATCTACATACTAAGTATGAAATTTATCCAAGCTTCCTAACTTGAGATATCGTGTTAACAAGGTTTTCAGCATTCAACCCCTGGTGACCCCAGATGACCTTTGACCTCCACCCAAAACAATAAGGCTCTTCCTCTTACCATAACGCATCTACATACTAAGTATGAAATTTATCCAAGCTTCCTATCTTGAGATATTGTGTTAACAAGATTTTCAGAGTTTGACCTCCGGTGACCCCAGATGACCTTTGACCTCCACCAAAAACAACAGAGTTCTTCCTCTTACCATAACGCATCTACGTACTAAGTGTGAAATTTATCCAAGCTTCCTAACTTGAGATATCATGTTAATAAGGTTTTCAGCATTCGACCCTGGTGACCCCAGATGACCTTTGACCTCCACTAAAAATGATAGGGTTATTTCTCTTAGCATAACGCATCTACATACTAAGTATGAAATTCATCCAAGCTTCCTATCTTGAGATATCGTGTTAACAAGGTTTTCAGAGTTTGACCTCCGGTGACCCCAGATGACCTTTGACCTCCACCACAAACGATAGGGTTCTTCCTCTTACCATAACGCATCTACATACTACGTATGAAATTTATCCAAGCTTCCTAACTTGAGATATCGTGTTAACAAGGTTTTCAGCATTCGACCCCCTGTGACCCCAGATGACCTTTGACCTCCATCAAAAATGAAAGGGTTCTTCCTCTTACCATATCGCATCTACATCCTAAGTATGAAATTTATCCAAGCTTCCTATCTCGAGATATCGTGTTAACAAGGTTTTCGGAGTTTGACCTCCGGTGACCCTAGATGACCTTTGACCTCCACCACAAACGATAGGGTTCTTCCTCTTACCAAAACGCATCTACATACTAAGTATGAAATTTATCCAAGCTTCCTAACTTGAGATATCGTGTTACCAAGGTTTTCAGCATTGGACCCCCGGTGACCCCAGATGACCTTTGACCTCCATCAAAAATGAAAGGGTTCTTCCTCTTACCATATCGCATCTACATACTAAGTATGAAATTTATCCAAGCTTCCTACCTTGAGATATGGTGTTAACAAGGTTTTCAGAGTTTGACCTCCGGTGACCCCAGATGACCTTTGACCTCCACCACAAACGATAGGGTTCTTCCTCTTACCATAACGCATCTACATACTAAGTATGAAATTTATCCAAGCTTCCTAACTTGAGATAACGTGTTAACAAGGTTTTCAGCATTCGACCCCCAGTGACCCCAGATGACCTTTGACCTCCATCAAAAACAATAGGGTTCTTCCTCTTACCATAACGCATCTGCAGACTAAGTATGAAACTTATCCAAGCTTCCTATCTCGAGATATCGTGTTAACAAGGTTTTCGGAGTTTGACCCCCGGTGACCCCAGATGACCTTTGACCCCCACCAAAAACAATAGGGTTCTTCCTCTCAATATGGGGCATCTATGTACCAAGTTTGAGAACTGTCAGAGTTTCCCTTCTTGAGATATCGTGTTAACGAGCAAAGTGTCACAAACACACATACACACACACATACACACACACACACACACACATACACACACACGCACATACACACATACATACACACATACGCCATCATGAATGCATTGGTTTCTCTTATCATCGAAACCAAAAATCATGTTAACCTTTGAGGCTTTGACCCTATAGAGGCTTTGCAATTACGTCACGGATTCGCCATGCTGGAGGACACTCATGCCAAGAACACATGGTTTTGTGCAGTAGTATGCCTAACGCGCCGCACAGTGTGCTCTGTGGTATATGCGATTTATACACATACATTGAGCAAGTGCGTCGAGTGTTGTCGAAGTTACATGTCCTCCAACATGGCGCCAGGGAGTATTATGACATCATATGAAAAGCCTCTATAGGTGGTGATGTGATATCTTTTGCAGGCTTTTAAAATGTCATCTTTGGAAGTTTAATTCAGTTGGGTAATAAACCAGTTTGGGTATTATACAGGAAGTGGAAGTCCAATCCATTCTCCAAAAGTTACTTATGGATGGTGCTGCCTGGTGATTTAAAGTCAAAACAGTGGCAGAAAAGAAAGAAAGGGGGGTGGGAGCAAAAGAGTTACAAAACCCTTCCACCCATGCACTGTCCTAAATAATTGATAACTAAATCATGAAGGGTACTGTACTGTACCTGTAGCCCCTGTGAAACCCAAGATATATGTATGCCCAACTGCAGTAGTGCAGTCACTGTAAATTCTTTAAAGGGGCAATTTTCTTTAAAGAACATTGGAATATAGGGTCCCTCTGAAAAAAGGAATATAATTTGTACTCTGGTCTCAGATGGTAAAGTAAGCTGCAGTACGTATGCTTAAATACAGTAAAATCACCATTAACTTCAAGCAGTCAGTTACAAGGTAGCCAGTTTTCCCTTCTCAAAAGCCATATACTGTACTGTACATATTGTACACGTAGCCTTTTTTGTGACTGCAGTTTAAGTGTGGAAGCAGAAATACTTTTTTTCTTTCAATTTTGCTCACACGAGCAAGAAAATGGCACTTTGGTGGTCTTCTACTATACTATGTACAGATGTTCTGGTCTTTCTGTATACATGCATGCAGTTATTAGGGTAAGGGGTTAACTTTGTTAGGGTCATGGTCAGGGAGAGAGTTGGAAAACAGATTTGATAAGACTTTACTTTATCTCTCCTAAAAGGAAATTCAAACACTTGCCAAATAAAAAATAAAATAAAAAAGTACAGAAAAAGGAACATAAGGAAGTAAAAAGCTAAAATAAAAATGCTAAAATAAGAACATAGTGGTGTTGGAACACATTAAGAGAGATGTAACCATTAAAAAATAAAAGTGCATCATAACAACGGACTGTACGTAGGGCTCTACTATCCAGTAGTGTTAACACTTTATCGCCTACAAGTGTATTAGTCACACATGTGACTCTAGACTAAATGAATCACATACTGTACTGTAGTGTGTTCATTGCCAGCTGGCCAATGTAAATAATCCCTTCCTATAACAACTTAGAACTATCACATAACAAGTTCTGTGCAACAACAGCTATGGGTGTCACAGTTGTAGGCCTTGCCTGCCCGGCGGACGTGTATTACTCCTGCACCCACACTGACTGCACTCGCAATACCAACATCCGCGAACTTTCACAAGAATTCTTCGTCAAACTGCATGCTATTAACTATTCATATATATATATGATCACAACAAACAGAATTATAAATATTTAACGAAAAAGCGACTAAAGCAAGTTTTGATTTTCACGCTGTTTCGAACGACAAAAGTCAATGGGGTTTTAGTGTGTGATTTTGCCCGCTTCAAGCTCACACAGTGAAGTCCCATTGACTTACTGTGTAAAAGTGAAAATTGCAGCTGAAGCTTTTTCGTGCAATATGAATATTCATATATATTGAAACCAATCAACTGTCGAGAGGGTAAATCATATTGGGCTCATGAATATAACAAAATTGGATGATCTCTGTCATTGTTCGCAGGTGTTAGAGTATGTACGGCAAAGAGGAGTACATATTCGACACCTAGCTGCTATGAAGGTAACTGTAGGCCTTGATCAGATGTCATACCTCCTTGATGGAATGGGAACCAACTGTGTTTAATCAGGGAGCAACAGTCTGAATTCTCTGGCAATTCCATGGTTTAATAAGGATGTCCCTAGAGACTCCCTGGTTTAATTGACTGTGTAGGGATATACTGTAGGTACCTTTGGGCTATTTAGGGTGCATTTACACTTGATCCGGATCTGATCACCTGCGCGGGGTCTGATCCACTGCTCGAGATCAAATTTGTAGTGTAAACGCAGATCAGATCCGGATCTGATCGCCCGATTTTGATCCTAGTAAGGGGGGAGGATCAGACCCCGCGCAGGCGATCAAACTTGTAGTGTAAACGCTCCCCGGATCAACGGTGACCCGAGATCAACGGTAATTCAACGTAAATTATTTGGAGGTCACTTCTGCAAAAAACACTCATTATGCAGGGAGGTGGATCAGAGTACGAGACAAGTGTAAATGCACCAGGATCAAGCCATACACGTAATTCGATATGCTGATAACATAGGGCGATCAGATCCGGATCAAGTGTAAATGCACCCTTATTATTAAAATCCAAAGAAGGGAAGCATACTTTCACTATAAGAGTGGTCAGGGAATGTTCACACTACATGCATATGATTTCCCAACTTAGTAGAACTAACTGATATCATGATTTATCACTTACACAACACTTGATATGGAGATATCTGATAATACTTGAATCCCTTTTGATCGTTGAAGTTAAGCAATGTGTTTGAGATGTAAACAAGTTGCAATGAGAAGCTAAACAATTGTATCCTTCAAAACAATGAAAGACTTCAACCTCTCTGTAATTGTCATTGGTGGGGTCATCCTAAAGCAAAGACAGTAAAGCTCAAACAGAAAACAGAATACTTGACAAACAGCTGATCAGGAAGGAACTTTCAAGAATACCCTGGAAGTACTGCAGTACATAATGTCAGAATCAGGTGACTCAAGTCATGTCACGTACAGTATAAATGGGAAGATGAGCTGATGATGCAATATCAATAAAAATTATTGATTTTTTCCAAGGGTACACTACAGTGCTATACAGTACATGTTTGTACTGTATAGCATGAACAGTACGTGATGTTTTCTTGACGGATGTGGCAAATCAATAATGATCAATGCAACAACCTTGGACTTGAAGGCAGGAGGCAGTCACCCCAAAATTTGCTTTGAAAAATCAGCAAACTTGCAAATATCCTCTTATTGCATTACAAGCACCTCTGAAGATGTTTTGAACAAAACTATTACAAATAATAGGTAAAGCAAGGGGAAATTCTCCTTTAAGGTCACACTTCACTGACAAAAACTTTGTCACATGATCAAAATAGGCCATTCATGAACTAGAGTGACTGGGGTATACTAACTCTGATTGGGGCAACTGCCTATAGAGGGATTTCATGTGACGTCACGCGCAATGGATTCCCAGGCACTGAAGGGCAAAACACACACGCAGTAAGCGAATTTACAGCTCATGCACACGGCATAACCGCAGATACTACTGTGACACAATGGACGCGTGCTCGTCAAAACAAAAAAAGATGCGCGATCTTGCCCTTCAAAATTGCGTCTAGTTGGTTAAAGTCACGTGACTGAAATCCCTCTATACTTCCTTTAACTATAATTAACAGCTTTTCATACTGTGCTGTATGTGTACCCTTTCACCAGGGAGTTGCTACAGTATTTGACTAGCAACTCCCTGCTTTCACCCTACATAACTGTAGCTGATTGCTCTTTTCAAAGAAGTATGTGTGTGGCCTTGGTGATACCATGCATTCATCAATCCAGCAAAAGGTCCACTGTTGTAGAGTAGAGCATACAGTTGATTGGCTACAGTACTGTATACAATACTGGAAAGTATGCCTGCATATACAGTACCCACACTTCAATTATACTGTACAGTACAAAAAAACACTTAAAAGGGAAATTTATGCAGTCAGCCCAGATTGAATTATTCTAAACCTGGGTATGTCAATGCATGAAGGGCTCTTTTACATGTAAATCATGTGGCAACAATTTTGGAATTTAAAATTTATGCAAAATAAACCCTTAGCCTTGTTAATTGCCTTTAAGATGTACCACCCAACTTTATGTTCTGAAACATTATGAACGATACTTGCAGTAACAGTACAGTAGGAGGAGATTTGTATCATTTCATTTTTGTCAAAATAAGTTTTAGGCTGACTGCTTCATTCCCTTTCATATGGAGAATTTTTCTACCCCCCCCCCCCCCAAAAAAAAGCTATTCCCACCACTTTTAACAATGCATGTATGGGTACCCATGAAGCGACTTTCACATAATTTATTATTTTACAAAATTGAATCTGTTTGTCACTAATTGACACTTGACATGCTGTACTGAATACATACACTACAGTATATTCAGTACAGAGTAATCAACAATAATAAAGACACCAAAATAGGTGTCTCTCATCATGCTAACTGTAAAGAATTTTTTTTTTTTTTTTTTGAAACTGATCTAGCTCAGATATAAGAAACAATAAAAAAAAATGATTTTAACCATGCAGCAAAAATTTTATTGCCTTCAAATAATCTTCGGCATGAAACAACAAGCGCTGCTTGCAGGTCTTTTCTAAAAAATATATGGAAGCACTTCACCAACAGGCAGTACAAAATCTGACTGTGGCACCACTGGCACCCTTCGCATGTATGTACTGAAATATAGGCCAACACATATAGTCTATATATTCCATCATAGTTTATAGTCACTGTGTTAGTACTATAGTTTAAAGAGGTGGCCAGAGTGTGTTAATCCATAGGCTTATACACATGTACACATATATATTACGGTACCTCCTCACTGGAATTTCAAACAACACCAAAAGACAAACTCAATTGACATCCTGGAAGTGATATCTTCCACATGCTTAAATGTGAGGAACCAACTACACGTACGGTATATGGTACCATTTTATGCTACCGGGGGAGGGGGGGGGGGCATTTTCAAGTGTTAATCCCCAATCCCACCCCACCACAGGGGAATCTTTAGGGGAAGAAATTCTATTTAGTTAAACTACTGCATGTACAACTGGAGTGTCACCAAAAACTTTCCTTTTCTCTCCCTCTCTTTCCTTTGTCCAACAGAAGGGAGTTTGGATGGCAGAGGAGATGTAGCATAGATCTACTAACTTGATCCACTAAGGCTTTTCTTAATAGGCCTACATGTAGTGGCCATAAGAGGCTGAGTTACAACAGAAATTGTACATATTACTGCTTATTGGCCCCAAAGTATGAACTGTTAAGGCTGTACTCATCAGTCCTTCAGCTCTTTGGTCTGACTGCACATGAGCTACAGGAAGAGTATATCAGTCACCTACGGAACAGTAGGGGTACGTGTTACTACTAGTGGAATGTACAGTACTTACCAATCTGAGTTGTCATGTGTACCCTACTATAAACCATAGCACCAGTGGGCTGTACAGATACAGCGTAGTTGCATGCAACCATACAGCAACAATAATGCTAATTATCAATCACCCACCTCTGTGATTACAAATTATATTGCTTAAAGACAGACTGTCATCACCCCAAAGTATATTTTTAGTGTATGTATATCAAAATTCTCAGTTGGTGACTGCTGTTTGATTGACATCAAAGTTTGAAAATTTGAAAGACAAGTTTATGTAATCTCCAAATTTCAGTTAGAGAGACACATGTATGACCTTATTACAGGTCAGCTTATTTTGGTGACTTGCACAAGGTCACTTTGCCACAACAAACTTCAAAATGAAGTAACTTCAAAACATTGCACAGTTGGATCCAGGAGTACCTGCGGACATGACCGATGACCTCTTTCTGTATTTACACCAGTAGAGTACGTGCCAATGCACATGTATACCAGGGAGAGTGGCAGATCCCTTTATATACAGCTGATGCCATAATGGCCTCCATGGCAATTTAAATAAAGGCTACTGTACAGTACACATAACTGACCTATAGCTTCCATAACATAGCCTACTGCACACCATGGTGCCACAGGTAATTAAAATTCTGAATAGTGGAAATTATTTTGCAGCATGCCCTGTTTGCTGGGGATGTATATATTGCCTGATAATGAATGCTAAGTGTAAAAGTACATGCACTCTCATGATAAAACTATAAACAGAATGGCAGAGAAATTTTGGGAACAAAATTTATTTCTCATACGTATTTTTGAAGGTATTTAACACTTTTTCATTAAAACTATGAGAGAAACCAGTGATAGCAGCTACTATACTGTACTGCACGTTGATTGAATGTGTGGTATCATACAGTGTTTCTGACAAATTAAGTTCTTGAGTAGGTAGATTATATGTGAAATACTGGAAATTCATGGCCATATGGGGGGGGGGCGAGGACTGACTACTGCGCACCCCTCCCCCACTCCAATTCAGGAAGGGAATTTTCTGTTCTGGTCAAAAAATACATTAAATTTTCAGATAAAAGTGCTGCAGCTGTACTCCAAATTGAAAGTATTTCTGTATGGCTGCAAGTTACCATACACATACAACACTATGGTTTATAAAGACAGTAAGGTACGGTAACCGGTACCTTGTACTTCAAAACAATTACAAGATTCCCTACACCAACTGAATCCAATACAGCCTGTAAGTATTGCATTCATTTAGCTGCATTCTCTCCAACAGTACAGTATTGTACCAGAGAGTCCAGCTAGTTACTTACCAGTATATGCATCCATGTATGATGTTAATCAGAGGCAAATACTGTATACCAGACATTTTTTCTAAAGGGGCCAAGCTGTTTTTGCCCGAGAAAAACTGTCATTACCAGAAACTGCCCTCCTTCCAAAGCCCCCCCCCCCCCCTTTCCCCCATCATATGCCTCAGGTTGTTCCTCCAAATGCCAACATTATTGTATTACTGCACTGTAATATTTTGGAAGAAATATAAAAACACAATTATATACTGTATATACAAATACCAGCATGTATGGAATTACTGACTATAGTACAGTACATACATTTAATATACTGAGTGACAATCCATCTTGGAGTGTACTGTCTTCAAAGTGACCTACCTTTATACCAGTGTATACAGTGTTCATGTAGACTGCATGGAAGGCCTAAGTAGATGTCAAAATACAGAATTTTCTGGTAACTCCAGATGGTATTATTTGACAAATATTTGTCAACCAGTGAAAAGCATGTGATAGCAACCCACACAAATACCAGTGAAGAGTAATTGATCTCTATACTTATACTGTAGTAGGTATCAAGTCCTCTTTTATGATTCTAAGCTCGGAAGTGAGGGAGTCTGATCTGGCATTTTGTCAACTACATTAATACACCAATGCCTACCTGCAACAATGTGACATACCATTTGTAGTAGGTCTGTATTTTGTATGTAGTATTCTGTACTTAGATGGTGATCCCTAAAATTTCATGGTAATTTCATTCCAGTAGACCAGTAAAATATTCACCAGCCATTTCCGCTGTCAGTACTTCATAATTTATTTTGACTTAAGCTCTTAAAGTACTCTCCATGGCGCTATGTGGGCTACAACTGGACTCAACAGGATTTAATGCTTATTAACCGTAGCCATAATATCTTAACCCTAACCTAATTCTTATCCTACTGTAACACTATTTAACCTCTCTGTAGCCTTGTCAGACTATGGAGTCTTTGGAATACAAAGCAGTCCTAATTTGCACTTTAGCCTACATGGTAGTATTTCTTTCCTACTGTACAGTTGAGGATATAGGTGAATAACTAGTAACATTTAACTAAAACGAAAAATAGGGATCAAATAGAAAAGTGCTTTGAAGTGTCAACTGATTTTACAATATTACTTGCTTAAAGACAGAAAGTCATCACCCCAAAGTATATTTTTAGTGTGGGGTATCAAAATTAGGGGATGGTGACTGCTCTTTGATTGACATCCAAGTTTGAAAATTTGAAAGATGCAGAGTAAGCTCACATTCCACACAAGGCAGAGAGAGTGCTTTTATTACATTTTATGTGTATAGCCTTGTATGCTCACCAGGACATGGCCTTAAATAAAACAGGTTTATTCCTGCACAAGGAGGAGCTTCATACAGTTATGGGAGGAGCTAGAAGTTGCATAGTTGGGAGAATCTGAACTGTCTGGGATGATGAAAATTCCCCTTGTGATTTGCAATTTCCAATCTGAGCTCAAATCCAAGTCTCATAATAAGAGCTTTTAAACACTGTTTTGGGGGCTTTTTTTTTTTTTTTTTTGCACTTTTGAAGGTTTCCCAGCTACTCCATGAAAAAGGAAGTTACTAAAGTAAATGTTTCATGATGAGGAATCCTTTGACATTGAGTCAGGTACACAACCCCAACCAAGCACACCACACAAGTCCAGCCGTTGAAATATGACATCATGAAGGCAAGGCCATTTCACATTTGATCCAGGGCAAATTTCTACATCTCAAAGGGCACCATGGCCAACAGAAGATTTTCTCTGTTTGGTTATATTTTGTCAGTAAGTGCACAAATGCCAAGGTGGTCATGGAAAGTCATTTTTTTAGGGACCATCAAGGCCATCAAGAAAAATGTGATGGTCATAGCATTTGTGGCCAATTGTTTTCTCTCAGCCCTGCAAGTTATATAAACAGGCCTATTGAAGTTCATGCCATGTTTCAGAGGGCCAAAGGAATGCCATATTCTGACTTCTCTTTGTACTGTAGCACATGTGGGCAAATCATTGCATACAGGTAGATGGTCTTTTTCAACAACCCTCATCATGGCAAACGAAGTATATGCAGGTCTGCCCAGGATAGCTGGAGTACCAGCAGCTGCTTTCATATTTACCAAGGGTACAGTTATAGGCTATGGCTCAGGTTGTCTTAATATCAGTTGGGGAGAAAATTTTCAAGTGTCTGTCACAAATGGCACTTTCTAAGCTTAGTGGTGGTCATGATTTCTCCATCAGGCCCAACCAGTGATGACAGAAGACCACAGCAACATTGCTGAGTGTACATGTAGTTTTTTCTAAGGTCTTACATCCCAAGGCAATGCTCTTCTAGCTGTATTCAACTTAGCTCACAAGTAAACTGTCCAGGACCTGAAATCAAGGTTTTCAAGAATGGCTCTTGATAATCATGCAAGTGACGATATTTTTCTCAGTGAATTGTGAAATTCACACAGAGTAACTTCTTAGTTTACCTTAAATGTACAATATATATGTTCTGAAACATCATGTAAGAAACTTGAAGGAAAATAAGAGGATACTTGTGACATTTAGCTGTTGTTTCAAGATAAGTTTGGGGAAACTGCTAATGCTGTTTGAATTTTAAAAGAAGGTAGGCCTAATATTAAAGTCCATGGTATGCAAGTTTAGGCTGGTCACACATATTGACAACGGTTACATCTCTATGTTCCGACGTCTCTATGTTCCGACGTCCCCATATTCAGACGTCTCTATGTTCCGACATCCCTGTATTACGAAATCTCTGTTTTGACAACCCTATGTTCCGACGTCTCTATATTCCGACGTCTTTATGTTTCGAGAGTCTCTATGTTCCGACAATAATGTAATTTGGCGCCGACAATAATGTACTTTGGCGCCGATGAGAATGGACTTTGGCGCCAAAAATGTACTTCGGCACCGACAAAAATGTACTTTGGTAGGGACAAAATGTACTTTGGCACCGATGAAAATGTACTTTGGCGCCGACAATGATGTACTTCGGCGCCGGCTTTTTATCGGAGCCAAAGTAAATTTTTTTTGTCGGAACATAGAGATGTCGGAACATATAGAAGTCGGTATATAGAGTTGTCGGTATATAGCGGTGTCGAAATATAGACACGTAAATGAAGTCTCTATATTCCGACGTCTCTATTTTCCGACAAAAAATGTACTTTGGTGCCGATTTGTCGGAACATAGAGATGTCGGAACATAGAGATGTCTCCATTCCCCATTGACAACAGATCAATGTCAAGGGTCTTGTCTCCATCAGATCCATACTGAAAGGTTCAAAAGTTTTCACAAAGATCTGTATGAAAATGTGCACAATCTTTTTGGCATGTGGCTTAATCACCATATTCAAAGGACTTGGCCATATTGGCCTTATAATGCACAATAACAATGTCATTAAGGGCATTTAAGACTAGCCTATACACCTCAGCCTAACTTGACCTAAAATAGGCCTAATTCTGAGATGGGTGTGAAAAGTTGGCATAGCATTGCCCATGACAGAAATTGTGTAACTGTGTATAGTACAAGAACCCTCCAGCAGGCTATAACATAGGACCAACTTTGGGCTGCACTTTGCAAATCATTTTGACTATTCACAATAGATGCTAGCACATCAAAATTCCATCGGGCATTGTCCGGACTTATTACTGGGCTGCTCATGCAGCTTCCACCCACCTTCATGAAGACTTGGGCAAAAGAATGTCAACATTTTTGGATGACCATATGGCTTTGTGTTGAGTCACAAATGGGTTATTACTCCTTGAACAGATGTTAAATCTGACCATGGCCAAACCACCAAATATTGTAGCTGACCTCAAAGTGACTGCAAACTAGGAGGGTTAAATTGTTGAATTAGCAGTTCCATTGGCTCATATTAAGAAGCATGTGCAACTTTTCAGAATGAAACACCCACAGGTTATAGTTTCCAAATCACAAAATACAATGAATAGGCCTGTTTTACATTAACCATACAACCACTGTACAGAAGGTCATACCAGAAATGACAAGGAAACAAAGAAAAAGTGTGGAAATTGGTGAACAAATAGCTGACATATATTTTCATACTGCACTCTTCAGGCCTTTCTGGGGACACCAGGGAGCCATCAAATATATCAGCCTTAGAGTGATGCATTTAAGAATTAAGCTGGGTCATTTTCAGCAAGTGCATGGGGACATATAGGCCTGGCCTTTTTTTCTTTTGAAAATCTACAACCCTTTCATTTGAATACTTTTCCATGCTTCCTTCTGTACAATATCACAAAAATAAATTTGAGTCTTTCTCTATGATGGTTTTTATGCTTTAGTGACAGTGAGGTAATATTTACTAACAATTTTTGGAATTACCTGGGCCTGTTAATTGAGTAAAAGCGATATGATTTAAACAAGGAAGAAACAAAGATGAAGAAACAAGATTTTTATTCTGTTTAAATGGAAGTTTCAACTTACAAAGTGATCCTGAAAATAATTTGGTCAGATGATTTGTACGTACTAGATGCTGTGTGAAAACTGGAAGATTTTGTCTCCGCTCTGACAGCACATGTACTGTAGCTACCCTAGCCAGTTACATAGAGCTTCGAATAGAGCTAGGCTACTCACCTTCGTATTTGCAGTACAGTATTCCTGTATTCGATTCTGTGAACCTACCCCAAGTCCCAAGAAGTGACGTTAATTAATTGCTAACGTTAAAGCTGCTTTATACCAATCGTACAATCAGAGAAAAACCCGAGAATCATCTCTGATGAAGTTAGTTCACATAAAAAGTTCTCAATTAGATTGATTATAAAGAACCGATCCATCTGCTTCAATGGCTCGTAAGTAGCAGAGCTGATTCGTACATAAGATCTCGAACAGTCGGTGTGAGCCTGTTGCAACTACCAAGCCCTGGTTTCTTCAGGTTCATGACACGACATCACCTTCAAATTGTCATGACAAAAGCAGCACATTATACCCGAGCTGACCTTATCCACACACAATCGGCATAAATTAGCCCTACACACCTCCAAATTTGGCCAATCAAACGTTACATTTTTGGTAGGCTCGTCTGACTGCAACCAATCAGATTGACAAATATAAGACACACCTATCACAAGATCAAGTATTACGAAACACAATGACACCTTCTTACCTAGTAACAGTACAATCAGCTAAAAGCATACAGGCGCTTTAGTACGTCACAAATACGTCAACCAATCGTGTGACCAAATTTATGACACACCTTTCTCGGCATCGTGACGATGCATTGAAGGTGATTCAAAGGACGTGAATAGACAATACGTGTTCTGTGGTAGGCATGATATTACTAAACCCAGGGAGTTGCTGTTTGATTGAACAAACACAATTCTGTTGTCGTCAATGTGGGGACAGTTGCTATTTGACAGCACTGAACCCCTGGTCAAAGCGAAGGCAACATTCGCAATACAGGGGGAAGTTGAATTACCATTCAAACGGTTAACGGTTACAATAGTACAAATGCAAAGTCAGTGTGATTACCATGCAAGTCTGTAGACTTAATTGACCACCGGAACTGAAAGTAGGCCGGCCCCATAACATGTAGTTCCAAAGTAATAAAATGATAAAAATTCGTTTTAGTTCTAGTAAAGAAAAAATATTTACAGCACCCTTGCATTAGCAAATTCAATTTTTAGGGGGTCTGGGTGGAAAGTTTGAGAGGACCGCCGGACGGGTCCTAAGCTGGTCACCTTTGTTATGGGAGGTCCGAACACGTACACGCCCTGGCGGCCCTACTCATGCACTCAAACATTTGCCATACGGGTAGTGGCGGCACCAAGGGGGCATGGGGGTCATTTGCCCCGGTCAGAAGCTTTGCCCTAGAAGCCCCCACTCAGCCCCTGAAATAAAGTGGCCGGACGGGAGGAATACCCCTCAACCTAATACATTAGGGCCTAAAATTATTTGGAATCTTTGCATTGGATGATGTATTAATTATTCACCAAAATATAGTACCTAATTTTTTACCCAGAGCAGACTTGCCAGCCTCAGAATTGATACACCTTGAGGTTATCGCAAGAAAACCTGAAAATCACATCTCGAACCTGGAGATTTTAAATAAGTCTCTTACGTCATTATGCAAGGTATATCAAGTTCTAAATTTTAGATTTCACCCTCAGGCTCTTAATAGCAGACCTATCTACAAAGCAGAATGTTTGAAAAATGTGGAAGTTTAGTTCGACATATTTAGAAGGGCTGTCACAGTTTTGTCACTTTTGTGACAACGATACATGTGCGATGGAAGGAAACTTGTCTGGCATTGCCTCAAACTTTTCAAAGTGATTTTCAACTTTAGTCCTGGCATTTTCACCTTGAGACGATGCCCGAAACCGTGAGACTCACGGTGACTCCGTCGGAAACCCTGAGAGTTGGCAAGCCTGCCAGAGATATGCTTCGCCCCCTGGCCCCCACCAGATCCCAGTGTTCTCCACAGGGGGTTTAGAGGGGCGGCCCGCCCTCCGAGTGAAAATGGCCGCCCCTCAAAAAAAGTTGCCTCCCTCCAAAAAAAAAAATTAACCTCCCGTCTAAATTTGTTCAAATTAGCAATTAAATTCTATAGTTAAGGAATGTCCACACGGTTGGCGTTTATTTATTTATTGTAGGACGCTTTGGCAATTCTCTTATAGGTGTCAATGACAACCATCACTTTACTTATTTTGTTTTAAAATCAGGATTAGGTTTCGAAAAATGGTTAGGGGTCAGTCACCAACGCATAATCTGTTGAAAAACTTGAAGGAGAAAAGATCCGGAACACTATTTCCAGAAGCTATGACATTAATATCCAAGGTTTTGATTGACCCATCCTGCATAAAATAAATGTCGTCAGTTCTGCTGCGGGTTCCATCGTCATTACTCATCCCCGAGCAGGGGCGACGCTGAAAGGGGGTGTGATGGGTGTGACACCCCCCCCCCTCTCCAAGAACCACGCAGTCGGCAAAATCCTGCACTAGTCGGCAAAATAAAGGAAAGAGGGAAGTGCAAACGAAGGAAAGTTCAATTGAGGGAAGGAAAAAGAGGGGAAAAAAAGAGAAAAAAAAAGAGAAAAAGAGAGAGAAGAGGGAGAGAGAAAGACCGAGCGAACAGAGAAAAGACCAGGGGAGGGAGGGATAAAGCAGGGCAAGAGAAAGGGGCTGGTGCAGAAGGAAGACAGGAGATTGGAATGCATTTGTAGACAACGTTTATTACAATATTTTCAAAGCCTGTAAGCAACATTTTTTGAAACTTAAACTTCATTCTGTAAGCAAAAAAGCTACATATGGCTTTTCTGTATAATTGTATACTAAAAGAGTTCATCGTTTATGTGGTTTCTGGCACTGAAATGGTAAATTCTGCACAAGTCGGCAAAATGAAGGAAACATGAGGAAAAGACAGAGGAAAAGAAGTGAAAGAAAGAATACAATTTCTGTAATCAGAACCCAAAATTTTCGACCCACTACCAGTGGCGTAGCCAGGGGGGAGGACAGGGGGGCGAGTTGCCCCCTCTAGAAAATCTTGGGGGAAATTTTGAAAGTGAATATATGGTGAAATTTGCGCATGATCTGGTAAAATTTTATATTTCTCAACCAGTACACTTTACTTATTTAAAAGTATATGCCTAGGCCAGTATGCAGCTTTTTCAGTGGGGAGGTTTGATTTTACGCTAAGCGGAACAAAAAATTTTCCGCGCGCTAGGCGCGCGATATATGACCCTTCTCAACTGGTATTTTGTATTTCCAAAATCTGAAGACCTTTTTTTTGGGGGGGGGGGTTGGTTTTTAACCCTTTTAGAGGCCTATTTTGTGTCCCCGACGAAGTGGGAAAGTTTTTTTTCGGGCCTTCGGGCGGAACTCATAATGTCCGGGGCGGAACTTTAAGTCGTGCTGGGGGTTCGGACGAACCCCCCCCCCCTGGATACGGGCCTGATGCCACACTGGCACAACCAGTCCTCATTAAGGTTTTCAGAGATGGAATGATGACACCATGCTTATAGTTGTACTAGTTATGTTTTACTATCTGTTTTATACAGCATGGGATCTCTGGACCTCTGACAAGGGACTCTGTCCTTTTACTGTATACTTCCAATGTTTCTTGATAATTAAAGCAGCAGCATTGTGGTATATGCAGTTTGTTAGAATGGGTCAGTGGTCAAGTGCTATACTCTGCTACAAGGGCAGGTCCTCGTAAAATTTGGACTGATTGTGGTGAATGTGGTGAACTGATGAAGGGAAAGGTGTACCAGGTTTCACTTAATTACTGTACTTCACCCATTGTGATTCTGATCTACCAGTAGGACTCAAGAAAAATTCACCAAGACAAGCAAGATAAAAAAAGCTTCCTAAAAACATAGGAATTCTTCGTGATGTATTCAGTTTACATTCAGCACCAAATGTGGCACCATTTTGCATCTAGCCCACCTTATATGAGCAAAAATTTTCCAAAGGGACCCCTCCCCCACGGCGGTGATCAGTCACATCAGCCAGGTCAGAGGAAAGCACCCCGGACAAAATTTGGACCTGCGGAGAACACTGATTATTAGGGAGCTGATCACTAATTGGGAGAAATCTTATCGCAAAAAAAAACTCAATCTTGATGCTCTTGCCCCCCCCCCCCGACAAAAAACCTGGCTACGCCACTGCCCACTACGCGCGCTGTAATGACACTCCTGTTTCTTCAGTAGTTCCATTCCACATAGTTAGATAGCAGAAGTCCTGTAAACCTTACCAAGTAATATGTAGGTAGGGTACACAGGTTAGGTAAAGGTCGTAAATTTCATCCCATATCGCAAAGCCTAGTTGCCGTGTGTGTCATGCGGTACTGCGGTCAGTTGGTGAGCGACTCACGGAGCAAAGTTCGGCTATTTCATCGGGTAGTCCAGGTGGTTTCGACACAATGTATGTTGTCCCCGATACAGTGAACAACCCTAACAGTTTTTACGTTTTTCTTCAGTTTTTGTTCTTAATGATAACATATTTTTTGTGTCAGCCTACCAAAAAAAAAAAATCGCGCCCTTTGCAATTTAACGATTCAGACTCAAAAAATAGTATTAGTGCGTAACTCGGCTTTGATATCATGCTAAATTTACGGTACTCTGCAACGGCATGGGATAGTTAGGCTCCTTCATATCCCTTTTTCACCCCCTCGACATGATGTCGGAACTTGGAGTCGGTGGCATTGCCCGGCCCCTAATCGGGAAAATTCTGTCGCCACCTTTCCTTTTTCAGCTTTGCGATAAAACCCCAAATTTTCCGTATACTCTGCCCACACTTCCTCAGTTTCGTTACTAGGCCTAATAGCTAAATATAGAACAAACCCTTTCCATCTTTTTCAAGTAACTGAAGTAGAATTTATCGTTTTGTGTAAATGCCGGGAATCTCATTTCATTTCGCTAAACTAAGTTAAATGTTCTCTTGAGTCTGTCTTTCGGTACGGCTAGTGACTAGTCGAAGAGGGAAGTACAATGTAAGTTGTGTCCGATAGGGCCCAACTGCCTGGACAGTTGACCTCAGAGGCGTACACAGGGGGAGGCCATTGGGCCATTCCCCCTCACGGATGCCAATTTTTTCAGGTCCAAAAAAACGTAAATGTCTGAGCACAAATTTTTCTTCCAAAGGTAGCATATATGGCACCAGATTGCGTTTAAGGACACCTAATTTTTCAAAAATTTCCAAAGGGGAGGGGTACACCCCCTCCCCCAGGTCGGCGATCACACAACATATTGCATGCCCCCCTGTTGGAGAAATCCTGGGTGAGCCACCGGTTGACATATATAAGCTTTAAATAAGTACAGATTCTTTTTAGTGTAAGCTTACCCAAAAATGTCGCGCGCTTCGCGCGCTCTGCAATGTCACAGTTTAGATTTGGGGAAAAACCTTAAATCTGGCGGAATTTATTTTCCTCTAGTATATACAAAATTTTATGCAATATATGCCCCGCAATGACATGGTATAGAACACAGGTTTTCTTTAAATCTCCCCTCACCAACGGCATCGGGGCTGTCGAGGCTTCGGGTCGTTGCTCCCCCCTCCCCTCCGGTTGGGCAAAACCTGACGCCACCCCTGCTGGACCACTACCGGTTGGACTAACGGTTCTCAGCTCTAACTGCATCTCTTATCACACTTTCAGTCGGCATTTGCTTCTTCTCAGTCGGCAAATACGGCACCACCCACCCCCCCTCCCCTATGATAAATGCTCTGGCGAAGCCCCTGTCCCCGAGTCGCATACTCGTGCTTTTTGCGACTGCGTATGAGCAACAGACGCATGTATGGCCAATCGAAACCTTGAATCAACGATAATTTCACACCTTCCCGAACACTTTGGTTCAATTGTTCTGTTAATCTAGTTTCGTCTTAGTTTTCAATATCATAAAAAGATCACACTTGTGAAGCCAGTGTTTCCCAATTACCCTCCCCCTGGGCTCCTACCCTCCCTACCCCACCCCACCAACTTCCCATCCCTCCATCTTCACGCGGCTTTTTTTTTGTTTTTGCTCTCCTTCACTTTTTCAACATCGCCCATCGCGTCCCCAAAAATTTCTGTGGGGGCACTCTTCCCCCTGCTGGCTACGCCACTGCAGCCTCCAGTGTGGGAATTGAAAGCTCATAGATCCGCCGCTGATTATTTGAGTAAACCGGAAGTACTGCAGGAAGCATAAAATTTTAACTAAGGGAGAACGCTGACACAGTGTATCTCTGTGTGTTTAACCTTGGAAGCCACGACAAAATTAAGGGCGCTTCTCCTGTACAGCAAGAAGCCAGATGATTTGTGTATTGTGTTTTGTGGGTGGTATTAGCTAATACCACCTCCCTGCTCCATACGTACAGTGTACATTCAACTTAGGAAAAAATACCATTTTTATCCGTTTTTCAGAAGGAGTAGTTTTACAACAAAGATAAGTCATGGTGCCCTTTTCTTTGAATACTCCTCACTTTGAAAATTTCTAATTCCTCCACCAGGCAAGGCGACAGACCTGCAGGGGAAAGGGGGATATGCCCCCATCGTGATGCCCCGACTGGGGAAAGAGCCCTATAATGTGTACGATAAAATATGTAGTTCCCGACGAAGTCCAGTCGAACAGACGATTTACTTGATTTGCTCTAAATTACTGCAAATTCTTCGATAAAACTCCAAAATTTCGCTGTTTCCCTCGCTAAATGCATAAACGTTTCTAATTTGATTTAACGGTTGCCCAAAACTGATTTTCAATTATCTGCAACGGAAACCACAAATGTCCGAGTCCGGCGCGCGAAGCGCGCCAAAAGTTCGCATTACATTTCTTCGACAACGGTGCGCCATTTTAGGGGCTTCGGGTCGCCCGCTCCTCGTCGGAGAACTTGGCCCTGTCGAGCAAATTCTGGCCCTACCCTGTCCTCCGCCAATAACTAGGGCAAAAGCAACGAAGTAATGTTTCTTTGAACCCTCATGTTTCTTGCCGTTCATACACCTAAACTAGTAGCGTCAGTCCAGATCACAGTACATCATTCTCCATAACTTTAATTTCTATTGGGGAAAGCCAGCGGGTAAAAGGTTAACCAACGATCGAGCACATGAATGTATACTGCCAGAACGCCCCCAGTTATACAAAAGGCGCCATGTATGTCTTACGGTAAGTCTTGTATTGGTAAAACTGATGGTATTAGTGACGGATATAATTTAATTGTTTTGTATTTGATTTTTTTACACCCCAATCACCATACTGAAGATGACAGTCTATTGCGTGAGATACCATTCATGTATAATGACTGCAAGACTAGTGTTTGACACTTCCCGGACAACCCCTCCCGACAGTATCCTACGAATACTATTGTAGAAAGCATGACACCCTTAAAATGTCAAATTTGTTTAATACAGGTAACAAGAAAATTTTACTTAATTTAAGTTATTTTAGTACAAAAATCATAAGTAAATTTTGATGAATAACGTACTTAAGGTGTGCTTCACTGCCTAATGGGCAGGTTGTTGCCATTTACAGGTAAAATTCTTTCCTTTCTGCCTTTCCCTCGTTTCTTTCTTCTTTCTCATCTATCTTTTCTCTATATCTTGATTCATTTCTATGTTTGTATATCCGATTTCCTAAGGTAATTCATGTTTACGTATAATCTATGTATTTTGGGGTCTCTTTAACCTCCTCGGAGGTGACATGGAGAATGACAATAAACAAACAAACAAACAACAGCACCCCTATCCCGATGGTTTGTCCAGTGAGAACTGTAGTAATTCGTAACTTCTTCTTTGACTACATGCAGGAGTAATCAACTTTATCAAAGATGAAAATCTTTTAACCTTTGTAAGCTTTTCTTTTAGCTTGATGGCACCTTTCTCAAAACTTAAAGTTCACTGCCACTTCGCTGTAGAGAAGAAATCTTACATACAGTGCAGGGAAGTCTCAGAGTTATGGGATCTAGGCCCTTCGAGAGATCGATGGATCTTTTTCGTTCCTGTAGAGTGATAAGCTATCATGAGAATAAACAGATAAAGGCAAAGATAACTTCAGAACAAAATGCAATTACCAAACAGAACAGCTGTCAGTCCGTCGGCCAAAACAGAGAGGGTTGGCGCGCGTTGAGGTCCCCTGTTGTTGCATCTACGCGGAACCCGTTACTAAAAGCACATAAGATTTCAATTCAATTTATTTCTCATATGTACATTCTCATCAACAAAATTACATTCAAATGAATTAGTTTACATACATATGATGGGCACTAGAAAAAACATTACTGTTCATCAAAGCTAGTGACCATGAAACAAAAGAAAAAAAAGAAGAAAAAGAAGAGACGGTCAGAAGAATAGAAAGAACACATTTCTAAGACATTCAGATGAATATTTAGAGCTTAAAAGTGATAACAGCTTATGAGTGAGTATTTAAGATTCTTTTAAAAAGAACGAAGTGAAGTACTAGATCTTACATCAAGGGGAAGGTTGTGCCACATATTATAACAATAATTTCGAAGAAGTAATTTACCATGCACACTAGATTTGTGGCGTGATACAGAAAAAAAGATTATTATTACGAGTAAACATCGTTACTTCAGTTGAATGTGGGGGTTTTATGACATTTGCAAATGCATTTGGTAGTAAGTTATGACCATATTTATATACAAGTACCCCCATACAATACATATGAATATCTTTAAGTTTTAACAGGTTACTATCCAAGTATAACTGATCAGTTGAATAACGCCTTGATTTTCTAGTAAGCAGCTTGCGTAATCTATTTTGTATTGTCCGTAGAGGTTTAAGTACAGTGGCACAGGCTGTGCCATAAACTTCAATAGCATAGGAGAGCCTACAATAAACAAAGGAATAATAAATCTGTACTGCCGTATCAACTGGGAGGATGCCACTTATGTGGTAGAAAATACCAATATACTTAAGTAGGGAGTTACGTAATTCATTCACATGCTGCTTCCAAGTTAAATTCTCATCAATGGTCAATCCTAAGTACTTTGTATAAGGTGACTTGGTAATTTGGGTACCATTAAAGCAAAGCTTTCAAAGCATTCATGATTATTTTGTTTACCTGCATGAAAAATTGTATATTAAGTGGTTTTGCCGATATGCAGTGTAAGTTTATTGGATTCAAACCACATATTTAATAGGCTTAACGTTTTAGTAGCCATTTCAATTAACTTTGTACAATTTTTGTTGCTTAGGAAGCCTTGGTCAGCGAAGAGGCGAATTGATACATTGGGGGCAGCATTTTGAATGTCATTAACATATAGGAGAAAAAGGAGCGGTCCCAGTACAGAACCTTGTGGTACTCCAGTGGTGACATAAGTATAATGGGAATACGTATTATTAACAAAAGTACATTGCTTTCTATTGGATAAATAACTTGACAGAACGTTATATGCCGTTCCTCGGATACCATAGTGTGACAGCTTCTTTAAGAGAATAGCATGATCGACTGCGTCGAATGCTTTCTTCAAGTCTAATTAAAGTCCTAGTACGTTATTACCATTATCCAATTGGGAACGAATATTATTTACAATTTCTAATAATGCATAAGATGTATAAGATGATTTTGTGTTATGTTAAAAATGATATCGTCTCCAGTCCCAAGTCGCATGACTCGAGTCTACAACTTTGCATGCCACGACCCCTGGCCGGTAGGCTATGGGGCTTAGTATATTGTATCAATCTTTCAGTCATGGCCACCTTCATCAGAAAGTAGTTTATTTTCACCACCTTCTATGCAAAGGTTTCAAGCCACACATACTCGTGGAAGCGTTTGCAAAACTTTGCGTATAGATACATGTAAAGAATCATATACACTAGGCCTACACTATACATAGTCTACCTGTTCCTTAAACGAAAACGAAATAATATAAAAGCACCAACGAATTGTTCAGGACAAAAGAAACTAAGTTACAGCAGGGAGTTGTTATCCGAATGACAATAATTCGGATAACATCTCCCTGGTTACAGCAAGCCTAATATGGTGCTTACAGTTAAGTGCAGTGAAGTGAAACCAGCTCAGTGGCTTACCCACGCAATCTGTGACGTAACTTAACCGCGTAGAGCAATTATCTCAATAGGTTTTACTTCCCTTTGAAACGGTACAATTGTATCCGTCATAGGCCTGCTTGCGGTATTGATGACTAGCAACAATTCCAGAACGTATTTTCATCGCTTTTCGTTGGAAATAATGAGGTCTGTAGTTCCTGATACAGTCACCTTTTAAATAAGCAGGACCCTGTAATGACATTAGTCTGTTAGTGCATATTTTTGGCCATGGTGACCGTCGTCCTTAATTTGCGACAAAATGTGACATTAATTATTTTGCAGTTTTTATGCTCGCAGGAAGCATAGAAATTAATAAGTGACCTATTAATACCCTTATTAATAGGTCACATTTGAAACCTACATGCATTGGTACATGATTGCTTCTCGCCGGCCTAATTGGCTCAAGCTAACTTTCATGTGTGAGTATCAGTTGTTTTCAACCAATGTATTAGAATGGGCTACGCGTGCATGACAAACCCATGATGCAGGGGTCTGGAGGTTGATAGATGACCCCTCATCTGCTCATGGGACAAAGTTTCTCATGGGAACAGGACTCCTTCGTGGTTAATATTAGTAATTCGGTTTTTGTCCTTACAGCTTCGGCTGTTGGGTTCTTCGAAAAAGTATATGAAAATGACAATGAGAAACTTAAAGGGGCGGCTGGTCTGTTAAGGGGTTGGATAAGCATTGTAAAGTACAAGCTCTTAAATAAGGGCGTAAAACTACAAATTCTCACACTACTGTAACTATAGGAAATGATACATGAGTAGTGAGTATAGTTAAAAGCATTGTCATGCAATGATTTCCTTCAAACTCGTCACCAAATAATCGATATCAACTCAGTGATCTCTTGAATATACAACATGTATGTACTACTCTAGTCTTGATCACAACAGCTGTTGGTAAGAGGAGTTGTAAGTCACATTGGTATACTAAGCCTCCCACTCATTGTTCAGTTGTCTTTGCACAGGGGTTGACTGATATATGATAACTACCTAACTAAAAAAAGTGTCCGGTCACAGATTTATAATAAATGATTTTAATGATTAATTACCCCATCATTGAAGTTTTAGCTGTGTGCCACATGTACAGAATCTTTTATTTTAACTTTTACTATCAAGATGTGAGTAAAAATCAACAGGTGTGACAAAAAATCATGAATTTCGTAAACAAACTCAAATAAGTCCTTGTTATCAAAAGCGGTAATGTTACACGGAGATAGATTATTGCCGGGAATATTTCCGGGGTTGTTTTTTAGTAACTCTTTATCATGGACTCTGTCGTCCACTCATCCCTAAACCCGGTCCAACCCTCTCCCCTGAGCCAACCGGCTGGTAGTTTAATTTGTTTTTACCAAATTAGTACACTCAGTAATGGGTTAACAATACCGTACTACACGAGACACCAGTCTCTGCCAATATCGTAAATAGTCCAGTTGTAGAAATGCGCAACCCCCCCCCCCCCCTTCATCCCTCCACATTGTCTCTTGATAGGTCAACCAAGCACGAATCAAACACGTCTTCTTCTGCAACCGTTTCAGTCAAGAGAACTTAATTCCAACATTCAATTGGTACCTGCTACTCCGATGGGCCTTTTTTGATCTTTTAAAGGGACCCCGTCCAAGCCTTGAAACTCTAAAGACAAAACACTCTGCCAGTCTGCAGTCGGGCAGTTGAAGTACGCCAGCAAATAGAGGGCGCACTTTCAAGTTAGTGTTATTGGAGGGAAAAAAAAGGGAACAAACCAGAATGCGGAAACATTCACAAAGGCGCGAATTGTTAGAGTGACTGAGGGTTTCTTTGTAAACGAATTATTGTGTTTGTGGTACTATAATTTATACGAATCACAGATGTATGGAATGACAAATTCAAAATTAGGTCGCTGAAAAAACATCATTTTTTATCACATGTGATGTACTTTACAATATGGAATGACTTCGTTAGTCACATTCCAATTGGTCTATCTTGCTGATCATAAATGGAGATTTTCCTAAATCAGGCTACCTTTATATTCTCCAATCTTCATAAGTGTCTGAGCATATCACACTAAGTTGCTTCCATTTCATAGGGCAATCATCTAAAGCTATGTTGCATACGCTTATACCCTCCTAAGCTGCAGCGCCTAAGTTCTCAAGCTGGCCATTTGCGACCCGCGACGTGCACAAAATGGAGCCGGAAGATTCACTATGAAACCAAATATGATGGGAAGATTTAACAGAATTGGGAATTTACTTGCTGCACGGAGCTTTTTAAGTTTATTCAACTAAGCGTCACCGATTATGAATCTCGTTACTAGGAGAAACTCAGTTGGCTGAACTTAAGTGCAGCAAGTTACCTTGATTTTCTCAAGTATAATCTCAGCTATTGAGTTTCACGGTTTTGAACAAAGTCCTGGATTGTAAAGTACATTTAGAGCGAAAGCTTAATTTAAGCGGCTTGAGATCCCCTGCTATGGCGTTATGTGAGAAACCTTTTTGAAAGTGAAACGCCTCAAGGTATACTGCTACTTCACAGACGCAAAAATGAAAGGGACACATACTCTGTAGTCATTACTATGACGCGTGCATTGATCTTTCAAATATTAATATAAGATGTTATTTTACCCCTCTATGCTGTGAGCAAGCAATTGCATTAAGTCGCAAAACCAATCATAAATGACATCAACTGCCTGACGCCACCAGAATTTCAAAAGTGTGAGGGGCCGGGGGACGGGGAGAAAAAACTGGGGTGGCAAAATGTTCGGGCTCATTGCTCTTGTAATTTTTATTCCTCAGTACGAGAGCAGACTGGGGAGGGAAGTGAGGGTGCAAAGCCTCGCCACCGACTCCCGTTGATGGCGCCAATGAATAAGTACATACGGCATACTCCTTGATCAACTTACTTGGAAACCTACAGTTATATCTAGTTTAAGGCCTACTTAATTTAAGTTTAGATCATCGGTGTTGTAATTATTTTAGTTGAATTAATAATCAAGAAGTAGGTAAGTTGCATTTCGTCATAGGGCCTGTTTCTATATATTTTCTCACAAAGTTAAGCATCATGTTAATACTTTAAAGAAACAACACTCCGAGACAATTGAGAGATGATCGCAAACTGAGAACACGTAGAGGACCTATAGGACTAAACTGGTTTTGGGTTTCTCCGTAAACTAAATTATTAGTGAACTAAATTATTAGTATTGTGAGACTGAAATTATTTTTCATTATTACATTTACTATTGCGCAGTCTGGCAATGAAGCATGTTTAACGGGGGGGGGGGGGGTAAAACTGAATATGTGAAAGGTATTTTTTATCGTTCGTATTCAAACCTTCATCGCAACACGGATATTCTATAGTGTTTCAATTTGCGCCTTGGCTTGCAGATTTACAGAAGTGTAATGTTCCGGGCACTTTTCTGCGAAAGAATGAATGAATGCTATTACTCTAAGGAAATGTTTTCACGTGATATGCTCTGTATAACCCTGTTGGTATACCAAAATTTCTTCTAAACGTTTCTACCTAGACCTATGTTAAGTAACGAGTTAAATTGAGCTAACATGATTTGCCCATTGGATCATGCTTAACACCATGCAGGCGCGGATCCGAGGGGGATTTTACGGGTCCAGCCCGGCCCCTATCGGCATCCTTTCGTTTTTGAGACCGTTCGAAAGCTGTACTTCAAAGTGTATGTATTTTAATTTTGAGTGTTTAATGCCAGAAAATAGCATTCAAAAGTGTCTACTTTAAATTTTCCCCAGACCCCCCTCTCCCATTGAGGCTTCCAACATTTGACGCTCGTAACTTCGAACTTTGCCCTCACGTAATTACCTCCCTCTTATTTTTTCTTTTGTAAAATTCCCCTGATCTGCTCCTGCGATGCTCACTGAACTTTTCAAAAAAAAAAGAAAAACAGTAAGGAAATAACATCTTTCATTGCTAAGAATTGTGGGGCTCGAGGCTTTGAACAAGAAAACTAGAAACTTGACGGCTCCTGTGTGAACATAGTTAATCAATGACAAGCAGTGACTTCCATTTGCTTCACGGTTACAGAATATTGTTTCCAGAATTTTTAGTAGTCCTTCAATACTGAAGTGTTGAACTGGTCTTGAAGCATGATACCAGCAAAGCATTGCATAACATTCATTAAAAAATTGAGCTGTACTATTTTGTGGAAGTAAACGTTACAATTTTAATCAGTCCGCGAGGTAACCGTTTCCAGGTGAATATGAATACTCACCCAATCAGGGAAAGTTTGCCATGAGTGGCGCTGTTTTTACCTACCATGATGCATTGTCAGCCTATCGTGTACATTCAACATTCAACTAATCAGGTACGTACTTTGTCGTTAAGACTACAAAAAGTCATATCACTATTGGAAGTTCACCAGGCAGGTTTTGAGATAGTGAGCAATATTTCAAAGGCCCTTTCCTAAGCTCGCTTTTTACGCAGAGGTGTGCAAGCTGATAATATGAGCAGTTTATTGTTTATTTGTTCATTAATTAGTCCTCTGTGTATGTACGGTGTCCTGTGTAGCACAGACTGGATATGCGCGAACGGTTAACCATACTCATGCCTGCCAACACATCAATAAGCGATTTCGGTAATTCGTTGCCGCATGGAATTGTGGGAAACACCCGGGATAAACAAACAGAGCTCAGCATATAGTGTGCTTCGTTAATAAATTTTCGTGCGTCATTTTTCGTGAAGTACATTACAATATGCCAGTAAGCTTAAATCCAAGTGTGGCAAGCCTAACAGCACTAGGGTCTACTTTACGGCAGATTAAAATACAAATTCTTACACCAAACGGCAGTTTATAAGCAGTCCACGCCACAAAATCACACGTAAGAATTCTCCTAATATTTGCGATGGGTTAAAAAAGGACGGTTCGACAAATTTCTCATGTAAACTTAAATTTTGGAAGGCGTATTGTAGGTACAGTTGTGCTTTGTTTATCCCGACGGTTTGGACCATATGCGCATGTGCAGACGATTATCAAACTCACTCTTTGAAGGATCCACGACTGTAGAGAGGTAAACACTGAATGCTCATAAATATTCGTATTTCAGTTGGATCCAAATAGGGTAAATTTCCATTTTCACCCACTCCTTCTAGATCCTGGACTGACAAATGCCCACATGTTTCTTTTACATGTGTCCAGATTATAATGAAACAAAACAGCTGTTCTATTAGTCTGCCTGCATGAGTGACATCACAGATTTCCCTGAAGGCATGCAATTCACCATGAAAGCCTTATTTACATAGAAACTTAAATACGTTTGAAAGGCAACATGCCGCTATTGAGATCGAATTTACACCAATGAAGAAAGTGAAGATCTCTCTCTCAGTATATCCCTTTAACTGAACCAAGCTAAACTGACAATCATATCGACTAAATATCTCATTTATTTACATTTGTAAATTCTGTATAAACTCTCCTGCGATTCATTGACCAGTTAATGATAAACTATTACAACGAACGATCCAAAGCTTGTTTAAACAAAGACCGAACATGTTAATAGAGATAGCTTCATATTAATACTCTCATCTTGATAAACTGAAAGTAAAATCAGAGTCAACATAATATCTAACTGAAACTTCAAAGTCATACGAAATCCATGCAGCTCTAGAGGAAGCAGCAATAAGCAGCTAGGATAACACTACGCAGTGGAAACATGTGCCATCAGGAAATATGTGCGCCTTTCGACATAGGAGTTAAACGGTACCAATGAATTGAAGCATCTGTAACAGTATTATTTTGAAAAAAAAAAACTTTACAAAGTAGACAATACTGCATTCCGCTTATCATTCATTTAAATCACCTTAAAGTAAGCTTCGAGTTTGTGCATTTGTTTTTTGAAAGCGTTTCCTTGAGGAAAATGGAAACTACAAACCTTCATGTCATATGTATCCGATTTTTTTATCTCGGTTGGATGAAAGATAATAGAGAATTTGTCTCTTATCATTAGTGTAAAGACAGAGTTGCTTTGCTAGCCGTTCGTTCTACGTTTCTCCACAGGATATTTTTAAAATCTCGACATGTCTCGATGGCTGACATTTTTTCTTCTTATCAGCTTTCATTGCTTGACATGCTCTAAAGCCAAAAGCCCTTGCCGAGGTTCAAGGTTTCGTGGTGCTACTTCCAATGTTCACGGTGTGATTGGTGAGGATATCAGTCTAAAATGTAACGTATCGGAAAACTGTACCAGAGGATATTGGAAGTATGACAATACCATCAAAGCAACTTGGTTAGTGCCGGAAGCGTACAATAACGATACCTATCTCTTGGCTTCCAATTCTTTAGAGGGTCTTAATACTCTTCACATTTACAACATTAATGAAAGTGTGGAAGGGTTTTACACTTGTTCGTGTGATGATCGCAAAGGACGGAGAGCTGATCACGCATGTTTTAATCTATCTGTACATGTAGTGCATTGTCCCATAGTTGTGCAGATAAATGGTAAAAAACATGTAAGTTTAAGCCACCCAGAAATTTTCACTGCAAAAATCCCTTTGATAAGTCTTAAAAACACATTTTATGAACTGTTTAACAAACTTTGTCAATATGTATATATGCTGTAGAAGTCTGACATAAGTTAGCAAAGGTTATAACATAATTGAAAATTGCTTGAGTTTGAAAGGAATTAACAAGAAATTTGTTTTTGAGAAAAGAAACAAATCACGGACAAAGCATGGATCTGTAAAGGAGGACGAGTGTAGAATAGACAAAAAAAAAGAAAATCTGTAACCTACAACAACCGCAATACGCACAGGCTCTCAAAAGATTGTTCTTTACGAGACTCTCAAATCCCCGACGGAAATTCGTCGTATTTTAAAGCTTTACACTTTTATATGTGTTCCATGCTGAAGCATTGTTGTCATTTTATTTTTAACCAACTTTTTCAACTGGTTTATAAGCAATAATGCCTTTCAAGTAAGTCTTATACAAGCAGATCAATCTAATAGCTATGTCGTTCTGTTAGCCAGAAATCAGAACTGTTTTTTTTCCTTTACGTATCCAGCTGCAAAAGTTTGAAACAGATTTTGGTCTTGATTTGTATGGAAGGGTTGTTGAAATTATTAGTTGTTAATTAAAATTAATATCTTGGTTATAATCTCATTCAAGGTACTTGACAAATGCAGCTTGTGGGACGCCGAAGAGATGGTTGATGTTAAAGTAAACGAAAATATTACAATCAAATGTGATGAAAAAAGAAACAGAAGAACCAACTGCTCTCATATACGTAGGTCAATGTAACGTACCTTTGTGCACCTTGTTTACATTTCTTCGAAATAATCTGTTCATTTAATCAGCAAAACATCTTCCCCGAGGTAAAAATTTTGTCCATTAACTTAATTTACATCTAGCTCCCTTCTCTGGTTTAAAATAAAAACGCCCCTTAGTGCACCTCCTGTTCAAAGCTGTAATGGCCTGTACTGAGATTTTCCGTGACTTAAAGCAATATCCACACACTACTGTGTGTGAGCTGTGTGTCATATTAGGTGATCTGCAAAGGTATCGTTGACTAATCCGCGTGATGCGTTTGTCTGAATGTATGTCAGTATAAGTGTAGTCTCCAATTGTATTTTGTTCTCAGAGATATGATGAGGATATTCATGAACATGTTTGGGGTGATGCAGAAGCTCATTTAGTATTGAGAGGTTGTTTCTAATGAGGATATCTGTGAAGTAGCAGACAACTTCTTAAGACCCTGCTGAAGTATCTGGAAGTCTTCTTTAAATGTGTAAGGTGTCCTTGTTACCTATATACAAACAAAACAAACAAACAAACAAAATTTAGTTGTATTTGAAAGGATGCTAAGTTAAATACTGTAAATCATGCAGATAATGTCATTGCCAAGGCCTTGTCTTATGTAGAATTTCTTTAGATCTATACTTGATTCTTCATGAAATAGCGTTCTATATTCAGACTTGAGATTGCGCAACTTTTCATGAACCAGGGCTTTGTACCACATTAATTGTAATATTTTCTCGTTACAGGTAAACCTTTCAAATTCACCGTGAATTCGTCTTATCACTTGTGTCACTTTTGGTGTAGCTCGAAGAAAGAATATGTGAAAAGTGAAGTCTTTTCAATCATCTTGAATGTAATGGACAATACCATTTCAGACACAACGGCTATGCCTGAAACATCCATTTCTACTGGAACCACACCTAAAACGATAACAATTGCCATCAGGACATTTTCACCCTCATTCACAGATCCTTCTATTGCAACTTCACCAAAAACAAGTACTAAAATTCAGAATATCACCTTCACAGGCGCACAACCTGACCCGGAATCCTCCACCTCTCCATCCGTGGCAACACAAACATTGAGAAAATCATCTCACGTTTGGAATTCAAACTCATCTACGGGTTATACTTATTTGCCAAGAACTGCAACAGTAAATACTAATCATGGTAATACATCGCCAATGTCAGCTTCCTGGACTACCCAAGACTTGAAAAATAGTAAAGGTATCTTACATATTATTGTTGCATCCTGTGTAATTCTTGTATTAGCAATTATTATTTTGATCTTGTGTGTGCACATAACATTCTTCAAAATTGGTATACGTTCATGCAATGATAAGGAAGAATGGGTAAACCCCATTTATGAGAGTGCAGACAACGGGGCTCAATTACCGATTGTAATACCAGACGGAGGTAACCCTTACAATACACTAAATAGTCCAAGGCAAGTCGCAGATTTCAGCAATGCAGTGAGTACAACAAATAATGTACACCAAATTAACGCTGATTTGAGTAGTACAAATGAGATACCAATGGTGCAAGTGGAAAGTCCACGGAATGTCCCAGTTAAATTATTGGACTACACAGTAACTGCTTCTAATGTAGGTTCTATGAAATTAACCAAACCGAGGTGCAAAAAAATAGAAAAATCTCCTGCAAAAACTGAGACAATAAGTTTACCAAAAGCCGATGACATAAGTCCCCCTCCTTCTAGCCC
This sequence comes from Holothuria leucospilota, assembly GCA_029531755.1. NCBI lineage: Eukaryota > Metazoa > Echinodermata > Holothuroidea > Aspidochirotida > Holothuriidae > Holothuria > Holothuria leucospilota. Next base: position 3,009,170 of record CM055972.1, read on the forward strand.
CCATTTGTATGAGATGGTAAATGATTCAGTCAGATCCTAGTAGTAAAGTGCATTTGCCCATCTCCTTATGTTGCCTTGTGTATGTGAACTGTGTTATTTAGAACTTTTCAAAGGCAAAATGTACATTATTAAATTTCTTGTCAAAGAATTTCACATACATTGTGCAATCATTTGGAGGAATACAACTGTTTCAACCGATAATGTAGTAAATTAACCGAAAATGTTAACACAACCGATTAGGTAGTAGAAATTAACCAATAATGTAGTAACTACAACCTACCGATAGTGTACTAAAATTTACCCATAATGTAACAAGTTTGTTAACCAATAACGTAGTAAAAATTGACCGATGGTGTAAAAACATTATGTTAACGCACATAACATGTTACGGTCCCAAATCAACTCGACCTTAGGAAACTTGGCCTCAAGTCAACTCGGACCCACGTTAACTCGACCCGAACTGAAAATATGACTATCCATCGAAATACTTCTAATTAGATATGAGATCCAGAGAATATTTTACAACCAAAGATTTCAAACTGCATTGCTTTCAGTAATCACATTTCTTGAAATATGAATTAATGAAGGAAGACGGATGTTTATTTATGTGTGTAAATATGTGTATGTATATATGTAGACAGACGTGACAGGTATGTGAGTGAGTATTCACATTTTATTACGGGAATCGATCAAGTCGCCCTTTGCAATGTCGCTCTTACTTGAACAAACGTGCTCTCCCCTTACCAAAGTTGCACATTACACAGTCGGTTTCTACAAAGTCGCCCCTCTAAATTTAATAAAGTCGCTACCTGATTAGTATCACATTAAACACTAGGGAGAACTGGAAGAAATGCGCGATTTTGTTTGAGGAAAAAGTTTCCACTCCATAATTCACATGCATGCCCTGTTAAAACACCGTGGTTAAGTTTAACAAAACTGTTAATATATGACTTAATTTACAGACTTTTTAACTTAAAGTTTCTGTACTTCCTTTTAGCAGAAATTTGCTGTACCTTTGCAGACAATTTGTATTGGAACAGAAAAATTGTTGTTTAACATGTATTTTCTGTTTATTTGAAAAATCATTTTTTTTCTGTTTTTGTAACGAAAGTTTACTGCACTGTTAAAAATATCTGTAAATGAACAGACATTTTTACAGTATCTTCGTATTTTTCCGATTACACATAAATGTATTGTCATTTAACAAACATTCATTTGTTTTTCAACTATATAAAGGTTCGTTTTTTCAAAAACCAAAACCAAACCAAACCAAAAAACCGAAAGTTTTCAATCTTTAAAACACATCGTTCCGTGAAGTTCCATTTTTTAACGGAATTTTCGGAAAGTTTATGTCCCTATTTGAAAATTATGTTAACTTACATTTATAATGAAAACATCTGTTCTTAGTTATAAATATTACAGAATTGATGTTTTTTCACACATTCAGAAAATGAAAAAGAAACTATAAGGTGCTAATTTCAAAGCACTGATAAGGTACTAATGTCAGATCATCACCACAGGTGCTTCAGCACTTGATGGGGCTAATTACAAAAGTCTCACAAAGTTACTAAAAAAGTCTGTAAATTTACAGCTTTATGACGTAAAGCACATTATACTTAAATGAGCGGAGCTTATTTTGTAAGCATTTTTCTTAAAAAATGATTGCTGCTTCTTCGCATAATGCCCTTTTGGTTTTTTTATCAGAAAGTAATAAACTTTTTATTTACCTTGTTTGAAAAATGTTTACAACCAATATATTTGTATCCTTTGTAGTATTTATTTTGAAAAGAATTATTACATTATACAAGAAATGTTTACTTTCCAATTACAAATTAGTCTAAAACAATATGACAAAATGGCATCTTCAGTGTGTTTTGATCGAGAACGATCTCGTAAAGACACAGTAAGATGAAATGCGAATATCTGATCTAGATCATTTCCAGCTTTGTATGTCGTAATAATCTAAAAAAAAGACAAAATTTAATATATATTAATATTAAATTGAAATTTTGGATAAAAAACAGTCGTCTGTAAATGACTTAAAAGTGACCAAAACAGTAAAATTACGTTATTCGATGTTACAGCAGATTTTTGAAAACATAATTTATGTAAAAACTGTAAAAAACGTACTGTGTATTTTATTTTGTGATTACAGTCTGGTAATAAAAAACATGGTTTGTTTGGAAAAAAATTGCCATAAATATTATGTAAATTTACCGAAATATTTTTAACAGTGTTGCAGGTCGGTGTTGTATGTCCGCCTACACAATCATGGTTAATTGTTTGAGGTAATCCTAGTTAAACTAACTCAGATCCTGGTTAAAGTAAGTAGGATTTGCATTATTTTAAACAAAATTTCATGGAAAATCTAACCAGGATTGTTTGGGCTGAAACACTGTAAAAATTGATTAACACTTTTTTGTAACAGATAATAAACGCGTCTTGGCGTTTATGTAACAGAAAAAACAATAAATTACATAAGCAAATTAAACGTCTAAAATGCCAACTTTAACACATTGACGCCACTTTAACGCCATCTCGTAAACACGTTTATGCGTTTATTACTTGATTACTGTAAACATCAAGTTGTTTTTAATAAAGAAAATTTAACGTATATATAAATCATGTAAACGTGTTTGCGGAGTGCACTTTCATTGACGTCACTATCCTTATCATGTGTTAATATTCGTTCAGTCATTTACTTTGCGTATCCATTTTGTTGTTCGTTTTCTAATTCGTAAACGCCATGTATGTGTTAAAAAACGAAGACGTCTATTTTTACAGTGAATACAACACCGATCCTGGTTAAATTTAACCCCGGTGTTTTAAGAGTGTATAGTTCTGTACAATTGTAAGACTATTTGGTCAGTTTACTTCTCCCATGGCGCTACAAAAAGGCTAAGTGTACTTCTTTCAGTTATGGTAAAGTTGGAACACATTCATTAATATTTTATGTCTCCTCTAGTAAAATTCGGTATTTGATAGATAAAAGATAGGCCTATTCTCCGACAATGATCAGGCTACTAGCTGCGGCAGTGCAGTGGGCCCGTGACTTATTAGTGTGGAGTACATAAAGCAAGGCAGCTTTGTATGCCTTCATAGCAACTAGCTCACTCTTTTTCTACTCGACGGAAACGTCTTTCTGAAAGGAAGCCTAATGCAGCCTGAAATCTTTATTTGTGGAATATGTTACCAGAACTCACGTTTCATTAAAAAAAGATCAATGGATCTTAATATTTTCGAGTTGGCCCGTTCCCAGAATTACTCACACGCACACACACACACACACACACATATCAATATTTGTGTACAAATGTACGTACTCAAGGCCCGTGCTCTCGCAGATATGAATGTAAATAATGGATATCTGAATGCATACCACGTGTATACCCACATACGTTCTTATATACACATAAAGGTATAACGTACATACAAACGTATGTGAAATTTTAATCTAAACGTGCGTCAACATAATGTTACTTCATCATCGTTAAACTTTTACTATGTTATTGTTTAACAAAAATAATTACATTATCTGTACATTACTATACACTATCAGTCATGTGTGGTTACTACATTAGCGGAAAGGTTTCTGCTACATTACCGGTTGTTTTTACATTATCGGTAAATTATCACATTATCTGTTGCAACAACACCTGTTAATACAGAGATTATCCTACCCTTTGAAAAAGAGGTATTTATTTGTTACTTCCTCACGGTGACCTCAAGTGTATTTATGTTTACTTTTGTTTCTTGAAAAGGAGCAGCTCCAATTGAAAAGCGAGGATTCGTTTTGAATAATATTAATAAAAACAGCAAAATATCAAAAACGAAAGTAATAACATTTTGAAATGTTTTTAATTGTGTGTAAGTACTAGCATGGTTGTAAACGGTGTCCCTGTGGTCCCCGAGACCCCATTTTCGGGGCCTTCTGACAGGTACGAGTTACGTATAAGCTTTAGTGAAGTGTCTGTAATTCTGCTCCACTCGTCGTCAACGTATAGATGTGTTTCAGCGACGTCACCTGATCGCGCGTCTCTTTGGGTTTGAAGGACAAGCGTACATTTTGTCACAGTAATATCTATGGTTATGCCGTGCGCGTGTGCTGTAAATACGCTTACTGCTGTGTGGTTTGCCCTTCACCGCCAGGTAATCTCAATCACGTGACGTCACATGAAAACCCTCTATAGGCTAATTACTGCAACTATCAGCAAGACTGTACAGATACTTCCAAAGTCCAAAAAGATGTGCTCCTGTGGAAAGTAAAAAGTTCAAGAAGATAATTGTTCTCTGAAACATTTTATCGAAGTTGTGACTATAAGTATCCTAGCATCGACACTTTGATCGCATATGCTGGTAAGGATATGCAACAATCGAGGCACCTAGCCTATTTATGTAAGACCTCCGTGAACAGCAGGGAAATGCCCACCATATCGTCCTCAAAGTCATTATACTGTGCTTATTTGGAAGAATATACAATGGACCAGTTATGTACTGCAGTAGGCCTATACCTCGTACTGTATTCACTCGTACTGCTATGAATGACTCCATTTAAGAACAAGGTACTCACATGTATGTAATACTTGTTAACATTGGCTTTACATTGTATTTTATTTCACTTAATGGTGTAACTTTTGGACGCAATTAACAAACCCTGCAACTTTTCTTCGTGAGTACAATGCAAGTGGGTACCATTGAAACCATTTACTTTAGGTACACTGTATATAATAACTGATTTATGTCACTTTATCTGTACAAATAAAAAATTAAAGGCTGCATCACCACTGTGTTAAATTTTAAGAACTTTCTTACATACAGTTATGGAAGTACGTAACAGAAAACTTCAACTAAATTTAGTGTGCATCCAATAAAACTTACGGTATTTTACGGAAAAAAGTACGGGTGCTTTGAAGTGCATGCCTATTGTAAGGTTACGCCCACCCTTTAATTCTGATATCCCGATGGCCTTCCTTGGGGGCGTCCTTTACGATGTTAATTTTTTAACTGAGGGTTCGTTGGCCAAGCTTACTGGGTATCAGGCCAGTAGTTGTGAAACAAGCCATCAAATACAATTCGCATCAAGAGGGCGACATACTGAATCCACCGTCCGAGAGGACCCAAGCTAACTCCTACTTGCAACATAGCTGAGTGCCTTACACACAAAATTGCCTCTCACATGATAGATCCTAAGGGAACGACCTTAAGTCACGGCACGTCTGCCTACCATCCCTTGTCTATACCCACGGCAATATAAACCCAAATACAGGCTCATAGACACTGTGCTGGTAATTACACCTTCTCGTTTGAGACTGACACACAGAACTATCTCAGGCTACTCACAAAGTGACGTTTGTCTACGACGAACGAGGGCTCTCTAAACTAACTTCATCAGTAACATCTGGCGCTCACTCAGAATCCAACTTAACAGTAACATACATTGGGAACATCAAAACAATGACATGACACAACTTTCTATGATTTGCATCCCCCAGTTTATTAAAACCCAATTACTAAAAAAGATAAAAAGACTTAAAGTATTTTTACAGTCTACATTACTTTAACCCACTGTGAATACACCCCTGCTTTGTGTCAGCTTTGCACAAAGCCTTTAACTTAGTTAAGATTACAATACCCAGTGAAGTGTCACTTTAAACCTTCGACGCACCAAGGTCACACTGACTAACAGTACTTAACAATAATCTCACCAGGCTAACACTAGCCATCATACAGTAATTCATACCAATGGCCATATCACACAGAATATACACTACAAGGGTTCAGTAAACAACATAAGCCTAACACTAGGCCTCAAGCACAACACATAGGGAGCCTATTCTTCACAGTACATCGTTACAACGTTACTTGTACAAATACAGTTACGATATCATCTTCAAGGGCTTCTGAATACAGTTTGAACAACATATGAATAAATTACACTTAGCCTAAGCTTATGGATCCATCGCGGACGCGACGCGAGAGGTATACCTTTACACAGTAGCTTCTGACTTCTCTGTAGAGTCTACATCATCTGGTAGAAACAAAACGGTTTATCGCAAGGGCTCAGTTCTCGAGTACAGGAGTCATCCAGCTGCAAGCCGCATATTAACACTCAGTCGAGTCGTTCACACTGCATGCCTGGAAACTTGGAAGGCCTCACGCCGACTCTCGTACTTGCACAGTCACACGTGCGGCGTAGGTATACAATACAATATTAACTGTAAGTTCAGGAACCACATGTTGCCTGACCCACTTGCCACGGGTCCTGTCAGCTTACTACAACAAATAATACAGCTTTCGAACACAGGGAAAGTCCAGTTGACTTCTCTTAACAATTCAGAATGGGAATTGGAGTTAAATATTGAAGGGATGACGACGAATTTGGGATAAAACGCCTGAGTCAAAGAGTTGACGTCTGCACTAGCCAGGTGCTTCTCCAAGACTAACTTATCACAGGGGTTTCGGCATCTCGAAAAGAGGACCGGAAATGGTATCGGGTTTCACTCTGTCCGGAAGAATCTCAGTTAGCACAAGAGTAAACAACTTTCTAACTTGCAAAAATAGAGGGCAGCATACATCAACAGTTTCCCAAAACTGGTATCCTTACACTATACAAAAATATGTGCTCACACAATGTGCTTATACAAAACTATTAAAGAACGACTACTGCATAAAAGACGTAAAATAAATGAACAGAGTTAGGTATAACAATAATATTTATTGATACGGGTGCTTTGAAGTGCATTCTTACATATCCCCTTTAGACGTACAGAAAATGCTTTGAATACTTCTGCTAAAGAAGTAACCACATTTATTTAAACATCTAGTTCAGTCTATAGATCGTGGGAAATTCATGGGCGTCACCAGACATTTTTAAAGGGGGTCGTATTTTGTGAGACGGAGGAAGTTATTGCAGCGTTAGCGAGCACTACGGCGATGGGTCCAGGGGCCCGCTTAAGGGTCCACGGGCGAAGCCCCGGGAGCTCTGAGGAGTTAAGACATTTCAAATGCCTATAATGCGGTGAAATTATCGTCAATATTGCTAGTTTGATAATGCCTAAAATATGATTTCATATAAAACGTAAACACATGAATGGAGATCAAAGAGAAAGCTTTTAAGTCTTAAAATGACAATGGCACCAGAACGTTTTTCTTTTAAAGTTGGAGGCCTATCATGGGAACCATGGGCTCGGTCAAGGGAACCAACTGGTAGGATCCAGAGGCAAAGGATTCCCTGGATAAAAACCCTCGTAAGCTCGTGGAATACAATGAAATATTCAAGATTAAGGAGGTAAAAATAGCTAACCTCAAATAACAAATTACAGCTAGGTTTTAAGCAAACTGAACTCTGCAATGCAAAGAAATTTAAGAAAATCGTTCAAATCTGCAATAAATAGCGTCTCATAATTGCTTAAATTATGAGGCTCTACAGAACAGTAAGTTTGTGCAAAATGTGATTTTTACCAATTTGCTTTGTTTTTTACTTTCAACCTTTCTCCTTCAAGACCTAGAAAATATTGTACATGTCATTTATTCCATAAAATAGGTAACGGAAAATAGTAATTTGGGGGACTCGATCTGTAATTCAATTGCAGCGAAATTAACCACTCAACACATTAAAAGAAAGTTATACTTTGTAATGGCAGAAGAAACCTATTTCGATTTTTGGTACATCCTTTAATCAATTCTGTAAAAATAAAACTCAAAGGGGGGTCGTTTGTCGTTTGCCCATGTAAATTTAAGGAAACGAAATGCGTATAGTGCTCTTTACTATCACTTTTGTTTTACATACATTGTTGTAGGGAAGTTTCCATGCAACTTATTGCATCTGATTTAAACAGTTGCTTCTCGAATCTGACATTCTGGCTTTGTATCACATCATTATGATTTATGGTAATGATATATGGTATGCAAGAGTGGCGACAGATTGGAGGAAGGAATCGGCAGGGTGGACATGTCCTCAGTAAGGGGAAGGCTGATTCTTCGTCGTGAATTTTTCCCAATTTCTAAGTACGATAATATATATATATGTAGTATCATTCGCAGCGACGGTTGAGCTATTTTTGCTCCCAATAGGGCAGCTTTTTCATAGTCCGTGGGCTGGAGGGGCCCACCTAGCAACCTCTATACATTTACTTCTGCGACAAACGGAAGTAGTTCAACGGTCAAAAAATATGAAAAATTGAGTTACGCATTGGACTAAATCGTGAATATTTTCCTTGTGTTTCAACTCAAGTCCATTTCATAGAATGACCTCTCAAACTATTTTTGCCAGTCTCAAACATAGCAAAAGACTTTATTTAATGCAAATTATGGTCATATATAGGTCACTAGGGGTCAAATGGGCTATGTCACTTACGGGTCATTCCATGCCAAATCAAAAAATTTTCAGAAAAGATCCCTGGTGACCATCTCTGATTTTTATGATTTTCCCTCATAATGTTGCTGCATAGACAAAACAAACACACTGAAATTTTTAGGCCGAGGGCTCAAGCGGTTCCAAAGTTATGGCCTTCTAAAAAGTATTGTGCAATATCATATTTGTGATTTTTGTGATTTTTTATGACTTTGGATGCTGATAACTTTTCACAGGAAAAAGGTATAAGACTCAAATTTAATCTATGTAATGTCTGGTGGCTACATATTTATAATCTGGTTTCAAATTAGCAGTAGCTAGCCTAATGTTGGATATTTGGGCCTCCAAAAATGCATTTTTTCACTTTTAGAAGCATTTTTTTCAATTTCTGGGCCCACCTGCTCCCACTCCCAATGGTCCAGAGGGCCTTTATTTTATACCTCAGTATTATTTGGTCACTTGAATTATATGCAGCGGTAAGCATTACCAGATCGATATATAAATGACGATTTGGCAGAAGTCTAAACTTAGTCCTAGGGAAAATTTTCAAAAATGGGGCCCTCTTTTGGAGAGGTCGTTGACCACGTGGGCAATTATCTACAGATTTGAAATTTTTATCAAGGAAGGAAACGGGTCTAATCTTAATGCTCACAAAATATCATATATCTTATGTACCTTCTTCATGGTCAGGTAAGAGGATGAATATGGCCCACTTGGCCCATTGGAAGGAGGTACTGTGGGCCCTATAGCACGATATCACTACACTTGAACATTTTAGTAGATATGCTTTTGCTTGCACTCATAGCAAGAGATCATTTGAAAAATCATAAAAATTTGTGTTATCTGTGCCTTGTACTTTTGGAGTACTTTATCCCTGAAGTTGGGTAGCCAGACCCTTCGTTGGTTAAAAGTTTCAACCTGTCACGGGACACCGTATTCAAGGACCCATATCTTTTCAACTGAATATGATACAACCTTGAAACGAAGTTCCAATTCATCATTTATACCCCAGAATGCAAAGATAAGTTAGATGGATACCAAGGCCGCAGACGCAGAGTTTTAAGAAATATTCGTAACTGTCATACAAAAATATGTGCTTACACAATGTGTCTACAGAAAAATATTAAAGAAAGACTACTGGATAAAAGACATAAAATAAATGAACAGAGTTATATATAACAATAATATTTATTTAACGGGAAAAGGATACGGGTGATTTGACATGCATGTTTACATGTCTCCTTTATACGTAGAGCATTTAATGCTTTGAATACTTCTATGAATGAATAAACACATTTATTTAAACATCTAGTCCAGTCTATTGATCGTCACTGGGAACTTTCAGGAAACAAAATGTGTCTAGTGCTCTTGTACTTTCACTTTTGTTTTACAAACATTGTTGTAGGGAAGTTCCAATGCAACTTATTGCAGCTTATTTAAACAGTTGCTTCTCGAATGTGATATTCTGGCTTTCTATCACTTTATGCTTTATGATACTGACATATGATATGCAAGGGTGGCGACAGATTGGGGGAAGGAAGGGGCCAGGGTGGACATGGTTCCCCGTCGGGAAATTTTTGCAATTTCTAGGTACGATAAAGTATATATATATATATATATATATATATATAATATATATATATATATATATATATATATATATATATATATATATATCGTCGGCTACCATTTGCTACGATGGTTGACCTATTTTTGCTCCCAACAGGACAGTCTCTTCAGTAGGAACCCGAATTTTTGACGTTTCGCGGGCTGCAGTAGACCGAGGTATTTCAGATTCTTCCATAGTTTCGTTCCATAAAGCTAAATAGCACAACATCTTTCCACCTTACCGGTTAGCGTATAGGTAGAGTAATTAGTTTTATTTAAAGGTAGGGAAATTCATCTCATATAGCCTCCTAAATGTTCTCTTTTGGTGCGTGCCGAACCGTAAGCGACTCTCGGAAGGAGGTTTGGTTGCCTCAGCAGACACACTGGGTGGATACAAAACAACTATGTTATCTAGGGTACGATTCAACTGCCGGACAGTTGATCTATTTCGTCCCTAAGTGAGTATAGATTCTTTTGCTGTGTAGACCTAAAATTAATTTTTCGTCGGCTTTGCGCCCTTTCCATTTTCACAATTCAGATTCACGAAAAACACAGAAATCAAAAGCCAACTCGGCACTTCAAGTAGAAACGATATTATGCTAAATATGACTTGCAATGGGATGACATTGTACAACGGTTTCCTTCAAATCCCCTCCTCATCCCCCTACCCTCGACATAGTTTTTGCATTCCCTGGCCCTGGGGCTCCAAGTGGCAGTCTCCCGTTGGGGACCTCCCCGACGACCAAATCTTGGCCCCATCCCTTCTGTTATGGTATCCCCAAGTACTCGTCATTTAGTTAGCATTTGTTTGCAATGATAGCACAAACAGAAGTCCGGACCGAAAGGGGAATACATCTCCTACTTTTAACGAACGGGATGGCTTACACGTATTATCCCCTACTACCCCTTGCCAGATTTTTAGACAATGTTAAAAAAGTACTCTCTGTATTTTATCACTTTTGGTCATCAAATTGATAACTTTTGAATAGAAAAAAATAAATCGTAACTTAAATGATTTCAAAATGCATTTTTCGGCTCGCTTCGCAGGTACCCATCGTGCATTGCTCTTTCATTATTACAAGTTAGCTTGAGCGAAAATCTTTCCAAAGCCTCATGCAACTTTTCTAATCAACTGTCCTGTCGAACCAAAAGCGATAGCTTATCTGCTGGGAAAGATTGTGACGTTTTCGACTGGGAATTAGGTAAAGCTCAAGCTGAAAGGGCAATAAAAGAAGACACGGAAAGAAAGGAGCCTAGGGTGTTTTAAGTCTAACGTGGATCAATTTTGTAATGCATATTGATTAAAACCATTCTGAATTTTCTTTGAAATGTTATTTTGGGGTGCTTCGAAAGCACCAATCGTAGATATTTGCGCCACTATAGCAATTCCTTTTAGACAGCTTAAGTAGTATTGTTCCATTGCAATTCCTACACCAGCATCCACCTTGCATCATCAAACCCACCGTCTTTTGGGTCAACTGGAATTACAAAACTGGTACAGATCCGATTTTCTAGGTCTATTTAGCGGGCTTTCAATGCCTCGTTTTAGATAGTGAAACAAATCACACCTCGGGAGAGATCTCTGTGTTCCTGCGGCACCTTCAGCAACGTTGGGTCATTTCAACTTGAACCCTCCCCTATGATAAAATATCTGTAGCCTCAAGTCTTGTAAAGATAAATTACAGGTTCCTTCTATTAGCTGATTAGTGGCTGTACGTCCGACTTAGGCCAATTAAGAAGCGGTATGGTAACGTAATCATTTTCGTGGTCTATTTGGAAATAGTAACATTATTCATTGTAATGCACGGATTTTTTAAATGCCCCAGGGATTCCGCAGCTTACCCCTGAGTCCCTTCTCATGGGTCGTCCCTCAACTACACTAACATAAGAAAAAATGGTCTTATTAACAATTTCGTAATCCCAGTGTCCTTTAGAACTGCTTCATTCTAATACTCATATTTTTATAAATAACCCAGTAAGGGCCCTCGATCCTGGACCTCACCGGAGTGTTGCCCTAGCTACATCAGGGACGTTGAGTCGGGCCCAGGACCCATGCCGTCGGGGTATTATTTCGTGCTTCTGCGGCACCTTTGTCTAACCCCAGGTTTGAGAATCAGTCTTGCATCTTTCAAACGCTTTCTTCATTAAAGGCAATAGGCAGTCGCCCCAAAATTTTCTTTGAAAAATCAGCAAACTCTTGCAAATCTCCCCATATTGCATTACAAGCACCTCTGAAGATGTTTTGAACATAACTATTACAAACAATAGGTAAAACAAGGTGAAATTCTCCTTGAATTCCACAATTCACTAACAAAAATATTGTCACATGATCAAAATAGGCCAATCATGAACTAGAGTGACAGGATACACTCACTCTGTTTGGGGTGACTGCCTACTGCCTTTAAGGCCGCATGCCGCCATCATGCCCTCTGGGTGTGGCCCCTAATTCATTTTACACGACTAGCGACTTACAGAGAGGAAAAATCTAGAAACCAAGAACGTAAGGCAGTTCAAACAAAGAAAAGAACAAAATCTCCTGTCGAATTATTATGTCTATTGCAGTTACTACTTCAGGCACGGATTAGCCTGCGGAGCAGACTCTGTAACAGCCTTCGAAAAGATGGCGCTCTTTCATAAATCATAATACACCCCTGTATATATTCTATACAGAGTCTGCAAACCTTCGTCCAGTTCTCATTTACGCAAATCCCCTAAATGCGGGATAGATTATTATTCATAAGGGCACATGGTGTTCAAGGTAATGACTATTCATGTTATCAACGGCCTGCGACGATTCACATATACGAATACTTCTGAAGATACTGTGACACCTTAAAAAGGTACGTAATTATCATGTATGGGCTAAAAATCGAGCTAATCCTTGCAGTGGGAAGTCAAGCCTCACGTTAGGCGTCAACAGTGGCCTGTATATAGGCCCTCGCATGGACAAGACGACAACTTTCCTTGCTAAGCTGTATGTGTAGACATGTACAAATACAGCTAAGCCAGTAACTATACAGTAATAGCCGTACTGCACTGCATAACGTGTATACAAGTGAAAAGAGTTGTCTGCTGTAGCGAAGCAACCGGTCGCTCATGTTGACTCCACCCCTTACCAACGCTGATGACGTATGCATTAATTATTATGAAGTTATTTTTGTCTCGGAAATGAGATTGGCTAGAAAGTTGGCAGGCTATTGTATTGTATTAAACTTCGTCTGTATACTGTACATTAACATTAGTGGTAAGCAAATGTTAAGAATTGTACTTGTAGCTGATCAAAATCAACAATAGCCTGCTTACAGCAGGCTAGGCACGGATGGACCCTGCCAGAGGCTGGTAGGGAATCAAACTTTTGAGAAAAAGGTTCTGGATCTCGTCATTGACGTACCCTCGCTGTTTAACTCATGTTAGGTCTTCACTCTCTCAGTACTGTAGCCACTGGGTGGCGTTCAGGGGCATAAGAACCCCAATGGGTAGGTCGAAAAGAAATAACCAATACACTAATTAAAAAGGAAGAGAAAAACGGCGGAAGAGAGAAACCAGGAGGTATACTTAATGTAGAAGAAAACGTACGCAATGTTACCGTAAATAAAGTAAAATTTCACTAAAATATTATAATTTTATATATTAATAATAATATAATCTATATAATAGGAGAAGCACAGCAGTAAAAGTTGAAAGCTGTTTACGAATTATCAGATTGACTGGCGTTTTGAGTGGTATTTAGGTTTGTTGGTAATTGGAAGTATCTCGATGCAGAGCCTGAGTACAGGTTTTGTCATGCAAATCGTATTTAACAAAAATTTGGGCCGCTTCGCGCGCTTTCGTCACGGTTTACACCCCACCATTATTAAGGTAATAATACATGGAACTATTCTGATCACAACACTTTCCGAAAAACAGAGATAAATCTCAAAAAATCGTAGAGGGCCCTCCCATCAATACGAGATCTTTCAATCTATCATGATGTGGAAGGATGAAAGTACGTATTTACCGTTATACATTTTTCAAAAATCTTTACCGGGCGCTTCGAGCGCAGCCATTATCGCTATAGATGGTGATTGTTAATACACTTACGACGAAAAAGCTTTCTGAAACGCGCTTGTTAGTCATTCACCCTTTTTGCTATACCAATCAGGGAGGTCTTATATCATCTCCCTGCACCTATACTCTCCTTTCCTCCCTTTCCCCATTGCTGGAAGCTGTTCGTCTGGATTTTCGTTCAAAATTAGTAAAATATGATAGTTGTAAAGTGCTATACTCGATATGATCATTTGGATGTAAGAGAATAAGAAATACGGCATTGCTCCATTTTATATAATTAATCCAGAGCTTCCAGGCGCCAGGAGGCCCTATATAAGTATTTGGCAGCCTTAAATGTCCTTTTACAATACACAATGAAGGAAAGGAAAATTTTCGTAGCAGTTGAAGAACGTGTCTGTGGATTTTTTGCGTAAAATCATTCCCCGAATATAAGGCAGAAAAGAATCCAGAAGAGGGCTTCAGAACTCTCTAAATGTAAAAGAGTGAATTTTACTCTTCGACGATTGTCTACAGTGACCACTCTTTCTTCGAGTGAAAATTTCACTCTGCTGAGAGTGGTAATTCACTCCAAATGAGTGAATTACTACTCTTGGCAGAGTGGAATTCCACTCGAAACAGAGTGGTCACTGAAGGCAATCGTCGAAGAGTGAAATTCTTATAAATTCCCTGTATCCATCCCTGTAAACTCCCTGTATTCACCCCTCTGAATGTTCGGTCTGCGTAGTAACACTCAGAGACTTATGAAATGGGACGGACACAGACAATGCACATAGATGTAATGTGGTCCTCCCATAGCTAGAAGGATACTATTTACACTTGAACAGCTGATTAGTGACACTGGTGGTTTAAGCAATTGCATGAGTTCAAGGATGAAACTCATTCCAGATCCATCCAGGTTCTCAATCCTGCCCTGCTTTAAAACAGTGCCACTTTTTTACAGTCCGTTCACGTCCTGAGCGGAATTATTTCACTTGAAATTCAGAGATTCTTTACAGTACTATCCATTCTGTAATTTTTTTCTCATGTATTCATTGCTGATACAAAAATCTCATTTAAAGGTGTTAGTAGACCAGGGTTATTACCAGACTTTTCCCCATGAGGGGTCAAGCTCGGTTGGGTTGGTGGGTGCAACTTGAAGCCCCATTCAAGTAATGGCTGAATGTGTGTAGCACCCCAACACAAATTCCTGGATCTTTTTTAAAAGAAACCTTGAGAATTGGTGTTTCTGTTGCGGAAAATTTGAAAAAAACTGGAGTTTTATGGTAGAATATTGGAAACTTGGGGGTTTTTATTTGAGAATCTGTAGAGCACACTCATGTAAAGCGTTGGGGCCACTGTAACCTTTGGGCATATCCTGATAAAATGCTTTATCAAACCCATGAAGGCCACTTGAAGGCCCCTGACAGGGAAGACCAGCCTTCCCCTACGTTGGCATTGCTCCTGTAACCCCACCTGAAGCCTCTCTTGCAATTATATCCGTCAATTCAAAAGTAAATACAAATGCTTCAGACCAAGGGCGGGGATTTTTTTCTCAATATTGGGGAAGCATGACCCAATTTTTCAAATAGTTTACTGTGTGAAAAATCAAAGCCCATGGGCGATTTCTCAAATATTGGGGGGGGGGGGGGGCATGTGTCCCTGTCTTCCCGGGAGACACCAATGGGCCCACAGAGTCCTCACTAACTTTTGGTTTTAACTTCAAGACTTTTAGCAACCTTTTATGAAACCAGTCTGCTGTTTCCACTCAACCATCTACCCTCTACCCATCTGAACCAAGTCCCCAACATTAACCATGCTCTCCTGATGGTTCCTGTTTTGGATGTCTAGTTTCAGGGGTGGATCCGGCGAGAATTTGTATAGGAGTGATTCTGTGGTGATAGCCTAAATTTTGAAGCTACCAGCGTCAAATGTACGAAGTCTCGATGCGGTGGGGGGGGGGGGGTTGTGGGGAAATTGAAATAAAACACAGTGATTGTTTAAGTAGTCAGATGCAGACACGAATTTTGAATTTTAGTTAATGCAAAACCTTCTGTATTTGCAGTGATGGAAAATTACTGCATTATGATAACTTGTTAAGCCAGTTTTTCATATTTTCAAATGATACATCACCCATAACGTTTGAAATGTGTAATGTTTTGGCGAAGTAACGCTTCTCTGAGATTAACCTGGTGAGACTGAGGAGTAAACTAACGAAATATTCCAGAAAGCGATTTTCTCTTGCTAAAACACCTTGTTAGCACTACACTGTGTACTTTATAACCGACGAAAATGACTGTGGCGGCTATTTTGTATGATCCTTTTCACGTTTTTACGTCAGTTTCATGCAACCAGTTGGCTGCATAATACATGGGACGTATTTATTTACATGTACTTTTCACATGCAAGTATGATTTGACTGAGGGTGTTCAGAAGGTAATGTAACATGACAAAGAGATACGTATCAAAACGTCAATTTTGGCCCCGTTTTAAATTTTTGCGTTTTATTAAAGTGTTCCGAACAGTTATCAACTGTCACTAACCTCATTTGGAATCAGCACCCAAACCTTGACTAGAAACAGTTGAAAAATATTATATATGTACAACACAGGGATATGTGGCTTGTAACCTGGACTTCTTATTTTTTTGAAAGACATCTATGTGCATAGCCTAAGTGTTTGCCCGTTACATAAGAGTCTCTAGGTGTTAAAATGTGGGCCATTCAGGCTCATTTAAAGTAGATGCATTAGTGTAGAGATAAGGAGGCGCCCTTAAACGCATAACTGACTGTATAACTGACCATTACTTCT
The DNA here is from genome assembly GCA_029531755.1 of Holothuria leucospilota. NCBI lineage: Eukaryota > Metazoa > Echinodermata > Holothuroidea > Aspidochirotida > Holothuriidae > Holothuria > Holothuria leucospilota. Next base: position 3,025,964 of record CM055972.1, read on the forward strand.
GTAATTTTCAACCCCCTAGAGCAAATTTTCTCAGAAACGAAAAGTGGATGTAGAATCGGTGGTAAGGCGATTCACACCCTACAATGTCATATATCCTCAACCAGACCACTGAATAATTTGTGGGGAAATATACTTTTCACACAATCTGCACTTCCAAGTATGATTTGGCAGAATATTTTCAGAATTTGCTTACACCTAGAGAGGGAATAACCATGCATCAGACAGTACTTTTCGGGCTCCATTTTGAATTTTTGAATTTCAGCAAAAGTGCTCAACGGCACCCACCGGATTTGGAATCAGCACCTAAAAATTGACCAGAAACCATTGAAACACATTATATATGTCAAAATGCAAGGTTGAGCTAGATTTGTACGGAGCGTATCCTGGACTATGATCAGTTCCAAAATATACCAGAGATAGCACCATTTTGCGGCATCTAAGCAACCTTAGATTTTCTTTAATACGCAACTTCAGAAAGACACTACGATTTCATAAAAACGCAGTAATACAATCAAAAGTTGACAGGATGCTCTTTGAGCCTGATATTGTGATCCTAACCCTGAGTGTAATGAACCTTACTACAATTATTATTATAATGATGGCAATAGCTGCACGTAATCAGATTTTGCAACAATTGGATTCTCTATTTTAATAGCCATCACTGTTTCAACTCATTGAAAAATGAATTTTTTGAACATTTGGATGCAATTAGTCATGATCAAATCAATTCATACTGTCTTACGTAAAGACATATTATAGCAATAGAAGCTTTATTAAAAGTAAAGTGAAAGTAAAATTTAGCCAGGTTCTATGGAAGTACGAGACTATACACAGAATTAGGTGTTTAATGTGAAGAAAAAGTTGAGGCAGTTAAAAAGCAAGGGGTTGGTAGGGAAGAGGTGAAAAATGACCTAAGCAGATGATACTCTTTTCTGCTCTCATGTTTCATTTCATAAACCATGATATAAACTTCACAACTGTCGGAAAATTTCCAAAATGTCGACGTCAAAAGTTATATTTCTTCAGAAAATTTGTGGAAAGATGCTAGCGTCATGTCATTTCAACACGATTTGCCAATGGCTGGACAAAACCTTCATTTGATTGCACTTGTCATGATATCATTATAATTAAAATAGAATTGTTATTGTGAGATTTGTCCTGTTTTGTAGAATATTGATTCAATATTCACCATGTATCGTTGGCTGACAATATTTACTTTAATTGGCTGTTGTTGTGTAACATGCTGTCAAAGCGAGAGTCCGTGCCAAGGTTTTTATGGTGCTACTTCCGATGTTCGCGGTCCGATTGGGGAGAACATCAGTCTGACATGTAACGTAACAACAAACTGCATCAGAGGATATTGGAAGTTTGATGATACCTTCAACGCAACGTGGTTAGTGCGTGGAACGTACAAAGGCGAGACTATCTCTTAGGTGTCAATTCTACAGAAAGTCTCAATACTCTCCACATCTACAACATTAATGAAAGAGTGGAAGGTTTTTACACTTGTTTGTGTGATGACCACGGCGGTAACAGAACTACACACGCATGTTTTAATCTGTCTGTATATTGTCACATTAGTGTTCAGATAAATGGTGAAAAACTTGTAAGTTAATTTATACATTTCTGCACCTTTGTCTCTTTTGCACCTAGCCCGGATAAGTGCCTTTGTAAAATATATTAGGGAAATCGGCACGGACTTTTTAAGTCTATTGTAGAGGACAAGAAAGGTTTCGCTAGGCTGGTTGTCACGATCTTAAATGATTACAGCGTATTGTATCAAAAAGGCATTTTTAAGGCGAAGCAAGTGAATATACTCACATGCATCCCCATTCAAAATTAGGTGTGGGGTGGTAGACGAAACTTGTGCCTCTACGAATTTTCAACTTAGTAAATTATTTGACAAGACTGCGATAAGCATAGGTTCTCAAAAATCGACCTCTTAGCAAATATGTAAAACACAAATTTTGTTTTAATGTATTCCGTGTTAAGAAGTTTCATTTAACACTGATTGATGTGTGTCATGTAAAAATCTTCTTGTCTTTCTACTTTTAAAAAGTTGTCGAACTCGTTTATTATAGGATGCAACATACCGTACTATATGTATGGCATCGGTGCTAAACTTACGTTGCAGTGTAAAGAATGTTGTTAGCAGAAAAATATGTTCCCACGTTATGTTTCCCAATGAAAATGCTTCGAAAGACTTTGTTCGTAAATGTTTTGATGTAGAGGGACATGTGATATGAGAAAATTGTTCATATCAGGGTTGAGATTTCATTCAAGATAGCCCATTGACCGATGCAGCATGTAAAACACCAAGGAGATGATTGATAGCAAGAACACGAATATACCAATAGTAATTGGTATGGAGTGGCATCTATACAGGGGCGTCAATCCGTATTCAAATGGGGGGGGGGGGGGACGGGGGACATACATGACTTAGCACAAACCAATACCTTTGGTTTTGAAGAGGGGGCGTCTTCCTATAGGCCCTTTCCTCCTCCTCCCCCCCCCCCCCCTTATGATGACTGACGTCGTCCTATTCTAATAAGAATTATCATTTCGAAGTTAACATGACCATCATAGATGATCTGCCAGGTGAAATACACGGAGTCCACGGATCGAATTACTTCAAGATGTTATTTTCATCATGTCCCAAAATAGCTGAAACAACGCTTCGCAGCGTGGATCATTGTCGGAGATCATGGACCCGACCAGGCCCGATGCTAGGGTGATATATTTGGGCGTGTGAAGGTTCCAAATTCCCACCGGCTGGATGTTTTTTCCAACTGAGTGGAGGCGTTTAAATTACACTTTGTTATGTGCTCTGCGTTTTGTATACAGCAGTGGGAATCCTTCCTTTCTCACTACATAAATGTGTCGTCCTGGGGGAGGGGTCTTAGGGGACACCCCCTCCCCTTTGAGAAATTTTTGTTAATTTAAGGCTGCTTAGGTGCAAAACGGTGCTATCTTTGGGATATTTTTGGAGCTAATCGTACGTGACTGGAAAATGTCCATAATTTAGTGAATTCTAATTTTTCCGACTGGCTGGATGTTTTTAGTTGCGGTGCCTGCCACGCAGGCACACGCAACTTATGTCGTCGACACAAAATTGCGACTTTGGACTTTGGACCGTAACTCCTCCTAGTCGGCTGGTTGTATCGAAATACGACGTAGTCCAAGTTGTAGGGGTGGTTGGATTCTTTTAGGTAAGGTACTTTCGGGGACCTTGTGACCTTTATAAGGGGGTGTAATTGGGATTTTTCTTTCTGTAAATGCGTGGGCGGTGTCTATTTTTAGACAATTTTCTACACACACTAGTCAGCTTATTTGAGCATGGTCGGTTAGGTTATTTTTGTGAACAGCGCCATCGAATTGAGTTCACACAGTGAAGATAAACAGATAAAGTGTTATGATTGTTTTTGCACTTCTGAGTGTTGTACAAAGGGAATTATTCGGTTGTTTGTGGTTATTTTATTAATTCATTTGGCATTGCTAGAGGTTTTTGTTATTGCTAGTAGTTTTGAAATTAGTTGGAAGTTGGTGAAAAACTGACCCTCACCTATTTCAATCATATGACAATGTTTTTGTTACTGAACTATGAAACTCGGAAAAAATTTCTCCTTGTTTACATACTGCTTGTAAACAGTTATATTCAAAACATCTTCGTAAAGCCAGTCAAATCACCTTCCACGAACTTAAACTTTCCCCATAGCTGACGAAATCAGTTGAGCGCCACACTAAAGCGCCTTTGGGTGGGCAGTAGGGTTAGGGAGCTAAATTTAGATACAATTTAATACTTTTTAAGGCAAATTTTCCATAATTCACCCCCTGTTTTGACAATTTTACTCATAATTCACATGTTCATTCATCCCACCACCCATAACTCTCAGGACATGTTAAGTGAAATATCAACCTTATTCTAAAAATTTACAGTGTCTCAGAATGGGTGAAGCAACAATTTTAAATCGTAACAAACTTCCGACTCAAATTTAAATAAAATGCGGAGAAACCGTCTCTACGATGCAGAGTTCTATGCAGTTATAATTTTTCAAAGTCGTAACCCCAATTAGGGGTGAAAATACACCCCGCCTATCATTTATGTCATAATTCATTTGTGACTAAGCAGTCATACACTAGTCTAAAAATAATTAACATGAAACACTAGGCCTAATAGTTGCTACTGTCAAGGCACCGCAACTAGTCTAGACATATGTCTTGTTACTAACTGCAGTGGCGCCGTGTAAATTGCACCTTTTTTATTCACCCTGCGTTTGTATACATCAGTGGGTATCCTTCTTTTGTCACTATATATGATGTCATCCTGGGGGAGGGGTCTAAGGGGAGGGGATGTAACCCTCCCCTTTGAGAAATTTTTTGTTAATTTAAGGTTGCTTAGATGCAAAATGGGATATCTTTGGGGTATTTTGGAGCTGATCGTAGTATAGCAAAGGTGTGAAGGATTAGCAATTAGGGAGTTTTCAGAATGCTTTGTAGTCGTAAGTGTATTAACAAATCACCATCTGCAGGCGCGGATCCAGGAATTTTGGGGGGGGGGGACAAGATGGAAAATCTCATGTGCACCGAAGGTTCACCACGAGCGCGAAGCGCGAGTTCCAACGCGTGGTGTCCAGGGGCCCGCGATAGGGCCCCTTCGGGGTCTAGGGGGTGAAGCCCCCGGACGCTCTCGCAGTATATTGCATTTTAAGAGCACAGAAATCGGCTCCAGTTCTAATGTCAGTGAGATTTTAAACCTTTTCATGTTGCATGGAATTTGATGCGTATGGCTCAGTATAAGTTACTATATGTACCTGCAGAAGTTCCGGAAAATTTGAATTTACATTTAAAACCATTGCTATTACAAACGGTGTCAATTCCCTTTATGTGTGTCTATCAATTAGAACGTGGGTTCGATACTAATTTTTCAGTTCTCATAAGAAGAGGAGGGTGAAAGAATGAATATCAGTTGCTTCACATCCTTACAATGCTGGCTCCTCTGAAATCACGTTTATGCACATGAATAATTGGCTTATGGTAGAACCCCACCGATGAGTAATGCGAATACTTTTGGGACCTTATTGATAGTAAAAGGAGTAATTCAAGGCTAAAACTACGCAGATCAAGCGAAAATCAAGAAATATTGAGAAGACTTTGCAAAAATCGTGAAAGATGTCAAATGATTTTTCATAAAAAGTGATAAAAATAAATCCATCACTCAATAAAAACATACCTCTCTCCGTAAGCGTAAACAATTGCGCGTGAAACGCTCCGAAAATTTTCGGTATATAGCCTCCCGGGAGCTCTGGATTAATTGTACACTGAAAAGGGGGACCAACAGGACTCTCACAACCTGACGTCCATATGGGAGGAGAGATGATATATCACCTTCTTTATGGATTTCTGAAGGGTATACCCTTCAGAATCTATGACCGATGGTGCCGGCTCGAGTTGGTGATTGGGGGAACCGCAGACAACTGCTAAACCGTGCCTTTTTAGGCAGTGGGATTTTGTATACGCTATATACAACAGCGGGAGAGCCTTTTCTTATTAGTACATGAGAGTGCAATCCCAGGAAGGGGTTTACCCTCCCCTTTGAGAAATTTTTGTTAATTTTAGGGGGCCTATATGCAAAATGGTGGTATCTTTGGGTCATTCTTAAGTGATTGTATGTTTAGAAAATGTCCACAATTTAGTGAATTCTAACTTTTGTTCGAGTGAAAAAGGGGAGAAAGAGACGGTTAATATATTGTCTTCAAACCTCCTTAAGTCCCAGGAAAAATCATGGGCGTGAATCCATGTCCAAAAGTCTGTGTGTGTGTGTGGGGGGGGGGGGGGACCTTTCTCACATTTGTGAATCGCCCTCCTGGTGGCGTGGAAGAAGCAGTTGGTGGTAGCCAAAATTTGCGTCACGGGGAGGCAATAAGTTTTGTGATCTTCGGCATGGGGGAGGGGTCTAAGGGAAATTTTTCTAGAACTGAATGCCCTCAGATGCGATTTGGTGCAACAAAAGTGCACGATTTTTAGGTTATTTTTCTTCTAAAAATTTCGTTTTCCAGGGCATAATTGCAGTCTGTTCTATCATTTTTGAAAAAGTGAGGGGGACTTTTTGACGATGTCCTCCTTCCAAAAAAGTGAGAGGGACGCGTCTCCCCATTCCCCATGATCCACGCCCATGGGAAAATTGTACACCCAATTATACTGTACCTGCGTGGAATCCACAGAAACATTCTTGGACTATAATAAAATACTTCCTTTACATTTTAAAAGGATATCCAAGGTTGACAGAGGACAGTATAGCGCCTCCCGGGAGCTCTGAATTAGTTACAGTATACAAAAGAGGGACCAACGGGACTGTCACTACCCGACATCCATATGGGAGGAGATATATATCACCTTGTCTTTTAAAGTATAGCAAGAGGGATGGTGGACAGGCAAAATTCGTTTCAGAAAAGATTTTCGTCGTTATTGAACGTCGCGGTAAAATGTTTGGAAAATAAGGCAATTACGTACTTTCAGTCTTTCAAACCATGTGCTAGACTAGATTAGTCAAAGATCCCATAATGATGAATGCCCTACAGAGAAAGAGATGTACTTTTTAGAAAAATGTTTGAATTTGAATAATTTCTTGCGTCATAGCTTTGTCAATGGTATATGAAATCGGGTGTTAACCCTGTCGTATATATGCGAGCGAAGCGCGCCGAAATTTTGAATAAGATATTAGTCCATGACAAAACCTGCATTTAGAACCTGCATCGGACACTGTCATTTTCCCACCAACCTATGCTATTCAGAAACGAATCTTCTGACTGAGAATTCTTAAAAAGCACTTTTGCTCCTTGGTTCCCCCGTGAGTTACCGAAAGCTATTGAAAATAAGGACAACTCTGACACAAGGCTTGACGCTAGCGGAGCGTGCGAAAATTTGGAATTTGTCAAGAATTTCCAAAAATTATGATAGTTTGAGAACAGTTTGTGAAAGAAAAGGGTAAGAACAAGTAAACCAATCATCAAAAATACATCTCACCCTCCACAGAAATTTGTAGCTTAAACGGCTTTTGTGACCATTTTAAAAACTTTGCCTTTCCATCCCTTTAGATTACAAAAACTTTCACTCTTTAACACAAAATTGTTACTGATTTCAGTGCAGCTAGCAGGGCCCATACTGCACATGTCACGATGTTTACTTATTTAGTCCTGACTAGGGCTTTCATCGGCCACACTTACCTTACCCATGCCTATTTACTTCACGGGGACGAGAGACCATATTGTATACCCTGTGATTGTGCTGTCACCGTCAGTCACATTCTGGTTGACTGTCACGAATACTCCCATATTCGTCAGAAGTATTACACTGTGCCAGACCTGAAAACTTTATTTGGGCGGACAGATTCTTCCCTTATTGTGGGCTTTCTCAAGGAGAGTAGACTGTACAGAAATTTTTGACATGACTCCGGCCTTTGCTTGGATATTTTTAGTGAAACCTGAAAAGTTTTTGTAGTGGAATTTGACTTTTGACCCCTTTTTTATTTTTTGTACCCAACATTGCCCCTTTTTCTTTCTAGGTGACACTATATAACACCTGCGTGTTGGTGTGTCGTAAAACCCCATCTAACTAACTAACTTATTTAGATCTTAAGTCAAGGATCATTACTCAGCTATTCACCTGTTTTCAAACATTATGTGAAAGATATCTAAAGAGATAATCCAGCTATAGCTCCACCCAACCCCTAGAGAAATATATACTTTAAATACGTTCTTTGACACTTTTATTAATTTTTTGCTCTTAATTTTTCTTTCTCCTTTTCTTTTTTCTTTTTCTTCCCTTTTTCTCCTTCCATGAAGGGGGGGGGGGGGGACGTGCTCCCCAGGCCAACCTGGATCCGCGCCTGCACCATCTATACCGATAATGGCTTCGGCGAAGCTCGGTAAAAATAATGGCTTCGGGCACGCTCGGTAATAATTCTTGAAAAGTGTTTAACGGCAACAACGTACTTTCAACCTTCCACAAGGGGGGGGGGGCGTGCAGTATGTTGTGTGACGGCTGGCCTGGGGGGAGGGATCTGAGGGGAGGGGGTGTCCCTCTCCCCTTTGAAATTTTTTGAAAAATTAGGTGTCCTTACATGCAATCTGGTGCCACATATGTTACCTTTTGAAGTAAAATTTGTGTTAAAAATTTACGTATTTTTAGGAACTAAAAAATTAGGCAGCAGTGAGGGGGACATGGCCCAATGGGGTGTCCCCATCCCCTTTGAAATTTTTTGAAAAATTAGGTGTCCTTACATGTAATCTGGTGCCAAATATGCTACCTTTTTTAAGTAAATTTGTGTTAAAAAATTTACGTATTTTTAGGAACTTAAAAAAAAATCGGAATCAGTGAAGGTGGGCATGGCGGAATGGCCCTCCCCTCTGCGTACGCCACTGATTGAATGATCCCATACTGATGCGAGGCCCCTACAGATGTCTGGAGATGTATGTCTGTTTTCGGAAAGTGTTGTGATCAGAATTGTTCCATGTATAATTACCTTTTTAACGGTCATGAGAAGAAGTGCAAACCGTGACGCATGCGCGCGAAGCGCGCCGAAATTTTGCCATTAAATAAGATTTCCCTGACGAAATCTACATTCAGAATCTGCATCAAGACACTTAAAAATTGCCCAATAAACCTACATGTCACTCAAAAAGCCAGTCAAATAGAGCCACGACACTACTCTTTTACGCAAATGTGGGGGGGGGGGGGCATTTGATATTGTGTTCCCCACCCATCGAAATGTGGGGGGGACATGTCCCCCCGTCCCCCCCCAGGATTGACGCCCATGCATCTATAAGATGGAGGGGGAGATTGGATATTTGGCCCTTCACCGTCAATGCCTTTGCCCTCACTTGTACCCCAGTCCGCTCAGACACAAACCATATATAGTGTTGCACACGCAATGAGCACTCACAAATTTTGGATCTCGAAATTTCTGCTTGCCTGCTCTTTCCAGTCTAGTTTTAAAATTCTTGCGGCTCCACTGTGTAAGTTATGTTGTCCTGACGATCGAGTCAGAAATTTTGATATGTTCTTACTTCACTTATTGCAATGTGAATACTTTGAAACAAAATTTTGTTGATGATTTTTATGGAAGTTTGTAAGCATTAATATACAGTTATTAATATTTGTATATTCATTTAATTCAAGGTACTTGACAGATGCGGCGTGAGGAACAAGGCGGAGATGGTTGATGTTAAAGTGAACGAAAATATTACAATAAAATGTGATGACGAAGCAGAAAGAAGAACCAACTGCTCACATATAGGTATGTTAAGCGTTTAAAGAAATCTGTACAACTGTATTTAAAAGTCTTCATAAATGTAATAAACAATTATGGCATTGTCTTTTTGTATAGGGTAACAGATTGGCAGAGTCTAACTTATATATCGTTAGTACCAAGTGGATGAGTCTACTAGTTTCAGATAAAATTGCTCAGATACATGTGTTTCAATATTAAAGATTTACATAGGAGAGGAGAAAATTTCCTGGATTGTTTCAAACATATATTGCTCCATGGAAGGACAATGGTGTCGACCTGTCATACTTTACTACAAAAAAACCAATGTAACGGAACCTACCTCTTGTACTACCGGTTACTTGTCATATTCTCTAAACTCAACACCAAAAACTTTCCTCGGAATCTTTACAGTTTCTTTTACTTAACACTGTTACTGCAGCGATTTCTGACATCACCTGTAACAGAAAAAGTAACAGGCCTACCAGTAGATTTGTACCAGACCCTGCACGACCATTTGTTATGTATTGAATGTTATGTAACGTAAAACTTATATAGGCATAAATCGTTACTTCTTTCTATTTCTTTCTTTCTAGGAAAATTTATTTCATTCACCGTGAAGTCGTCTCATCACCTGTGTGGTTTTAGTTGCAGACGGACGAATGACACAGTGAAACGTGAACTTAATTAGGCCAACTTGAATGCTATAATGCAAGTTATATCAACCTCAAGTGCGAAGTTGTACACGGAAATATTTTCATCAACTAAAGCACATTTAATAGTATCGCCCGATCAAAGATTGATGATAAATAATTTATTACATATCGTTATACCATCATCTTTAGTTCTCGTATTTGGTATCGTCGTCTTGGTGACGTGTGCATGCGTATTATTCTACAAGACAAGGGTGTGTAAGTCATCTCTCCAGTATAATACACACTCTGATGGTGAAGTTTACGATGACGTCTAGGAGATGCAATCCCCTGACACGAATTCATTTAATACCAGACATAGTGACCAAGGTACTGATTTGGAGGACAATGACGTCATCCTGTCGGACATTGATGACATCACAAACGAATTTTTAGGCTTTGAGTTTTATGATGAACCAGACGCTTACTTAACAGTCGATACGATTGGTACTGATGTTTCTATGGATGGTGCAGATGAAAAGGTAGTTTATAACACAGTCTGAAAACCCCAGTTGAGAGGAACTGTACTATGAGTTACAGTCCTGACACAGGTGACATGAATACCTACAGAGGTGTAGCAGATGTGGAGACACATGCTAGAGACGATACGGAGAGCACTATATACGCACTTGTTGACAGAAATGCACGATAAGTTACAGGTTAAAGTTTTGAAGGTTGTGTTTCGGTACTTATAACAAAAATAAGTAAAAATTATTAGATGTAATATGCACGTAGTTTCAAATTTCTTCAGAAGTCTTAAAAATGAACTATGAAATCATTTAAACGTAGGCCATAGACATACTATATCACTTCTTTTTCATGTTTTTATATACGTTTGATGTGTGGAAAAATCATTTGTCTTGTCAATATCCCGAATGAGATCTTTATAAACGAGTATCTCGGTACCCTTGACTAAGAACCTGGTGGATTCAGTGTTAAGTTTTCTAGAGGCCCATTTGTCAACTTGGAGCCTAGAATGATATAAATCCCATTTTGTGGGTATAGCGCATTTGTTCAGCATACAAGAACTGTTGGCAGTAAACTGGGTTCTTTCGAGAGGTAGGCCCTATTCGTTCTTCAGACAGGTGTGGGAGGTAGAAAAAGCACAGCAGGTCGTGTAAAGTATGTTACACAATGCTTCTGGGGTATTTTATCAGGGGGCCTAGCCCGACAGCTCCTTCAGCCTCCTACTAAATTTGACCCCTTGTGCGCTTGATCTCATGGAAAAGTAAAAGCACAGCAAATAGTAGTCAGGAACTATCCTTTTAGCAGCTCCTTCTTGTGGAACAACCTATCTGCGCATGTAAAACTTAGTCCATCTTTTGCATCTTTCAGACGCACTCTTAAGACTCATGTGATGCAAACTGTTTAACTACCTGTTCTGTTTTCATTTCATTTTTGTGCCACTGCGCCATGAGCGTCTTTTTGGAGAGATGCCGGAGCATTTTAAACTTCCATCATCGCCATCGCCATCGCTATCACCATCATTAACATAATTATTTCAGGTATAACATGCACTTGAAACAATACTCTGAGCATCAACGCCTGCATCTGCCGACTATGAGTAGAGAGCTGTTTCCCCGATCTATCTATTACTCTCCTAAATAGGACAGACTGACAAATTATAACACTACTGTTTTTCAAGACGTAGGCTACCTGTGCTGCATGCAAAGCGCAACAAGAGGGAATTTGCTAAAAAACCGCCGATTTCCCATGTAACCGCACGCACTGTCCCTTTTGTAACTGGACAATCATGACGTCAGTTTGTAACTTTGTGAGAGAATGGAACTTTCAAGTTTCGATGTTGCCTGTTTTTGCATGTTCAGTCATACTAAGCCATAATTGACTCTTCAAGTACAGTAGAGCTAAACTCATCACAAGGTAAACCAAACGACATTGTTGGATCATTCTTTGTCATCATACCTTCAAAGAATATGCACATACATGGCATTTAATGCCTATGAAAAAAGAAAGTTACTTTAATATTGCTTTTTCAGCAAAAGGATGCTCAGCAAGCTCAGGGATCTGGAAGACAGCTACCTGGTTAGCTGTGATAAGATTGTACTGTTTTTGAAATTTCTTTCAGACTTAGACTTATAATATGAATTATGAAATAAAGACAACGATTCTTGCAGTCCGCTTCATCTGGAAATTTCTTGGGATGATTTTACCAATTGGTATAACATTGGCAGTCGTCAGGAGAAACAAAAACTGGTTTACCTTATGTCGTCAGGTACCACTATTAAAAGTAGTTCCATTAATATTCCTGTAACGTTTTTAACATATTTCAGAAATAACCTGGAAACATTTAACAGTCATAAACAAGAGTTCAGCTTCTACTGTTTCAGGATTATAAGAGTTTGAAAGGAACTAATCATCATTAGCAAGAGAAAATCAACAACACCTAAAAATAGTACAGGGGCAGTGATCTGTTAAAATTATTGGGGGGATCTGCTTGAGTGAACACTTTGCGCCTCCGGTCAGAAGGACAGGGGATCCCTTGGTTCCCCTGTTGGGGTCCAGGGGCAAAGCCCCTGGAAGCCAAGCAATTTGGTGCATTCTAGAGGACACTGATCACATATTTTTGATCTAAAGTTCTCCCCAGCTGCCATTAATAGGCTAATATCACAATTATTCATATCAAAAATGTGTGTAACAACATTTATTTTTCTGCATACCTCTAAATATTTGGGGGGACATTTGATATTATGTCCCCCTGCTAAAAATATTGAGAGGACTGGTCCGTCTGTCCAACGTGATCGCCGCCCATGCAATATAGGAACAAAGAAAACTGTCAATCAAATGTTAGTACCTAAAATGCATTAAATTAGATATCAAGTACGTATTGTTTGACAAATTTAGAAAATGTTTCTCTTTCTCTTACAACTCCTTGTTTTTCACAGAAAGTGATCAAGAAAAACGACGTGGGAACACCAAACTTTTAATGAATAACTTAATCATTCGTTGCGGTAATTTTTTTTAAAGATTTAAACGGCAGTGCACTTAGGTCTAATATCAGTAGGCTCCCTAAATCTTTCCCGTAGATCTAGCCTTATAGGCTTATACATCCGTCAATTATTTGTGAGAGTTCATGTAAGTAGAGAAAAGAGCTTGAATTACACAAAAAGTCTCAAACACGGAAGTAACCTTGGATTAAAGTGCTGTTTACATTATGTAGGCCGTCGCACGGCAACTGGAATGGTTAATTACCTTAATTTGAAGCTTTCATGTGGTCATTGTTTGTGTTCAAGCCATACCGCAGGGTACAGACCGAGGGCCTGTACAGAAAGCAGATTGCTGATGATTAGTCAGGGCCACACACATCCTATACATATAGACATAGGATCATGTGACCTAACGTGTCGTCAACGGGTGACCGACCAAACAAATTTAGGCTTGGTGGCCACCAAGCATGGTTACTGTTACATACCTAATTTGAATACGATTATGTAACATTTCGAACAAATATAAAACATTAAGAGAAGAAAAGTATCAAAATGCTTTATACTATTCGTTGATTTTAACAGAGACTTGCAATTGTGCGAAAATCCTTTAAGTTTTTCACATGTCTTGTCGATGGTGAACGACTTGAGCAAGTGCAATATTTACATGAAAGGCACAGAATACAGCCATATCGGTAAGCCTGAACGTATAGCACACTCTACACATTAGACGCTAGTGCATGATGCTATGTCAATATTATAGGAAGTCCGTGGTCAGGGTTTCATTTTTCACTGAACTCATGTAACATGTAGGCTATACTGATAAACGTTCGGGACTCCTTCCAATGGAGGGAGGGGTGGGAGTGCCTCTCCCTAAAGATGAGTTTAAAAAGAACAGTTTGTTAGGGTCTGACTACTCAAGCAATAAATGATTACTCACCCGATTTCATATATTAACATTTCGGCAATAACCCTGCAGCACTGAATTTCATCACCACGTACACTTACATCGATCAGGGGCCCTGTGTAGGAGCAATGAATAGCTTTCTACTCCGCCCCGTTTCCCAGGTTTTTCCTGTACCTTTTGAATTCTTCCATCTCTGGAAACAAAGAAATTTCTATAAAGAGTTTGTCAGGTCTTGTAGCAAATGACTGATAAGAGGGCGAAAAGCCACGGCCAGAAACGGGGACGGAGTCAGATCCACCGCAGTGCCATCACGTGTAACCTCAACCATTGTGGCCGTCCAAGCTTCACAGTTATGAGACAAGGTACATGGCAAAAAAAAAAAGAAAGAAAGAAAGAGAAAAAGAACGAAAACATCGATTTAAAAGTTTAAAATAATCTCTTTCCTCTTTTCTCTCCTTTGTATCTCTTTTCAAATCGTGTGAAGGATAACTACACAAAAGAGTTCTTCTCAACTTTTCAAAGTGGGTAGCCCTGTGTAGGAAAGGAAACTAAACGAGTATTATACATTTTCGTCACAGTATGATGTCATTTTATTGTCGAACGTGACTTCTACCATCGAAGCATCGAAATATACTACAACAAACTACAAGAATTCATCACTGAAATGCATGTTCTGGTGACCAAATTTGAAGTTTTCAAAACAGCAGTACAGTTTCCTCTTTATAAGTTGTTAAAATCATCTTAATAGCATGTTTCATTTAGAGATACTGGTTATTGAGGAAATGCTTTATATATGTAGCTTTTACATTTCTTAAAGTGATATTGCCTGTTCAAGAAAAGGGAAATACATACGGCCTAATGTTTTTCTTTATTTGCCAATACACTAACAATACTATTCATGGATGGAGTTGTTTATGTAGTGACTGAAAATGGTAGTGTGAATGGCAAAATATAAAGAAACAGTACTAAAACAGTCAAAATCTTCAGGCTATTTTGAAAAAAAAAAACCGTTCTCATTACAAACAGCTCAAACCACGCCTATCACAACACTATATGAATATTCAACGGATCACGCAGCTGTAGGCCTATGTACCGAAGTACTGTGCATGAGATTATATTCCCTCGGTTATTGATGCATTGGCTGGGAGTAGAGTGATTTTGAAGGTTGTATACTGCACAGCACACTTGAGGTTTTGAAAAAGAGCACCGGTTGTCATCATACTACCCGTGTTAGTGAATTTCACCCCTAACAGTATTCAAAAAGACACTTGCATACTACGCTTGTAACGGTAACCAGTTACACCTCTATACACTTGCTTACTTCCCCGCATCCCAAGTCTTTGTCCTTTGGTAGGCTAGGTCTACATATCAAATAATCTACGTAAACTGGACAACGATACACTGTCGAGTTTGTAGATGTCGATGACTATGGCAAGAGCACTAACCTGAAGTATGATACTCGAAGTCGTAAAATTGTATGGCTCGATTCGATTTCCTCTGTGAGCAATGTGTTATTTCCCTAGATCAACTTCGATTGTTGTAGATGGTTTCTCCAAGAGTTTCCAGCATCTAAAAGAATTTGTGTCTGTTGTATCAGTACTCCCTGGCTGAATCAAAGCAACTGTGTACATTTTAGCTGGGAAACGTAAAAGGGAAATAATGTCCAGGTAGTAGCTCCATGGTATGACCTTGCGACGGAGGGTAAGCATCTCAGATGTCAGACTCCAAGCTGATATCGTTGACCATCGATGATTTGAATGACTCAAGAATTGTTCAATATTTTTCGTCGGAGGTAGTACTTACATATTATATCGATGGCCATTCTCGTGGGTAAATCGAGTTAAATTTACTCGTATTTTCTTGAGTCTGCCTTCAGAATCATGCAAAAACACTCTGCGATGATCACGAAAGCTCACAAACTGCACAAATTTTACTGTCTTTCCCTTCCAGGTAGCAACCCTTGCTGATACTTAGTCCCAAGTTGTGGGGTTATCGAGTAGCTCACGAGGGCTGTAGTTTGTTCCGAAATTGGTCGGGTGGGCTTCAACAGAAATTTCTCCTTTCGATTTACTATCATGGAGCCAATAAAACCCTTTCGGATATCAGCTCCATGGTACTGCAGGCCTACAGTCAGTTTTCAAGTACTTAGCCTATAGCGTGAATAGCCTATCAAGTTTTCAGTGTTCGTTCGCTAGCATATACGTGGGCATCTTTCGTTGTGCTCCTTTTCCATATTCATATCTTAGAGCACTCCCATTGGTTTGTTCACCCAGGAGAGGGATTGAATGGAATATAAAGATTGTGTGGAATCATTTTCCATTTTCATAGTTTTTGTCGTTATTTTTACGATAATTGAAACAGTATTTGGAACAACTACTTCTGTGAGGGATCTTTATTTATCTTTATTGTTCGGATGGACTGCTTAAACGTTATTCCAACTCTTTGGACAAGGCAGTGTTATGTATTTCCCGTTTTTAAACAGGTAGTATCACTTTAAGAATGTTTATACCACTGTATGGTATATTTAATAACTTTATTTGCAGTGCAATAGGTGGGAAACACTTCCACACTAGATCTACACAGAAAAATATACAAACATTAAAACAGTAGCAAATTTCAAAAACAAACAATTTTCACTTAAATTGTTAGTGACGTCATACTAAAGATGAAACAGCCAAATGAATGCATACCAGTACATCGTGATGAGTACAATGCAAACTGGTGTCATGCAATTGGTCCGTTTAAGTGCTACACAATAGTTAGTTAATACGGTAACAGGATTATAATATTACAAATGGAAAAAAAACGACTTCACCGTCGCTCTATTTAAAATAGCCTTCCACAGAGAAATTTTGAAGCACAAAATTGCCAGTTTACGCAAGTTTTAAGTCGAAGTTTAGAGTGCCTACTCATTCGAAAATAGAAATAAAAAATGTGTTTTGCAGATATCAATGTTCTAAATTTGATGTAGAAAATAAAAGAATTCAACTTAAATTATTAGACGTTGTTATCTATAAAATAATGTAAACAACGACTACTGGGTAAAAGAAAGAAGTAAGTTTATGAAAATAGTAATAACACTTACATTTATTTTGAGGGAATGAATAAACTGTCCTACTGATTTCAAGTGCATTCTTTCGTGTTCTCAAATAAAGCTAAAGATAAAACTTTGAATCTTTCCCCAAAAAGATATTTTAATTGTTTAAAAAAACAATTGGTTTAGTGTACAGATCGTGGGAACTTTTGGTAAACCACAATGTGTTTACTTACCCAATACACATAGCATGTCCAGCTATGAAAATTGGCTGGTTTACTACTCTTTTAAACCCAAAACGTAGTGGACTTTTTCAAAAACATTAATTAAGCGCTATTTGCTACATCTTTTTTAACATATATATATATATATATATATATATATATATATATATATGTATATATATATATATATATATGTATACCAAAAACAATAAATCGCCACCATACACCATACATTTAGACCGTTATATATATATATATATATATATATATAATCAGTTCCAAGAGTTACTGCTCAATGCGCTTTATATGGAAAGTTTCATAAACAGTTTATTAAGTTGTATTGAAAAAATGAGTATTCAGTAAACTCTTAAAAACAGAGTGTCGAGCAAGTTCGTAAGTTATCTGGTAACCTATTCCATAAAAAAGATGCACAGTAATGAAAACTTCTACAGCCATATAAGTTTTCACGGGTAGTTTTGGTAGAGTTAAATACGATTTGCAAGAGGATCAAAGTGTGCTAGTTGAAATATTCGGCAAGAGAAATGAGCCCGAAAGGCGAGCAGTAGCAACTTGTAGGCCCACTGAATTCTAAAGTTAATTTTGAGTGACTCCATGTATAAAGGCAAAATATCCAAATGTAAGTAGCGCATGTTGAAGTATTTAATAGAACTGAAAGGTGCATAATTCAGTTTGGGGTGACTGCATTTTCCCTTTAATTGGATGAAGAAAAGAAAAGAAATTCAAGATGAACTACTTAATTGTATTTGTACAAATGACAAATATTATTTACTTTTACTGGGAAAAAGAAATAAAAGAAATTTATGATAGAGTAACGACAATAACATTTATTTTAATGTTTTCACAACAGTAATGAAACATGGTTCAAGTTGAAAATAAATGAATATAACACTATAGATTGTGGGAACTTGAAGGAGACGAAAATGAGTCTAGCGCCCCCAATTCACTTTGGTTTTGCAAACGTAGAGAATTTTCATCATACATTTGTCCATGAACATTGTCATACAAATGTTTGAAAACATGTTGGGTATATGAAACATGTAGCTAGAAGTTAGAACACCTTCATACATGCCGGAAGTTGTTAAAGTTTGTTGCGAAAGCAGTCCACACGATCATTCGTTTGTCTGTTAGCATCGTCATACAAGTGTATGAAGTTGTTAATGAAATGTGTGATCGTGTAGACGGGGCTTATGGTGGGATACGTGCGGGATATAAGTGAGCTCAGTACATACTATATACTGCGTTCCCGTTTTCGTGCATTCGCACTTTTCGTGTACTAGTGTATAACTATCTATTTGAAGCCAGCTTATCTGCACGGAAATACAGGCCTCCATCCTTCTTCATGGCATATTATAATACAAAATTCATACTAAAAGAGGCAGTTTATATGCAGTAGTCCAGGACATAAAACCACGCGTATTATAAGAACCCTCCTTACATTTGCGATAGATTTTAAAAAAGGACGATTCGACGAATTTCTCAAGTAAACTCAAGTTTTGAAACACGTGTTGCAGGTATGGGTACGCCATGTTTATTATTTTTATTTATTTATTTCCTCTGCAATTAATGACATATAGCATACAAAAATAAATAATACAGGTAAATCACCATAACATAACAAACAGACTGAGTAAATTAATAAACAGGTCATGCATGCATAGGCAAAATTTCATAATAAAAATTATAAATACAGTGGAGGGGACCTGATAAAAGCAGTGCTTATCAAGATCAGGCCACCTAAAAAAAAAGAACAAAAAAGAGGACACAAGCACAAGCAAGTACAAGTACAAAATAAATTCTCCATCCTGCTATCTACCCCCCCCCCCGCCCCCCGGGCACATGTGCAGTCGAATTATCGAACTCGCTCATTACTTCCACCCTGGTTAATGCATGGCTGCATTAAAAAACAAGTTGCACAGAGAGCTTCCTGTTGCGTGTCAGCGTGCAATTGCAAGATGTATTTTTCTGAATGCAGTATGTGTCAATTGAACCATCTTCATACTTTTAAGCTGTATTGCATGTCATTGGTTTAGGTATTAAATGGGTAGAGGACAGCCCTAGGCAAGGTCTGCAACGGACATGGGAAGAAAAAGAGCTGGCAATTTAACGAAATCAATTCGTCATGAAAGCCCCCCCCCCCGAACCCTGTCAGTCTACAGTCCGGCAGTAGAAGTACGGTTACAAACTAGATTTGTGTAATTGGAGAAAAAAGAGATAAAAACCAGAATGCGAACCATTCACGCAGGTGAATAGTTAGCGAGAGAGTTTCTTTGTAAGCGAAATATTGTTTTTCTGGTACAGAGAATTTCTATACCTTGAAAACTATAATTTACACGAATCAGATGTGTGGAATGTAAAATTCAAAATTAGGTTGTTGAAAAAACATCAGTTTTATCACATGTGATATACTCTACATATGAACAGACTTCACATTTCAATTGGTCCATCTTGCTCGTCATAAATTGTTAAAATTTTCCCAAATCACTCTCAAAATCCAAAAGAGTGAGATTAGGGACAGATCTAAAATTAAGACTAAATCCAAATCCAAATCCAAATCCAAATTTAGATTGGTCCCTAATTACACTCTAAAAGGGTGACTTTTCACTCGAAAGGTTTACTTTGATGTTCTCCTCCAATTTTTATAACTGTTTAAGCATCGCACACTAAGCTGCTTCTATTTCATAGGGCAATCACCTAAAGTCGTGTTGCATAGGCTTATACCCTCCGAACCTACTGCGCCAATATGTTCTCAAGCGGGCCATTCACGACCCGCGACGTGTACCAAATGGACCCGGAAGATTCGGGGGAGCCCAAACGTTTAATACAACAGTTGTTGAACGAGGTCCTGGCTACTAAAATACATTTAAAGCAACAGCTTTATTTAAGTGGTCCCGGCCTTAATCACTTGAGAACCCCTGCTATAGCATTATGTGAGAAACCTTTTTGAAGGTTAAACGCCTCAAGGCAAAATGCTATTTGACAGACGCAAAAGTGAAAGGGGCACATATTCTGTATAGTTATTACTATGATGAGTGGATTAATTTTTTAAATATTAACGTAAGTAAAAAAGGATTGTGACCTCAAAGAAATGTAAAGATAGAAGCAAAAGATGCACAATTTAACTTGTCAACAACAGTTTATGAATGCTGAAACAATTCCCTAATCTGTCAATGAAGAAACTCAACAGAAGTTTAATTCAAACTTGATTAGGAATGAAGATGGAATTACTGTATATCGGCAGTTTAATCATTGCGGTTGTGGTATGAGGGTGCGTGTTATTTTACCCCTCTATGCTGTGAGCAAGCAATTGCATTTAGTCGCAAAACCAATCATAAATGACATCAAGTACCTGACGCCACCAGAATTTCAAAAGTGTGAGGGGCCGGGGGACGGGGAGAAAGTATTTGGTAAGAAAAAAATGGGGTGGCAAAATGTTCGGGCTCATTGCTCTTGTAATTTGTTGACCTTAGTACGAGAGCGGACTGGGGAGCGAAGTGAGGGCGCAAAGCCTCCCCATCGACTCCCGTTGACGGCTCCAATGAATAAGTATATACCGCATACTCCTTGATCAACTTACTTGGAAACCTACGGTTTTGTCTAGTGTAAGGCCTACTTTATTCAAGTTTATATCATCGATGTTGTAATTATTTAAGTTGAATTAATAATTAACAAATAGTTAAATTGCATCTCGTCATAGTGCCTATTTCTCATATAGTTTCTCACAAAGTGAAGCATCATGTTAATATTTTAAAGAAACAACACTCTGAGACAATTACGAAATGAACGCAAACTAAGAACACGATAGACTAGAGGACCTATAGGGATAAAACTGTCTTTGTGTTTCTCCGTAAACTAAATTATTAGTGACCGAAGACGTTTAATTGTGAGACTGAAATTATTTTCCATTATTACCTTTACTATTGTGCAATCTGGCAATGAAGCATGTTTAACTGTGGGGATTAACCTGAATATGTGAAAAGTATTTTTTATCATTCGTATGCAAACTTTCATCGCGACACGGATATTCTAATAGTGTTTCAATTTAAACGAGCGCCTTAGCTGCGATACTCACTCAACTCTTCAGAAAACAAGTAAGGAAATTTCATATTTGATTTCTAAGAATTGTGGGGTTCGACGCTTTGAACAATAAAACTAAAAACTAGACTGGTTAGACTTGCATCACCTCTAGTGAATGTCAAAACACGGTAATGTATTAAAAAAATTTGTAAGTCTATTGTAAGTTTCGAGGGTCCTTTTTAAGCCGGAAATTGTGTTGCACAGCGACAAAATCTTAAAAAAGTATTTGAATGACTATTTCAGAGTGTCCGAAATGAAACAATAATTTTCCATCATATGCCTTTAAACTTCACGTTCCTATAGCTTAGTTCCTCAAGATATTCCTGTGTGAAAATAGTTAATCCATGAAAAGCACTGACTTCCAGTTGCTTCACTGTTACAAAATGTTGTTTCCAGATTTTTTTTGTAGTCCTTCAATACTAAAGTGTTCAACTGGTCTTGAAACAAGATACCAGCAAAACATTGCAAAACATTCATTAAAAGAATTGAGCTGTAAATTTTGTGAAATTAACGTTACAATTTTAATCATTCCCCGAGGTAACCGTTTCCGGGTGAATATGAATATTCACCCAACTGGGGAAAGTTTGCCATGAGTGGCGCTGTTTTCACCTACCATGATGCATTGTCAGCCTATCGTGTACATTCAACGGTAAGAAACATTCCAACGCCCCTGAAAATTATTCTCAATCTCGGGATAGAGAAAAACTAATCAGGTACGTACTTTGTCGTTAAGACTTCAAAAAAATCATATCACTATTGGAAGTTCACCAGGCAGGTTTGAGATAATGAGCAACATTTCAAAGGCCTTTTTCCTAAGGTCGCGATTCGTCGCGCTTTTCACGCAGGGGTTTGCAAGTTATACTGATAATATGAGCAGTTTATTGTTTATTTGTTCATTAATTAATCTTCTGTGTATGTACGGTGTCCTGTGTAGCACAGACTGGATATGCGCGAACGGTTAACCATAATATCATGCCTGCCAGCACATGAATAAGCGAGTTCGATAATTCGTTGCCGCATGGAATTGTGGGAAACACCCGGGATAAACAAACAGAGCTCAGCATATAGTGTGCTTTGTTCCTAAATTTTGGTGCGTCCCCAATTTTCGTGAAGAACATGGTAATATGCCATTAAGCTAAAATCTAAGTGTGGCCAGCCGAACTGCACTAGGGTTAACTTTACGGCAGATTAAAATACAAAATCCTACACCAAAGGGCAGTTTATATGCAGTCCACGCCACAAAATCACACGTAAGAATCCTCATAATATTTGCGATGGGTTAAAAAAAGGACGGTTCGACAAATTTCTCATGTAAACTTAAATTTTGGAAGACGTATTGTAGGTACAGTTGTGCTTTGTTTATCCCGACGGTTTGGACCATATGCGCATGTGCAGACGATTATCAAACTCACTCTTTGAAGGATCCACGACCGTAGAGACGTAAACACTGAATGCTCATAAATATTCATATTTCAGTTGGATCCAACACCAAATCCGCACGTTTTGTTTTGTAAGGTGACCGACACATTTGTGTCTCAAGACATGCATATATACATGATATCATGTCTCCAGGTTAGGTGAGGGTTAAAGAAGTCAGGAATAGAAGGCTCGAGACTTCTTATTTGTCTGATATCATGTTACGGATTGGGTGGATCCAAATCGGGTGAATTTCCATTTTCACCCACAGCTTCTAGATCCTGGACTGACAAAGACTGCCCATATGTTTCATTTACATGTGTCAAAATTATAATGAAACAAAACAGCCGTTTTATTAGTCTGTTTGCGTGAGTGACATCACAGATTTCGCTGAAGGCATGCAATGCACCATGAAAGCCTTATTTACCTAGAAACTTAATACGTTTCAAAGGCAACATGCTGCTATGGAGATCGGATTTACACCAATGAAGAGAGTGAAACTCTCGCAGGATATCCCTTTAACTAAACCAACCTAAACTAACAATCATATGGACTACATAATGGCTATTTATTTACATTTGTAAATACCCCCTCCCCCTGCTTATGT
Organism: Holothuria leucospilota; assembly: GCA_029531755.1. Taxonomy (NCBI): domain Eukaryota; kingdom Metazoa; phylum Echinodermata; class Holothuroidea; order Aspidochirotida; family Holothuriidae; genus Holothuria; species Holothuria leucospilota. The sequence goes on from CM055972.1 coordinate 3,049,146, forward strand.
ATATGTATATGTACTCTCCTGCGATTCATTGACCAGTAAATGATAAACTATTACAACGAAGGATCCAAAGCTTGTTTAAACACAGACCTAACATGGTAATAGAGATAGCTTCATATCAATACTCTTATTTTGATAAACTGAAAGTAAAATCAGAGTCAACATAATATCTGATTGAAACTTCAAAGCCATAAAAAAATCCATGCTGCTTTAGAGGAAGCAGCCATAAGCAGGATAACACTACACAGTGGAAACATTTGCCGTCAGGAAATATGTGCCTTTCGACATAGGAGTTAAACGGTACCAATGAATTAAAGCAACTGTAAAAGTACTATTTTGAAAGTAGACAATACTTCATTCCGCTTAAAATTTGTTTAAGTCACCTTGAAATAAGCTTCATGTTTGTGCATTTGTTTTTGTGAAAGCGTTTCCTTGAGGACGAAAAGATAACTGAAAATTTTTCTCATATCATTACTGTAAAGACAGATTCGCTTTGCTAGACGTAGGTTCGTTCTACGTTTCTCTACAGAATACTTTTAAGATCTTGACATGTCTCGATGGCTGACATTTGTTTTTCTTATTAGCTGTTATTGCGTGACATTCTTTAAAGTCGGAAGCCCTTGCAGAGGTTCATGGTTTGATGGTACTACTTCCGATGTTTGCGGTGTGATGGGGGAGAACATCAGTCTGACATGTAAAGTACCATTAAACTGTACCAGAGGATTCTGGAAGTATGATTATACCATCAATATAACGTGGTTAATACCGGATCTGTACAGTGGCGATACCTATCTCTTCGATTTCAATTCTTCACAAGGTGTAAATACTCTCTACATTAACAATATTAATGGCAGTGTTGCAGGTTTTTACACTTGTTTGTGTGATGACCACAACCAAAAGAGAACTACACACGAATGCTATAACCTATCTGTACTGCAGTGTCCCATCAGTATGGGAATAAATGGTGAAAAACATGTAAGTTTAAGCCAACCCAACCCCAGTTTATATGTAGCTGATTTGTACACAGAATACTTCATTGCGAAAATCGCTCTGATAAATCTTAGAAACACATGTTATAAACTGTTTAACAAACTTTGGCAATGTGTATAAATGCATATACTGAAGTGTCTGACATACCTTAGCAAAGGTGATGACATAATCAGAAATTTCTGGAGTTTGAAGGAAATAAACAAGAAATTTGCTTTTGATAAAAGAAACAAATCATAGAGTAGCATCGATCTGGTAAAGGAGGGTGAGAGCATAAGAGAAAAAAGAAAACTTGTTGCCTGCAAAATTTATTTGGAACCACCGCAATACAAACAGGCTCTCAAAGGATTGTTCTGCGAGATTAGTAAATCTCCCAAATTTGTCGCATTTGTTTAAAAAATACACATATAGATGTGTTCCACGCTGAAACATTGTAGTCATTTTATTTTCAAACAACGTTTCCCAGTGGTATATGTGCAATAATACCTTTCAAGTAGGTCTTGTATAAAGAGATCAATCTAATAGTTATGTCGTTCTGCTAGCCAGAAATCAAATTGTTGTGTTCTTCTTTTACGTACCGAGCTGCAAAAGCTTTAAACCTATTTTGGTCTTGAATTGATGGAAAGCATGTGATATTATTAGCTGTTAATATCTTGGTTATGATTTCATTCAAGGTATTTGACAAATGCAGCGTGAAGGGCGTCTTGGAGATTGTTGATGTTACAATAAACGAAAATATTACAATCAAATGTGATGAAAAAGGAAAGAAAACCAACTGCTCTCATATAGGTAGGTCAATGTAACGTAGCTTTGTACACCTTGGTTACTTTTCTTCGAAATAAGCTGTTGATTTAATCAGCAAAACATCTTCCCCGAAGGTAAAAATTTTGTCCATTAACTTTACATCTAGCTCCCTTCTCTGGCTTAAAATAAAAACGCCCCTTTGTGCATCTCCTGTTCAAAGCTGTAATGGCCTGTACTGAGATTTTCCGTGACTTAAAGCAATATCCACACACTACTGTGTGTGAGCTGTGTGCCATATTAGGTGATCTGCAAAGGTATCGTTAACCAATCAGCGTGATGCTCTTGCCAATGTAGTCTCCAACTGTATTTTGTTCTTGGAGATATGGGAATATTCATGAACATGTCCGGGGTGATGCAAAAGTTCCTTTGGTATTGAGAGGTTGCTTCGAATGAGGATACATGTGAAGTAGCAGACAACTTCTTAGGACCCTGCTGAAGTAACTGGAAGTCTTCTTTAAATGAAAGAATTTAGTTCTTCACTTGTGTAAGGTGTCCTTGTTACCTATATACAAACAAACTATAAGTGAACGATAAATTACAGTATTTAACTAAGCATCCTTTCAAATACAACTATAAAGAATTGACCTTTAGAAGACAGGGGTCTGCAAATGAATCTCATTGATTAAACTCCCATCTCTTAACATTATTAAATTTCTTGATATGAAACTCAGTTTGAAAATTTGGGGATATATTGCAAAAGATTTCACATTTCTGTTTTCATTAAGGAAACTTGAAAAAGTTTGGATTTTTATTGACGAATCTGCCCTACTTAAAGAGCATAATCAAGAAGTCTGTGGGGGGGGGGGGACTGCATGGTTGTCGTCGGGGATTACATTCTTTACCTTACCCATTAAGGCTCCCTGACGCCTACACAGAAGAAAAATATTTGTGGAAACATTGAATCAATCCAATATGTTTGAAACGGCTGGCGTTACCGCTAGATAGAGCTGAAGATAAAAGCGCGCGTAGCGAGCGAAAAATTTTTGGAGTCACAGAAAGAATTGTTGCATACTCACTGGCTACGGGTCTGATAAAGAACCTTGTGCAATATTTTCTGATCATATCTATGTCTTTACCACTACTAGTCTGTATAACATTTTGCGCAATTTTGGGGGGCTAAGAAAAATTAGGTGGCAAAATCCCCCCTAGCTCCGCGTAGAACCGCGCCTGCGTGTATTTACTTTGATGTTTTGGTGTTCTATATCATGCAGATAAACGAATGTCATTGCCAAGGCCCAGGCCCGTATCCAGACAAGGTGCTGAAGGGGGGCAAAAAAAGCTTCTAGGGGGCAAAAAATTTTCCACAGGGGGCGAAACATACTAAAATGCATTACGGCAATGCTAATTTTTGATCTTCTGGGGGGCGAAAAATTTTCCAAGGGGACTTCGCCCCCCGCCCCCCCCCCCCCCCCCCTTGACTACGGGCCTGCCAAGGCCTTGTCTTATGTAGAATTTCTTTAGATCTATACTTGATTCTTCATGAAATAGCGTTCTATAATCAAACTTGAGATTGCTCAACTTTTCATGAACCAGGGCATTGTACCACATTAATTGTAATATTTTCTCGTTCCAGGTAAACCTTTCAAATTCACCGTGAATTCGTCTTATCACTTGTGTCGCTTTTGGTGTAGCTCGAAGAAAGAATGTGTGAAAAGTGAAGTCTTTTCGATCATCTTGAATGTAATGGACAATACCATCTCAGACACAACGGCTATGCCTGGAACATCCATTTCTACTGGAACCACACCTGAAACGATAACAATTGCCATCGAGACATTTTCACCCTCATTCGCAGATCCTTCTATTGCAACGACACAAAAACCGAGAACCAAAATTCAGAATATCACCTCCACAGGCGCACAATCTGACCCGGAATCCGTCACCTCTCAATCCATGGCGACACAAACATTGAAAAAATCAACCCACGCTGGGAATTCAAACTCATTTACTAATACTAATTTGCGAAGAACTGCAACAGTAAATACTAATTATGGTAATACATCGCCAATGTCAGCTTCCTGGACTACCCAAGACTTGAAAAATGGTAAAGGTATCTTACATATTATTGTTGCATTCTGTGTAATTCTTGTATTAGCAATTATTATTTTGATCTTGTGTGTGCACATAACATTCTTCAAAACTGGTATACGTTCATGCAATGATAAGGAAGAATGGGTAAACCCCATTTATGAGAGTGCAGACAACGGGGCTCAATTACCGATTGTAATACCAGACGGAGGTAACCCTTACAATACAGTAAATAGTCCAAGGCAAGTCGCAGATTTCAGCAATGCAGTGAGTACAACAAATAATGTACACCAAATTAACGCTGATTTGAGTAGTACAAATGAGATACCAATGGTGCAAGTGGAAAGTCCACGGAATGTCCCAGTTAAATTATTGGACTACACAGCAACTGCTTCTAATGTAGGTTCTATGAAATTAACCAAACCGAGGTGCAAAAAAATAGAAAAATCTCCTGCAAAAACTGAGACAATAAGTTTACCAAAAGCCGATGACATAAGTCCCCCTCCTTCTAGCCCCCATTTGTATGAGATGGTAAATGATTCAGTCAGATCCTAGTAGTAAAGTGCATTTGCCCATCTCCTTAAGGTTGCCTTGTGTATGTGAACTGTGTTATTTAGAACTTTTCAAAGGCAAAATGTACATTATTAAATTTATTGTCAAAGAATTTCACATACATTGTGCAACAATTTTGAAGAATACACCTGTTTCAACCGATAATGTAGTAAATTAACTGAAAATGTTACAACAACCGATAAGGTAGTAGAAATTAACCAATAATGCAGTAACTACAACCTACACCGATAGTGTAGTAAAATTTACCCATAATGTAACAAGTTTTGTTAACCAATAACGTAGTAAAAATTGACCGATGATGTAAAAACATTATGTTAACGCACATAACATGTTACGGTCCCAAATCAACTCGACCTAAGGCAACTTGGCCTCAAGTTAACTCGGACCCACGTTAACTCGACCTGAATTGAAAATATGACTATCCATCGAAATACTTCTAATTAGATTTGAGATCCAGAGAATATTTTACAACCAAAGATTTCAACATGCATTGCTTTCAGTAATCACATTTCTTGAAATATGAATTAATGAAGAAAGACGGGTGTTTATTTATGTATGTAAAAATGAGTATGTATGTATGTAGACACACGAGATAGGTATGTAAGTGAGCATCCACATGTTTATTACGGGGACCAGTCAAGTCGCCCTTTGCAATGTGGCTCTTAATTGAACAAACGTGCTCTCCCCTTACCAAAGTTGCCCATTACACAGTCAGTCTCTACAATGTCGCACCTCTAATTTCAATAAAGTCGCTACCTTTTTTTTTTCCTTCCAATTTATTTTTTGACTTTCATTTGAAAACAGAATTCATTGCATATGGGTACAACATATTTACACGTACCATAACAAAAGTGTATACACAATGCAAAAACAACATAAATTGTCATGTGAATAACCAATTACAAAATCTAAAGGCCTTTTTAAGTTGCTCAAACTGAACATTTACGTTTTGTTGCCTTTTCTGATAATGACTTTTCTGCTTGCAAAACAAATTTAAACTTGTGTAAAAACTCAATAACATTTGGAACTTCTTCTTTAACCTTCTGACTGAAAATGTAATATTTAATATGCAAAATTAAGAAATTCTAAGGATGCAATAAATATGACTTAAAGCCGAAAAAGGGTCCTCTTTCGCGAAAATGAATTGCTGACCAAGAATTATTTGTTCAATATCCAACAAAAAGGTTGAAGTAACTGACTGTACACCCTCAAAAAAGGTGAGAAATTGACTCGTCAGCTATATTACAGAAAGTGCGCAAGTTATTTTCTCTCTTATTCATAAGAAACAATAGATGGTTTGTGGCAAGCACCCGGTGAAGGAAACGAAATTGGAAATATTGAATTTTAGTTGAACGTAATGTATTGAAAGGGATTTTTTGAAGATCTGTTTCCATTGCTCAGGGGTCAAATTGAATTCACCCTCCCATTTCCTCACGGACGTGGGAGTAGTACAAATGTCTCCTATCAGACTCTTGTACACATGACGTGATACTAACGGGGCCTCGGAAAAGGATTGGAACGAAGTTGGTCTGATGATCCTTGTTCGAAGGGTAATCGTCCCTTTTCCAAGAGATGGGAATTGAATCAACAATACCTTGAATACGAGTGAAAGGAACATTTTGAATTGAAAAAATTCGATTAATGCTACCTATGGAAAGGAGATTATTCTGTTCGTCATAAAAATCTCTTTCGTAAACAATGCCTTTCTTATACATACTTTTATAAAACACGATTTTTTTGTCAATTTTGATAAAAGAATTATTCCATATTATTTGATTTTTGAAATCTATCAATGGATTTTCAAAGGCATAATAAGACCACGCTACACAAATGTCATTAATAAACTCGTTGGGGATTGAAACATCCCTGGCATAAAAATTACATTTAAAAATAAAAGATTTGCTGTAGGCCGGGCCTTCAGGTAGTGATCCACAAGGCCTCAGTATCATCAATATATCTTCGCACCCAAGAACATTTCAATCCTCGAATAAAGGAATGTATATGTGGGACTTTTAAGCCCCCAGCATCAAGATCATTAATTAGGGCACTGCGTTTAACTTTGTCAGGGTTACCTGACCAAATAGAGTCGAATACAGTAGCTTCAATTTGAATTACAAAATGCAATGGAGGATTTGGTAATACCTGAAAAAGAAAAACCAACTGGGAAAGTCCCAAAGTTTTAACCACGGTAATTTTTTCCAATAGGTGTAAGGTCTCTCTGAGACCAAAGATGAAGATAACTCTTTAATCGAGACAGTTTTGGGGTGTAATTTAAGTGAAACAACCTTTCTTTATCATGAGTGAAAGTTATTCCCCAAAACGTAATAGGGCATAGAGACCAATTAAGGTTAAAGATATCATGAAAATAGGGGTGATCTTTTACCAACCTTCCTAAGGGGAAGAGATGTGATTTCTCAAAATTTACTTTGAGCCCTGAAGAGAATTCAAGAACTTTAAGTAAACGAATTGTTTCACTTAGTGACTTAAAGCTTCCATCTAAGAATAAAGTAGTATCATCAGCATACTGCGTGATTTTTACTTCCTGATTACAGATATCAATACCCTTTATGTGACGGTTATTATTAATTGACAACGACAGAATCTCGGCGCAAATAAGAAATAAAGTCACCACCTGATTAGTATCACATTAAACACTGGGGAGAATTGGAAGAAATGTGCGATTTTGTTTGAGGAAAAAGTTTCCACTCCGTAATTCACATGCATGCACTGTTAAAACACCGTGGTTAAATTTAACCACACTTAAAAATATCAGTTAATTTACAGACTTTTTTACCTGAAAGTTTCTGTACTTCCTTTCAGCAGAAATTTGCTGTATCTTTACAGACAATTTGTTTTACGAAAATAAAAAATCTTGTCTAACATGTATTTTCTGTTTATTTGAGAAAACATTTTTTTCTGTTTTTTTTTTTCAAACCAACTGTTAAAAATATTTTTAAATTTACTGATATTTTTACAGTATTTTCGTATTTTTCTGATTGCACATAAATATACTGTCATTTAACATCATTCATTTGTTTCTCAACTAAATAAAGGTTCGTTTTTCAAAAAACAAAAACAAACAAAAAAAAAACGAAAATTTTCAATGTTTAAAATACATCGTTCTGCAAAGTTTGCGTTTTAAACAGAATTTTCGGCAAGTTTATGTCCCTATTTGAAAATTATGTTAACTTACATTTATAATGAAAACATCTGTTCTTAATTCTAGATATCATAGAACTGATGTTTTGTCACATATTTAGAAAAAGAAAAAGAAACTATAAGGTGCTAATTTCAAATCACTGATAAGATACTAATGTCAGATCATCACCACAGGTGCTTCTGCACTTGATGGAGCTAATTAAAAACGTCTCACAAAGTTACTGAAAAAGTCTGTAAATTTACAGCTTTATGACATAAAGCACATTATACTTAAATGGGCGGAGCTTATTTTGTAAGCATTTTCTTCAAAAATTTTTGCTGCTTCTTCGCAAATGCCTTTCTGGGTTTTTTATCAGAAAGTAATAAACTTTTTATTTACCTTATTTGAAAATGTTTACAACCAACATATTTGTATCCTTTGTAGTATTTATTTTGTAAAGAATTATTACATTACTACAAGAAATTTTTACTTTCCAATTACAGAGTTCCTAAAGATTAGGAGTCTAAAACAATATGACAAAATGGCATCTTCAGTGTATTTTGCAATCTCGTAAAGACACATTAAGTTGAAGTGAGAATATCTGATCTAGATCATTTTCAGCTTTGTAGGACGTAATAATCTAAAAAAGGACAAAAAGGAATATATATTATTATCAAATTGAAATTTTGGATATAAAACAGTCGTCTGTAAATTGACCTAAAAATGAAGTAACCAAAAGAGTAAAATTATGTTATTCGTTGTTACTGTAGATTTTTGAAAAAAATAATTTATATAAAAACTGTAAAGGAGCGTACTGTTTATGTTATTTTATTATTACAGTCTGACTGTAAAAAACATGATTTGGAAAAATATTTGGAAAACATTTGCCATAAATGTTATGTAACTTTACCGAAATATTTTTAGCAGTGTTGCAGATCGGTGTTGTATTTCCGCTTACACAATCATGGTTAATTGTTTGAGGTAATCCTGGTTAAACTAACTCAGATCCTGGTTAACTTGAAGTAAGTAGCATTTGAGTTAATTTAAAGAAAATTTCATGGAAAATTTAACCAGGATTGTTCGGGCGGAAATACAACAACGATTCTGGCTAATTTTAACCCCGGTTTTTTAAGGGTGTGCAGTTCTGTACAATTGTACGTCTTCTATTTAGCACCAGTTTCCAGAGACGTGATTCTTGCATAATGTGGATTGTATGATGAATGACATGGCCAGTTTACTTGTCCCCTGGCGCTACAAAAAGGCTACGTGTACTTCTTTCAGTTATGGTAAAGTTGGACCACGTTCATTAATACTTTATCTCTCCTCTAGTAACATTCGGTATTTGACGAAAAGAGGTAGGCCTGTTCTCCTACACATCAGGCTACTAGCTGCGGCAATGCAGTGGGCGCGTGACTTATTAGTGTAGAGTACAAAAAGCAAGGCAGCTTTGTGCTTATACCTTCACTGCAACTAGCTCACTCATTTTCGACTCGACGGAAACGTCTTTCTGAAAGGAGGCCTAATGCAGCCTGAAATCGTTATTTGTGGAATATTTACCAGAACTCACATTTTGTTAAAAAAGATCAATGGATCTTAATATTTTCTAGTTGGCGTGGGTCCGAGTTAGCCCGTTTCCATAATTACTCAGATACACACACACACACACCCACACACGTGTACGTACTCAAGGTGCGTGATCTCGTAGGTATGGATGTAAATAGATATGTGAATGCATACCACGTATATACCCACACACGTTCTTGTATACACATAAAGGTATAACGTACATACAAACGTAGTGAAGTTTTAATGTAAACATGCGTCAACATAACGTTACTACATTATCGGTAAATTTTTACGACGTTATTGGTTAACAAAAGTAATTACATAATCTGTACATTACTATACACTATCGGTAATGTGTGGTTATTACATTAGCGGAAAGTTTTCTGTTACGTTACCGGTTGTTGTTACATTATCGGTAAATTATTACATTATCTGTTGCAACGACACCTATTAATGAAGAGATTATCCCACCCTTTGAAAATGGGGTATTTATTTATTGTTTATTCCTCACAGTAACTTTAAGTGTATTTACGTTTACTTTTGTTTCTTGAAAAGGAGCAGCTTCAATTGAAGAACGAGGATTGTTTTTGAATAATATTAATGAAAAACAGCAAAATATCCGAAACGTAAAGTCGTAAAATTTTGAATATTTTGTAATTGTGTGTACGTACTACCATTGTTGTACACGGTGTCCTTGTAGACCCCAAGACCGCTCTTTCTGGGCTTTCAAGTTCTCGCAGGTACGAGTTACGTATATATATATATATATATATATATATATATACATATATATATATATATATATATATATATATATATATATATATATATAAAAAATATAGTGAAGGGCCTGTAATTCATCATCAACATGTAAGCTAAAAATTACAGCTATCAGCAAGAATGTACAGATATTTCCAAAGTCCAAACAAGATGTGCCCATATGGAGAGTACAAAATTCAAGATGATTATTGAAATTTAAAACACTTTAATCGAAGTTGTGACTATTAGTATTGTTGCATCTATGCCTTGATAGCACATGTTGTTAAGGATATGTGACAATCGAGGCACCTGGCCTTTAAATGTAAGACCTTCGTGAACAGCTAGGAAATGAGCACCATATCGTCCTCAAAGTCGTTATTCTATGTTAATTTTGAAGGATATACAATTGACCAGATTATGTACTGCAGTAGGCCTATACCTCGTACTGCATTCACTCGTAATGTTATGAATGACTCTATGTAAAGACAAAGTATTCAACTGTAAGTAATACTTGTTGAAACAGGCTTTATTGTATTTTATTGCACTTAATTGGTGTATAATTTTTGGACGCACTTAGCAAACCCTGCAACTTTTCTTTGTGAGTACAATGTAAATGGGTACCATTGAAACCATTTACTTTAGGTACACTGTAGATAATAACTGATTTATATCACTTTATCAGTACAAACAAAAATATAAGGCTGCGTACCACTGTACTAAATTTCAAGAACCTTTTTACGTGCAGTTATTGAAGTACGTAATAGACTTCAACTAAATTTTAGTGTGCATCCACGTATATTATCAAAGCAGAAATTAAAATCGTGTTTTACAGTTCAGTTCAATTTTATTTCCGTCTGTTATACATACATAAGAGACAATGGTTCTAAATTTGACGCAGAAAGAAAAAGAAATTCAAGAAAATGTACTTAATTATAATCTATACATGCAAAAATATATTAAAGAATAAATTACTACTACTGTATGAAAGGTATTAAGTAAATAAACAGATTTATTACCATAAAACTTATTTTACGGAAAAAGGTACGGGTGCTTTGAAGTGAATGCGTATACAAAAGTATGTGCTTACACAATGTGCTTGCACAAAAATATTAAAAAACGGTTACTGGATAAAAGACATAAAATAAATGAACAGAGTTACATATATCAATTATATTTATTTTACGGAAACAGGATACGGGTGCTTTGACATGCATGCTTACATGCCTCCTTTAGACGTAGAGAATTCAGTAATGCTTTGAATATTTCTATGAAAGAATAAACACATTTCTTTAAACATCTAGGTCAGTCTGTACATCGTGAGAACTTAAAGGAAACAAAATGTATCTAGTGTTCTTGTACTTTCACTTTTGTTTTACAAACCTTGTTGTAGGAAAGTTCCCATGCAACTTATTGCAGCTTATTTAGACAGTTGCTTCTCGAATCTGACATTCTGAATTTCTATCACATTATGCTTTATGTACTGAAACACCGGTATAATATGCAAGGATGGCGATAGATTGGGAGAGGGAAGTGGACAGAGTGGACATGGCCTCCGTGGGGGGGGGGGGGGAGGAGTTGGTTCCCCTTTGGAAATGTTTCCAATTTCCTTGTACGAAAAAGTATATATGTAGTCCCCGACGGCTACCATTCCCCACGATGGTTGACCTCTTTATGCTCCCAGTAGGGTAGTGTCTTCAATAGTAACCCCGAATTTTCGACATTTCGCTGGCTGCAGTAGAATTATTTCAGATTCTTCCATAGTTCCGTTCCATATATTTCTAAATAGCACAAGCTCTTTCCACCTTACCGGTTAAAGTATAGGTACAGTAATCAGTTTTATATAAAGGTACGGAAATTCATCTCATATAGCCTACTTAATTTTCTGTTGTGGCTGTAGTTCGAAACCGTAAGCGACTCTCGAAAGTAGGTCTGGCTGTTTCAGCAGGCAAACTGGATGGATACAAAACAACTATGTTAATTTTTCGCCGGCTTCGCGCCCTTTCCATTTTCACGATTCAGATTCGCGGAAAAAACACTAAAGTCAACAAGTAACTGCTCGGCACTTCAAGTAAATACGATATTATGCTTAATATGCCTTGTAATGGGATGGTATTGTACAACGGTTTCCTTCATATACCCTCCCATCCCCTACCCTAGACATCGTTCTCGCATCCCCTGGCCCTGGAGCTTCGAGTGACGGTCCCCCGTCGGGGAACCCCGTCGGCCAAATCCTGGCGCCATCCCTGATGGTATCCCCAAATAGTTGTCATTTAATTAGCATTTGTTTGCAATGACAACAAAGGCAGAAATCCGGGAGGATAGGGCCTGGGATACATCTCCCACTTTTTAACAAACGGGATGGCTTACACATATATCTCCTACCACCCCCTCCCAGATTTTCAGACATTGTAAAAAAGGACTCTCTGTTTATCACGTTGGTCATCAAATTGATAACTTTTGAACAGTGAAGAATAAATGGCAACTTAAATGACTTCGAAATGCAATATACGGCTAGCTGCGCAGGTACCCATCGTGCACTGTTCTTTTTTATCACAAGTCAGTTTGAGCGTCAATCTTTCCAAAGCCTAATTCAACTTATATCATCAACTGTGCTCTCGAACCAAAAGCGCTAGCGTATCTGCCGGGAAAGCCTGGGAATAAGGTAAAACTAAAAAAAAAAAAAAAAAAAAAAAAACCGACTGTTGAAAGAGCAATGAGAAAAGAAACGTGAAGAAGGGAGGGTATTTTAAGTGTAACTTGGATAAATTTTGTAGTGCAAGATGAATAAAACATTCTGAAGTTTCTTTCAAAGGGGCCACTAGCAATTCATTTTAGACAGCTTAATTAGTATTATTTCATTGCAATTCCTGCACCAACATCCACCTTCCCACCCGCAGTCCCCTTGCATCATAAAATCCACCGCCTGTTAGAACAATTACAAAACTGGTAGTCAAGGTCCGAATTTCGAAGTCTGAATAAATAGTGAGCATTCAATGCCCCTTTTCAGATAGTGAAATAGATCACGCCTCGGGAGAGCCCTTTGTGCTTCCGCGGTGCCCTCGGCAACGTTGGGTCATTTCAGCTTGAACTCTTCCCTATGATTAAATGTCAATAGCCACAATTCTTGTAAAAATAAATTTCAGGTGCCTTCTAGTAGTAGCTGTATGTCCGACTTCAAGGCCACTTACTAAGAGGTATGGTAAAGTTATCACTTTCGTGGTCTGTTTGGAAATAGTAACATTTTACATTGTGATGCACAGAATTTTTTAAGATGCCCCAGGGATTCCATAGCTTACCCCTGAGTCCCTTCCCAGGGGTTGTGTTTCAACTCCACTAACATAAGAAAAATGCAGGTCTTATTACCACTTTTGTAATCCCAATGTCCTTTAGAACTAGTTGACTGCTTTATTCTGATGCTCATAATTATATAAATAACCCAGTTAGGGCCCTCGCCCCTGGACCCCACTGAAGTGTTGTTCTAGACTACCGCCGTGAAACACGTGAATGATAGTGTAGGGATTGTTCCACTTTGCGTCGTCTTCATTTTTGCCTCTATCGCTGAGACAGCAAAACGCCCGTGTAGTAGACGTATGCGCGTATCCAACTGGTACACAAATCAGCTGTCTGCAGTTTTTGGTGTAAGTTGCAATTATACGAGCTTGCCTCCATTGGAAGGCGCTTTTTCTGCTCTGTGACGTCACGTGCATATGATCTAGATGCTAAGGGGTAATGGTAGTTTTGTGTTTTTTGTTTTCCTGAGAAAGAAAGTAAAAAAGACCCCTGTCGTTATTCAAACTATACTGATTCTCTAAAATCGTTGATACTTTGTCCTGAGTCTATTACAAGCTGTATCTTCATTTTTCACTTTTTTACCCTTTTTACTTTTCCAGTCTGTTTTATATCTGCTCTAGTATTTATCTCGGTAAGTCTTACCATATTTAGATTAGTCTTTATAGTTTGCACTTTCATTGTTTTACATGTTAACTGTTTTATTCGTGTATTGTTTTCAGTGCTGTAGTCGAGACCGGAGGGTCCGAGACCGAGACCGGCCTCTCAACGGGCTTTACACACTGTTTGCGTAGGGACTCGAGACCGGTCTCGGAGACGAGACCGACAATTTCCGGTCTCGAGACCGGTCCCGCTACAGCACTGATTGTTTTATGTTTTTTCACCTATCATATAATGTGTACTACAACGTTTGTTTTTATGTTTGAACAAAGAATCAGGCCTGTAGCCGGACAAGGTACTGAAGAAGGGGGGGGGGGGGCGAGATAGCTTTAAAGTACAGGGGCGACAGTATTTTGTACTGGGCAAGATACAGGCATGCATATGGTTTAAGACAATGGTAATTTTTCAATTTTTTAGGGGCCGGGATGTTCCAGTAGAAGTGTAACGCAGCTGAGATTTTCTGTCTTATTTTCCTTAAGCGCGTCGCCGATATCTAAACTAGGCCGGTAGCAGGAAGGAAGCAGGAAGCAGGAAGGGGAACTAGACGCCGGAAACCAGACGACGGAAACGAGACACACGAAACCAGACGCAGGAAGCAGGATGTCCGGCCGGCACTCCCCTGTCTGCTGTATAGCGATTACACCGGGAGACTCTGATTGGTTATTTTCGTCGCCCTCGTGAAGAAAGTTTGGCACAGTACGGTATACTAGGCTGCACGCGGGTGGGAGTGGCATAGGAATCTCGGACTTGTGATTGGGTATCGCACCGTGGTTTAAAAGGAGAACACGTGGGGATGCCAAAAATTTGACTTTGAGAACCGAACGGGTGGACAAGAGAGAGAAGAAGTCGCTTGGAGAATTGAGATAGAAGTAGCCGGGTGGAAAGCAAGATTTGGTAACGCTAAGCCGTAGAAATTATAAAATTAAGCTTTTAATTTGGACTGGCGTAATCTGAATTACGCTAGTTAGGATACACGTTAGTGGACTGATTAAAGTCATTTTCGGAATAGAAAAAAATTGTGCCTTTATTCTGTAAACAGTTTGGGCCGGAGGAACTAGTTCTTCGTCGCTCAGAAAGAAATCGCCATTTTGGAAGGCAGATAGAGGGAAATTTGACTCTCGTAGGATCCGTTTTAACGACGTCTTGAGGGCGCAGAATTATATTCTAGGTTACCCGCTTAAGTATTTTGGCAGAGGATCTCTTGTACAGTTAGGATGTGAGTCAACCCTTACACAGTGAAGCAGAAGAAGTTGCGGAGGCCTTTCCTACAGTTAAGCACTTGCGTTAGGCCCGCTACACATTGAAGTAATTGCGGAGGCCTTTCCCTCAGTGAAACACTTGCGTAAGTCCCGTTACACATAGAAGTAGTTGCGGGGGGGGGGGGGCTCTTGGTACGACTAAGGACGTGAGTAAACCCCTTACACAGTGAAGCAGAAGAAGTTGCGGAGGCCTTTCCTACAGTTAAGTACTTGCGTAGGTCCGGTCACACATAGAAGAAGTTGCGGAGGGCTCTTTGTACTAAAGAAGTGAGTCAACCCGTTACACAGTGAGGTAGAAGTAGTTGCGGAGGCCTTTCCTACAGGTAAGCACTTGCGTCAGTCCCTTCGTACACTAAAGTATTTGCGGAGGGCCCTTTGATCAACTAAGGAGATGCGTCGACCCTTTGGGCAGTGAGACGTTGGCGGAGGCACCAGAGGAAGGCGACCCGAGACTGTTGGCTGACCCAGGCGGAGGGCCACAGAGGAAGGGACCAGAGACTTTGGGCGTTAGCTGACGTTGGCGGAGAGCACCACAGAGGGACGACTGGTGACTGTGGGCGTAGGCTGACGCCAGAGACGTTACCTGAGGCTGTTGGCTGACCCAGGCGGAGGGCCACAGAGGAAAGGGACCAGAGACCGTGGTCGTTGGCTGACGTGGGCGGAGGGCGCCACAGACGAACCACCAGGGACTGTGGGCGTTGATTGACATTGGAGGAGGACACCACAGAGGGACCACAGGCGACCGGGGGCGTCGGCGGACGTCGGGGGCGTGGCCTGAGACGGCTGGTTGACGCATGGGACTTCACCTTGTAATCTGATCTTTAAATTATCTGTTCTTTTGATTATCTTTATCAATCTGCTGATCTGTGATTTCACGATTGTAATTGGGTGGTAGTAATTGTGCGAATTATATTTGAGAAACTTTAAAGGCTGTGTTCTGTTATCTTTTTCACTGTTTTAAGTGTAAATAATTTGCAATTTTAGGTCAATCCCCGAACCGCACATTTTGGCGGCGCGTTACAACTGGTGGCAGCGGTGGGATTGACCGGCAAATTATTTTCTGTTTTAACTTCTTTTTAGTATGGATTTTGAACAGGTTTACCCAGACGAGGATCATGAAGGATCTCAGGTCTCGTGGCGGACGTTAGACGCTTGGTATGGAGAAGATTTGATCCAGCTTTCACCTCAAGGACGACCCACTTCACATGGCGGCACTAGAGAGGGTGATCAGAGGAGGAGCCGATCGAGGGAGGTCAGTTCTGGACGGAGTGAAGGAGAGGTGCATCCAGATGACCTGGGCGTCCCAAGGGTTGCGCAGGCTACAACTGGAGAGGGAAGGACTTTTTCTCCCTTGAACCCGTTTAGAAGTATCCACGAAGGAGACGTAGGGGCTGAACCACTCAACCCCTATGTGAGAATGGGGGACGAGAGGGAACCGAGAGACAGATTCTTTAACGGAAGGGGTGCAAACTGCCCCACAGGAGATGGTGTTCCAGTTAGAGGTACTGCGGGAATTCGCCCTGGAAACTATGATGGCAGTTCGTCCTGGGAAGATTACCAGGCCCAGTTTGAAGTTGTTGCTGAACTGCATGGATGGAGCCCCGCAGTCATGGCTATTTGTTTGGCTGCTAGTCTACGTGGTAAAGCGCAGGCGGTTTTAGCTGATGTCAGCATCCACGCCCGAAGAGACTACACCTCCCTAGTGAATGCTTTATCACGCCGCTTCGACCCAGCCCATCAAACTGAAGTATTCAGAATCCAACTGAAAAATCAAACTAAGAGGAAGGAAGAGTCACTGCCCGAACAAGCTCAAGAGATTAGACGTTTGACAAGACAGGCCTACCCAGGTGCACCATCAGAAGTCCAGGGCTTAATGGCAAAGGACCACTTCATGGATGCGCTAGATGACCCAGAGGTACGGTTGGCGGTGTACCAAGCAAGACCCCGAACCTTGGACGAAGCTCTCAGGGTATCACTGGAGATGGAGGCCTTTCAAAAAGTTGAAAGGCAAAGGAACTTTTCAGGAAGGAAGGCGCTTAGGGCTGTGGAAGGACCAAACCAGAGAGGGCCGACTCCCGCGGCCAGCACCAATGATGTGAGTGAAAGTGTATCCAATGCTATAGCCGAAAGTATGAAAATGTACCAAGGAGCACTTGGGGACATGCAGAGTACGTTGAAGTCATTGAAGGACGAGGTCCAGGCGCTGCAGGGGAAGGTGAATCAGGGCCCTGGGCAAGGAAAGAGATGGGGGAAAGGCTCTGCAGGATCTGACCGTGGACCGTCCCGTACGGAGGATGGAGTTCCAATTTGCTTCCGTTGTAGGAAGCCTGGACACTTCAAACGAGACTGTCCAGAGGGCCAAAAAGCTCAGCCCGACCCACAGGAGACGCAGGACTCAGTACCAACGGAAAACTCCCAACTGTCGGGGTTGGGGGTCGTACCTCGGCAGTAGGATGTGATCAGAGTAGACCCATTCGTGTGGCAGTGCAGGAGGGAATTCCAGGCTTGGCTCAAGATGGAATCTATCTTAGCGGGTCATTGTATGCCAAACCCATGACCTGTCTTGTGGACACTGGCGCCAACATATCTATTATGCAGGCTGGTATCTTCTTCACAGTTCCACCAAGGGAAAGACCTCAACTGGAATTAAAAGGGTTGAGCATGGTACTAGCGGATGGAAAGAGTGTGCCTATACTAGGAAAGGCTGAAATGGTGGTAACAATTGGCGACAAAGGACTAAGTCATGAGTTTTGGGTTGCCGACATCGGGCCTGATTGTATACTGGGCCTGGATTTCCTCAGGCGTCATAACTGCGTCATCAATGCACGAATGGGTAGAGTTATGCTGGGCAGTGAACAACCAATGCACGAGCCCAGTGAAGCTGCAAGAGAGGACTTTTCGAGCAGGATAATTTCGGCCGAGACTTTTGTACTGCCAGCCAATTCGGAGATGATTGTGGAGGCCAGGGTAAAGAACTTCCAGAAAGAATTTGCTGGTGAGGTAGGAATCATTCAGCCATCTGTGGAACTTCTGGAGAAGAAGGGCGTTCTAGTGGCACGGTGTTTGCTCAGGTTGGGAGCAGGGAATCTCCCGGTAAGATTAGCCAATTTTAGCGACCAGGCCGTGACGGTGTACAAGGATACAACTTTCGGTGTTTGTGAAGGGGTGGAAGAGGTGATATCTTCCAGGACTGGCGAGGGTGATATCGCCAAGGACCCCGGGGCTGGGCCGGTTTTGGCGCCAGGACACCAAGAGGAGTTGCATCCGGATAGTACAGGAGGTCTGAGGGTTGCAACTGGTGAAGGGGTGGGAGAGGTCATATCTTCCAGGACTGGCGAGGGTGATATCGCCAAGGACCCCGGAGCTGGGCCGGTTTTGGCGCCAGGACACCAAGAGGAGTTGCATCCGGATAGTACAGGAGGCCTGAAAGTTGCCACTTGTGGAGGGCATGGAAGCACGAGATCGTCCAGAGGTGCCGAAGCAAGGATCACCCAGGAACAGGGTGGGGGACAGGTGGTGGTACCCACACATCTGCAGGAGCTTTATCAGGATTGCACTAAGGACTTAGACGAAGAACAGAAGTTAGAAGTTGCCAGACTATTATCCAGAAGGGAAAGTGTATTCGCCAAGGGGCCGGACGACTTGGGACGGACCAACGTAGACAGGCATCGCATTGACACTGGTAGACATCCTCCAATCAAACAGCCAGCACGGAGACTCCCATTCCATAAGCAAGAGGAGGCCACGCAGGAGATTAACAACATGCTCTCTGCTGGTGTCATAGAACCATCATGTAGCCCATGGTCGTCCCCGATCGTGCTTGTCAGGAAAAAGGATGGTAGCCTACGATTTTGCATAGACTTTAGGAAGGTCAACGAGGTGACAGTCAAGGACTCGTACCCCCTACCCAGGATAGATGACACCTTGGACCTGCTGGGAGGAGCTACATGGTTTTCCACGCTTGATCTAGCAAGTGGGTATTGGCAGATCGAAGTAGAGGCTGCTGATCGGGCCAAGACTGCTTTTTCCACCCATCAAGGATTATTTCAGTTTAAGGTGATGCCTTTCGGGCTCTGCAATGCCCCGGCCACCTTCGAAAGGCTGATGGATAAAGTTTTGGGTGGATTGAAGTGGGAAAGTTGCCTTGTTTACCTGGACGATGTGATAGTTTATGGAAAGACGTTCCCAGAACACAACAGGCGGCTCGAAGATGTGATTAAACGACTTGGTGAGGCAGGCTTAAAGCTCTCGCCAAAGAAATGCCAGTTATTCAAACACGAGGTGACATTCCTTGGACATGTTGTAAGTTCAGAAGGAATCCACACGGACCCTGAGAAAATCCGTGCCGTGACCAGTTGGACCCGCCCGACGAATGTTCGAGATGTGAGAGGCTTCGTCGGCCTGTGTAGTTATTATCGGAGGTTCATTGAAGGATTCAGTACAATAGCCAAACCGTTACACCGATTGACTGAGAAGGGACGAGAATTCCGATGGACTGAAGATTGTGAAAAGGCCTTTTGTGAACTAAAGAGAAGACTAACAACAGCACCGATATTAAGCTATCCAACTAGAGAGGGTCCCTTCGTGTTGGATACAGATGCCAGTGACCAGGGCTTAGGAGCTGTGTTGTCGCAAATACAGGATGGGGAGGAACGTGTGATAGGATACTATAGCCGAACCATGACGAAACCAGAGAGACGGTACTGTGTGACTAGAAAGGAACTTCTAGCAATTGTAGCTGGGGTAAAATGGTTTCACCACTTCTTGTATGGGAGGCGTTTCCTCATCAGGACCGATCATGGAGCCCTCACATGGCTAATGAAGTTTCGTCAACCCGAAGGACAGACTGCCAGGTGGCTAGAACGGCTGGGGAACTATGATTTTACTATACAACATCGAGCCGGAAGGGTGCACAACAATGCCGATGCTTTATCCAGGAGACCATGTGAAGACTGCTCCCACTGTGAGAGGGAAGAGATTAGGGAATACTCCAACAAGGAGAAAGAAGGTCGGTTGACACACATTGAAGAAACAGAATCCCGGAAAGTGGTCTGTGCTGGTGTGACGTTGCAGAATGAAGATATCCTAGACGAATCAGCCGCCAAGATGACACCCAAGGCTCCGTCCTGGACATCCGAGGAGTTAATTGCGCACCAGGGAGATGACCCCGATCTGTTGCCCATCATACAAGGGAAAGCTGGCCAGAAGAAACCACCATGGGAGAGTGTGTCTGGAGGAAGCAAAGTATTGCGCCATTACTGGTCGCAGTGGGACAGTCTGGTGCTAAAGGATGGATTACTGTTTAGACGATTCGAGTCCTCAAAAGGAGATGAGGTTAGACTTCAGTTTGTGGTTCCAGCGGCATTGCAGAAACAAATTTGGGAAGTAGCTCACTCACACCCTTTGTCAGGCCATTTTATGCCCAAGAAGACGTTGCACCGTTTGAGGCAAAAGTTTTATTGGAGTGGCGCCTCCAAGGACGTAGACCGTTGGTGTAGGAGTTGTGAGGAATGTGGGCAACGGAGAGGCCAAAAGTCAAGAGCAAGAGGAAAACTACGACAATACAGGGCTGGGGAACCGTTGCAAAGAATGGCGTTAGACATCCTAGGACCCTTACCCACAACCCCCAGTGGGAACAGAAACATGGCTGGAACGTGGGGAGTGAAGTATGAGTGTCAGAGGTGTGGAAGACAAAATGGAAGCATCGCAGACAGGGAGCACCACGCCAGAAAGCGACACGGTACAATTCTCTGGACTTGTGAAAACTGCAAGGAATACCACAGTGAGAGAAAGTGGGACGTTCAGAGGCATGAAGTTGGGTGCAAACGAAGGTCTAGAACTGTGACGACGGAGACGGTTGGAGAATGGGATGTGAATCCAGGAGGAACCAAAACGGATGTGAAGGGAAAAAGGCCAAGTCGAGGGGAAAACCAAGAGGATGGACATAAGAGAGGAGGGGAATTGCGAGGAGTACCGGAAAGCAGGGAGAAAGAAAGTAACGAACGCTCAGAGGGGAAGGAGGAAAAGAAGCAAACAGAACCTGTGACAAACACAGATGAGGAAGAAGATGAAAAAGCTGGGGAAAAGAGGAAGGTCCAAGAAGCCCAGGGGTCATGTAAGAGGCGTGTACTGAAAGGAGGTTTAAAATCCCTGGACCCGCCCCTCGTCCAGAGGGTTCCTACCCTAGCTTATTTAACAGCACTTGGTTCACCAATCGAAAAGCCGAAGATGCCGAAACAAGAAACGCAAGGGTCTGAGAGAGAGCAGGGAGAAAAAGTGACCAAAGAGGAAGAATCGGGAATGGTCGTCAGAGCAGATATGAAAGACAGAAAGGACCGAGTGTCATATGAGATCGATGTGGGGCCAGGCACCGTTTGGCGGAAAATAGTGAGGAAGACACACCACGTTGACGGACGAGTCACAATTGAGGAGAAAGAAGAAATACTAAGAGTTTGTGACTGTAAAAACGTGCAAAAGAACTGAAAATGAAATGTAATTGAAGTTTCTTAAAGAAAAACGTGGAGGTTTTGGAAAGACGAGAGAAAACATGTGCTGGTAGCAAACGAATTAAATATGTGTCTTTGTTTTCTTTTCGTTTACTCTTATTTGGTTGCATCTTCTTCCGCTGTGGATGCCGTCTCCTTTTAATTTGATATCTACAGTAGGACAATGCGGGGCGCATTGCTGAGAGGAGGGGGCGGTGTAACGCAGCTGAGATTTTCTGTCTTATTTTCCTTAAGCGCGTCGCCGATATCTAAACTAGGCCGGTAGCAGGAAGGAAGCAGGAAGCAGGAAGGGGAACTAGACGCCGGAAACCAGACGACGGAAACGAGACACACGAAACCAGACGCAGGAAGCAGGATGTCCGGCCGGCACTCCCCTGTCTGCTGTATAGCGATTACACCGGGAGACTCTGATTGGTTATTTTCGTCGCCCTCGTGAAGAAAGTTTGGCACAGTACGGTATACTAGGCTGCACGCGGGTGGGAGTGGCATAGGAATCTCGGACTTGTGATTGGGTATCGCACCGTGGTTTAAAAGGAGAACACGTGGGGATGCAAAAGATTGACTTTGAGAATCGAACGGGTGGACAAGAGAGAGAAGAAGTCGCTTGGAGAATTGAGATAGAAGTAGCCTGGTGGAAAGCAAGATTTGGTAACGCTAAGCCGTAGAAATTATAAAATTAAGCTTTTAATTTGGACTGGCGTAATCTGAATTACGCTAGTTAGGATACACGTTAGTGGACTGATTAAAGTCATTTTCGGAATAGAAAAAATTGTGCCTTTATTCTGTAAACAGTTTGGGCCGGAGGAACTAGTTCTTCGTCGCTCAGAAAGAAATCGCCATTTTGGAAGGCAGATAGAGGGAAATTTGACTCTCGTAGGATCCGTTTTAACGACGTCTTGAGGGCGCAGAATTATATTCTAGGTTACCCGCTTAAGTATTTTGGCAGAGGATCTCTTGTACAGTTAGGATATGAATCAACCCTTACACAGTGAAGCAGAAGAAGTTGCGGAGGCCTTTCCTACAGTTAAGCACTTGCGTTAGGCCCGCTACACATTGAAGTAATTGCGGAGACCTTTCCCTCAGTGAAACACTTGCGTAAGTCCCGTTACACATAGAAGTAGTTGCGGGGGGGGGGGGGCTCTTGGTACGACTAAGGACGTGAGTAAACCCCTTACACAGTGAAGCAGAAGAAGTTGCGGAGGCCTTTCCTACAGTTAAGTACTTGCGTAGGTCCGGTCACACATAGAAGAAGTTGCGGAGGGCTCTTTGTACTAAAGAAGTGAGTCAACCCGTTACACAGTGAGGTAGAAGTAGTTGCGGAGGCCTTTCCTACAGGTAAGCACTTGCGTCAGTCCCTTCGTACACTAAAGTATTTGCGGAGGGCCCTTTGATCAACTAAGGAGGTGCGTCGACCCTTTGGGCAGTGAGACGTTGGCGGAGGCACCAGAGGAAGGCGACCCGAGACTGTTGGCTGACCCAGGCGGAGGGCCACAGAGGAAGGGACCAGAGACTTTGGGCGTTAGCTGACGTTGGCGGAGAGCACCACAGAGGGACGACTGGTGACTGTGGGCGTAGGCTGACGCCAGAGACGTTACCTGAGGCTGTTGGCTGACCCAGGCGGAGGGCCACAGAGGAAAGGGACCAGAGACCGTGGTCGTTGGCTGACGTGGGCGGAGGGCGCCACAGACGAACCACCAGGGACTGTGGGCGTTGATTGACATTGGAGGAGGACACCACAGAGGGACCACCGGCGACCGTGGGCGTCGGCGGACGTCGGGGGCGTGGCCTGAGACGGCTGGTTGACGCATGGGACTTCGCCTTGTAATCTGATCTTTAAATTATCTGTTCTTTTGATTATCTTTATCAATCTGCTGATCTGTGATTTCACGATTGTAATTGGGTGGTAGTAATTGTGCGAATTATATTTGAGAAACTTTAAAGGCTGTGTTCTGTTATCTTTTTCACTGTTTTAAGTGAAAATAATTTGCAATTTTAGGTCAATCCCCGAACCGCACATTTTGGCGGCGCGTTACAGAAGTATAACTGCCCCTGCCCCCATCTGGCTGAAGAAATCAGAATAGAAATCGAAACATGTCTGAAATGTCAGTGATTCAGTAAGAAAATCCTTAGTAAGTCTTTGATCCTATGTATTGAGGTTGATACCCAGCTGTACGTTTATTGCGCACTCATATAACGCTCTTTCAAATGTAATTTCACAGCTCATTTTATTACATTACTAACAACCATAAATGAGTAGGTTTTTAATGTTTTACAGTCTTTTACTACCCTTTCATTGCTTTATTGTTTAATGTTTTACTCCCATATTTTCTATGCATTATTTTCCTACATATTATTCGCATGAGCCATTCTTATGAATTTTATATTAATACTGGAATAAAGCGAAATCACCCAACTATTACTTGTGACGTCACTGATGTAAGTAATTTCGGGGTCTGTCATTTATAATACCGTGCTCAAATTCAGAAGTTTCTTCATGAAGCCTGAAAAAAATGTGAATTTTCCTTCCCTTTAATTTCATTGCATTATCCATTATCTCACCTGAAGTCTTACCTCTTTTCATACTTTAAGTTCTCCCTGTGGAACCGAGAGAATATATCACATCACCGTTAAATATGCTTGTAGAATCACAGAAACAAAATAAAGCAATACGTCAAGAATACAAAGAAAGTGCTGTCAATTAGTTTCAAAAACTGACGACAGTAGAATACCAAATTGGTATTCTCTTTTTATTTCTTCTTGTTATGTTCTATATTTCTACAACATTTTAAGGAATATTTTTACAGTATTCCCGAATAGCCGAGAGGAGACTTAAACTTTTCACCACAAAAGTGACGTACCTATGTTATTTGTTAGGGGCAAAGTGTTTTGTGTCCCTTTGAGTGTCACTTGATAGGCAATTTGTGTGCTGTTGAACACCATATTAGGTCTCTAGCTTTACACGGAATGGGAGTATGCACTGTGTTTTTCCATCAGGAGGAGAAATGACAGCCACTGTACAGTGGCGCCGGCACGGGGGGCGCGTGCCCCCCAATCGATTTCCATTTTTTTTTTTTTTGAAAATTTTAAAATGATCCCAAAAGGAATTTAAGCTATAGATTTCTATAGGGGGTAGGGTGAGGTGTGTTTTCGACTGAGTGATGGATCTATTGTAACCATTTTCTATCACAAATGGTTCTCAAACTATCAGAATTATCGCAAATCCTTCGCAAACTATCAAAATTTTCGCGCTCTCCACGCACTTCAAACCTTACCTCAATATTGTCATTATTATCACTAATTTCTGGTCGCAACTCCCGCAGAAGCACAGGAAAAAAAGTTAAAAGCTTTTTACGAATTCTCAGGTAAAAGACTGACTTTGTGATTGGCAAATAGTTTTGTTGGGGAACTGAAAGTGTCTCGATGCAGTGCATAAATGCAGGTTTTGTCATGGATATCTTATTTCATGAAAATTTTCGGCGCGCTTCGTGGACATTCGTCACGGTTTTCACTCCATCTCATGACCATTATTAAGGTTATAATTTATGCAACTATTCTGATCACAACACTTTCCGAAAAACAGAAGTATAACTCCAGCTTTTGATGGGGCCTGTGTGATCTTTCAATCTAATTTGTAGCATGACGTGAAAGGTTGAAATTACGTATTTGCCGTTATACATTTTTCAAAATTTTTTACCGAGCGCTTCGCGCGCAGCCATGACCGGTATAGATGGTGATTGTTAATACACTTACGACGAAAAAAAAAAAAAATTCTGAAGCGCGTTTTTTAGCCCTTAACCCCGTTTGCT
The DNA here is from genome assembly GCA_029531755.1 of Holothuria leucospilota. NCBI lineage: Eukaryota > Metazoa > Echinodermata > Holothuroidea > Aspidochirotida > Holothuriidae > Holothuria > Holothuria leucospilota. The sequence goes on from CM055972.1 coordinate 3,074,518, forward strand.
TTACCTATCAGGGAGGTCTAATATCACCTCCCTGCACCTATACTCTCCCTTTCATTCCCCATTGCTGGAAGCTGTTCGTCTGGATTTTTAGTTCAAACTTAGTAAAAATACGATAGTTGTAAAGTGTTCGGCATCATACTCTATAGTATCATTTGGATGTCAGGTAATAATCATCATATCAGTACCCCATTTTATATAATTTACCCAGAGCTTCCAGGAGGTACTATACCGGTGACTGGCAGCCTTAGATACCCTTTTATAATGAACAATGAAGAAGAAAAATTTACGCAATAGTCCAAGAGAGTCTCTGTGGACTCCACGCACGTCTTTTTACGTAAACACTTTCCCCGAATAAAAGGTATTAAAGCAGCCAAAAGGGGGGATTCAGGAGGTTAGCTGACAACATACCCTTCTCTAAGACAACATACTCTCCTCTTTCACCTTACCAAAATTAGAATTCACTAAATTATGGATATTTTCGATATTTTCCAGCCATATATGAAAAGTTCCGAAAATATCCCAGGGATAGCACATTTTGCATCTTATGCAACCTTAAATTAACAAACATTTCTTAAAGGGAAGGGGGATACACCCTCCCCAGGACGGCACCTTTATGTAGTGACAAAAGAATGATCCCACACTGCTGTTTACAATCGCAGGGACGCACACTCTCCTCTTTCACCTAACCAAAAATTAGAATTCACTAAATAAGGATACTTTCCAGCCACATATGATCTGTTCAAAAATACCCCAAAGACAGCACCAAGATTTCTCAAAGGGGAGGGGCCCCAGGACGGCACCTTTATGTAGCTACAAAAGGGATTCCACACACACACTTCTGTGTACAAAAACGCAGAGAGCGCAAAAAAGGTACAATTTACGCAGACTTGGGGGGTGGCATTATGACGTTATCCGTTCTGCCCCCCCCCCCATCACCAAACCCTGGCGGCGCCACTGGCACTATAGATGGGATTTCCTTGCCTCTGGCAATCAAGATAAGTTCTCAATGAAGCACCTTTAATATAATCGTCCATTAGAATACCGTACGACCACTCTTCAGTCTCGGAAAAGTTGCAGTTGAACCGTAAATGATCATGCATCCGTCAAAAAAGCTAAGACTCGCGGTACCGTGCCCAGATAATTTAGAAATCATACACTGTAAGATGCGATACGTGACATCTGGCGATTCAGTTTGTATCGGAGAGGCTTTTCAAAACACTGTGGTCGTCTTGTAGCAACTGACTTATTTATGTAAAGTTTCTTGTTGCAATTCAGGCCCGCAGCCAGAAAAGGCACTGAAGGGGCGAGATGGCTTCCAGGGGCAAAGAATTTGCCAGGTGGCGACTTTGGAAACATGTGTTAAGTCACAGGGAACTTTAAGTTTTGTGGAGGGCAAACCTTTTTCACGGGGGTCTTTCCCCATCCCTTGGCTGCAGGCTAAATACGCAGCTTGAGATAGACACTACGTATAAAAACAGAGACATACAATCAAAAGTTTGTTAGAAGTTGATAGGATGCTTTGTGAGTCTGATATTATGGTCCTACCCTGGAGCTAAATGAACTTTACTACACTTGTAATTAAAATGTTGGCAGCGGCTGAATCAGCTTTCGCAACAATACAATTCTCCTTTTCCTTGAAAAAGAAGTTTTATGAACATTGGGATGCAATCCGTTATGATCAAATCTATTCAAACTGGCCTACGTAAAGACAAATCGTAGCAATAGAAACTCGCTTTCATTAACAGTAAAATGAAAGTAAACTTCGACTCTATTGGATTGAAACTTGACACCAAATTCAAGCATCGAGAGAAAGCATATACAAGGGCAAAGAGGACATCATATTCCGTTAGGTGAAAAGACAACAGGCTCTACGGAAGTACGAGACTTTGAATAGAATTAGGTGTGTAATGTGAAGAAAAATTGAGGCAGCCGCACAGCAAGGGTTTTCGCAGGGAAGAGGTGAAAAGTGACATAACCAGATGATGCTGTTTTCTGCTCTCATATTTCATTTTATAAAACCATGAAATAACTTCACAATAGGTGAAAAAATTCAGATATTCACATCAAACTGTATTTTTCAAGAGATTTGTGGAAAATTGTAATCCTCATGTCATTCAAACACGATTTGCCACTGGCTGGACAAAAACTTCATTTAATGGCACTTTTCATGATATCATTATAATGAAAATAGAATTGCTATGGTGATGGTTGTCCTATTTTGTAGAATATTGATAAAATATTCACCATGCATCGTTGGCTGACAATATTTACTCTAATTGGCTGTTGTTGTGTAACATGCTCTAAAGCCAGAAGCCCTTGCAAAGGTCTTCATAGTGCAACGTCCGATGTTCACGGTCTGATTGGGGAGAATATCAGTCTGACATGTAAGGTACCAACAAACTGTATCAGAGGATATTGGAGGTATGACAATACCAGCAACGCAAAGTGGTTACTACCGGGGCAGTACAGTGGCGATACCTATCTCTTCCGTTTCAATTCTTCAGAGGGTCTTTATACTCTCCACATTCACAACACAAATGAAAGAGTGGAAGGTTTTTACACATGTTTGTGTGATGACTATTACGGAAACAGGACTACACACGCATGCTTTAATCTATCTGTACATGTGGAGCATTGTCCCATTAGTGTGCAGATAAATGGTGAAAAACGTGTAAGTTAACTTTATACATATTTTATGCACCTTTGTATCTTTTGCACGTTACCGGATAGATACCTTTGTAAAATATGTTACGGAAACCCGCATGGAGTTTGTAAGTCTATTGTAGAGGACAAGAAAGGTTTCGGTAGGCTTGTTGTCACGATCCTAAATCATTACAGTGTATTTTATCAACAAGGCAATTTTTAAGGATGCATCCGCATTTAAAATTGTGTGCGATGAAGGTGGACGAAACTTGTGCCTCTACGAAATTTATAATTAGCGATTTCTTTCGAGTTCGCAAAAAGCATAGGTTCTCACTAATCAGTGGCAACCACTTAGAGAATCTGTAAATCACAAATTTTGTTTTAAATTGTTTCTTGTTGAGAAGTATAATTTCACATTCAGATCCTCTTGTCTTTCTTCTTCTAAACAAGCTTTTGAACTAATATTTTAGAATGCAACATACTATGTGCGGCATCGGTGCTAAACTTAGTGTACTCTCTTAAAACTTTAGATTTGAAAAGTCACTCTTTTAGGGTCAAATAAGGGACTAATCTAACTTTGGATTGAAAATTTTCAATCTAAAAAGCGTCATCCTTACAATTTTAAAGTGAATATTCAGTCTTCATTTTAGATCCGCCCCTAATTTCACTCTTTTGGATTTAGAGTGCTTTGCCGTGTAAAGGATCTTGTTAGTAGCAAAATATGTTCTCACTTTGTGTTTCCTTATGAAAATGCTTCGAAAGAGATTTTGTTCGTAAATTGTAGGGAGACATGTGATATGAGAAAGTTGTTAATATCTGCAGGGTTGTGATTTCATTCAAAATAACCTGTTTGACAGATGCAGCATGTAAGCCACCATGGAGATGATTGATAGCAAAAGCACGAATATATCACAATATTATCATGATCATGGGTGTTATATGGAGTGGCATCTATGAGAGGAGAGGGGAGATTGGATATTTGGATATTTTTTTTATATATTTTGGATATTTTTTACTTCCCTGTAAATAGCTTTAACCAACTTGTACACAAACCATATATGTTTAACTTGTCATGTGTAACTTATGTTGTCCTAATGATCGAGTCAGAAATTTTGATGTATTCTAACTTCACTTATTGCAATGTGAATACTTCGAAAAACATGTTCATGCTATTTAGGGAAGTTTTTTAGCATTAATACAGAGCTATTAATATTTGTGTCATAATTTCATTAAAGGTATTTGACAGTTGCAGCACGAGGAGAGAGGCGGAGATACTTGATGTTAAAGTGAACGATAATGTTACGATAAAATGCGATGACGAAGCAGAAAGAAGCACCAACTGCTCACATATAGGTATGTCAAGTGTTTAAAGAAATCTTTGCACCTGTATTAAAATGTTAACTTTTCACAAATATAATAAACAATTATGGCATCCTCTTCTTCTATATATAGGTTCACAATTTGACCGAGTCCACATACAGGCCCTATCATTAGTAGCAAGTGGATGATAAACTCTAGTTTCAGATAAAATTGCTCGAATATATATATTTTTAACAGGCCTTGATAAAAACTTTCCAAGAAACTCGCCAACTGGCGAGCGGCATAAAATTCCACTAGCCAGAACGAAATATCTACTCGTCCCATAAGTCAGTGTTACACTGTTATCGAACTACACAAAGTAATGAACAGACCAAGCCATCATTGACCTCTTCGCCCTTATTATGGCCCAGCCTCCCACAGAAACTGTCAGTCAAAAATGAAACAAATGACACGAAACCCATGAATTTAGAGATTTCTGTGCAAAAAATGCTGAGTTAGTCTGACATAGGAAGATAGTATAGGCTTTCTTTCATTTTCACAGTTAAGGTGTACCTAAAGCCTAAAATTTGAAAAATATATGTTAAAAAGTTTGAAAAATGCATCCACATGGTCCCACTCACATCTTCACAGGACATTCCTAGGCTAAGATATAAAATGTTGAAGCTTATTTACTTAATTTAAAATGGTGGATTGCGCAATAATTTGTAATGTCATTCTTGTACTACTCAGATTACAGTCTTTGTTTTTCTTTGTTCTTTTCGAAATTATGTCACTGCACCTTGTGCCAAAATGTGATCACTGTCTTACTGTTATAGGGTGACTTGGCTATAAAAGCCCTCTCCCTACAACATGATATGAAAGTGAACGGTAAATGTTTCAAGGTCATATAAACAAATTAATTTCGTAAGGAAACAAAAGCAGGTAATGTCAGTTGTACACGAAGGGCATCACAAATTATTTCGCAATCGACTTTTTCAAATTAAGTGAATAACCTTCAACATTTTATATCTCAGCAACAGAGTAAGCTATGAAAATGGGAGTTGAATGAACGGAATTCATTTTTCAACCTCTAAAGTGTACCGTATATTCTTGTAATTCTAGACTTTAGGTCCAATTTAAGTACTTCCAACGCCTTCATGTAACCCTCCCCCCCCCCCCTCATTCCAAGAGCCTAGTAAGTACCGTCAAATCAAGTGGGGAGAGAGAAAATAATTTTTCTGGGACCGGCCTCACTCTTAACTTGGTAACTTAATCACACACTGCTAGTTGTGCGAACCGCACTTTACACGATTTGCAACTTGTAAAATAATATGAATATCACCAACTCTTTTTTAGTTGTATTTGACATTCGATGGTGAGGACGAATAAATCATTTTCCAAGAACCTCTGCGAAACGGGCTACATTCCATCCTCAATGAGAGGACTCCGTAACAATTACATACCGATTAATAGTACAAAGACCCATGCCTAAAGGTCTGTGGTCATGTAAATGCATAGAGCTACTACCTGGACTATATTACACCTGCCTATTTGGTGTAAAAAGCATTGAAAATATTAAAAATAGCTGCAATTCCCATTAAAGGCGATTAAATTTTGACCACTTTACAAGACAATTACTTTTTTCACTTACAGTCACGAATAAACATAAGCTACTTGTTCAAATGTATGATGTGCAGAGGACCCATCAAATAGGTGTTATGTTATCCTTTGATTGTTTAGCCTTCATTCAAACTACAGCTGTAATTTTTTGATCCGCTGACGACTTCATTTTGGATTTAGCTATTTGCTTCCTTGAAAATATTTTCATTAATCACCGAACAAGAAACTAGATAATAATTAAAAAATTATTCATAAAGGACTAACAAAAGAAATACAGACACTGTGCAACAGTCCACATTATATTTTTTGCCTAGCTAATGCGCAATCTCAACATGGTCAAGTTTTGAGGAGGAATATCTTAGGAACGGTAAAAGATATTTACATAATTCTAACGGATTTTTGTTCAAGAGATCTTACGGACATTCGATGGTGAGGATGTTGAGTAGGACAACTGGTTTGGTTACATGTCTACCGACCTTTAGCAAGAAGCATGAAAGAGAGCCATTTTATACAGTAATTTCCCGTCCCGGCGAAACAGACTTGCTCAAGCCGTTTTGTTTTGTTTACAAACTAAACGTAACATATACTTCACGTATCCTATTAGTTTAGGAATGTTGATCTGGTCATGACTTAGTAGGATTGATTAGTATAGTTTACAGAATTGAAAACTGCATCGTTTTTGTTGGGTACGGCAAATGAAATTATTAGTCTTCTAAGGCTCTGTTAAGAAAGGGAACTCAGCGCATAATTTCAGCGTCGGCATCAACTTTTAGGCAATGTACACTGGGTAAGGTTGAAGAACCACTCGCCAAATTGGCCAGGTAAATGTACAGGTGGCTCGTCATAATGAAAATGTTACTCGCCAATGGCGAGTTGGTGAGTGGTTTTATCGGGGCCTTGTTTTTGTTGAAGACCTTAAAAGGAGAAGAGAAAGCTTCCTGTCTTGTTTCAGAGATATAGTGCTCTCTAGAAGGACAATGGTGTCGACCTGTCATATACTTAATTACATAACACCGATGTAACGGAACTTACTCCATGTATTAGTGGTCCGTAGTCATATTCTTAAAATTCAAAACCAAAATTTTTCCTCGGAATCTTTACATATTCTTTTTCTTAACACTGTTACTGCAGTGATTCTTAACATCACCTGTAACAGAGAAAGTAACAGGCCTACTAGTAGACTTGCACCAGATACAACAAAGCCATTTGTTATGTATTGAATGTTATGCAACATACAACTTATATAGGCATAAATCGTAACTTCTTTCGGTTCCTTTCATTCCAGGTAAACGTTTTTCATTCACCGTTAATCCGTATCACCACCTGTGTAGTTTCAGTTGCAGACCGAAGAAGGAAGGTGTGAATCATGAAGTCATTAGCATCATCTTGAATGTTACAGATAACGTAATTTCAACCTCAACTATGAAATTGTATGCGAACATATTTTCATCAACTATCACTGCAAGTAGGACTGCGTGGCCCTCCCTTGAAATGATAAGTATTAAACCCCCATCCCAAGATACCCCTGTTACAACTAAAATAAAAACCAGGGCCACTAGTAGCCTATTCACTCAGTTACCTTCACATTCCTTCAATTTATCACATATCATTATACAATCATCTCTGATTCTTGTATTTGGTATCGTCGTTTTGTCGACGTGTGCATGCGTATTATTCTACAAGACAGGAGTGTGTAAGTCAACTCTCCGATTTAATACACAAACTGCTGGTGACGTTTACCACGATATCTTGGAGATGCAATCCCCTGACACGAATTTAGTTTATACCAGACAAATTTACCATCGGACCGATTTGGAGAACAATGGCGTCATCCTGTCGGACATTGATGACATCACAAACGATTCTGTAGGCTTTCAGTTTTATGATGAACCAGACGCTTACTTTACAGTCAATAAGGTTGGTCCTAAAGTTTCTATGGATGGGACAGTTGGAAAGGCAGTTTATAACAAAGTCCAAAAAACACCAGTTGAGATGACATGTACTTTGAGTTACAGTCCTAATACAGGAGGTGACATGGATACCTAAACAAGTGTGGCAGACGTGGAGACACATGGTAGAGACGAGACGAGGAGCAACATATACACACTTGTTGACAGGAATGCCCTATAAGGACAGGTTAAAGTTTAATTTTTAAGGTTGTTTTTTTTTCATATTTAATACAAAACCATGTTAAAATGATAAGAACCATGCACATGTTTCGAATTTTGTCAGAAGTCTTAAAAATGCACTGTGAAATCATTCATTCAAAAGAATCATTTCTTAATCATTGTTAACCATGTTTAGTCATTTCTTCAAATGCGCTTCAAATGTGTAAAGTGTGGCAATCATATGACCCATTGAAAGACCTCATGAAAACCTCAAAAAGTTAGCATAAGCAGGAAGTAAAAAACTTTAAGCCCCAGTAAACGTTCAACCATTGTCCAGTTAAGGAGGGAAAACACGCAATTTGGTTGCAGCAACTCATTTGGGAGATTAACCAGAAATTCCGCTAAACGTTTGAATGCTTTTAGATAAAAGTCACTCGTTTAAATAGGAAAAACACGACATTTGGTTGCAGCAACTTTTTAACGTTTTTGGTTAAACATTTACGTTTTGTTTTTACAGTGTAGATGCATACCTGTACACTGGGGCCTATATGTCAACTTGGAGCCTGCGATGACATCAGGGTCGTGGACTAGGCGAAGTCCCGGGGGCAGTTTATGACAGTGTCCAGTGGCATACCTATTATACTTGGCATCCAGACGTTTCCTTTCATTGTCACCTACACTCTAAAAATGTCCTATTCAAATTTGAATAGAATCTAATCAATAGGGGCACGAACCGGAATCTTCTCAAATGTTTGACTAGATTCGGCTCATAAATGAAACAAATAGTTTCATTTGAACCATTTCTAGTCAATTTTGAAACAAATATTTGAGAAGATTCCGGTTAGTCTGTACCCCAATTGACTAGATGTTTTTTAGAGTGTAGTGTCGCCTGATGGGAGGAGGGAGGATTCAATAGGAGAGGTCCAAATAGAGGACGTTATGCAAGGTCGCTTCGGTGCAAATTTAGGCTGTCTTTGACAAAGCTTTGTATTGACTACATGCTTAGAAATTTCATATACAGTGCATCTATTTTCTATGGGGGTGGGTGCGGTGTATAAGAGCTGGGGTGATATAAGTTTGAGAAACTTTTTTGTATTTAAGGTGGCTAAGATGCAAAATATTGCTATTTTGGGAAAACTTGGAACTGATCACATGTTTAAAACATCTCACTTTTAGTGCCTTTTTTGATTGGGTGTAAGGAGGGGATGCTATTCTAGACCCCTCTCCCTTCGAGAAATTTTTGTCTCAGTAAGGCTGCTTGGATACAAAATGGCACTATCTTTGAAAAAGCTTTGAACTTATTATATTTTTTGGAAATCCTCTTTATTTAGTATTTGTTGGCAGTCGCATAGCATGATGCAATGCCACAGCCGAAGACTTGTTGGGGACCTTACCCCTCATACTAGTGCGCGGAGGCTACTTGGAAGGCCACCATCAGTTGGTACGTAGCGTATAGTTCTACGTTTTGTTAAATGTGCCACTCAGATTGAGGAAAAGGAAAGTTTCTAGATCAGCAAAGTTGCATCAGATATTTTCGAGACTTCATGCTTTAGAAACTAAGAATTCATAGAGAAATAAAGTCTAACTTGAAAAATGTATTCAGTAAAGGACTTTGTCACGGTTTTAAAAAGAGGACACCAAGTATTGCATAAGCTCATTGATTTTAGCAAAGGTAATCATAGGCTATTTTATATAAGCATGCTGCTGCACCCCGTGAGGAACAATACTTAAAGGGGTTTATTGAGTTGGTTCATGACACTTTTTAACATTAGGTATTAAGCATATGCAACCGCTGTTTAAATGCAACCAATGAGTGAAGCTAATACCAACTTGATTGACAGGCTCTCAACTGCTCAAACTAACAACTGTTGTTATCAAAGCTGCAGTTGTGAATATATTTGTATTTTTCCAGAGTGGCTGGTCTAAAAAGGGGTGGATAAGAATCGCAAATATGAGCTCTTAAGCCCAATGAAAAATACAATTTTATATATTTTCGGTAACTGTAAAAAGTGATAAATGGCTAACGAGGCTAATTAGAATCATTTCCATGCAATGAATTCCTTCAAATACGTCACAAAATATTCAATATCAACTCAATGAGCCCCTTTAAGATTGATATGGTCTTCAATATGTTGTCATGCATGAGGATGGAGATTCATTCATCCCTGCGAAATACCCGCATATGAGCCCATCTGCGGAGGAGGTCCGGGGACCTCCCCGGAAAAATTTTGGGAAAAGTGAACTTTTTTCATGCCATTTCCCAGGTTCTGAGGACCTTAAACATATAATCAGGACAATGGAGTTTTTATCATTTCCACCATTGTTTTCAAGTAGGCTATTTTTCATTCAGGGTTTGGAAATCACAGGAGGGCAATTTTGCCCTTACTCCCACACCCTCAGGCTACGGCCCTGGATATATACCCCATTGTCTGCCTATAGCACTTTATTCAGCATACCAGAACAGTTGGCAGTAAACGGGCAATTTCGAGAGGTAGGTCTATTAGTTCTTCAAACAGGTGTGTGAGGTAGGAAAGTACAAACTACCATACAAGTACACGATGCTTCTGATGCACCTTCCTTTTTCCAGGGGCCTAGCACTATGGCCCTTTCAGCCAACGCCTTAACTCGGCCCTTTGTCGACTTGATCTCAGGAGAAGTCAAAGCACAGCAAGTATTAGCCTGGAACTATCCTTTTAGCAGCTCCTTTTTGTGGAGCAACCTATCTGCGCATGTAAAACTTAGTCCATCTTTGGCATCTTTCAAACGCTCTCTTAAGACTCATCAGATAAAAGTTAGTTACCTGTTCTGTTACATTTTTTTGGTTTCCCGAAAGGGAAATCTTTGGAGTCACTCTCCTCGACCTGCAAAAACTTGAGAGAGACTGGGAATTGTCAAGTCGAAATTGACCATCACAAACTTTTACGAATGAGAAGTCACTGTTGCATGATGCATTGTCTTTACAAAGAGAAAGGGAACGCCGTTTTTGGTACGTAAATCTTGGGGTCACCAGATGTTTAATAACGTACAAAGTCGTAATTGACTGCAATTGTAAGGATGCTTTGTGTGCTTGTCTTTGGCTGAACTGAAGCCATAAGCATGTAAGTCGAAGATGAAAGAATTCATTCTGCTTTACGATTATATCCGAGATAGTCGTTACTATTATTCTAGTAGGGGAATTGTAAATATTTAGATACTTTTACACCATAGAATACATTATGAAAAGTATGCACAGACTTGAGTGCTTAAAAATACACTCTAATTTAGTTGCGACATTTTATAGCGTGTGATCTTTACTACTTTTTTACCTAATTAACAACCCTATCTTCTTTTTATTTTTCCTTACTTTACACTCGAAGAACTGTCTTCCTGCTAATTAGTCATTGATATTATGTTGCTAGGGGTGCTTTTAACTGCAGACATAATTCTGCTTAGAAGTTTATGACAATAAGACAGTACTGCAATTTGGTTTATCGGATAAATAATAACTTCGAATTGAAAATAAATATTTGAAAGACTGAATGTTTGTATGTCAGCCTGTATTGAATTTTCCGTGTCTTTTTAAAGCCCGTTTCTCACAGCCGAGGAACCTTACATTCTTCCAGGGAAGTTGCTATTTGACAATAGCAACTTCCTGATTCTTTAACGGTTCGTGTCATTATGCAGATAGGAGTATCGCAACACATGCAACTTAAACAGCGACAATGAAATTGACCGGAATCGTGCTAGCTCGACGCTTTACAAAGCAAGTAATGTGGTAGAAATACAATTTTTACTTCGACTAGAAGACTTCTAGTCGAAGTAATGCGAACGCCACAGCGGTTTTTGGCGAGGCGTTCAGAGATTTTGTCTTTGAATTGCGTTTTCTTGGCCGAGTTTGTAAGCTATACATCTAAAATTTGGAGAGGATGTGTAACGTGTTAGGCCTATGTAAGTTTTACCACTACAATTTTGTGTTGATCGATGGTTATATGACGTCTCTAGAGCTTATTTTTCAATGTTTGGCCAGAAAACCTATCTTCCCCTAGGGATTTTGATATTTGTGCCCGAAAGTTTGCACACTAGTTTATTGGTCGCCCATGTTCATATCTTCTTCAGGAATAATCGATATCACGAGAAACGATGTTCTTAGGGGACAATTTTGAATTGAAAATAGACCGTTTTGCGTTGGCAGGATATACTCCTGATTGGAACAAAATATGAAAAATTAACTGGTGCCAGTTGCTTTAAAATCTTGTCAGTAATCTTCTCTGCAAATTTCATTTCATATCATGGAAGTATATTGGAGAAAATCCGAAATGAATTTGCCTTCCTTTCTTCCAAAACAATCGATTCTGCTAAGTGCAAACACTTGTTCGGCGTTTTGAAGCCAAGACCGCTAAGACAACGCCAAGTGAAATCATTTGGCATTCAGTTTTGCTGTATATTTCGCACACGAATTGGCCAAACGAACATGTTCCTGCCAATGTACCCATGATAAAAACACAGGACTCGCTGGAGCAATCCATCTGTTTACATAAAGAGCGAAGCTACACAAAGCTATGTATTGTTTGCAAATTTCACTAGTGTTTGCACAACGCAGGCAGTTGTTACGTAACAACTGCCTGCACTGGGTAATTCGAACCAGGGAGCTGCCATAGAGCATGGAGGTAACTCCATGCATAGAGTAGCAGCTCGTCTTGTTCGAACAATGAAAATAGTACCCCAAGAAGCGTACTCTTGTTTGCTCATCTCCTATTTGGGGATTCCCAAACGTAATTACGACTGAACAACGAATATGCGGTGCAGCCTGTCACGTAGGTAATGGCAATATTCGATAATGAAGGGAGCTGTTTCGTTGCCCCGGTTACTTATAAACGATTCAATTTCCTTTCGAATATTGTCTTTGCTTTAAAATGCTGTATCGATTTAAAAATAGGAGTTTTACGACATTTGCGTGTAATTTTTTTTCAGTATGTGATTTATACAATCCAATCAGCAATTACAAAAGATACACATATTTTTAATAAACCAAGGGTTTTGGACTGCCTGAAAAACACTACCCAAAGATCAACCCTTCTCTTGTTAAGAAATCAGCCTGAATGAGATGCCATTGAAGAGCCGTAAATGGCTGTTGACAAGTAGTGTTTTCACATGTAGGCGTATTGGGTGGATTGTCCAAGCGAAAGTTTCCGTGTTGAGAATATATTGTCCCGTTTTCGAATGTTTTCCAATCACCTTCCAATATGTTTATTTACCAAAATTGCACTTACACTGAGACGCAGATTCAGAGGGAGCTTCCCGACTGTAACGGGTCCCTTTTTCGACACCACCTTTTAAAGACGGTCCTAAAGCTGCTTGACAATATGCGGTGTTCAATTTAATTGCCAGATGTCAGAAATACCAAACAAGTGCACAAATTTTACGTTTTTTCCTTAGACCACCCCACTCCCTCTTTTGAGTCTTTGTACAACTGGGACTCGTAGGTGCAGAATTTGCCCTTATGGAGTTAGTCCCCTCCCTTTTGTGCTTGAAATCCTGAATCCGTCAAAGTCGAAGTTTACACCATTGGTGTTCTAGTATTAATGTGTACTCAGTTTTGGCGGAAGTTAGGCTAGCTTTCGACTGATTTCATTTATGCTAAACTGTAAAAGACTTTACAGTGTAGGCTCCGCGCATACGCAAGTCAGTTCATCGGCAACTTCTTCCAGTCACATCTTCCCGTTTATCACCCTAGATCAGTCATTTTCTTCGTATTAGTGTAATAAACATCCACATCTTTCAACTTTTTTAGGACAAAAGGTCATCTCCCACAAGAATCCTTTCGGGAAACGTACATAACTGTGGTTTTGATTGTGTCACTGGGCCATGAGCGTCCTTTCTTGAGGGATACCGGCGCATAATAAACTTCCACTTATTATTATCGTCGTCGTCACCGTCGCCACCACCACCGCCACCGCCACCGCCACCGCCACCACCATCACCATCATCGTTACTTATCATTATTATTTCAGGTTCAAATGCACCTGACACAATACCATGAAGATTACCGCACCTGCATCTGCCGGAGAGTAGAGAGAAGCTGTTTCTCCAATCTGCCTGTTACTCTCCTAAATAAGACAGACTGATGCATTACAACTTGAACGTAATTGTTGGGCAATATCTCACTTGTGCTACATGTAAGGCACAACAGAAGGGGAAGTTACTAACAATTGAAACCGCCGGTTTCACGTGTAGCCGCGCGCGTTGTCGCTTTTGTAGCTCGACCATCATGATGTCAGTTTGCAACTTCCCAAAAATGAACTTTCAAGATTAGATGTAGGCTCCTTTTTGCATGTTCAGTCATACTAAGCCATATACGAATTTTCAAGTACTGAGGAGCTAAACTCATCACAGGTAAACCAAAGGACACTTAGTTGGATCATTTTATGTCGCCATACCTCAAAGTAAATGCACATAAAAGGGCTTTTAATGCCTACAAAAAAGGAATTTAAATATTGCTTTTCACAGTGAATGTATGCTCACAGTCAGTCCAGGGAGCTGCTGCTTAGCTCATTAGCTGTAATAATTAGATTATACTGTTTGTGAAATATCTATTAGAATAAGACTTAATATAGATAGACAATTCATCAAGAGGAGTGGCTCTGTATATAAGAGATAGGGTGTTGGCTGACGAGTGTGCATCCACGTATATTATCAAAGCAGAAATCAAAATCGTGTTTTACAGTTCAGCTCAGTTTATTTCCGTCTATTATACATACAAAAGAGACTGCAAAGGTTCTTAATTTGACGCAGAAAGTAAAAGAAATTCAAGAAAAAGTACTTAATTATAATTAATACATACAAAAATATTAAAGAACGACTACTGTATACCAGATATAAAGTAAATAAACAGAGTTATAACAATAATATTTATTTTACGGAAAAAGTACGGGTGCTTTGAAGTGCATGCCTATACAAAAATATTTGCTTACACAATGTGCTTACACGAAAATATTAAAGAACGACTAATGGATAAAAGACATAAAATAAATGAACAGAGTTATATATAACAATAATATTTATTTTACCGGAAAAGGATACGGGTGCTTTGAAGTGCATGCGAACATGTCATCTTTAGACGTACTGAGTAAAGAAAATGCTTTAAAGGATTTGAATGTTTCTACAAAAGAATAACCACATTTCTTTAAACATCTAGTTCAGTCTATAGATCGTGGGAAATTTAAGGAAACGAAATGTATCTAGTGCTCTTGTACTTTCACTTTTGTTTTACAAACATTGTTTTAGTGAAGTTTACATACAACTTATTGCATCTTATTGAAACAGTTGCTTCTCGAATGTGACATTCTGGCTTCCTATCACTTTATGCTTTATGATCATACGGTATGCAGGGGTGGGGACAGGTTGGGGGAAGGAAGGGGGCAGGGTGGACATGGCCTCCGTGGGGGATGAAGGCTGGTTCCCCGTTCAGAAATCTTTCCAATTTCGTAGTAGGATAAATTATATTATGTAGTCCCGAACGGCTATACCATTCGCCACGATGGTTGACCTCTTTATGCTTCCAATAGGGTAGTGTCTTCAATTTTCGACTTTTCGTGGGCTGCAGTAGAGGTATTTCAGATTCTTTAATAGTTCCGTTCCATACAGCTAAATAGCACAAGCTCTTTCCACCTTACCGGCTAACGTATAGGTAGAGTAATCAGTTTTATGTAAAGGTAGGAAAATTCATCTCATATATGATGAATTGAGGAATTACGGGCCTTAATAATTAACGTTCTCTTGTGGTTGTCGTGGGGAACCGTAAGCGACTCTCGCAAGGGAGTCTGGCTGTTTCAGCAGGCAAACTGGGTGGATACAAAACAAGTATGTTATCAAGGATAAGTTTCAACCGCCGGACAGTTGATCTATTTTGTCCCTAAGTGAGTACAGATTCTTTTGTTGAGTAGGCCTAGCATTAATTTCGCGGGCTTTGCGCCCTTTCCATTTTCACAATTCAGATTCACGAAAAAAAAAACACTAAATTCAACAAGCAACTCGGCACTTCAAGTAGAAACGATCTTATGCTAAATATGCCTTGCAATGGGATGTCATTGTACAACGGTTTCCTTCAAATCCCCTTCTTATCCCCCTACCCTGGACATAGTTTTCACATTTCCTGGCCCTGGGGCTACAAGTGGCGGTCCCCCTTTGGGGACCTCCCCCGGCGACAAAATCCTGGCGCAATCCACAATGGTATGGTATCCACAAATACTTGTCATTTAGTTGGCATTTGCTTGCATTGATAGCACAGGCAGAAGTCCGGGCGGATAGGGGGATACAACTCCCACTTTTTAACGAACGGGATGACTTACACGTATCATCTCCCACTACCCTCTCCCAGATTTTCAGACATTGTTAAAAAAGTACTTTCTGTATTTTATCACTTTTGATCATCAAATTGATAACTTTTGAATAGTGTAAAATAAACCGTAACTTAAATGACTTTAAAATGCAATTTTTCGGCTCGCTTCGCAGGTACCCATCGTGTATATTGTTCTTTCATTATTACAAGTTAGCGTGAGAGAAAATCTTTCCAAAGACTCATGCAAATTTTCTAATCAACTGTCCTGTCGAACCAAAAGCGATAGTGTATCTGCTGGGAAAGCCCGTGACGAGTCGACTGGGAATTATAGGTAAACCTCAAAAAATCGACTGCTGAAAGAGCAATAACAGAAGACACGGGAAGAGAGGAGGATATTTTAAGTGTAACTTGGATCATTTTTGTAATGCATAATGATTAAAACCATTCTGAATTTTCTTTAAAATGTTATTTTGGCGCCCTTTGAGAGCACCAATCATAGATATTTGCGCCATTAGCAATTCCTTTTAGTAGTATTATTTCATTGCAATTCCTACACCAGCATCCACCGTCCCACCCGCAGTCCCCTTGCATCTTCAAGCCCACCGTCTTTTGGGTCAACTGGAATTACAAAACTGGTAGTAAACATCCGATTTTGGAGGTCTGTTTAGTGAGCTTTCGATGCCCCTCTTTAGATAGTGAAATGAGTCACGCCCCGGGGAGCTCTCTGTGTTCCCGGGGCGCCTTCGGCAACGTTGGGTCATTTCAGCTTGAACCCTCCCCTATGATAACTTGTTTATAGCCACAAGTGTTGTTAAGATAAATTACAGGTGCCTTTCATTAGCTGATTAGTGGCTGTACGTCCGATTTAGGCCAATAAACATGCAGTATGGTAATGTAATCATTTTCGTGGTCTATTTGGAAATAGTAACATTATTCACTTTAATGCACAGATTTTTTAAATACCCCAGGGATTCCGTAGCTTGAGTGTTGCTCTAGCTACATCAGGGACGTTGAGGCCGGCCCAGGACCCATGCCGTCGGGTCATTACTTCGTGCTTCCATGGCGCCATCGGCGCCTTTCGCATGCCTTTGTCCAACCCCAGGTTTGAGAAACAATCTCCGCCAATGAACGATAGGTTATGTTATTTTGAATATATTTCAGTTTTTGAGTTATTTCTTTGACTGGAGTTTTCGTAGTTGGTTCAAGTGTCTGCCTCAAGCCAGCTGCAAGGTATACTGCTTCGTACAGGGAGTTTGGTGGTAAATCCCAGTTCGGACATTGCTACTCGATTGTTTAGTAGAATCAAATTGTGAAGTTTGGATGGGACTAGGAGTAAAACCTTTGGATTTTAGGCTAGCTGAAGGCCACGTCGGCCAGATCGAGTCATGAGAACTGGATCTGTTCAGTTTTCTTAAATAGAGTTGTACAATTCAGGACCTTGGTTCTAAAACGACGCCCTTAAGACCGCATCCGGTCCTCGTGCCCTCTGGATGTGGCCCCTGTATCAACTAGTTTTGTCACAATACCACTTTTATTTCACCAATCCACTTTTGTCATAATTATTGCCCACTTTTGTCACAACAACGGTGCCACTTTTGTCACAATCATCGCCCATATTTGTCACAACGGAGGTCACGACTTTTTTTCACGACACTCGCCCATATTGGTCACAACTTTACAGGGCACCACTTTTGTCACACACACATTGCCTACTTTTGTCGTACACATTAGGTTAGGTTTTGAGATCATGCGTTTTATTTAAATGGTTAAAGTATGATAATATATTCAATTTCGAGCAAATCAGCTCTGTACCTTCTCATAAGCACAGGGAAGGGAGAAAGAAGCCTCCCCGAATATCTTTACCAAGGTGGTTCGTACACCAAGTAGTGCACAAAAAACATAAGATTTCGATCTTAAAGCACAGTCACCCAATTGATTACAATACACGAAAACACCTTATTTTAACTTTTAAAATCAACTATATGGCCGTGTTCTATCTATGAGAACTTTAACGTTGTACACAGTATCTTACTATCGATTAAAGACCCAGTGGGAGTGGCAAGATGTCAGACTTCAAAAATCTTGCCACAAGCGCTATCCAGATATACTTATATAGAGATCAGCGGTGTCACCAGGTAGTTTAGACAGTACATTCTATTGGTTTTCATTTTGTAACGCAGAAAGTTCAGAAAAGATCATATTCGAGGAGTGTATGCGTAGGCGTGGGACTTACCCGCCCGGCGGACGTGTATTACTCGTAATACCAACGTCGGCGAACTTTGGCAAGAATTCTTCGTCTAACTGCGTTAAAACTGTACGCTATTAACTATTCATATATACGATCACAACAAACAGAGTTTGTTTGACGCTTTCTTCTAGGCCCCTTTCCCCTTGAACTCTTATGTTCATTATATGATATACAAAATGAAAAGTTGGAGAAACATGCCTGTGTGAATGATTTCTGTATGTTGTCTGTACGGGTCTGTTCTCTTCTTATCTTTCTTTCTCTAAACTCCGTTGTCTCTTTCCCCTTTTTCCTTATCATTCCTCTCGTCCCGCTTTTGAGATCGATATAAATTGTCCCTCGTGGGATCTTCAAGGGACACTTTGTCCCCTTCGCCACCAACCATGTACGATATCCTGCTCTTAAGTTTCATTCAAGAAATAATTTTCGAAGCGCCTTCTTTAAGCATTCCCACATAGTCATAAAGTGTTGGCCTGGAATTCACTTAAAATTGTTTCTTGATAAAGCCTTACAATTTTCTTCAAAATGGGAGCAGGATTATCATTTCTAGCCCTAACAGAAGAGATCTCATTTTTCCTCAACGTTGGGGTTAGGAGGGGGGTTTGATTGTAATCTTATGATTTTTGTGCACTACTTGGTGTACGAAACCACACTGGTGCAATTATGTTGGGAGGAGACTTCTTGCTCCCTTCTCTAGCTGTGCGTATGAGAAGTTACTAAGCTGATTTGCTCGAAAATGAATATATGATCATATTTCAACCACTTAAATAAAACTTAAAAAATACGTATAGGTATGACCTCAAAAGCTTACTTAACTTATAGGTATGACCTCAAAAGCTTACTTAACTTACTCAACGTGTGCGACAAAAGCGGGCAGTGTGCGTGTGTGCGCCCATGGTGTGTGTGTGTGTGTGACAAAGGTAGTGCCCTGTAAAATTGTGACAAATATCGGCGAGTGTAGTGAAAAAATTGTTATTTCAAGTAGTGTCTATTGCAGTTACTACTACACGAATGGAATCTGCCAGAGGCTGGTAGGGAACCAGATTTTCGAAGATAAGTTTCTGCACCTCGTCATAGACGTACCCTTGCTGTTTAACTCATGTTAGGTCTTCGCTCTCTCAGTAGTGTAGCTACGGGGTAGCATTCGGGGGGCATAAGACCCCAATGGGTAGGTCGAAAAGAAATAACCAATACACTAATTAAAAAGAAAGAGAAGGACAGCAGAAGAGAGAAACCAGGAGGTATACTCACTGTAGGAGAAAACTTACGCAATGTTACCGTAAATCAAGTAAAACTTCACTAAATTATTATAATTTTATATAATAATATAATATATATAATAGAAATCGTATTAAATGAAAAATTTCGGCGCGCTTGGAGCGCATTCGTCACGGTTTGCACTCCATCTGATGACCATTATTAAGGTAATAATACATGGAACTATTCTGATTACAACACTTTCCGAAAAACAAAGATAAATGTCAAAACATCGTAGTTTCCCTTCCATCAAATCCCAGATCTTTCAATCTAACATGATGTGGAAGGTTGAAAGTACGTATTTGCCTTTATACATTTTTCAAAAATCTTTACCGGGCGCTTCGAGCGCAGCCATTATCGGTATAGATGATAATTATTAAACACTGTAGCATTCTGAAACGCGCAATTGCTAGTCCTTCACCCCCTTTGCCATACCTATCTGGCATAGGTATAGGTAGTCTAGGGGGTCGAATATCGTCTCCCTGCACCTATAATCTCCCCCCCCCCCTTTCCCCATTGCTGGAAGCAATTCGTCTGGATTTTCGTTCAAAATTAGTAACAAATGGTAGTTGTAAAGTTCTATGGGGTCATACTCTATATTATCATTTGGATGCCAGGGATAAGAAATATGGCATTGCCCCATTTTATATAATTAATCCAGAGCTTCCAGGAGGCCCTATTTAAGTATTTGCCAGCCTTAGTCTGATGCCCTTTGTTACGGCTTGGTCGCAAGTCAAATCAATAACAGCGAAAGATCACAGAAGAACGAGATTAAAATTCAACAACTTAATTATTATTTACGATCTCCTTATCTTACTTAAATCTACAATAATTAATTAGATTTACTCACAATCCTTTACTTAATGTTATTCTGGTCTGGTCCAAGGGTTGGTAGTGCATGCACGTCGACGATGGTACAGTAGTAGACCTGCAGCGTGCTGTAGCGTAGGAACTGGTTCCACGAGCGAATAATGACAAGGCTAGGCGATGATGGATGATAACGATCTCAATACACAGTGTAGAAACGGCGTAAGGCAATTTATCACAAGTGTGCAGTGTCAGTGGCTGCCTTCAGGTGATTCTGTCAAAGAATAACTTCTCAACAAACGGACAATGATAACATAGTAGTATGACAGCGTCTGGTCTCGATGAAGTATTATGATATCTCTCCCGTACAACAGTTGTTGAACTGCCTTTTATACACTAGGCTTTCATTCGGGAAACCTCCGGAATTTAATAGAAACTTCCAGTGCACAAAGTCGAGCAATTAGAAGAATGTTCCTTGTGTGAACAGTAGTAAACAATGGCAATATTCTTAGAAGTGTCGCCAGGCCGCTGCTATAATTGGCACATTACGTAAACAGTTCTCACTACTAGAGAGTTCTGGGATTTCTGGAGCTTTTCGTTCGCTCGTTGACGGATTCAATCTGGTGTTCCTGACGAGTCGTCTTGTAACACCTTTCACAATGCACAATGAAGGAACGGAGAATTTTCGTAAGAGTCCAAGAACGTGTCTGTGGATTTTTTTTGCGAAAAAAACATTCCCCGCATATAAGGCAGAAAAGAAGCCAAAAGAGGGCTTCAGAAGGTTTTTTTTTTTTTGACAAAGTATCCTTCCATTGGGCAACATACACTTTTCTTTCACGTATCCAAAAATTAAAATTCACTACATTATGGGCATTTTCCAGCCAGTTCTGAAATATCCCAAAGATAGAACCATTTTGCATCTAAGCAACCTTAAATTAACTTTAATACGCAACTTTAGATAGTTACTAAGATTACATAAAAACGCAGTAATACAGTCAAAGGTTTATCAAAAGTTGACAGGATGCTCTTTGAGCCTGATATGGTGATCCTAATCCTGAGTTTAATGAACTTTTCTACAATTGTTATTATAATGACAGTAATAGCTGCACTTAATCGGATTTTATAACAATAGGATTCTCCTCTTTAACTGCTAATGCTGTTTCAATTCATTGAAAATGAATTTTTTGAATATTTGGATGTAATTAGATATGATCATCATAGCAATTCAAACTGTCTTATTTAAAGACAAATTATAGCAACAGAAACTCGCTTTCATTAAAAGTAATCAGTGAAAGTAAACTTCAGCTCTACATGATATTGCATTGAAACTTGGCACCAAATTGAAGCAGCGACAGAAAGCATATACACGGAAAAAGAGGACAAAATATTCCGTATAGTGGAAAGACGACAGGTTGTGTGGAAGTGAGAGACTTTGGACAGAATTCGGTGTTTAATGTGAAGAAAAAATGAGGCCGTTAAAAAGCAAGTGGTTTGTAGGGAAGAGGTGAAAAATTTTCAAAATGTCCACATCAAAAGTTATATTTTTTTCGGAAATTTGTGGAAAATTGCTAGCGTCATGTCATTCAACACAGTTTGCCACTGGCTGGACAAAAACGTTATTTAATGACACTTTTCATATTATTAAAATAAAAATAGAATTGCTATTGATTAAATATTTACGATGTATCGTTTGCTGACAATATTTATTCTTATTGGTTGTTGTTGTGTAACATGCTGTCAAGCCGAGAGTCCGTGCCAAGGTTTTTATGGTGCTACTTCCGATGTTC
The DNA here is from genome assembly GCA_029531755.1 of Holothuria leucospilota. Lineage (NCBI taxonomy): Eukaryota > Metazoa > Echinodermata > Holothuroidea > Aspidochirotida > Holothuriidae > Holothuria > Holothuria leucospilota. The sequence continues at coordinate 3,096,601 of CM055972.1, forward strand.
GCGGTCTGATTGGGGAGAACATAAGTCTGATATGTAAGGTACCAACAAACTGTATCAGAGGATATTGGAAGCATGACAACACCATCAACCCAATGTGGTTACTACCGGAGCAGTACAGTGGCGATACCTATCTCTTCCGTTTCAAATCTTTAGAGGGTCTTAATACTCTCCACATGTACAACATTAATGAAAGAGTGGAAGGTTTTTACACTTGTTTGTGTGATGACTACTACGGAAACAGAACTACAAACGCATGCTTTAATCTATCTGTACATGTGGAGCATTGTCCCATTAGTGTGCAGATAAATGGTGAAAAACGTGTAAGTTAATTTGTACATTTTTTGCAAACTTTTGTCTCTTTTGCACCTAACCCATATAAGTGCCTTTGCATAATATGTTAGGGATATCGATACGGACTTTGTAAGTGTATTGTACAGGACAAGAAAGGTTTTGGTAGGATGGTTGTCACGATCTTAAATTATTAAAGCGTGTTGTATCAACAAGGCAATTTTAAGGCGAAGAAAGGTAACATACTTCCATGCATCCCCATATAAAATTGTGTGTGATGGTGGTAGACGAAACTTGTGCCTCTACGAAGTTTTTAACTTCGCAAATTATATGACAAGACTGCAATAAGCATAGGTTCTCAAAAATCAAGCTCTTAGCAAACATGTAAATCACAAATTTTGTTTAGTATATGTCGTGTTAAGCAGTTTCATTTTACACACTGCATGGTTGATGTGTTCCATGAAAAAATCTTTTTGTCTTTGTACTTTTAAAAAAGGTTTTCTAACTCGTTTGTTAGGATGCAACATAGGCCCATGGGCGTGGATCATGGGGGGGGGGGGGGTGGGGAGACCCGTTCCCCTCACTTTTTTGGAAAGGGGGGCATCTCCAAAAAGTCCCCCTCACTTTTTCAAAATGATGAGAACTAAAACTGTGATGAATTGTATTATAACATAGATTACGAATTGACACTACAATTTGAAAGCTAAATTGCGCCCAAATATGGCACCATTTACTATAAAGACACCTTCTAATTTCTTTTTTTTCAAAGGTGGAGGGGAACACCCCTCCTCTTAGACCCTTCCCCCAGGACGGCGATTCGCAAATGGTGAGAAGTCCCCCCACCAACCACCACCTTAGGAGATGGATCCAGGCCACTGCATAAGCCTACTATATGTATGGCATCGGTGCTAAACTTACGTTGCTGTGTAAAGGATCTTGTTAGCAGAAAAACATGTTCCCACGTTTATGTTTCCCAATGAAAACTGCTTCGAAAGAGACTTTGTTCGTAAATGTTCTCTTGTAGCGGGACATGTGATATGTGAATATATCTGGATTATGATTTCATTCAAGATAGCCCATTGACCGATGTAGCATGTAAAACACCAAGGAGATGATTGATAGCAAGAACACGAATATACCAATGGTAATTGTTATATGGAGTGGCATCGATAAGAGGGGGGGGGGGGGAGACTGGATATTTGGTCCTTCACCGTCAATGCCTTTGCCCTCACTGCCTTGTACCTCAGTCTCCTTATGCACAAACCATATACAGTATTGAAGAGGCAATGCGTACCCACAACTTTTTGGCCCTCGAAATTTCTGCCTGCCCGCTCTTACCCGTCTTGTTTTGAAATTTTAGCGGCTCCACTGTGTAAGTAATGTTGTCCTGACGATCGAGTCAGAAATTTCGATATATTCTAACGTCACTTATCGCAATGTGGATACTTCGAAACAAAATTTTGTTTATGATATTTAGAGAAGTTTGTAAGCATAATATAGAGTTACAATATTTGTGTCATAATTTTATTCAAGGTACTTGACAGATGCGGCATAAGGAAGGAGGAGGAGATGGTTCATGTTGAAGTGAACGAAACTATTACGATAAAATGTGATGACGAAGCAGAAAGAAGAACCAACTGCTCACATATAGGTATGTTAAGTATTTAGGGGAATCTGTGCACCTATATTTGAATGTTTTCACAAATTTGATAAACATTTATGGCATCCTCTTCAATACGTCACAAGTTTTCCTTTTTTCAGATAAAATTACTCAAATTCATAATTTTGAAGACCTTAATAGGAGAAGAGAAAGCTTTCGGCCTTGCTTCAGGATCTAGTGCTCTCTAGAAGGACAATGTTGTCGACCTGTCACTATACTACATAACAGCAGTGTAACGGAACCTAAACTCAAAACAAACAAAAATATCCTCGGAATCTTAACACTGTTACAGCATCACCTTTAACGGAAAAAAGTAACAGGCCTACCAGCAGATTTTACCAGAGACTGAAGGGCCATTTGTTGCGTATTAAAAGTTATGTAGCACACAACTTACATAGGCCTAAATCGTCTTTCGGTTCCTTTCTTTGCAGGAAAACGTATGTCATTCACCGTGAAGCCGTCTCATCACCTGTGTTGTTTTAGTTGCCGACCGAAGAATGACAAACTGAAACGTATATATAATTCGGTCATCTTGAATGTAATGAACAAAGTTATTTTAATCTCAACTGAGAAGTTGTACACGGAAATATTTTCGTCAACTAAATCACATTTAATAGGTGACGTCACTGGTAACGTATCGCCTGATCAAAGGTTGATGATAAGTAATTTATTACATATCTTTATACCATATCATCTCTAATTCTTGTATTTTGTTTCGCCGTTTTGTCGACGTGTGCATGCTTATTGTCCTACAAGACATGTAGGTGTGTATGTCATCACTCCAGTATAATACACAAACTGCTGGTGACGTTGACCATGATATCCCGGAGATGCAATACCCTGACGTATATTCACTTTATACCAGGCATACTGACCGAGGGACTGATTCTGTCGGACATTGATGACGACACAAACGATTCTGTAAGTTTTCAGTTTTATGATGAACCAGGTGCAATACAATTGGTCCTGATGTTTCCATGGATGCGGCAGTTGGAAAGGCAGTCTATAAAAAAGTCCAAAATCCCAGTTGAGATGAAATGTGCTATGAGTTACAGTACAAAATGCAGGAGGTGACATTGATACCTACACAGGTGTAGCAAATGTGGAGACACCTCTCAGGGAGGATACGGAGAGCAATATATACACATTTGTTGACAAGAATGCACTATACGTTACAGGTTAAAACTTTGGAGGTTGTGTTTCGGTATTTATCACAAAAATACGTAAAAAGTATTAGATGTAATATGCCCGTAGTTTCGAATTTCTTCAGAAGTCTTAAAAATGAGCCATAAAATCATTTAAACGTATGTAGATGCCTTTATACTGTATCACTTCTCTTTTATTCGTTGTTGCACATGTTTGATGTGTGGAAAATATCATTTGTCTTGTTAATATCCCGAATGAGATTTGTACAAAGGAGTATCTCTATATCCCTGCAGGGATAACTAAGAACCTCGTGGGCCTAGCGCTAAGCTCCTTCGGGGGCCTATATGCCAACTTGGAGCCTGGAATGATATGTATCACTTTTTGCTGTGTATAGCGCGCCTAGCGTATATTATCGCCGGCACGGGGGGGGGGGGGATGAAAAAGTCTGAAAATTTTAAAATGGTCCCAAATTGCGTTTAGGCTATAGATTTCTGTAGGGGTTGGGTGTTTTCGACAGAGTGATGGATGTGTTGTAATCGTTTTCTGCCAAAAATATTGATCGAACTATCAGAATTTTCTCAAATCCTTTGCAAACTATTAACATTTTCGTCCGTTCTGCGCGTTTTAAACCTTTCCTCAATGTTACTCTTATTATCAATATCTTTCGATAGCAGCTTTCGGAGAAGCACAGCAGCAAGAGGAAAAGCTGTTTACAAATAACCAGGTAAAGATTGGCATTTTGAGTGGCACGTAGGTTTGTTGGGTAATTAAAAGTGTCTCGTTGCAGAGCTAATGCAGGTTTTGTCATGGAAATCTTATTTAATGAAAAAATTTAGGCCCGTTGCGCCCGCAACATGACCAGTGTTAAGGTAATAATACATGAAACTATTCTGATCACAACACTTTTCCGAAAAACAGAGGTACATCTCCAACTACTGTAGGAACCCCGCATCAATAGGCCAATGGGATCTTTAAATCTAATTTGTAGCAAGTGATGTGGAAGCCTGGAAGGTTGAAAGTGCGTATTTGCCGTTATACAATTTTCAAAATTTTTTACCGAGCGCTTCGCGCGCAACCATTATCGCCATAAATGGTAATTGTTAAATTACACTTACGACGAAAAAGCATTCTGAAACGCGCTCGATTAGTCCTTTAACTCTTTGCTATACCTATCATTGAGGTCTAATATCACCTCCCTGCACCTATACTCTCCCGCCTTCCCTACCACTTCCTTTTGCTGGAAGCTTTTCGTCTAGATTGTCGTTCGACATTAGTAAAACACCATAGTTGTTTAGTGCCCGGCCTCATACTCTGTATTATCATTTGGATGTCAGGGAATGAAGTATTATGTCACTGCCCATTTTATGTACTTAATCCAGAGCTTCCAGGAGGCTTTATCTGCCAACGGCAGATGCCCTTTTATAATGCACAAGGAAGGAAAGGAACATTTCGTAACAGTCCTAGAATGTTTCTGTTGACTCTACACATGTATTTTTGCGTAAAACATTCCCGAATAAAAGGCAGTAAAGTAGCCAAAAGAAAGCTTCAGGAGAATTGTTACCTATCCTTCTCTTACACAACGCACTCTCCTCTTTCACGTAACCAAAAATTAGAATTCACTACATTATGGGCATTTTCCAGCCATATATGATCAGTTCTAAAATATCCCAAAGATAGCACCATTTTGCATCCAAGCAACTTTAAATTAAGTTTATTAAGCAACTTTAGATAGACCATAAAATAACATAAAAACGCAGTAATACAATCAAAAGTTTATCAAAAGTTGACAAGATGCTTTTTGAGCCTGATATTGTGATTCTAACCCGGAGTTAAATGAACTTTACTACAATTATTAATATAATGATAGCAATAGCTGCACGTAATCAGATTTTGCAACAATAGGATTCTCCTTTTCAATAGCTATTACTTTTTCAACTCATTGAAAAATGAACTTTTTGAACATTTGGGTGCAATTATATATGATCAAATTAATTCAAACTGTTATATGTAAAGACAAATTATAGCAACAGAAACTCGCTTTTATCAAAAGTAAAGTGAAAGTAAACTCCAGCTCTACAGGATGTTGCATTGAAACTTGACACCAAATTCCAGCAGCGACAGAAAGCATATAAAAGGAAAAAGTGGACAAAATATTCCGTATAGTGAAAAGACAACAGGCTCTATGGAAGTACGAGGCTTTGGACAGAAGTAGTGTTTAATGGGAAGAAAATTTGAGGCAGCCGCATAGCAAGGATATTTGCAGGGAAGAGGTTAAAGGTGACCTACGTAGTTGATACTGTTTTCTGCTCTCATATTTCATTTCATAAAACCATGAAATAAACTTCACAATAGTCAAAAGATTTTCAAATATCTATACATCAAACTGTATTTTTTCAACAGATTTGTGGAAAAGTGTAATCGTCATGTCATTCGAACACGATTTGCCACTGGCTAGACAAAAACTTCATTTAATGGCACTTTCATGATATCATTATAATATATATAGAGTTCCTACGGTCAGGTTTGTCCTATGCTGTAGAATATTGATTGATCATTCACCATGTATTGTTGGCTGACAATATTTACTCTGATTAGCTGTTGTTGCGTCACATACTCTAAAGCCGAAAGCCCTTGCCGAGGTTGAAGGTTTCATGGTGCTACTTCCGATGTTTGCCGTCTGATTGGGGAGAATATCAGTCTGACATGCAACGTACCAACGAACTGTAGCAGAGGACTTTGGAAGTATGACAACACCATCAACGCAACGTGGTTAGTGCCGAAAGCGAACAGTGGCGATACCTACCTCTTGGGTGTCAATTCCTCCGGGGGTCTAAATACTCTCCACATTTACAACATTAATGAAAGAGTGGAAGGTTTTTACACTTGTTTTTGTGAAGACCACTACGGAAACAGAACTACACACGGATGTTTTAATCTATCTGTACATGCAGTGAGTTGTCCCATGATTGTGCAGATAAATGGTGAAAAACTTGTAAGTTAATTTATACATTTTTTGCAAACTTTTCTCTTTTGCACCTAAGCCCAGGCGCGGATCCAGACATTTCGAAAGGGTCGGGGCTGAAAGTCCCGTTGAATATTCTCCTAGATTAACATTGTGCTAATTTTTGCGTATTTGTTATTGTTGATTTGGCGAAAAAGGGGGGCTGAGGCCGGAAACCCCCCCCCCCTTTGGATCCGCGCCTGAACCCTGATAAGTGCCTTTGTAAAATATGTTAGAGAAATTGGCTCTGACTCTGTAAGTCTATCGCAGAGGACAAGAAAGGTTCGATAGGCTGGTTGTCACGATCTTAAATGATTAAACGTATTGTATCAACAAGGCAATTTTTAAGGAGAAGCAAGTTAATTAATATACTCCCATACATCCCCATTCAATATAGTGTGTGATGGTGGTAGACGAAACTTGTGCTTCCACGAATTTTTTAACTTAGCGAATTATTTGACAAGACCGCAATAAGTATAGGTTCTAAAAAATCAACCTTTTAGCAAACATGTTATTCACAAATTTTGTTTTAATATGTTTCTTGTTCAGAAGTTTATAATGTAACACCAATTTATGTGTTCCATGTGGAAATCTTCTTGTCTTTCTATTTTTAACTCGTTTATTAGAATGCAACATAGGCCTACTATATGTATGACATCGGTGCTTAACTAACGTTGCAGTGTAAAGGATCTTCAGCAGAAAAACATGTTCCCACGTTTATGTTTCCCAATGAAAATGCTTCGAAAGAGACTTTGTTCGTAAATGTTCTGTTGTAGAGGGACATGTGATATGAGAATATATCTGGGTTATGATTTCATTCAAGATAGCCCATTGACCGATGTAGCATGTAAAACACCAAGAAGATGATTGATAGCAAGAGCACGAATATACCAATGGTAATTGGTATGGAGCGGCATCGATAAGAGGGGAAGGGAGATTGAGTATTTTCCCATCCCCGTCAATAACTTTTAACCCCACTTCTATCCCAGTCCGCTCAGACACAAACCATACACAGTTTTGCAGACGCAATACGCATTCAAAAGTTTTGGCCCTCGAGATTTCTTCTTGCCCGCTCTTACCCGTCTTGTTTTGAAATTCTGGCGGCGCCACTGTCTAAGTTATGTTGTCCTGACGATCGAGTCAGAAATTTTGATATGTTCTAACTTCACTTATTGCAATGCAAAAATTTCGAAACAAATTTTTTATGATATTTAGGGAAATTTGTTAGCAGTAATATAGAGTCATTAATATTTGCGTCATAATTTTCATACAAGGTACGTGACAGATGCGGCGTGAGGAACGAGGCGGAGATGGTTGATGCTGAAGTGAACAAAAATATTACAATAAAATGTGATGACGAAGCAGAAAGAATAACCAACTGCTCACATATAGGTATGTCAAGTGTTAAAGAAATTTTTGCACATGTATTTGAATGTTTTCACAAATGTAATAAACAATTATGGCATTGTCTTTTTGTATAGGGTGACAGATTGGCAGAGTCTAACTTATATATCGTTAGTACCAAGTGGATGATCTTTACATGCCAAGATGATCACAAAGAACTGACGGTTGTAAGAGTTGGCAATGAATTGGGAGATATGTCCTTTACTGCCACTTTATTGTATGGACTTCTCATGGTTGACTGGTACTGGGTATATTATGACACCGGGGTTTCTTCAATAGAACACCTTTGCCAATAATATTATTTAAAAAATCAGATTCTATGGAAAATTTACGTCTGCCTCGATCTAAATATAATCAAATTTAAGCCCCCAAAATGTTATAAATGGTAGAAGAAAAGTAAGCAATAAATCACAATAACTTAACACCTGTTCGATAGTTATTAAACTTACTCCCACAGTCAAGAGAGTTGGCACTACAGAATTCTGTGGTTTGGAATGACTTGGTAAATAAAATGGAATATTGAAAAACGATCTGCTAGGTCAATAAAACTCATGTGAGGGAGTAGGTGTAGCTAGAGAATACCTAGTATGAACTCTGCTTTATAACAAGATACATTTTAGGCTGACGGGTACTTTATTGGTTTGTACGACTGTGTCTTCTGTGGGATCAACTTCTCATGTTGTTTCAGATAAAAGTGCTTTGATACATGTATTTTAATTTTAAAGATTTTCACAGGAGAGGAGAAAACTTCTTGGCTTGTTTCAAACATATAGTGCTCCCTAGAAGGACAATGGCGTCGACCTGTCATAATTAACTACAAAAAACCAATGTAACCAGTGCCGGATTTACGGCGAGGCCCACCAGGGCCCAGGCCCCGGGCCACACATTTAAGGCCCCCCACATTTGGGTGTCCAAAAACTGGAGGCATAAGATACCTGCCGTCTGTCTGTCGATATTCAACATGTAAAATACTGACCTTTGTTCGGAACTCCATCCTGAACAAACTAGTTATCTTTCCATAAATACATAGGCCTATCAGGATGCATGTTCTTTATTCTACTGCATTTGCGTAACTTGTCACACACGCGACACCAAAAACCCCATGAATTCAGTGTTTACAAATGTAAATTCTGTCGGTTTTGCACAAAACAAATTGGCACCCCTACAGATATTTGGATGACGTTCTAGCTATCAACCACCGATCATATGATTCATGTCCACTTAACTCTAACCAACCGAGGAAGTCGTCATCTCTTGAATCCTGTTTTCATAGTCATCGAACAATCGGTAAATATGAACAGCCCATTTGAATTTTCATATAGTTAAAATTTAAAGACAACGTCCAATCCGAGAAATTAAAATGACATGACCTGTGCACATCGACGTCAATGACATGCTCAGCCAGTTTGCTAAAGACAAAGTCGGCAGAAAGCCCATTCCATGGTAGGTTCGTCGTTCAACTGAAACGGAAGTAAATGCATTTCCCCAATTGGACACTTGGGAAGAGGAAAATTTGCGGGAAAATATTTCTAATACGGAAAATGGAATATTGATTTCTGGAGGGGCATGAGGAAAAACAACGTAAATAATTACATATTAATTGTGACAAAATTCAATTTCCAGAACATGAGATTTCAAATTTAAAAATGTTTAGATGCAACTTACAAGGCCGGGGAAGTGCCAATTCCAGCGATCTGGGAAGCGTTTTCTTCCAAAATTTTCTTGCACCCTTCGGGCCAATCTATGGTAGCGCTCCGCTTAGATAGTGAACCTAATCGTGATAGGGCCCCCAAACCATTCTGGGCCCCGGGCCTCCCACAAGCTAAATCCGGCCTTGAATGTAACGGAACCTACCTCTTGTATTACCGGTGCGTAGTCATATTCTCCAAACTCAAAACCAAAAACTTTCCTCGCAAACTTTACAGCTTCTTTTATTTAACACTGTTACTACAGTGATTTCTGACATCACCTGTAACAGAAAAAGTAACAGGCCTACATAACAGGCCTATTATGTACTGAATGTTATGTAGCGTAAAAGTTATATAGGCATAAATCGTAACTTCTTTCGGTACGTTTCTTTCTAGGAAAATATATTTCATTCACCGTGAATCTGTCTAATCACCTGTGTGGTTTTAGTTGCAGACCAAAGAATGACAACGTGCAACGAATTTGGGTCATTTTGAATGTAATGAACGAAGTTATATTAACCTCAACTGCGAAGTTGTACACGGAAATATTTTCGTCAACTAAAGCATATTTAATAGGTAACGTCACTAGTAACGTATCGCGTGATCAAAGATGGATGATAAGTAATTTGTTACATATCATTATACCATCATCTTTAGTTCTCGTATTTGGTATCGTCGTCTTGTCGACGTGTGCATGCGTATTATTCTACAAGACAAGGGCGGGGAAGTCATCTAGATCTCTCCAGTTTAATACACATTCTGATGATGACGTTTACGACGATATCGATGAGATGCAAACCCCTGAAACGAATTTAGTTTATACCAGACATATTTACCATCGGACCGATTTGGAGGACAATGACGTCACCCTGTCGGACACTGATGACATCACAAACGATTCTGTAGGCTCTCAGTTTTATGATAAGCCAGACGCTTACTTTACAGTCAACAAGGTTGGTCCTAAAGTTTCTATAGATGGAATATTTGGAAAGGCAGTCTATAACAAAGTCCAAAAAACCCCAGTTGAGATGAAATGTATTATGAGTTACAGTCCTAATACAGGAGGTGACATGGATACCTACACAGGTGTAGCAGACGTGGAGACACATGCTAGAGACGATACGGAGAGCACTATATATGCACTTGTTGACAGAAAGGCACGATAAGTTACAGGTTAAAATTTTGAAGGTTGTATTTCGGTACTTATAACAAAAATACGTAAAGATTATTAGATGTAATATGCACGTAGTTTCGAATTTCTTCAGAAGTCTTAAAACTGAACTATGGAATCATTTACACGTAGGCTACAGACATACTGTATCGCTTCTTCTTTATCTGTTTTTGTATACGTTTGATGTGTGGAAAAATCATTTGTCTTGTCAATATCCCGAATGAGATTTGTACAAACGAGTATCCCGGTACCCTTGTATGGCCGGACTAAGAACCTGGTGGGTCCAGTGTTAAGTACTCCAGGGGCCCATATGTCAACTTGGTGCCTTGAATGATATAAATCCCATTTTGTGCGTGTAACACTTTTATACAGCAAACAAAAACTGTTGCAGTAAACGGGGCAATTTCTAGAGGAAGGCCCTATTCGTTCTTCAGACAGGTGTAGGAGGTAGAAAAGGCACAGCATGTCGTGTAAAGTATGTTACACGATGCTTCTGGGGCACGTTTCTTTCTGGGGGCCTACAGCCCCTTCAGGCTCCGACTAAGTTCGGCCCTTTGTACGCTTGATCTCAGGAAAAGTCAAAGCACAGCAAATAATAGCCTGGAACTATCCTTTTAGCAGCTCCTTCTTGTGGAACAACCTACCTGAGCATGTGAAACTTAGTCCATTTTTGCATCTTTCAAACGCTCTCTGAAGACTCATCTGATGCAAACTGTTTTAGCTACCTTTTCTTCTTTCGTTGCATTTTTGTGCCACTGCGCCATGAGCGTCTTTTTCGAGAGATGCCGGAGCATTCGAAACTTCCATCAACACCATCGCCATCATTATCATCATAATTATTTCAGGTGCAATATGCACTTTAAACAACACTCTGGGCATCAACGCACCTGCATCTGCCGACTATGAGTAGAGAGAAGCTGTTTCCCCGATATATCTATTACTCTCCTAGATAGGACAGACTGACAAATTACCACATTATTGTTGGTCAAGACGAACCTGTGCTACTCATGCAAAGCAACAACAAGAGGGACGGTTGCTAACAAACCGCCGATTTCCCGTGTAATCGCGCACTGTCCCTTTTGTAACCGGACAATCATGATGTCAGTTTGTAACTTTGTGAGAGAATGCAACTTTCAAGCTTCGATGTGGCCTGTTTTTGCATTGTTCAGTTATACTAAGCCATAATTGACACTTCAAGTACAGTAGAGCTAAACTCATCACAAGGTAAACCAAAGGACATTTTTAGATCATTTTTCGTCATCATACCTTCAACGAATATGCACATACATGGCATTTAATGCCTATGAAAAAAGAAACTTAAATATTGCTTTTTTTCAGCAAAAGGATGCTCAGTAAGCTCAGGGAGCTGGAAGACAGCTACCTGGTTAATTATAATCAGATTATATTGTTTTTGAAATTTCTGTAAGACTTAGACTTATAATATGAATTATGAAATGAAGACAATGATCCTTGCCGTCTGCTTCATCTGCAATTTTCTTGGGATGACATTGTACCAATTGGTATAACATTGGCAGTCGTCAAGGGAAACAAAAACTGGTTTATCTTATGTCGTCAGGTACCACTTAAAATTAGTTCGATGAATATTCCTATAACGTATTGAACATATTTCAAAAATAACCTAGAAACAAAATGACATAAATAAGAGGGCAGCTTCAACTGTTTCAGGACTATCTGAGTTTGAAAAGAACTAATCATCATTAGCAAGAGAAAATCAACAACACCGAAGCAATAGGAACAAACAAAACTGTTAATCAAATGTTAGTACCTAAAATGCATTAAATTAGATATCAAGTACGTATTGTCTGACAAACTTAGCCTGTTTCCTTCTCTTACAACTCCTTGGTTTTCACAGAAAGTGATCAAGAAAACGACGTGGGAACACCAAGCTGTTAATTAATAACTTAATCATTGGTTGCGGTATTTTTTTTAAAGATTTTAAACGGCAGTGAACTTAGGTTTTATATCAGTAGGCTTCCTAAATCTTTTCCCGTAGATATAGCTTTATACATCCTGAAATTATTTGTGAGCGTGCAGAAAAATAGGGAAGAGAGCTGAAATTATACAAAAAGTCTCAAACACGGAACGAACCTTGGATTAAAGTGCTGTTTACATTGTGTAGGCCGTTGCACAGGAAGTAGAATGGTTAATTAATACCTTAATTTGAGGCTTTCATGTGGTTATTGTTTGTGTTAAAGCCATGATTCCGGGTACAGACCGAAAAGGAAATAAAAGGAAAGCAGATTACTGATGATTCGCCAGGGCCACACATATTCTATACATATAGACATAGGATTAGGTGACCAAGCGTTTTCCTATCGCGTGACCGACCAAACAAATTTAGGTTTGGTGGCCACTGGGTTACTGTTACATATGTAATTTGAATAAGAATCTGCAACATTTTAAACAAATTTCAAACATTAAGGAAAGAAAAGTATCAAAATGCTTTATACTGTTCGCTGATGTGGGAGAGACCAAACGTTGCCTGGCTGACCGAGTCACTGAACACCTCAGGTCCATCAAACAAAACCTTCAAGGTTATCCGGTAGCCACACATTTCAACCCCCCCCCCCCCACAACGTCTTCAATTAAAGACTTGACCGTTACCGCAGCCTTAATGTGCAGAGTTCTGACCGTGATCGTCAGACCGCCGAAAACCGGCTTATCATGAAGCTCGGGACCCTCTCCCCACACAGTCTTAACATTAGAATGGACCTTTTTTAACTTGTGCCCCTTTTCATTACTTTTTACCAGTTTTACTCAGTCTTCATTCGCATTTTACACCGTATTCGTTCTGTACGACCAGTTTGTCCGTGCCTTTCTTTAATGTGTTTCTTCTCTATTTCTACTTCATTGTTGTTCAGATGCATTTCTTTGCCACCTGATGAAGAGACTATACTCGAAACGTCGTGGAATTTTCCGCAAACTTTTAGCACTTTTTACAACCTTTATCGACCTACATACTATTACAATGCTCCGCAGCATTTCAACTATATATATATATATATATATATATATATATATATATATATATATATATATATAATATATATATATATATATATATTATATATATATATATATATATATATATATATATATATATATATATATATATATATATAATATATATATAAATATATATATATATATATATATATATATATATATATATATATATATATATATATATATATATATATATATATATATATATATATATATATATATATGATGAAATCGTCTTATATAGTGCCAGTCAGTTCCAAGAGTTACTGCTCAAGAGGCTTTACATGGAAACATAAAGAGTTAATTAAGTGTAAGTAGTATTGAACACATTCAACACATGAGTATTAGGCCTAAGTAAACTATTTAAACCGAGTTTCGAGCAAGTAAGTCATTTGGTAACCTGTTCCACCATAAAAATGGTGCACAGTACCGAAAACTTCCACAGCGATGTAAGTTTCCAAGCGTAGTTTTGGTAGAGTTAAATACGATTTGCAAGAGGATCAAAGTGTGCTGTTGAAATATTCGGCAAGAGAAGTTGTGATAGGTACGTAGGCTCAACTCAAGAAATGAGCCCGAAAGGCGATCAGTAGCGACTTGTAATGAATTCTAAAGTTATCAGACTATGTATAATGACAAAATATCCAAATGTAAGTAGCTCTTGTTGAAGTAGGCTTCATTGTATTTAATGGCACTTAAAGGTGCAATTTATGGAACCACTTAGCAAACCCTCCAACTTTTCTTCTCGAGTACAACGCAAATGAGTACCATTGAAACCACTTATTTTAGGTACACTGTGGTTTAAAACTGATCTACTGTATATCACCTTATCTGTACAAATAAAAAATGAAAGGCTGCATCATCGCTTCCTTAAATTTCACGTACCGTACCGTTTTGGAAGTACGTACAGTTGAAATTTCAAAAATAAAATTTTAGAGTGCGCCTACACACCTTATCAAAGCAGAAATCAAAACTGTGTTTTACAATTGAGAAATGAATTGAAGGGAACAGAGAATCACCCCAACTGCATTTTAAAATAGCACCTAAACCCGACAGATCTCCTGTTATTTCTCTTATAAGTATCTTTACGATATTTGGGAACATAAACATGGCATACTCAAGGTTAACTCAGCAGTCATTCTGCATGAATTTAACAATTCAGGCAGTGACGTGGATCCATCTCAAAAGGTGTTTGTGTGTGTGTGTGGGGGGGGGAGGGGGAACTTTTCACCATTTGCGAATCGCCGTCCTAGGGGATGGGTCTAAGGGGAGGGGTGTTCACCTCCCCCATTTGAAAAAAAGGAAATTACAAGGTGTCTTTATGGCAAATGGTGCCATATTTGGGCTCAATTTAGCTTTTAAAATGTAGTGTCAGTTCGTAATCTATGTTATAATACAATTCATCACAGTTTTACTTTTCATCATTTTGAAAAAGTAGGGGGTGCTTTTTGGAGATGTCCCCCCTTCCAAAAGGGAGGTGGACGCGTCCCCCCATCCCACCATGATTCACGCCCATGAATTCAGGTACAAACGTGTTGTCACATAATTCAAAAGAGCCATTCATGAATAAGGATATCGGGGAATACTGATTCCATTTGGGGTGACTGCATGTTCCCTTTAATTAAATTGGATGAAGAAAGGAAAAGAAATTGAAGATGAACTATTTAATCGTAACTATACAAATGACAAATACTATTTACGACTACTGGGAAAAAGAAATAAAAGAAACTTATGATAGAGTGTATAGTTACGTGTTTCTATTATCCGTTACGAAACATACTTCGAGTTGAATCCTCTATAAAAGAATAGGCTAACATCGTGGGAACTTCAAGGAGACAAAATGTGAAGGAGACAAAATGTGTATAGCGCCCCCAATTCACTTTTGGTTTGCAAACATCGTTACAGAGAATTTTTTATCCAACTTAAAGGCCCGTCTACACGATCATACATTTGTCGATGAACATTGTCAAACAAATGTCTGAACACTTGTTGGGTAGATGAAACATGTACCTTGAAGTTAGAACACCTTCGTACATGTTGGACACTGTTAAAGTTTGTTGTGAAAGCAGTCCACACGATCATACGTTTGTCTATTAGCATCGTCATACAAATGTATGGAGTCGTTTTAAAATAAAATGTATGATCGTGTAGACGGGGCTTATGGTGGGATACGTGCGGGATAAACAAACTGAGCTCAGTACATACTATGCTGCGTTTCCCTGTTTTCGTGCATTCGCAATTTTCGTGTAGTGTATATATACTTATCTATTTTAAGCCAGCCTAACTGCACGAAAATACAGGCCTCCATACTTCTTCATGGCATATTATAATACAAAATTCATACCAAACAAGGCAGTTTATATGCAGCCCAGGACATAAAACCACATGTAGTATAAGAATCCTCTTTACATTTCCATGGATTTAAAAAGGATGATTCGACAAATTTCTCAAGTATACTCAAGTTTTGAAACACGTGTTGCAGGTATGGGTGTGCTATGTTTATTAGTTTTATTTATTTATTTCCACTGCAATTAACAACATAGCATTGATACAAGAATGAATGATACAGGTAAATTTTCATAACATGAAAGACAGAGTAAATTAATAAATAGGTCATGCATGCTTAAACAAAAAAATTCATAATATGAAAATTATAAATACAGCGAGGAGACCTGATAAAGCAGGGCTTATCGAGATCAGGCCACCTATAGAAAAACAAAATAGAAAAAAGAAAAAAGAGAGCACAAGCACAAGCAAGTAAAAATACAAAATAATCCTCCCTCCCTCTGCTTACACCCCCCCCCCCCGAATGTTTGAAGGAGTGTGCGCATGTGCAGTCGAATTATCGAACTCGCTTATTAAGTGCACTCTAGTCGATGGCTGCATTAAAAAACAAGTTGCACAGAAAGCTTCCTGTTGCATGCCAGTGTGAAATTGCAAGATGTATTTTTCTGAATGCAGTATGTGTCAATTGAACCATCTTCATACTTTTAAGCTGTATTGCATGTCATTGTTTTAGGTATTAGCTAGCCAGCGGAAAGGTCTAGGCAAGGGCTGCAATCGAGATGGGAAGTAAAAAAGCTGGCAGTTTAATGAGGTCAATTCGTCAAGATTTTTTTATCACATGTGATATACTCTACATATGGAAAAACTTCACATTTCAATTGGTCCATCTTGCTCGCCATAAATTGTTAAAATTTTCCCAAATCAGACTACTTTGACATTTTCCTCCAATCTTTATAACTGTTTTGGCATCTCACAGTAGGCTGCTTCCATTTCATGGGGGAATTACCTAAAGTTGTGTTGCATAGGCTTATACCCTCCGAACCTATACTGCTCCAACAGGTTCTCAAGCGGACCATTTGCGACCCGCGACTTGCACCAAAATGGCCCCGGAACATTCGGAGAGGCTAAAAGTTTAATACAAAAACAAGCTTTTGAAAGAAGTCCTGGCTACTAAAATACATTTAAAGCAAAAGCTTCATTTAAGTGGCCCTGGCGTTATTCACTTGAGAACCCCTACTATAGCGTTATGTGAGAAACCTTTTTGGAAGTGAAACGCCTCGAGGAATACAACTATTTCACAGACGCAAAAATGAAAGGGGCACATGTTCTGTAGTTATTACTATGATGAGTGGATTGATCTTTCAAATATTAACGTAAGAAAAAAGGATTGTGACCTCAAAGACATGTAAAGATTGAGGCAAACGATGCACAATTTAACTTGTGAACAACAGTTTAAGAATGCTAAAACAATTCCTTAATCTGTTAATGAACAAACTCAAGAGACGTTTAATTCAAACTTGATTGAATGAAAACAAAATTACTGTTTACCAGCAGTTTATTCATTATGGTTGTAGCATGAGAGTGCGTGTTATTTTACCCTTCTATGCTGTAAGCAAGCAATTGCATTTAGTCATAAAACCAATCATAAATTACGTTAAGTACAGTGGCGCCACCAGAAATTCAAAAGTATGTCGGTGGGGGAGGGGTAGAGAGTACTGGGTGAGAAAAATTAGGGTGGCAAAATGTTCGGGCTCATTGCTCTTGTAACCTACACCTTTGTACAAAAGTGGACTAGGGAGGGAAGTGAGGGCGCAAAGGCCTCGCCACCTCCTCCCGTTGACGACGCCATTGAATAAGTATGTACCGCCTACTCATATGATCAAACTTGCTTGGAAACCTACGGTTACATCTAGTTTAATAGCCGTAGTGCCGTAGGCCATTCAAGTATGGATCATCGGTGTTGTAATGATTTGTTGAATGAAAGTTGAATTAAAATTGAAGTTGAATTAAGCAACAAATAGTTATGTTGCATTTTCGTCAGAGTGTCTTTATTATTTCTCTACAGTTTCTCACGAAGAAAAGCATCATATAAGTACTTAAAAGTAACAACACTCCGAGACAAATGGTAAATGAAAGCAACTATAAGAACACGATAGAGGACCTATAAAGGAAAAAAAATTATCTTTGGACTTCTGTGCAAACTAAATTACTAGTGACCGTAACAGAAGACGTTTTACCTTGAGACTGAAATTATTTTTCAGTATTGCCTTTACTACTGGCGATGAAGTATGTTTACCGGAGGGGATCAATATGAACATGTGAACGCAGTTTAATCATTCGTATTCATACTTTCATTGCAACAAGGAAATTCTAACAGTGTTTCAATTTAAACGCTTGCAGATTTACAGAACTGTAATTTTCCGGGCACTATTCTACGAATGAACTAATGAATGCTATTCTAAGGAAAAGATTTCACGTTAGGCTACATGCGCTGTTAGTGGGTATACCAAAATTTCTTCTAAACATTCGACCTAGACTTACGTAACGAGTAAAGCTGAGCTAATGTGTTTTACTCATCAGATCATGTTAAACACAATGCAGGTGCGGATTCGGAGGGAAGATTTTACGGGTCCAGCTACCTTTCGGCATCACTTCTGTTTTTGAGACGGTTCCAAAGCTGCACTTCAAAGTTTTATGTATTTTAATTTGGATTACTATATGACAGAAAATACCATTTAACAGTGTCTAATTCAATTTTTCCCTAAAACCCTATCCCCACTGAGGATTCGCACATTTGACACTCATAGCTTTGAACTTTGCCTTCACGGAATTTCCCACCCCACCCGTTTTTGTAAAATCTTGGATCCGCCGTAGTGAATCTTTCAAAAATGGTTACGAAAGCACATCTTTCGGGCTACACGGAGTTGTGGGGTTTCGACGCTTTGAACAGGAAAACTGAAACTTGACGAATTAGCCTAACAACACCTCTGGTATATGTCAAAGCATGGTTAAGTATTACAAATATTTCGTGAAGTCTATTGTATGTGAAGAGGGTGTTCTTTAAGCCGTAAATTGTATTTGTACTGTGGCACAATCTTGACACAACATTTGAATGACTATTTCAGAGTATCCTAAAGAAAGAAAATAATTTTTCATCATATGCCCTTCAATCCTCACGTTCCTATAGCTTAGTCATTCCTCAAGATATCCCTGTCTGAAGACCAGCACCGACTTCCAGTTGCTTCAAGGTTACAAAATTATACCGCCATATTGTTTCCTGATCGTTTGTAGTTTGCAGTTTGTAGTTTGCAGTTTAATACTGAAGTGTTTGATTTGTTCTTTGACGATGACACCACAAAACATTGAATAAAATTCATTGTAAATTGAACTTTAAATTTTGTGAAAAATAAACGTTTTTATTGTAATCAGTCCGGAAGATAACTGTTTCCAGGTGAAAATATTCATATTCACCCAATCGGGGGAACGTTTGTTATGTGTGGCGCTGTTTTCACTCTTCTACCATTATGCATTGCAAGCCTATATATTCTGTACGTTCAACTTTCATATAGACATTGAAAATCCCTTGGTAATTATCGTCGATTACCGGGAAAGAGAAAAATTGGCATATTCAAAAGTCTGTAGTACTCGAGACCGGTCTCGGACTCGGTCTTGTACAGTCTGGACTCGTGACTCGGCTATGAAATTCGCGAGGCCGGGGCTCGAGGCCAGCAGAATGTGATGTCACCTTTACTTAATCTGTCGTCACAAAGCATTTACCTTATTCTCTGCAGTTCCTGTACAACTACACACGGTGTCCAGGTCTTTGCAATATGCGCCGTCTAGTGCAGATGATATGGGTAAAAGTTCTACGGTCTGCCACTGAACAAATACGTAAGCTTCGTATATTCCTTAATTTGAAGCAAACACTACGTAACGCGTGAAGCTGAGGATAGCCTACTCTCAATGGAATTCGAATCGATGGACTTCATGTATGGTTGGTTGCTGGATACACTTTAAAGCTCACGTTAAGTCCATGGACTTCGCAATGGTTTAATGGTAAAGAATCAGCCATGTCGGCTTTGTACTCATTTATAAATTTCTTAGTTAGTTGCTGGAAAACTGGGGACGTGGTGGCGACCCTACTCCTCTCTTGAATATTCGGGGCAAACAAACCTTTTGTCCCCGTACTCAAATATTGGTATCGTAATTCGTGTTGCCTGCAACAAGCCAACATGATATTTTTCATTGCATTCTTAATTCTTTTCCTAAGTAATATAGATGAAGAACATGTACTGTTGAAAACCAATTATTTTTTCGTGCGTTTCGCCCTTGCTTTTTTCTTTGTTTTAATTCTGTGTACGTAGGTAGGGAGGCTTCTTCTGTCTTATGACATCTATGATGAAAGAGTTTAGGGGTTCATATTTTTAGAGAGATCGCGTTGCCGACACGGGCCTTTTCTTTTGCTGTAATTTTTGGTTTCTTGACACTTTGACATATGATTTTGTCGCATGTCACTGAAATTTATAACAATGAAGTTCACCAGGGTGCATTGACCGGAACACTCTCCGCGGGCCTTGCCTAGCCTGAAGAGACCATTGATCCAGCCCGCGAGACAATTCACTGTTGCATTTTCATTAAATACTGACATTGTAATTATTTTCATACGACCATTGAACTAGAAGTGGCATAGGAAAGGGGAAAGAGCAGTGGTGCACCCGTCGGAAAATTTTCCAATTTTTTCACGAGCTATCTCCAAGACAGAAGGTACGATAACGTGTGAAATGTCCAGCGGCTAACAGTCGCCCCTACGGTTTACCTCTCGTTTTCCTCAAGGGACACAAATCCTCCAATACGATCACAAAATTTTTGACACGCTTCGCGCGCTGTAGCTTTTCTCCGTTTAGTTTCGTTCGTAATTTGCTCTCATGTAGTAAATAGTACGTTAACATCACAACAGGTACTTTCATGTAGTAAATGGTACATAGTACCCTTACAAAAAAAATGTGTGGCAAAAGTTCCAATACCACACGTGAAATATTGAAATATTGTGTCGAACTGTGCAAAACTATGGTGGGGTGTGGAAAGGCGTGAAATTTCTGTGAATTTTTGCGTGACAATGTGTGTTATTAACAAACAGTTGACACACTTTTCCAAAGTGCCATGCATTGACCAGCATTTTCACAGTTTGGACATGAGGCATTGTGTGGAAAACCTAAAATCACGCTTTGACACATGTAACCGGAGGCAAACTGGGGTAAAGTAGGCAAAGTGTGGAGATGTGTTGAGAAGTGTGGTGCCGAGTTAAGTAAATTCAATAGTTCGATTTCGTTCCCTGGCCTTGTTTGCCACACTTTTCCCTGGTTTGCCACATGTGTCAACTTAAGACAGCTTTCCCCACTTTGACCCAGATTTCAAGGTGTGACAATCATGCAGGAAAAAGCGTGGTCTTGTGTGTCAGATTGGTTCCAATACCACATGTGTCACCACGCATAACCACACTTTTTTCCTTATGTATTTTCATATGTTCTGCCACACGTGATTACGTGTGTTCACATGTGGCATGCGACACTTTTTTTGTAAGGGTATGTTTATGTAAACGGTTCACCAGATGGCCTGTGCAAAGTGGGCCTCACCTCCATTTGGGAGTAGGCCTAGTTTCATGTTTCCGTCTACAGTGGAAGATAGCCCACATGAGGTTTCTTACAAAGAGTGAATGTCCTTCCACCCTGCCTAGTAACCTAAATAAACTTGATTGTCCTACACTTTTTCTAATGTTGGAAAACCTTATTCTCAATCAAATATTTCTTTTCCTGTACCGAACCGAATTTGGCATGATACTGTTATATAAAAGAAAATGTTATGATTATTTGCCTGAGGGGCTGTAGTATGCATTTGTATTGTTGGATGTATTTGTAAAGCTTTGTTTGCATTCTTCAGTATTGTGTTCATTCACCTGGCATAACTCTGTTCAATGAAATGTTAATTTACTAGCGTAAAGAACTATGTATAAGTGTACTTTGCTATTGTTTAAGTTCTGCTGACGCATATCGTGCCTGCTTTCAAGACGACTGTTCAAGGTGTGGCTGGGGCTCTCCTCCTTGCACTCCGTACAAATCATGACTTGGACATAGCCTTCCCTTCGTTCCCTGAGTTCAGAATACTTCTTTGGACTATGTTTCGTTAATTTCCTGTGCCTGTGACAGAACTTCTCCCTCCTGTGTTCTTTTGCCTGTTTTGCTAATATTTTCCTTCATATTCCCTATTCCTGATACATTTCTGTTCCGGTTTCCGACACCTCACCGCATTCCCCCAGCCTCGGCCCGACGATCTTGGCTTGACATCCGCCTGTAAACTACTCGGGGACTCCATACCGCCTTCCACCAGCCGCCAGGCCTACCCGACGACCGGAGACGCCATCCAGAGGGACTAGAGTCTACCGGAGGAACCTCCATGCGCGCCTAAGTTAAGTTGTATTTATTTGTAAGTACCGGTACCTTTTAATATGTTGTAAAATGTTATTTTGTTAAACTGTTTTCATGACCCGAAGGTTGAATTACATAACTTTGAAATTTGAATACTTATTCCCTTCTTCATTAGTCTGCCTTTTAAAATTCGTTAACATAATTTTCCACTTTGGTTTCTCTTACATGTGAACTTCAGTCGTTAAAATTCATTTCGTTTCTAACTTGAACTTCGTAACAATACAATACAAAATAAATTATCCCCTATCAAGACGGGTTCTGGTTTTGCTCATCATCAATACAGATTCTGCAACAGATAGGCCTACTTTAATTTTTGCCGCCCTTTGCAATTCTGTAGACTGTTTTATAAAAGCAGTCAGTACTGGACAGGCTGTGTCAGTGGGGAATTAATAGCGCTGGCCGGCTCATGACGAAACAGTGTTCATTATTTCATCATTCCTAGATATGGTTTGCTTTATTTCACAAACCATGTTAGTTTCCTGGACACTAAAAATGGTAACTTCTAGTGGATGAATAAGCGTTAATAGGAAAATTATAATAATTATAGCACCATGTTGCGTCTAAGCTCTTTATTAGTGCAAAATTTCCACTGAAGTGAGGGGCACACCCCTCCTCTTAAATGCCTCTCCAAGAATGGTCGACTCGAATGTCAAAGTAGTCTTTCACAGGAAAAGCCCCCCGCCCCCTCCCTTAGCCCCGTTGATACCTGTAGCGAAATGTTAATTTACCTTCCTTTTGGAAGTGTATAAATACAGCATGTGATAGGCCTATCAAACTGAACGACATTTAGATGAACTTACAAGCCTATGGTCTGAAAATTGCCATTTCCTACAATCTGGAAGCCATATTGGGCGAAAAATTTCTTGGCTTTCTACTCTACATCTACCATCGTGCTCCGCTTTGATAATTTCACAAACCCTTCAAGAGGCCACTGACCCCATGCATTTAATCCCCCCCCCCCCCCACCACACACACTTCAAAATACCTCATGCCTTTCTATGTCTTATATTTAGTGTATACTTTCCCATACAGTGAACTCTGACTCGGACCCTGTGAATCGGATTAGGTCTCGAATGTCAATGACTCAGACTCGGACGCGGAAGGTGGGGACTCGACTACAGCACTGTCGTTATGACTATACGTAAAGCCATATCATTATTGGCAGTCCACGACAGGTTTTGAGAAAATAAGCAATTTTGAAGAGTCCTTTGTCCTAAGCACCATTGTTACAAACAACACAGTCGCAAACTGTTAGCCGCCAACGCTTTCCACAAAGGGGGAGTGCAAGCTGATTATATGCCATTTAATTGTTTATTTTTTCATTAACGCTCTGAGTAAAGTTCCATGTGTTATGTTTTATGGGTGTGAACGGTTCACCATAATATTATCCTCCCTGCCAACACACAGATTAAAGGAAATGACTCTGAAGAGGTTAACACTGAGAGCTTGTAAATATTCATATTTTCAGTTGGGTCGACACCAATCCTCAACATGATATCATGCATGATAACACGTCTCGAGACATGTAACCCTAACCTTATTTCATGTCGTTAACCCTAACCTAACCTGGAGACGTGATATCAGGGAAGATATGTATGTCTCAAGACACGAATGTGATACCTTACAAAACTAAACGTAAGGAATTGGTGGGTCGAAAATGAGTGCATTTCCATTTTCCTGAAAACAGCAATGTCCCGGACTGCTAAAAGTGTCTACATATTAAGTAAAATAGGCTATGTCAAGATTATAATAAAAAACAAAAAATGTTTTATTTGTCTGCCTTTGTGACATCATAGATTTCCCATAATGTAGGCCTAATGCTGACTGTGAAAAGAACGTTTTCTTGGAAAAATTCATAACTTTCAAACGCAACATGCTTTTGAGATTAAATTTACATCAGTGAAGAAATTCTCTGATTTTGCAAAACTCCCCACCGGAGTATCCCCTTTAACTGAACCACACTAAAATAAAAATTAAATTGGCTATGCTTCATTATTTTCTGCACAAATGGCCCACTGCTTATCAATATCTACTGCGATCAAAAATCTGGGAGACCCCTATGAAGCAATTCATTGAAATCATTTTACAGGACGATCCAAAGCTTGTTCGAACAAACGTAAAATATAGTAATAGAGATAGTTTCTTATTAAAACTTTTTATATTAATGAACTGAAAGTAAAATTCGAGTAACCAAAATATCTAACCATAAATATACATCTAGCTTTGGCAAAAGCAGCCATACGCAGGATAACAGTATGCGGTGGCAACATGTGGCATGAGGAAATATATGCGCCTTTCCACATTAGGGTCAAATGGTGAGCATGAACAGAAGTAGCTGTAACAGTGTTATTGTGAAAAAGACTACTAAGAAGTAGACAAGGCTGCATCACGCTTAACATTTATTTAACCCACCTTGAAATAAGCTTCGTGTTTGTGGAGTTGTTCTTGAAAGCGTTTCTTTGAGGAGAGAAAAACCAACCTACATTTCATCTGTATTTTGCTTGGTTGGATGAAAGTTTGATTGTGAATACTTGTCTCATATTATTGTTGTATACACATATTTGCTTAGTTTTATGGAAGAGCGAAAAGATCTAGACATGTCTCGGTTGACTGTTTTATTTCTTCTAATTAGCTTTTATTGCATAACATGCTTTAAAGCCGAAAACCCGTGCCAAGGTTTTTATGGTGCTACTTCCCATGTTCACGGTGTGATTGGGGAGAACATCAGTCTAACATGTCACGTATCGGCAAACTGTCCCAGAGGATATTGGAAGTATGATGATAACATCAACCCAACGTGGTTAGTGCCGAAACAGTATAGTGGCGATACCTACTTTTTCAATACTTCACAAGGTTTGACTACTCTCCATATTGTCAACATAAATGACAATGTGGAAGGCTTTTACACTTGTTTGTGTGACTACCACAACAGAAGTGGAATTGCTCATGCATGTTATGATCTGTCTGTTCACGTAGTGCAGTTTCCCATCAGTGTACAGATCAATGGTGAAAAACATGTAAGTTTGTGTTACAGACAATTTATATGTAGCTGATTTGAATGAAGAGTTTTCAATACACAATTCTCTTTCATAAGCCTCAAAAACACATTTTATGAACTGTTTTACGAACTTTTTTAAAATACATTCTGTAGAATAATTAAGGTGATTGGCAAGATACGAAATTTCTTGAAATTAAGAAATCAACAAGTGATTTTTTTATTCTAGAAAAGGAAATCATAGTCTTTGCTTGGTCTATAAATGAGTGTGTGAGAAAAAAACACTTGTAACCTGCAAACTTTATTAAAAATGACCGCAATAAGCACAGTACAGCCCTCAAGTATTGTTCTACAGGATCCGCTAGTCCAGGTAGTCTACCCAATTGGTTTTGAAACGTTGCATTTTAAAAAAAGTTTCACAGTAACTTTTTAACCTTTTATATCTGTTTCACGTTGGAAGTGTTGCATTCATTCTGTTTTTAAGCAAATTGGTCAACTAGTATGTATGCAATAAATGCGTTTTAAATGAGTCCTGGGTCACTAGGATCAATGAAATAGTTGTCTCTCAGATCAGAACTTATGTTTTCACTCTGTGTATCGAAATGCACAAGTTTGGAACAGATTTTGATCTTGAATTGTAGGGAAGCATGTGATTTTATAGAGCTGTTTATATCTGGGTTAAACTTTCATTCAAGGTATTTGACATTTGCAGCAAGAGGAGCAAGGCGGAGATGGTTGATGTTGAAGTAAATGACAATATTACAATAAAATGTGATGACGAAGCAGAAAGAAGAACCAACTGCCTTAACATGAGTAAGTCACAAGCAAGTGTATAACCAAGCTCTGCACTCTGCTTCGTGGATGCGTTCTTATGCGTGCTTCTTCTCCTGGCGAATGAACCGTATTACTGCTGTAAGATACACCGCTTAAATACACCGGCATATATGCTGGCTAAAGATAAAATAGACTATGACTACCTTTAATTATTAACTAAACCAAATGAGCTGGTAAAGAGACTTCAGTTACTGCAAACTTATTTGAAAGAACAGCTAAATCTCACAAATGTCCCCTTTTTCACTTCAAGTATCTTTCTTGTTTGAACATAAATGTTGCATATTCAAGGTGAACCAAGGAGTTACTCTATATGTGAATTTCACAACTCAGTGAGAAACATACTGTAACATGATCCTCAAAAGCCATTCATGAAATAGGATACCCAGGTACACACATTCAAATCGGGGTGCCTCCTTTTTCCATTTAAATTAAATCTAACTTTTCTTCTTGAAATCTAAATTTGTTTCTAGAGCATGACATCTAAAAAAAAAGAATGTTTATAGATGCAACTTTAAGATCTGAAATGTGTCCTGTTCCCCATATGGAGACATTTTCTTGCAAGGCCTACACTATGGTTACGCGCCAACCGATGGTGGTTCCCCCAGTTGGGTACAAAGAGCGCTGGGGAGAAACCCGCATCGCGTACCAGCCTTGAATGGGTGCCATACCATAGCCGAAAAATTTAGTAAATAGTCAAAACTCAGATCATGTAATCAGTCCAAAGATACCACCATTTGGATCCAGGAAAACTTAGAACAAGAAAAATTTCTCAGAGTAGAGGTTTCATCCGCCCCCTTAGGTACCATCCTTGTCAATTTAACCCTACCAAAATAGAAAAAACGATCACTAAATAACTGAATAATGAGGATTTCCAAACATATAATCAATTCAATGCTTTACGAAGCTTTACCAAAGATAGCAACATTTTGCATCCAAGCCACCTCACAAAGACAAAAATTTCTCAAAGAGTATAGAGTGTCATCCCCTTCTCTTAGACAGCACCTCTTGACTTACGCCCAGCCAAAAATAGGAAGAATATCACTAAATAATGACAATTTGTAAAGATATAATCAGTTCAAGGCTTTGCAAACGATAGCACAATTTTGCACCTAAGCCAGGCCTTATATGTACCTCTCCTCTCAGCAGCAAAGTTCCCCAGGATGGCACCCATGCACAGGTGAAAAAGGACGGGTCTCCGGGAGGTAACTGTCTGTAGGCACGCCACTTGGTGTTCCGCTTAGCTAGTGTCATGATTTGCCCCTAGAAATTTTGCCCAGGCTACGGCCCTGTCTGGCAATCTTATAATACAGAAATTATTACGCATGCAATCTACCATTTTAATTGAATCAATTACTTTCAACATCTTACTTGTCAGCTTGTAAATGTCATGTGAGGATGGGGTAAGGAGAAAGTTGAGGTTCATTTTCAAACCATAGTGACAAATATTTTGGTTAATTTAGACTTTAGGAAAACTTTAATATGAAATCGTTCTGAGGGCGATTTTTTGGACATCTTGTCTATTCCAGGTATCAATTTGTTGCTGGCTCTATCCAGTTGTTTTTCTAAAATAACGTTGTCGGCGTTTGAAAACGTTAATCGCAAGAAGATGTTTCTCAGTGCATTTACTTTTAGGTTTATTGTTGCTATATATACGTATGCAGATCAAAAATCATGCATAACATTGCCTAGGCCTTGTCTTATGTAC
Organism: Holothuria leucospilota; assembly: GCA_029531755.1. NCBI lineage: Eukaryota > Metazoa > Echinodermata > Holothuroidea > Aspidochirotida > Holothuriidae > Holothuria > Holothuria leucospilota. The sequence continues at coordinate 3,124,285 of CM055972.1, forward strand.
ACTCTAAAAAAGGTCTGGTCAAATTTGAACAGAATCTGATCAGAGGGGCACCAAACAGAAATCTGATTAAATATTTGACTAGATTTTGTTCAGAAATAATCAGAATTGGTTCATTTTTAAGCCGGATCTCGTCAAATTTTTGACCAGATTCCTGTTCGGTGCCCCTCTGATCAGACTTTTTTTAGAGTGTAGGGTTTCACTGGATCTAAAGCTTGATTCATCCAGTCATGCAACCTCACTCTATTATTCAGAAGTATATATGATCGATTGAGCTGCATAACGTTTCATGAAACAATGCCCTCTGCACATTAATTGTGACTTTTTCTCGTTCCAGCTAAACATATCTCATTCATAGTAAAGCCGTCGTATCACCTGTGTAAGTTTAGTTGCAGACCGAAAGGGAACAGTGCAAAACGTGAACTCAAGTGGATTAGTCTGAATGTAAAGAACCAAAACAATTCAACCACAGAAGTCACGTCTATAACAGTGACATCTACTACAGCAGCAGGTAAATTGGTCTTCACGTACAACGACAACGGTTGTACTTCCACATCTGTCCTCGGATCGGTAGAATGAACCAAAAACAAGTACAGTAACTCGGGATGTCACTTCTGTGTCATATATATCTTCAAAAACCGATAGTGGATCCACTAGTGGAGATGCATCCATTTTTGGAACTGATACATCAGGTACAACAACTTCATCTTCATCGTTATCCTCAGGTCACTCGCTTTCATATACAATGAAACCAAGAGCCATCACAAGACATGCAACAACACTAACTTCAAAATACCACAGTGTATCCACTTTTCAAAACGAGACTCCTATACAAATGACGGAACGATTAGCCGGAGAGGGCAACGGAACCTCCGCTGAGAATTGTACTCATTTGCCGCCGGGTGCAACGATCGATGACAATCGTCATACATCGCCTATCCAAGAATTACTAGTGCCTAACAGTTTCTCACATAGGCCTACTATTGTGGCATCCTGTGTAATCCTTGTATTAGCAATTATTATTTTGATGGTGTGTATAAAACTTTCTACAAAATAGGTATTCGTTCATGTAATGATAAAGAAGAATGGGTAAACAACATTTATGAGAGTGCAGACAATGGGGCTCAATTACCGATTGTAATACCAGACGAAGGCAACCCATACGATACAGTAAATAGTCCAAGGCAAGTGGCAGATTTCAGCAATGCAGTGAGTACAACAAATAATGTACACCAAATTAACGCCGATAGTATAAATGAGATACCAATGGTGCAAGTGGAAACTTAAAAGAATGTCGCAGTTAAATTATCGGGCTACACAGTAACTGCTTCCAATGTAGGTTCTATGTAATCAAACAAACCGAGCTGCAAGAAAATAAAGAGTTCTGCTGCAGCAACTGAGACATTAAGTTTACCAGAAGCCGATGATATAAGCCCCCCTCCTGCTAGCCCCCATTTGTATGAGATTTTAAATGACTCAGTAAGATCCTAGTAGTAAAGTGTGTTGCCCATCTTCTTATGTTACCTTCTCATATGTGAACAGTGTTATTTAAAACTATTCAAAGGAAAAATGTACGTTATTAGATTTACTGTCAAAGAATTCCACATACATTGTGCAATCATTCGGAGGAAAACACCTGTTACAACCGATAATGTAGAAAATTAACCGAGAATGTTACAACAACCGATAATGTAGTAAACCGATAATGTGGTAGAATATTTACTGATAATGTAGTAACCACATCTTACTACTAAAATCACGTCTCTGAAAACTGGTGCTATACCGTAGTCGTACAATTGTACAGAACTCATACATGTAAATTGCAGAGTGAAAACTTTTTCTTCAGAAAAAACGCACAGTTCTTCCAATTCTCCCCATTAATGTGATACTACTCAGGTAGTGACTTTGTTGAGTTAAGAGAGGCGACTTTGTAGAGACCGACTTTGTAATGGGCAACTTTGGTAAGGGGAGAGCAAGTTTGTTCAAGAGCCACATTGCCAGGGGCGACTTGACTGGTCCCCTTAATATACATGTAGATGCTCACTTACATACCTATCACGTGTTTCTACATACCTACACATATTTACTCAAATACATAAACACCCATCTTCCTTCATTAATTCATATTTCAAAGAAATGTGATTACTGAAAGCAATGCAGGTTGAAAACTTTGGTTGTAAAATGTTTCCTCGATCTCAAATCTAGTTAGAAGTGTTTCGATGGCTAGTCATAACCTACTTTCAAATCGGGTCGAGTTAACGTGGGTCCGAGTTGACTTGGGGCTAAGTTGCCTGAGGTCGAGTTGATCTGGGACCGATATGGCTCGTCTCCTTACAAATCCAGCCACCCACCCACCTACATAGTTATATACATGCATACGAAACTTGTTATGTGCGTTAACATAATGTTTTTACATTATCGGTAATTTTTAGCTCAGCTGAAAGCTTCCAGCTGAGCTATGGCTATCGTGAGCGCCCGGCCAACTTTCAGTCACGTTTCACTTTCGCGCTTATTTCACTGTTACTTTGTGATTCGTTGGTCGATTTAAGCTGAAACTTGGCGAGATATTTCTTGGAGTTAAGGACCCGTTATGGCAATCGTATTTGATCAATCTAATATTCATTTCAGGTCATTTCGAGTCACTTTTTAATTAACGTAAAAAGGCTTATTTTTCTCTCAGTTTTGTTTATTTTTTGTGGTAGGCCGGGTGTGTGAAGTCAGACCTGTCGTGGACCAGTTTTGTACAAATCGAATTAAATTATCGTTATTTGAGGGCCCAGATTTCGATAGTCTTCTGTGTTGTTGCACCAGAGACAGTGAGGAAAGGGTATGGTTAGAATTTTTGAGAGCTGTTATAATGCATGATATCATGGTATGGATTGTGTGCCACTTTCCGATCTAGTTTGGTTGATCTGTGCACCCGATGCTCGTAGCTTGTACAGTATAATAACTGGTCCGTGCTCTTTAGGAGTAGCTTCTGGTTTTTGCTATAATTTCTTAGCATGCTCTTCTAGCTTGTAGGGTAATTACTGCTCCGTGCTATAATTTTTTAATATTAAGATACGGTTTAGTTGAGTGATTCACAGATATATTAATAATTTAGCACCACAAATTCCGTGTGCGACACGTGGTACAGTTGTCAAGGCTACGTCTTACAACTTTATGACAGTGTTCTTGGTTTGGATTCCTACATAGCTTCTCTTTTTGGGGTTATCTTTGGTGATAGGGTTAGGATAGGGGAAGAAGTCGTGATTTTTATGTTTTATACAGTGGCGTAGCTAGGATGAAATTTATAAGGGCCTAGGTATCAAATGGGTGGTCACGGCATTGATCGCCGTCCTTAATTCTTACACTTTTTATTACGACACAAGCAATTTGGGGGGCCTAGCGAAAATCTGGGGGCCCAGGCCCCGCAGACCCCCCCCCCCCGTAGCTACGCGCCTGGCTTTATACTACGAAATTACGTGAGTGATCAATACATTCAAAGAAATATTCATGGCAATGAAGTAAACAGTAATTGGTCGAATTACACAGAAATTACTATGTAACTTTTTTTCGGTATTACTTATAATTAAATGTAAAATATTGGATATGCGTAATGTAATTACTTGTAAATATTTGTTAAATATTTGTTAAAGTTACTATGTCTAGTGTATATATGTAAAATATAAATATTGTATAATAGTGGCCTGGTACGGTGGTTCTTCAGTGGGTTTTGTATAGACAAGTTAACTTTTTAGGGGCTAAAGCATAATTAGGAATGTATTAATAGCTGAAAAAACTGCTAATTTGAGTGACATGCAGTATTTACGATTTCTTTGAAGCCCCTATAGCTATACTGTGTTAGTTAAAGCACAATTAGATAAGGGCGCTCTGAAAATGAGACAAAACTGTTCAATATGTGTAGTTCAACAGTTTTAAATAAGTTTAAATGTTATTTCAAAGTATTTTACACATAAATTAAGGTTCATGTTACCATACCATGTCATGCTGATGTGAAAAACAACACCACTCTGTAAAAATCATCAGCTGAGCTGTTTCAACATTGTTGCGCTTGTTTTGAATACGTTATCATGGTTAACAAAAATTTTTACATTATCGGCAAATTTTTACAACAAATAGTGTTGTAAAAATGTACCGATAATGTAATAATTTTTGTTGACCAATAACGTATTCAAAAAATTACCGATAATGTAAAAACATGTTAACGTGCATAACATGTTTCGTATGCGTGTATATAACTATGTAGGTGGGTGGGTGGCTGGGTTTGTGAGGAAACAAGCGTGTGGAATGTATGGTGAATGGCTACATGGCCAGTTTACTTGTCCTCTAATGGCGCTACAAAAAGGCTAGGTGTACTGCTTTCAGTTATACGTATGGTAGTTAGTTGGAACACGTACATAATATTTTATCTCTCCTCTAGTAACATTCGGTTTTTGATACAAAAGTAGGCCTGTTCTCCCACCGGGAACTTTGGCACATCAGGCTACTAGCTGCAGAAGTGCAGTGGGTGCGTGAATTATTAGTGTTGCGTACATAAGCAAGGCAGCTTTAATTGTGATTGTACCTTCCCTACAACTAGTTCAATTCTTTTTTGCTAGACGGAAAATTACGATTCTAGGCTTTATACAGCAAGGAGATATCTTGTAGAACCGTTTTTGAAGAGTTTCAGGCAATTTGACACACGACTTCAGGGGCGACTTTGGTGGGCCCAGTCAGTGCGACTGAGTTGTAAGAGGCGACTTTGCTAAAGAAAACTTGACTGGTAACTTATTCAAACTGAGCATTTAAATAGGTATGAATACGTAGAAGGTATGCACACGTCATGGACATGCACACCGTAGCGTGAGGGGTTGGTCTCACTTCCCACACAATTTTCTAATATTTCAAGAAATGTCTTTTTGGGAGGAGGCCTCATGCAGTCTGAAATCTTCATTTGTGGAATATGTTACCTCACATTTTATTACCAAAAAGTTCGATGGATCTTAATATTTTCGAGTTGGCGTGGGTCCGAGTTGGCCCGTTTCCATACTTACACACACACACGCACACACCCACACACCCACACACTTATACCAATAGTTGCGTACATACGTACGTTCTCAAGGCGCGTGCTCTTGTATAGGTATGAATGTAAATGCATATGTGGATGCATACCACGTATCTACCCCCATACGTTCCTACATACACATAAATGTATAGCGTACATACAAACGTATGTGAAATGTTAATGTAAACATGCGTCAACATAACGTTACTACATTATCGGTAAAATTTTACTGCGTTATTGGTTAACAAAAATTATTACTACGTTATTGGTTAACAAAAATTATTACATTATCGGTAAATTACTACATAATCGGTAAGGTGTGGTTAAGACATTATCGGTAAGTTTTCATAGTTGAATTATTACATTATCGGTTGTAACAACACCTATAAATACAGTGATTATCCTTCCCTTTGAAAAAGGGTATTAACTATTTTTCTTGAGATTTATTGTTTACTTCCTCACATTAACTTTAAGTGTAATTTACGTTTACTTTTGTTTCTTGAAAACGAGCAGCTTTAATTGAAAAGCGATTACTCGTTTGAATAATATTAATAAAAACAGCATAATAACCAAAACGAAATTTAATAAAATTTTGAAATATTTTGAATTGTGTGTAGATACTACCATGGTAGTACACGGTGTCCCTGTAGACCCCGAGACCACTTTTTCTCAGCTGATGCGCACTGTCTAAGAAGGTATTTTTGGATTGGCTGATGGTACTGTATTGTATCGATTGTATCCTTTGTTAAGGTTAGGGATTAGTTAGAGATTAGGGTTAGCGTTAGCCACTCATAAAAAATTCTTCTTAGACAGTGCGCATCGGCCCCTTTTTCTGGGCCTTCTCACAGGTGCGAGTTACGTATAATCTTTAGTGAAGTGCCTGTAATTCTGCTCCACTCATCATCAATTAACATATAGATGTGTTTCACTGACGTCACGTGATCGAGCGTCTCTTTGGTTTTGAAGGGCAAGCGTACATTGTGTCACAGTACGTAGTATCATGGTTATGCTGTGCGCCTGTGCTGTGAATACGCGTACTGCGTGTGTGTTTTGCCCTTCTCCGTGTGCCGGGTAATCTCAATCACGTGACGTCACATGAAACCCCCTCTATAGGCTAAGTACTACGACTATCAGCAAGACTGTACAACTACTTCAAAAGTCCAAACAAGATGTGCTCGTGTGGAGAGTAAAATTTCACGAAGATAATTGTATCGAAGTTGTGACGATAAATATTGTAGCATCAACACTTTGATAGCACCTGCTGGTAAGGATATGCAATAATGGAGACACCTAGCCTATTTCGTGAACAGCAGGGAAATATGCACCATATCTTCCACAAAGTCATACTGTGTTTATTTTGGAAGGATATACCAGATTATGTACTGCAGTATACCTCGTACTGCATTCAGTTAAGTTATGAGTGACTCCATGTAAAGACAAAAGTATTCAAATGTCTTTAGGTCTAATACTTGTTGAAATAGGCTTTATTGTTTTTTATTGCACTTAAAGGTGTAATTTTTGGACGCACTTAGCAAACCCTGCAACTTTTCTTTGTGAGTACAATGCAAATGGGTACCATTGAAACCACTTATTTTATGTACACTGTAGTTTATAACTGACTTACATCACTTTATCTGTACAAATAAAAAATGAAAGACCGCATTACCACTGTATTAAATTTCAGGAACATACTTACGTGCAGTTATTGAAGTACGTAATAGACCAACTAAATTTTAGTGTGCATCCACGTATATTATCAGAGCAGAAATCAAAATCGTGTTTTACAGTTCAGTTCAGTTTATTTCCGTCTATTACACATACATAAGAGACAAAGGTTCTAAATTTGACGCAGAAAGTACAAGAAATTCAAGAAAAAGAACGTAACTGTAATCTATACATACAAAAATATTAAAGAACGACTACTGGATAAAAGATATTAAGTAAATAAACAGATTATTACAGTAATATTTATTTTACGGGATAAGGTTACGGGTGCTTTGAAGTGGGTGCTGTCATGTCTCCCTTAAGCGTAGAGGAAATGCTTTGAATACTTCTATAAAAGAATAACCAAATTTCTTTAAACATCTAGTTCAGTCTATAGATCGTGGGAACTTTAAGGAAACAAAATGTGTCTAGTGCTTTTGTACTATCACTTTTGTTTTCAAACATTGTTGTAGGGAAGTTCCCATGCAACTTATTACGGCTTATTTAAACATTTGCTTCTCGAATCCGCTGACATTCTGGCTTTCTATTATACCCTTACAAACAAACGTGTGGCATGCCACATTTGAACACACGTAATCACATGTGGCAGGGCATATGAAAATACACAAGGAAAAAAGTGTGGTCATGGTGACACATGTGGTATTGGAACCAATCTGACCCACAAAACCACGCTTTTCCCTGCATGATAGTCACACCTTGAAATCTGGGTTAAAGTGGGGAAAGCTTTGCCAAGTTGACACATGGGACAAACAAGGGCAAATGTGACAAACAAGGCCAGTGAACGAAATCGAATTATTGAAATTACTGTACTTAGCACCACACTTCTCCACACATCTCCACACTCTGCCTACTTTACCCCAGTTTGCCTCCTGTAACCTGTGTCAAAGCGTGTTTTTGGTTTTCCACACATTGCCTCATGCCCATCCTGTGGAAATGCAGGTCAATGCATGGCACTTTGGAAATGTGTGTCAACTGTTTATTAATGACACACATTGTCATGCAAAAATTCGCAGAAACTTCATGCCTCGCCACACCTCCCATAGTTTTCCACAGTTTGACACAGTATTTCACGTAAGGTATTGGAACTTTTGTCACACAATTTTTTGAAAGGGATGCATTATGCTTATGATACTTCCATATGCTATGCTAGGTGGCGATAGATTGGGAAAAGGAAGGGGGCAGGGTGGACATGGCCTCCGTGGAAGAAGGCTGGTTCCCCGTCGGGAATTTTTTTCAATTTCGTAGTACGATAAAGTATACATGTAGTCCCAGTCCACTACAGTCCGGCTACCATTTGCCACGATGATTGACCTGATTTTGCTCCCAATAGGGCAGTTTCTCCAATAGCAACCCGAAATTTTCGGCGTTTCGGCAGTAGAGATATTTCAGACTCTTCCATAGTTCCGTTCCATATAGCTAAATAGCACATGCAAGCTCTTTCCACTTTACCGGTTTAACGTATACGCAGAGTAATCAGTTTTATATAAACAGGTTAAGATAGAGAAATTCATCTCGTATAGCCTACTTTGTTCTCGTGTACTTGTCGTGTGGAACCGCAAGCGACTCTCGCAAGGCGGTTTGGCTGTTTCAGCAGGCAACCTGGGTGGATACAAAACAACTATGTTACCTAGGATAAGGCTCAACCGCCGGGCAGTTGATCTATTTTGTCCCTAAGTGAGTACAGATTCTTTTGTTATGTAGGTATAACATAAATGTTTCGTGCACTTTGTGCCCTTTCCATTTTCACAATTCACCCTTCCCGGAATAAACAGTAAACTCAACAAGCAACTCAGCACTTTAAGTAAAAACGATATTATATACTAAACATGCCTTGCAATGGGATGGTATGTACAACGGCTTCCCTAAAATCCCCTCCTCATCCCCCTACCTTCGACATCGTTCTCGCATCCCCTGGCCCTGGGGCTTCGAGTGCTGGTCCCCCCGTCAGCCAAATCCTGGCGCCATCCCTGATGGTATGGTATCCCAAAATACTTGTCAATTAGTTGGCATTTGGTTGCAATTATAGCACAGGCTGAAATCCGGGCGGATAGGGGGATACATCTCCCACTTTTTAACGAACGGGATGGCTTATACATATATCTTCCACTCCCCCTCCCAGATTTTCAGACATTGCTAGGAAAAGTACTCTCTGTATTATCACTTTTGATCAGCAAATTAATAACTTTTGAATAGTGAAAAATAAACCGTAACTTAAATTACTTCAAAATGCAATTTTTCGGCTTGCTTCGCAGCTACTCATCGTGCGTTGTTCTCTCGTTATTACATGTCAGCTTGAGCGACAATCTTTCCAAAGCCTCATGCAACTTATACCATCAACTGTCCTCTCGAACCAAAAGCGGTAGCTTATCTGCCGGGAAAGCCTGGGAATTAGGTAAAGCTACAAAAACCGACTGTTGAGAGGGCAATGAGAGAAGAAACGGGAAGAAGGAAGGGTATGTTATGTGTTACTTGGATAAATTTTGTATGCATGGTGAATAAAACATTCTGAAGTTTCTTTAAAATTTTAAAATGCTATTCGAGAGCACCAATCGTAGCCTACAGTTGCGCCACTAGCAATTCCTTTTAGACAGCTTAAGTAGTATTATTGTTTCATTATAATTCGTACACCAACATCCACCTGTCCACCCGAATCCCTTTGCACCCCTTGAATCATCAAATCCACCGTCTGTTGGTAGAACTGCAATTACAAAACCGGTAATCAAGGTTCGATTTTCGAGGTCTGTTTAGTGAGCATTCAATGCCCCTTTTCAGAAATTGAAACGAATAAGCCTACGCCCCGGGGAAGCTCTCTGTGTTCCTGCGCGCCTTCGGCAACGTTGGGTCATTTCAACTTGAACCCTCCCCTATGATAACTTGTTTATGTAAGTCGGACTTATAGGCTAATTAACATTTAGAGGTTTGGTAAAGTTTTCATTTTTGTGGATGTATTTGGAAAGAATAACATTTTTATTGTAATGCACCAATTTTTTTTAAATGCCCCAGGGATTCTGCAGCGTACCCCTGAGTCCCTTCTCAGGGGTTGTCCCTCGACTCCACTAACATAAGAAAAATGGTCTTATTATCGATTTCGTAATCCCAACGTCTTTTAGAACTAATTGACTGCTTCATTTTAACGCAGCCTCATAATTTAAAAATAACTCATTTGAGGTTCTCGCCCCTGGACCCCCACCGGGTGTTGCCCCAAACTTCATCAGGGGGCCTGAGGAGGGCCCTTCACCCGCTCCGTCGGTGGAGCACTTCGTGCTTCCGCGACGCCTTCGTCGCCTTTGGCATGCCTTTTTCCAACCACAGGTTTGAGTAAATCTCAACAGGTGTGGAAAATCATGAATTTTGTAAACCAACTCAATAAGCCCCTTTAAACCTTTCCTCAATGTTACTCTTATTATCAATATCTTTCGAAATCAACTTTCGGAGAAGCACAGCAGCAAAAGAAAAAAACTGTTTACAAATAACCAGGTAAAAGATTGGCATTTTGAGTGGCACGTAGGTTTGTTGGGTAATTGAAAGTGTCTCGTTGCAGAGCTAATGCAGGTTTTGCCAGGAAAATCTTTTTTAATGAAAAAATTTAGGCGCGTTTCGCCCGCAACATGACCATTGTTAAGGTAATAATACATGAAACTATTCTGATCACAACACTTTTCCGAAAAACAGAGGTACATCTCCAACCACTGTAGGAACCGCGCATCAATAGGCCAATGGGATCTTCAAATCTAATTTGTAGCATGATGTAGAAGCCTGGAAGGTTAAAAGTGCGTATTTGCCGTTATACAATTTTCAAAATCTTTACCGAGCGCTTCGCCCGCAACCATTATCGGCATAAATGGTGATTCTTAAATGACACTTACGACCAAAAAGCTGTCTGAAACGCGCTCGATTAGTCCTTTACCCCTTTGCTATACCTGTCAGGGAGGTCTAATGTCACCTCCCTGCACCTATACTTCTCCCTCCCTCCCTACCACCCCCTTTTGCTGGAAGCTTTTCGTCTGGATTTTCTTTCGACGTTGGTAAAACACCATAGTTGTTAAGTGCCCGGCCTCATACTCTATATTATCATTTGGATGTCAGGGAATGAAGTATGATGTCACTGCCCATTTTATGTAATTAATCCAGAGCTTCCAGGAAGCTTTATCTGCCAACCGCAGATGCCCTTTTAAAATGCACAAGGAAGGAAAGGAACATTTTCGTAACAGTCCAAGAATGTTTCTGTTGACTCTACGCATGTATTTTTACGTAAAAACATTCCCGAATAAAAGGCAGTGAAGTAGCCAAAAGGGAGCTTCAGGAGAATTGTTACCTATCCTTCTCTTACACAACGCAAGATCTCCTCTTTCATTCAATCAAAAATTAGATTTCACTACATTATGGGCATTTTCCAGCCATATATGATCAGTTCCAAAATATCCCAAAGATAGCACCATTTTGCATCCAAGCAACGCCTTAAATTAAGTTTATAACGCAACTTTAGATAAACCCTACAATTACATAAAAACGGAGTAATACAATCAAAAGTTTATCAAAAGTTGACAGGATGCATGCTTTTTGAGCCTGATATTGTGATTCTAACCCGGAGTTAAATGAAATTTACTACAATTATTACTACTATTAATGATAGCAATAGCTGCACGTAATCAGATTTTGCAACAATAGGATTCTCCTTTTCAAAAGCTACTACTGTTTCAACTCATTAAAAAATGAACTTTTTGAACATTTAGGTGCAATTAGATATGATCAAATTAATTCAAACTGTCATATGTAAAGACAAATTATAGCAATAGAAACTCGCTTTTATCAAACGTAAAGTGAAAGTAAACTCCAGCTCTACATAATGTTGCATTGAAACTTATACCAAATTCAATCAGCGACAAAAAGCACATAAAGGGAAAAAGTGGACAAAATATTTCGTATAGTGCAAAGATAACAGGCTCTATGGAAGTACGAGGCTGTGGACAGAAGTAGGTGTTTAATGGGAAGAAAAATTGAGGCAGCTGCTGCACAGCAAGGGTTTTCGCAGGGGAGAGGTGAAAAGTGACCCAAGTTTATGATGTTGTTTTCTGCTCTCATATTTCATTTTATAAAACCATGAAATAAACTTCACAATAGACAAAATATTTTTTAATATCCACATCAATCTGTATTTTTTCAACAGATTTGTGGAAAATTGTAATCGTCATGTCATTCGAACACGATTTGCCACTGGCTGGACAATAACTTCATTTAATGGCCCTTTTCAAGATATCATTATAATATATATAGAGTTGCTACGGTGAGGTTTGCCCTGTGCTGTAGAATATTGTTTAAATGTTCACCATGTATTGTTGGCTAGCAATATTTACTCTTATTAGCTGTTGTTGTGTCACACGCTGTAAAACCGAAAGCCCTTGCCGAGGTTCAAGGTTTCGTGGTGCTACTTCCTATGTTTGCCGTCTAATTGCGGAGAATATCAGTCTGACATGCAACGTACCAACGAACTGTACCAGAGGACTTTGGAAGTATGACAACACTATCAACGCAACGTGGTTAGTGCCGGAAGAGTACAGTGGCGAGACCTATCTCTTGGGTGTCAATTCTTCAGAAGGTCTCAATACTCTCCACATTTACAACATTAATGAAAGAGTGGAAGGTTTTTACACTTGTTTTTGTGAAGACTACAATCGAAACAGAACTACACACGGATGTTTTAATCTATCAGTACATGTGGTGCATTGTCCCATTAGTGTGCTGATAAAGGGTGAAAAACTTGTAAGTTAATTTATACATTTTTGAACCTTTGTCTCTTTTGCACCTAACCCTGATAAGTGCCTTTGTAAAATATTTTAGAGAAATTGGCATTGACTCTGTAAGTCTTTTGTAGAGGACAAGAAAGGTTCGATAGGCTGGTTGTCACGATCTTAAATGATTAAAGCGTATTGTATCAACAAGGCAATTTTTAAGGAGAAGCAAGTTAATATACTTCCATACATCCCCATTCAATATTGTGTGTGATGGTAGACGAAACTTGTGCCTCTACGATTTTTTTAACCTTTCAAATTATTTGACAAGACCGCAATAATCATAGGTTCTTAAAAATCAAGCTCTTAGCGAAAATGTTAATCACAAATTTTGTTTTAATATGTTTCGTGTTCAGAAGTTTATAATGTAACACCGATTCATGTGTTCCATGTGAAAATCTTCTTGTCTTTCTATTTTTAACTCGTTTATTAGGATGCAACATACTATAAGTATGGCATCGGTGCTAAACTTACGTTGCAGTGTAAAGGATCTTGTTAGCAGAAAAATATGTTCCAACGTTATGTTTCCCAATGAAAATGCTTCGAAAGAGACTGTTCGTAAATGTTCTGTTGTAGCGGGACATGTGATATGAGAAAATTGTTAATATCTGGATTGGGATTTCATTCAAGATAGCCCATTGACCTATGTAGCATGTAAAACACCAAGGAGATGATTGATAGCAAGAGCACGAATATACCAATTGTAATTGGTATGGAGTGGCATCGATAAGAGGGGAAGGGAGATTGAGTGTTTTTCCCATCCCCGTCAATTACTTTAACCTCACTTCTATCCCAGTCCACTCCTGCACAAATCATGTACAGTTTTGCAGACGCAATACGCATTCAAAAGTTTTGGCCCTCGAGATTTCTTCTTGCCTGCTCTTCCGGTCTAGTTTTGAAATCCTGGCGGCGCCACAAGTCTAAGTTATGTTGTCCTGACGATCGAGTCAGAAATTTTGATATGTTCTAACTTCACTTATTGCAATGCGAAAATTTCGAAACAAAATTTTTTCATGATATTTAGGGAAACTTGTTAGCAATAATATAGAGTCATTAATATTTGTGTCATAATTTTCATTCAAGGTACTTGACAGATGCGGCGTGAGGAACGAGGCGGAGATGGTTGATGTTGAAGTGAACGAAAATATTACGATAAAATGTGATGACGAAGCAGAAAGAATAACCAACTGCTCACATACAGGTATGTCAATTGGTAAAGAAATTTGTGCACCAGTATTTGAATGTTTTCACAAATGTAATAAACAATTATGGCATTGTTTTTGTATAGGATAACAAACTGACAGTCTAACTTATATATCGTTAGTAGCAAGTGGATGATCTTTAGTTTTAGATAAAATTGCTCAGAAACATGTTTTTTAATGTAAAAGACTTAGGAGAGGAGAAACTTTCTGCCTTGTTTCAGAAATATAGTGCACCCTAGAAGAACAATGGTGTCGAACTGTCATACGTTACTACAAAAACCATGTAACGGAATCCTCCTCTCGTATTGCCAGTCCGTAGTCATATTTTCTAAACTCAAAACAAACAAAAAAATTCATCCTCGAACTCTTTACAGCTTCTTTTACGTAACACTGCAGTGATTGCTGACATCACCTGTAACAGAAAAGTAACAAGCATATCAGTAGACTTGTACCAGACCCTGCAAGATCATTTGTTATGTACTGAATGTTATGTACCGTAAAACTTGTATGGGCATAAATCGTAACTTCTTTCGGTTCCTTTCTTTCCAGGAAAACGTGTCTCATTCACCGTAAATCCGTCTCACCACCTGTGTGGTTTTAGTTGCAGACCGAAGAATGAAAGTGTGCAACGTAAAGTTAATTGGGTAATCTTGAATGTAATGAACAAAGTTATTATAACCTCAACTGCAAAGTTGTACACGGAAATATTTTCGTCAACTAAAGCACACTTAATAGGTGACGTCTCTGGTAACGTACCGCCTGATCAAAGATGGATAAGTAATATATTACATATCATTATGCCATCATCTTTAGTTCTTGTATTTGGTATCGTCGTCTTGACGACGTGTGCATGTGTATTATTTTACAAGACAAGGGCGGGTAAGTTATCTCTCCAGTGTGATACACATTCTGATGGTGACGTCTACGATGATGTCGAGGAGATGCAACCCCCTGACACGAGCTCATTTGATACCAGACATTCTGAGCATGGGACTGATTTGGAGGACGCTGACGTCATTCTGTCGGACATTGATGACATCACAAACGATTCTGTAGGCTTTCAGTTTTATGATGAACCAGACGCTTACTTTACAGTCAATAAGGTTGGTCCAAAAGTTTCTATGGATGGGACAGTTGGAAAGGCAGTCTACAACAAAGTCCAAAAAACACCAGTTGAGATGAAATGTGCTATGAGTTGCAGTCCTAATACAGGAGGTGACATGGATACATACACAGGTGTAGCAGACGTGGAGACACATGGTAGAGACGACACGGAGAGCAATGTATACGCACTTGTTGACAGAAATGCAATATAAGTTACAGGTTCAAATTTTGAAGGCTGTGTTTAGGTACTTATAACAAAAATTAAAAAATTGTTAGATGTAATATGCACGTAGTTAATTTCGTCAGAAGTTTTAAAAATAACTATGAAATCATTTAAACGGAGGCTATAGACATACTGTATCACTTCTGTTTTATCTGTTTTTGTATACGTTTGATGTATGGAAAATATCTTATCAATATCCCGAATGAGATCTGTACAAACGAGTATCTCGGTACCCTTGCATGGCCGGACTAAGATCCTGGTGGGTCCATTGTTAAGTTCTCTAGGGTAAGGTGACCAGACGTCCCCGATTTTCGGGGACAGTCCCCGAATCCAATGTTCCGTCCCCAATGAACAAGTGTCCCCGAAAATGTCCCCGATTTAAAAGTCAAATGTCCTTGAAATTTCGAACTTCCCAATTTTGTCGATTGTGTAGCCTATTGTGTACCGTTCGGACGGGAACTGAACGGCCGGCTAACTAGTAATGTATTACAGGCCTAGTATTATATCAACATCGTTGAGATATATATCGTTGCGCCCAAGTACAACGTACGTAGGCCAAGGCGAACAAATAACAGGTAGGCCTGTCTGCAATCACTGAGATAGAAAGTCAAGATAGCATCATTGATTTTCTATTAGTGACTGCTGTGGTCACACACACACATTTACTGTAGCCAATTGCGCACTAACGATGTACCGGTACATTTTTCTTACACGGTGCCTAGTCTGGTAGCGTCCCTGATTTCCAACCCCGAAATATGGTCACCTTACTCTAGGGACCCATACAGGCGCGGATCCAGAAATTTTGGGGGGGGGGGGCCAAAGATGCAAAACCTTATGTGCACCGAAGGTGCACCACGAGCGCGAAGCGCGAGTCCCTACGCGTGGGGTCCAGGGGCCCGCGTTAGGGCCCCTGGCGGGGTCCAGGGGCGAAGCCCCGGTGGGGTTCCAGGGGGCGAAGCCCCCGGAAGCTCTCGCAATATTGCATTTTAAGAGCACAGAAATCGGCTCCAGTTCTTATGTCAGTGAGATTTTATACCTTTCCATGTTGCATGGAATTTGATGTGTATGGCTCAGTATAAGTTACTTTATGTACCTGCAGAAGTTTGGGAGAATCTAAGTTATCTTAAAACTTACACGCCAAAATTATGAGCCCGTGTAGGTAACTTGAAATGATTTTTGCCATAATGAGTGTTTTATTTTCGTTATACGGTATTCGGGTATAGGACGACAGATGAAACAATTGCGCGCGAAGCGCGCCGAAAATTTGACTTTACACTTAAAACCATTGCTATGACTAACGGTGTCAATTCCCTTTATGTGTGTCTATCAATTAGAAGGTGGGCTCGATACTAAGTTTTCAGTTCTAATAAGAAGAGGAGGGTGAAAAAATGAATAAAAGTTGTTTTACATCATTACAATGCTGACTCTGAAATCACGTTTATGCACACGAATAACTGGCTTATGGTAGAACCCCACCCGATGAGTAATGCGAATACGTTTGGGACCTTATTGATGGTAAAAGGAGCAATTCAAGGCTAACAGTGCGCAGATCAAGCAAAAATCAAGAAATACTGAGAAGATTTTGCAAAAATCGTGAAAGATTTCAAATGATTTTTGGTAAAAAGTGATAAAAATAAATCCATCACTCAATAAAAACGTACCTCTCTCCGTGAGCGTAACACAATTGCGCTCGAAGCGCGCCGAAAACTTTCGGTATAGAGCCTCCCGGGGGCTCTGCATTAATTGTACACTGAAAAGGGGGACCAACAGGACTCTCGCAACCTTACATCCATATGGGAGAAGAGATGATATATCACCTTCTTTATGGACTTCTGAAGGGTATACCCTTCAGAAATCTATGACCGATGGTGCCGGCGGGAGTTGGTGATTGGGGGAACCGCAGATAACTGCTAAACCGTGCCTTTCTAGGCAGTGGGATTTTGTATACGCTATATAAAAGAGTGAGGGAGCCTTTTCTTATTAGTACATGAGAGTGCAATCCCAGGAAGGGGTTTACCCTCCCATTTGAAAAATTTTTGTTAATTTTAGGGGGCCTATATGCAAAATGGTGGTATCTTTGGGTCATTCTAAAGTGATTGTATGTTTAGAAAATGTCCACAATTTAGTGGATTCTAACTTTTGTTCGGGTGAAAAAGGGGAGTAAGAGACGGTTAATATATTGTCTTCAAACCTCCTTAAGTGACAGGAAAAATCATGGGCGTGGATCCATCTCCAAAAGTGTGTGTGTGTGTGGGGGGGGGGGACTTTTTCACATTTGTGAATCGCCCTCCTGGTGGCGTGGAAGAAGCAGTTGGTGGTAGCCAGAATTTGCGTCACGGGGAGGCAATAAGTTTTGTGATCTTCGGCATGGGGGAGGGGTCTAAGGGAAATTTTTCTAGAACTGAATGCCCTCAGATGCGATTTGGTGCAACAAAGGTGTACGATATTTAGGTTGTTTTTCTTCTAAAAATTTCGTTTTCTAGGCATAATTGCAGTCCGTTCCATCATTTTTGAAAAAGTGAGGGGGACTTTTTGACGATGTCCCCCTTCCAAAAAAGTGAGGGGGCGCGTCCCCCCGTCCCGCATGACCACGCCCATGGGAAAATTGTACAAGCAATTATACCTGCGTGGACTCCACAGAAACATTCTTGGACTATAATAAAATTTTTCCTTTACATTTGAAATTAAAGGATATCCAAGGTTGACAGAGAACAGTATAGAGCCTCCCGGGAGCTCTAAATTAGTTGCAGTATACAAAAAAGGGACCAACGGGATTCTCACTACCCGACATCCATTTGGGAGGAGATATGATATATCACCTTCTTTTTAGGTATAGCAAGAGGGATGGTGGACAGGCAAAATTCGTTTCAGAAAAGATTTTCGTCATTATTGAAAGTCGCGGTAAGATATTTGGAAAATAAGCAACGGCAATTAAGTACTTTCAATCTTTTAAATCATGTGCTAGACTAGATTAGTCAAATATCCCCTAATGATGGGAGCCCTACAGATGTACTTTTTAGAAAAATGTTGCATTGGAATAATTTCTTACGTCATAGCTTTGTCAATGGTATATAAAATCGGGTAAAAACCTTGTCGTATGCGCGCGAAGCGTGCCGAAATTTTGAATAAAATATTAGTCCATGACAAAACCTGCATTTCAGAACCTGCATCGGACACTGTCACTTTCCCACCAACCTATGCTATTCAGAAACGAATCTTCTGACTGAGAATTCTTAAAAAGCACTTTTCCTCCTTTGTTCCCCCGTGAGTAGTTGCCGAAAGCTATTGATAATAAGGACAACTCTGACACAAGGCTTGACGCTAGCGGAGCGTGCGAAAATTTGGAATTTGTTAAGAATTTCTAAAACTTATGATAGTTTGAGAACAGTTTGTAAAAGAAAATGGTTAGAACAAATAAACCAGTCATCAAGAATACATCTCACCCTACACCCTCTACAGAAATCTGTAGCTTAAACGACTTTTGTGACCATTTTAAAAATTTTCAAGAATCGATGGAGGAGGGGGACACACGTCACCCATTGCCCACTGTGCCGACGCCACTGTCTGTAGCTTAAAAACCTTTTGAGTTCATTTTAAAACTTTTCAGTTTCGAAATCGAATAGGGTATGCACGCCGCTACTTTGCCTGCAACAGTTGGTGCCACTGTGCACAATAGCACGTAACCTGACAGCTTGTCTTCTGTATTCATTCTGCAAGGTTTGTATGGCGAAAACTTTGCCTCTCAATCCCTCTAGATTACAAAAAATTTCACTCTTTAACACAAAACTGTTACTAAATTTCAGTGCAGCTAGCCGAGCCCATACTACATATGTCACGATGTTTACTTATTTAGATCTTAAGTCAAGGATCATTACTCAGCTATTCACTTGTTTTCGAACATTGTAGCGCTGCTTTCGTCGCCAACCACTTTGAAAGATATATAAAGAGATAATCCAGCGATAGCTCCACCCAACTCCTACAGAAATATATTCTTTGAATACGTTCTTAGACACTTTTATTCATTTTTTGCTCTTAATTTTTCTTTCTCCTTTTCTTTTTTCTTTTTCTTCTTTTTTTCTCCTTTCGTTTTTTATTCGTGGCGAGGGGAAAGGGACCGGGCCCCCCAGGCCCCCCCCCTGGATCCGCGCCTGGACCCATATGTCAACTTGGAGCCTGGAATGTAACAAATCCCAGTTTGTGCGTATAGCACTTTTATACAGCATACAAGAACTATTACAGTAAACTGGGCAATCTCGAGAGGTAGGTCCTATTCGTTCTTCAAACATGTGTAGGAGGTAGAAAAAGCACAACAGGTCGTGTAAAGTATGCTACACAATGCTTCTTGAGCACGTTTTTTTTTTCAGGGGACCTATACTAACCTTACAGCCCCTTCATCCTTCTCCTAAACTCGGCCCTTTGTGCCCTTGATCTCAAGAAAAGTCAAAGCACAGCAAGCAATAGCCTGGAACTATCCTTTTAGCAGCTCCTTTTTGTGGAACAACCTACCTGCGCATGTAAAACTTAGTCCATCTTTTGCGTCTTCCAAACTTACTCTTAAGACTCATCTGATGCAAACTGTTTAACTACCTCTCCTGTTTAAGTTGCATTTTTGTGTCACTGGGCCATGAGCGTCTTTCTTTTTGGAGAGATGCCGGCGCATTATGAACTTCCATCATCGTCATCGCCATCGCCATTGCTATCACCATCATCATCATAATTATTTCAGGTACAATATGCACTTGAAACAATACTCTGAACATCATCCCACATGCATCTGCCGACTGAGAGTAGAGAAAAGCTGTTTCCCCGATCGGTCTATTACTCTCCTAGATAGGACAAACTGACAAATTACAACACTATTGCTGGGCAAGACGTACCTGTGTTACATGCAAAGCACAACAAGAGGGAAGGTCGCTAACAAACCGACGATTTTCCGTGTAACCGCGCACTGTCCCTTTTGAAACTGGACAAACATGATGTCAGTTTGTAACTTTTTCAGAAAATAAAACTTTCACGTTTCGATGTGGCCTGTTTTTGCATGTTCAGTCATACTAAGCCACAATTGACTCTTCAAGTAGAGTAGAGCTAAACTCATCACAAGGGAAACCAAAGGACGTTGTTGGATCATTTCCTGTCGTCACACCTTCAACGAAAATTCACGTACATTGCGTTTAATGCCTATGAAAAAAGAAATTTAAATATTTCTTTCAGCAAAAAGATGCTCAGTAAGCCCAGGGAGCTAGAAGTCAGCTCCCTGGTTAGTTGTTATCAGATTATACTGTTCTTGAAATTTCTATAAAGGCCTGTATACACGAGCAACTTTTGTAAAACATTCTCAAAACACTTCACTTACAACAAACCCAAAACATGCTTGCTTTCGGTTTGTTGCACAGTGTAGACAGAGTAAAAACAATCCGAAAACATTTTGGAAGTGTTTTGAAAATGTTTTGAAAAGAATTGACAGGACATTTCTTTTGCAACATTTCCAAACCATTTTCAAAACATGCTGTATACCCTGTCTACACTGTGCAACAAACCGAAAACAAGCATGTTTTTGGATTTGTTGCCAGTGGGTGGTTTGGAAATGTTTTGCAAATGTTTTGCGAATGTATAAAGACCTTAAGACTTAGATTTATAATATAAATTATGAAATAGAGACAAATGATTCTTGTCGTCTGCATCATCAAATTTTTGTGATGATTTTGTCAATTGGGTTTAACATTGCCACTTGCCAGTCGTCAAGGGAATAATAGGCCTAATTCATTTAATGTTATGCCGTCAGGTATTTCTGTTAAAATTAGTCCCATGAATATCCATGTAACTTAATGAACATGTTTCAGAAATAACCTGGAACCATTTAAAATGTCCCAAACAAGAGTTCAACTTCTACTGTACAACCACTAACTTGTTCCATACTGAAGTTAGAATCAGAATTACATGGATCCGAAATAGGGCTGCTACTCTAAATTCAATTTGCTAGAAGGGTCGTTTGGCACAGAAACTTGAAAAAGACTTGAACTCTTGTCGGTCATGCAATTCACTTCAAATTAAGGCTTTGATAATGGTCTTTGCTTCAGATAACCTGAGTCTGAAGGGAGCTAATCATCATTAGCAAGAGGAAGTCAGCATCGACTAAACAATAGAAACAAAGAAAATTTCAATCAAATGTCATTACCTAAAATGCATTAAATTAGATATCAAGTATGTATTGTTTGACAAATTAGGAAAATGTTTCTCTTTCTCTTTCAACTCGTTGGTTTTCACAGAAAGTGATCGAGAAAACGACTTGGGAACACTAAACTGTTAATTAATAAATTAATCATTGGTTACGGTACTTTTTTAAAGATTTAATAGAAAGTGCACTTAGGTCTAGTATCCGTAGGCTTCCTTTATCTTTTCCCGTAGAGATAGCTAATTTAGTATCACCCAGGAATTCTTCGTGAGTGTACAGTTAAAAGGGAGAAAAGTGCTGGATTTGTACCAAAAGCCTTAAACACGGAAGGAACCGTGCATTCAGGTGCTGCTAACATTTGTAGGTCCGTCGCACGGGAACTAGAATGGTTAAATATCTTAACTTGAGGCTTTAATGTCGTCATTGTTTGTGTTAAAACCATGACGCATGGTACAGACCGAGGGCCTGTACGGAAAGTTGATTCCTGGTGGTGCGTCAGAGCCAAAGACATCCTATACATAAAGATATAGGATTACGTGACCAAACGTGTCCCAACGCGTGTCCGAAGGAACAAATTTAGGCTTGGTGGACATCCGCTACTGCTGCATGAGTAATTTGATGATAAGTCTACAACATTTCAAACAAATAACAAACATTAAGATAAGAAAAGTACCAAAATGCTTCATACTGTTCGTTAATTTTAACAGATAGTTGCAATTTTTCAAAAATTTGTTAAGTTTCTCACATGTCTTGTCGATGCTGAACGACTTGAGCAAGTGCAATATTTACATGGAAGGCACAGGATTCGTCCATATTGGTAAGCCTGAATGTATAGCAACGGTGGCCACACTCTACGCATAGGACGATAGGGCATGATGCTCTGTCCATATTACAAGAAGTTCGTTGTCAGGTTTTCATTTTCACTGAACTCATGTATTATGTCGGCCAACTTTTAAACGTACGGGGCTACTTCCTATTTGGAATGGGAGGGAGGGATGGGGGCCTTGGGGCTGCGGCGTTTTGTCGAAATGTTAATATATGTAGTCGGATGAGAAACCTTTTACGCCGGGACTGCGTGAATTGTCAAACCCTACCAAACTTAGCATTTCGAACAGAGCTTCAAGGAGAGGCAACTGCATTTCATCAGTCATCATGTACACTTACATCGATCAGGAGCTCTGTGTAGAAGCAATGAAGAGGTCACCAATCCACCCTGTTTCCAGGTATTCTCTATACCCGTTGAATTCTTCGATTTCCGGAAACAAAGATATCTACACTGAAATTGCCAGAGCTGGTCACAAACGACTGATAAGACAGAGAAAAGCTACAGCCAGATAGGGTGACGGAGTCAGTCCCACCGTTGTGTCATCACGTACAATGTCAACCGGTGAGGCTACCCCAAGCTTTGCCGAATTCACAATTATACCAAGGTACATGGCAAAAAGGAATCAAAATATTGGATTTAAAAAATAAAAATAATCTCTTTTATCTTTTTCTCCCCTAGTTGTTCTTTTTTTCGCATCGCGTAAGGTATAACTACACAAAACACCTCTCTCAACTTTAAAAAGTGAGAAGCGCTGTTTAGGAAACGGAACTAAACGAGTATTATACATGTTCGTCAAAGTACGATGTCGAAGGTGACGTCTGCAATCCAAACATCGAAGTAACATACTACAAGAATTCATCACTGAAATGCATGTTCTGGTGAACAAAATTGAAGTTTTTAAAAATGTAGTGAAATTTTGTGTATAAGGTATAGAAAACCGACTCAATAGCATGTTGCATTAGGAAGATACTGATTATTAGCCGGATGTTTTTCTTAAAGCTTCTAAATTCATGATGGGAAAATCTGTGCTGCAATCTCAGCAAATTGATCATACATAGCTTATTTACATTTCTTTAGAATGGTTGTACCACTGTATGGAATATTTAATAACTTTGATTGCAATGCCGTAGATAAGAAACAGTTTTACAAGAGATCTACACAGAAAATTATCAAAACATTAAAACATTAGCAAATTTCAGGAACAAATTATGCTCATTTAAATTAGTAGTGACGTCACACTAAAGACGAAATAGCCAAATAAATGCCAACTAGCCCTTCTTGATGAGTAAAACGCAAACTGTTGTCATTCAAATGATTGTTTGAGTAAACAATAGATATGGTAACAGATTTATATCATTACAAATAAAAAACGAAAGACTTCATCATCGCTGTATAGCCTTTCGTGCAGATATTTTGAAGCAAGTAATTTCCAACTTTATGCAGTTTCATGTTATTTTTTAGAGTGCCTACACATATCGAAGTAGAAATCAAAAAAGTGTTTTGCATATGTCACTGCCCCAGATCTGATGTGGAAAGTAAAGAAATCTACCTTGGATTGTTAGACATTGTTAAACATAGAATAGAAAGTAATTGAAAGAACGACTACTGGGTTCAAAAAAGAAAGTAAAGTAATGAATAGTGTAACAACACTAACATTTATTTTGAAGGAATGAATAAACGACCATATAGCTTTCCAGTACATTCTTTCGTGTCCATATTTAAAGCTAAGGATAAAGCTTTGAATTTTTCCAGTAAACATATAAAAATTTTAAAACAATTGGTTCAGTTTATAGGTCGTGGGAACTCTTTGGTAATAAAATTTGTTGACTACTCTTATAAGATCACTTTTGTTTTACAAACATTAATGGGAACTTTCAGTCAATTACTGCAGCATATTGAAACAGTTGGGCTTCGGATCCAGAGCCGTAGCCTTGGCGAAATCTCTAGGGGCACCTCATGACACTATCTAAGCGGAGCACCAAGTGGTGGGCTCACAGATAGTTGACACCAGGGCTGACCCTTCCTTTTTCATCTGTGCATGAGTGTCATGGGGGATGGGGATGAATGTAAGGCTTGACTTAGGTGCAAAATTGTGCTATCGTTGGAAAACGCTGAACTAATCATATCTTTACAAATTATCATTATGTAGTGATATTCTTCCTATTGTTGGCTGGCAGTGAGTCAAAAGGTGCTGTCTAAGAGAAGGGAATGACACTATAGTCTTTGCGAAATTTTGTCTTAGTGAGGTAGCTTGTATGCAAAAGGGTGCTATCTTTGGTAAAGTTTCGTAAGCATTGAACTGATTATATGTTAAGGAATCCTCATTTAGTGATTTTTACATTTGGTAGGTGTATTTGAAGGGGATGTTGCCTCAGGGGAGTGATCAGTGTCTCCTCTACACCCTTTGTGGAATTTTTCTTGTTCTAAAATTTTCTAGATCAAAAATGGTGTTATCTCTGGTAAAGCTTTGGGCTGAAAACATAACCTGAAATTTTAATTATTTACTGAATTTTTCGGCTGTGGATAGCACCCCTACAAGCCAATAGTACCCGGTGCGGGCTTCTCTCTAGCACTCTAAGTGTGCCAGTACTGGGGGAGCCACCATCGGTTTGCGCGTAGCAGTAGGGTAGGCATTGCAAGAAAATGTTCCCTAAAAATGTCTCTCAGATGGGGGAATGACACATTTTAAACCTTACAGTCGCATCCAAACATTCTTTTCTTTTAAATTTCATGCTTAAGAAAGAAATTGAGATTTCAAGAAGAAACGTTAAATTTGATTTAAAGGGAAAATGTAGTCACTACAATGTGAATTAGTGTACCCGGGTATCCTATCCGGGTATCCTATTTAGCTTTTGAGAATCATGTTACAATATATTTCTCACCGAGATGTAAAATTCACGTATGTAACTCCTTAGTTTACCTTGAATATGCAATATTTATTTTTTAACGTATCATGAAAGGTACTTGAAATGAAATAAAAGGATTTTTGTGAGATTTAGCTGTTGTTTCAGAATGAGTTTGCCTAGACTGCTGATATCCTTTAAATTAAGTTTCTTTACCAGCTCAATGGGTGCTAACCATTAAAGGTAATCACATACTCTGTTATCTTTAGCCAGCGTATATGCTGGTGTATTCAAGGGGTTTA
Source organism: Holothuria leucospilota (assembly GCA_029531755.1). Classification (NCBI taxonomy): domain Eukaryota; kingdom Metazoa; phylum Echinodermata; class Holothuroidea; order Aspidochirotida; family Holothuriidae; genus Holothuria; species Holothuria leucospilota. The sequence goes on from CM055972.1 coordinate 3,149,518, forward strand.
TCTTATGAGAGGAAGATGGTTCATTTGTCAGGAAGAGAAATCAGCATAAGAACGGGTCCACGGAGTGGGTCCGGAACCTCCCCGGAAAATGTAGGAGAAAAATGGGCCCCTATGTGCGATTTCCGGGATTTTGGGGGCCTTGAAATCATAATTTGGACAGTGAAATTTTCAACATTTAAGTAGTCTTTCTCAAGTACGCCAATTTTTATTTACGATTTGGAAATCTCGGGGGCAACTGCGCCTACCTCCCACCTCAGGCTAGGCCCGGGAGCATACGTTTGGCTTTCTTTCACATTATGCTTTATAATTCTGACCAATGGTATGGTATCTGAAAATATTTGTCTTGTAGTTGGCATCTATAAGCAACGATAGCAGTATATGTTGTTTCAGTTTCGTATCATTTCGGCAGACCAAGGCAGGGTCTAATTTTGCTCACCTTCGGGGATTTTGCAACATGCATTTCAACTGTTTGGCACCCTTCTCAGTTCTGCAGACCATATCCACAAAAATCACCACTTCATTGCTACTGGATAGGTTGTATGAGTGGGGAAAGAAAAGTCCTGGACTACTTATGATGAAATAGTGTTCATATTTACATCATTCCAAATTCATTTGCTTTCTTTCACAAAGATGTCGGTTTCCTAAGTGGATATTAAAAACAATAATTTTTCGTGCATGAACGAAGGCAGATAAAATACTGCACAATAAACATAGCATCATGAGCCTCTAAGCTCCTAGTAGGTGCAAAATTTTCAGGAGAGGGCACATTTTTCCTCACAGATCCATCCACAAGGACTGTCGACTCGAATGTTCAAGTGTGTTCTTTTGAAGGAGCAGTTCTACCTCCCGGATCATGGTAGTAAAGGAACATTCGCTTTCCTTTCTTTTGGAAGAGAACTAAATTTCTCCAGCATGAGATATTAAAATAGAAAATGTTTAGATGCACTTACAAGATCTGAGAAGTACTATTTCCTGCAATCTGAAGACCATATTGAGCTAAACATTTCTTGGTACACTATGCGTCAACTAATGGTGGCGCTCCGCTTAGATAGTATCACAAGCCCTTCAAGAGGCCACTGATCGAACATTTTCTTTTCGCCTCCATGCTTCAAAACACCTTTCTACTCCTATGTCTTGCGTTTGAAATCCCCCCCCCTCCCTTCCAAAAAAAGAAGTTAATGAGAAAACGTTTATTTTGTGAAATCGCTAAAGCAACTGGTAATCGTGAAAGTCGTTTGTTGTGTTATGAATGCTCACCTTTGAAAAGACTACACGTGCCCGGAAAATGTGACCATCAACGTAAAATACGATAGCTATTAAATTCGAGTTAATCAGCCAGTGTTCCACTAGATTTAATACATCAGTACATAATGCACGGAGCAATATTTCCGGGGAAGGGAAAAAAGTCAATTTTATTCGGAAGTTTTAATTTTGAACCAGGGTTGCCGTATCAGTTGTTTTAAAATAATTATTGAATAGGCCTATTTGATCAAAACCTTAGTGAGACTTCTGACAAACCTACTTTTGCAAAGTGACGAATTTCCGTTCTCATGTAGATGTGTTGTCCTCTCGTTTAACAAAAAAAAGTTTCAGAAGGTGCTGAGATGATGCTAAAAATGATACAAAATGAAGCATGTTTGATTTCGAAATGTTCGCAACTATATTATGATGAAACCTAAAACCACGATGTTTATGACTCCCAGGCAAAGGTGAAATGTACTAAAAACAGTGTAACAACAAGAGTTTGAGGGTCGGAGGTGGCTTGACGGTTGGATGTACTGCTTTGTACTCGAGATTTCTACGGAACCGATCCTGGTAAAACCACGTGGGAATTTTCTGGTGGTTCAAACCATTGTTGGCACCCCGCTGTTCCCAGTGATGTGGGGTATGGTTTAACGACTTAAGTTATATATAGGAAGTTGCACGATTCATGCACGCTTCACCTGTGGGACAGGAATGTAGGGTTAGGATTGTCCACCCCAATCGGCTTTTCGAAAAGTGACTTTTAAATGGGGATACACACGTTGCGTCCGTAGGAACGTTAAACAACGATACCGGAAGCAGAATTAAGAAAGATTAACACATCCTTGGCTTGTTAGTCTCTAAGCTCTAGGCGAAATAAGAAGGCGAATACCACCGGTGCTTATCCTCGATCACAAGGGAACACAGCCATTAACAAGCTCAAGTAGTTTCCTAGTTCTAAAACTTTAAACTTTGGATAAAGCGTTTTAGCTTGTCCCCCCTAGCGATTTTTTTTTTCTATTCCCAGGACGAGTCAGGCCAAATCTGCTTTTTGGAAATAGGCCATACCTCTAATTCCAAAATGACAGCTTTTCTACCCTGTTTTGAAATTCTGACGCCGGATTATGAAAGAACTGGCCAAATAACCCCAATCCACGTAACCTTAGCCTTAATTCTAACCCTAACCTTCATTTTGAAACAAATTTAAAAATTTTTGAAAAGCCGATTTGGCCTGACTCGTCCTTGGAAAAAAATTTAGGTTCCCCGCCCCTCCTCTCACTCCTTACTCTCAATTACGACGCTTGAACGATGTAATCCAAAGTTTAAGGAAGCAGTTCCATACCCGGGGTGCGGCATTCAAATTACGGTCGCTTAAAGATTTTGTACGTGACATTGGAACCTGATCTGCATTTGATAGTGCGAATGTACTGGTCTCACTTTAGATTACTGATGTAATTGAGTATTCAGGTGGGAAGGGGTACCACTTTTAATGGCCCGAAAAGCTAGAATGAGCATTTTGTCAAATCAACGTAAATTCTAGGTGAAACACCTCTTTATGGAATCGTCCGTCATTACGCAATGTGACCTCTCTGCAATTTCGGAAATCAACCAGTAATGATCAGGCATCCGTCATTATTTATAGAATTGGAGACCCCTCCTCTTTGTGCATATATTTGTTTTTATTTCTTTTAATCATATCGTAAATTCCCTGTGTAGATAGACAACGTTTACATTTAAAATGACGTAAAATCTTACAAAATGTCTTTAAAATGCATTTTTTTCTACACGCTGCGCAAAGCATCATCCATCCTGAGTAGTGTTCCCATTATCACTTCGGATAGGACAGCTTGGCTCGAATTTTTGTCCCAAAACCCCAGGAAACACTCACCATCCATCCACTCCTCCGCCCTCTCGCCCTCTACATCATTAATCCCGCCCGGCTGTTAGTCAGTTGCAGAAAAGCTAAAATAAAAAAAAGTGTCAAATTGTGAGTTTAATGGTCCGCTTAGTGTATAGTTCAATTTCATTTGAAGAAGGTTGAATACATCATTCTAATGCCATAATTTTGTAAATATTACACAGCTACCGAGGCTTTGTCCCGGGAGTTTCCCTTGGACCCACCAAGGAAATTAAGGCCAGCCCCTGGACCCCACGACGTAATCAATTTTTGCCAAAAATAACGTACTTCTCTCCGATATCTAATACCGTTAAGATTCTTTGAAGAATGAATTAAATTACGAATTTTAATATGAGCATGTTGAGATATAATTACATAATATCACATATATAATCAAACTTGCTAACCTAAGACAAGTTTCAATAAAAACTTACTACATTCAAGTGAACTGAAAGTAAAGTGAACTCGCACTTTTTACAAAATACTGCATCGAAACCTGAAGGCTATGGCTTATTCAGGTAGCGAAAATAGGAAACAAATTTCAGGGATAAACAAGACGTAATATCACATTGTGGAAAGGCCCATAAGCCATCAGGAAGCAGTTGACTTAAGACTGAAGTTTTAATTTATTGTAAGAAACTAGCACAACCGCGCCGTTGGGGTGTTTACTTTTCAAAAACTTCACTAAGTCTGTGAGACTTTATGCTGCTTAATTTGCATTTCAAGCACTTCAAAATAAATGTAAGGGTAGTAAATTGCTACAAAATGTTCACATCAAACCGTTTCTTATAGTAGATTTAAAAAAGCTGGTCTAACTGCTAACTCATTTGCATACGATTTGTCTTTCGGCTTAATGAAAAATCCGTTTAGTGACTTTCCGAAAACCCTGGTAAACATAGATTCGTTATGGTGAGGTTTGTCGACGTGTGTTTCTGTGGAAGTGGTTACGTCTTCATCATGTCCATTTTGCTAACATTTCTTTTGATTTTCTGTCATCGCACAGCGTGCGTTTCAGATGAAAACCCCTGCAGCGGTTTTCTTGGTGCTACTTCCGATGTTCACGGTGTTATTGGGGAAAGCATCACTCTGACATGTAACGTAACAACAAACTGTGACAGACATTATTCGAAATATGATAATACTACCAAAGCAAGGTGGTTACTACCGGAATACTATAGTGACGATACCTACTTTTTCAGTTTCAATTCTTCACAACGTTTACAGTTTCTCCATGTTAACAACATAAATGACAGTATGGCAGGTTTTTACACTTGTTTTTGTGACGACCACAACGGAAATAGAACTGCCCAGGCATGTTTTAATCTGTCTGTATATGAAGTGCAGTGTCCCGTTTGTGTGCTGATAAATGGTGAAAAACGTGTAAGTTAATTTATACATATTTTAGCACCTTTGTTTCATTTGCACCAAACCCGCATGTACCTTTCGTGAAATATGTTAGGGAAATCGACATGGACTTTGTAAGTCTGTCAAGGACTCGCATCGTCTCGGTAAGCTGTATTTCCTAAATCATTAAAGCGTAAGGTACCAACAAGGCAATTATTAAGGAAATTAAAGTAAGTTTATATATACTTCCATGTCTGCATTTTCAAAATTGTGTGTGATTGTGGCGGACGAAACTTGTGCCTTTACAAAAGTTACAACTTAGCAATTTATTTGACAAGACCACAAAGAGCAAAGTTTCTCAAAAAGCCTCTTGGAGAGCCTATAAGTCAGAAATGTTGTTTGAAATATTTCAAGATTAAATTTTAATTTTACACTGTTTCATGTGCTCAGTGTTGAAATCCTCTGAACTCTGTATTTTTAAAACTATTTTTTGACTAGTTTATAGGATGCAACGTGTGAACATGTGCTAAACTTACGTTGCAGTGTAAAGGATCTTGCTACTGAAAAAAATTATGTTCCCACGTTACTTTGCGAGAAGCAAATGCTTCGAAAGAGATTTTGCTCGTTAATTGTAGTTGGACATGTGATGTGAGAGAATTGCTACTATCTGGGTTGTAAATTCATTCAAGATGTTTGACGGATGTGGAATGTGTAGCCGGCATCACGGAGATGATCGATGTTGAAGGGAACGAAAGTATCAAAATAACATGATAATAGTTATGCAACGGGACTGGCAAGAGAGGAAGGCGTAACTGAGCATTCACCCCTCCCCCGCCAATGCCTTCTCCAGCTACTTGTACTATCACTCGGCTCCTGTTTAAACCGTTTATAGTTTTGCAGAAGTAACGCGCACTCCCAACTTCTTGCTCCCAAATTTCTGCTTGTTTCCACTTGCCCCTCTAGTTTTAAAATTCTGGCAGCGCCACTGTAGTTATGTCGTCCTGACGATTATCAAGTCATAAATTTGGATATGTTCTCTTTTCATTTATCGTGATGCAAATGCTTTAATATAAATTTTGTACACAGTTTTTAAGGCAGCATGTATGCTGAATATTATAGAGTTAATAATATTTGTACCATAATTTCATTTAAGGTATTTGACAGGTGCAGCATGAGGAGCACGCTTGAGATGATTGATGTTGAAGTGAACCAAAATATTACAATAGAATGTGATGACGGAGCAAAGAGAAAAACCAACTGCTCACGCCTAAGTAAGTAAAGTGTGTAAAGATAATTATTCTGTGTACCAGTGTTAGAATGTTTTTATAAATGTAATATACAATTATGGTATTGTCTTCGTCCATATATTCACAACTGGACCGAGTCTTACTTCGATATCGTTTCACGTAGCAAGGGGGTTATATAATACGATCTAATTTCAGATAACATATTGCTCAAATATATGTTTCATGGTGACAGGCTTCGAAGGTTAAGAAAGCTTTGTGACCTCTTTTAGATCAAGAAATGGCGTTCTCTACTAGGGCCGTGGTGTCGACGTATCATACTTGGCTATACCTTTGCAAAGAAACCCACACATTGTTAGCCCTTTCCTTAGACAAATTCTCTAAATCCAAAACTTTAACAAAGAATGTTCTTATTTTCTTTTCCTAGCACTATCACTCGACTTTTCGGTTTTGTCTATAGACCTTACGCACTGACGTCAAGCGACGTCATTTCGGAGGCTAAACAATGAAGTACATGCATTGAACGCACATCTTGTGGACTTAGTACGCGCGTATCTGACCGGAACATAAAAACAGCTATCTGCCTTTGTTGGTGTAAGTTGCAATGATACGCTTTTGCCTCGATGAGGGGGCTGGTGGGGGCTGGTGGGGCGTAATTTCTGTTCTGTGACGTCATGTGCTTAAGGTCTATACCACAAAAAGTGATAACGGTTGACTTGTCCTATGTATTACTGTATAAAATGTTACGAATAATACGACTTGAATAAGCATAAAATCGTGACTTTTCATTCCAGGTAAACGTCTCTCATTCACCGTGAATTCGTCTCATCACCTGTGTCGTTTCAGTGAAGTCATTAGGATCATCCTGAATGTAATGACAACGTAATTTCAATCTCAACTATGAAATTGTATATGAACATATACACACTAACAAATGTTGTTAATCTAACTTCGTGTGATGGGTCTCCTTCCATGTTAAGTACTCCATTACAAACAGATTTAACAGTTAACGTCCCTAGTTACATACCGCCTACTTCAAGATGGACGATACGTAATTTAATATTACATATCATAATACCATCTTCCATGACTCTTGTATTTGGTATCGTCGTTTTGTCGACGTGTGCATACGTATTATGCTACAAGACAGGAGTGTGTACATCATCACTGCAGTATAATACACAAACTGCTGGTAACGTACACTACGATATCGTGGAGATGCAATCCCCTGACGTGCATTCATTATCTACCAGATATATTGACCATCATAGGGATGTGGAGGACAATGACGTCATCCTATCAGACAATGAATACATCAGAAATAATCTCGTTGATGTTCATATTTATGATATCCCTAACATTAAAGTCAATACTATTGTTCCTGATGCTTCTATGGCTGGAAACACAGTTTACAACTTGGTTCAAAAACACCCAGTCGAGAGAAACTGTACTATGAGGTACAGCCCATACACACGAGGTGACGTGAATACCTACACAGGGTTGACAGACGTAGAGACGCATGACAGAGACGATACGGAGAGCATCATATACTCCTTTGTTGACAAGGATGCACTAAAAGTTACAGGTTAAAATTTTTTGAAGGTTGTTTTTTCGGTATTTAAAACTAAACCACGTTTAAAAGATTAAGAGATAAGAAGTATGCACATAGTTTCGAACTTCTTCAGAAGTCATAAAAATGCACTTTAAAATCATCTAAACGTAGATGCATACCTGTATACTGTATCACTTTTTTATTTCTATCCATCTTTGTATTTGTTTGATGTGCGTAAACATTTATCTTGTTAATCACTTAAATAAAATAAGTTGGTACCAACTGTAGGACTGGATTAAGAAACTTCTAGGCCTAGGGCCCTAGGGTTGTTTTTTTTACGACGGGAGGGGGGGGGGGGCATCATACGTCAACTTTGAGTGGAATACCAGTACTTACCTCCATTGTCGTGCGTATAGTGCTTTATTCACCATTCCGTTTACAACTATTAACCTAATACAGGGCTATTTCAAGTGGTATTTGTCCAGAAAACCGATCTTTGAGGCAGGAAAACACAATCAGAGAGAATTGACCCTACAAAAGATATGACATTACAGTCCTTTCAGCCAACGCGCCTGAACCTGGTCGTGTGCCCTTGATTTAAGGAGAAGTCGTAGCACAGCAACAAGTGTATATCATCCTGAAAAGATCAAGGCACTTGCAACTGAATTACCACATCTGTATTTGCAGAAGATTAAACACAGGTTGTTCCCCCATTTGTCTGTAACTCCCCGAGTTTAGACAGATTGACACATTACAGCAAGATCAACCATGAGTGTCAACAGCTTCTAGAAAGTGTGTTGAGGGCGGGTGGGGGTATAACCTTGACGAAAATAATTTAATTGCAAATCACGAAACCCAAGAAACGAGGAATCTGGGGCCCGCTTGAGGCCCAGGAAAAAGTTTTGATTTCAGAAGATCTGAGGTGAAATCTTATCACCTCCCTGATCTGAAGCATTTCCCCTTCGTTTTAATTCATTAAATGGCTTTTTTTCACCGTTTTCAAGCTTGATTTTTTTAAATAATCTTTGTAAGATATGGAATAAAAAATGTAACTGCTACTTGTTCGGGTTCTGGAAAAGCGGCGAAAGATATGATATCCCCCACTTTCAAAACTTGTGGGGGACATGTCCACCAGTCTACTACGTGTTGATTCCCATGAGATCAACTGAACTCGTTCTCATTGAAGTAATCAATAAATTAAGCAGAATACAAGACAATATGTATAGCCTCATGTCTTCTTTGATTTGTAGGCCTTTGATTATGGAACGCCAAAATGGACAAAAATGCAGTACAAAAATGCAGTACAAAATTATGTAGTCCTAACTCATTATGTCTAGTACAAAAATACTGTCACATAATGGCATGCAACTGCATAAGTCCTTCTGTGATAGTCTCAATATCGCCACATAAAGATCAAGAATATTTTACTGTCAAATAAATGACCGCCGAAAATGGACATAATTCAAAAAGTCATTATGTAAGATATAAAAGTGTCATGTAATGACATCTTGTTTCATATCTTGTTATGTGGCGATTACGTACTGTCATGTAACGACTTCCTACTGTAGTTATCTACTGCAGTTATCTACTGCAGTAACCTACTGCAGTAATCTACTGAAGTTATCTGCTGCAGTAATCTGCGCGGCAGTAATTACTACAGTTATCTCATGGTGTTGGTGCTCTTCAACATTACATTTACATCCGAAATAGCGGGGAAATTTATAGACCGTCAGCCCGGTCGATTAAATCACATGAAAAGAGACAAAAGATCTGCTGATCTGATTCTAGGATGTGTCTTAATTGTTGAATCGGTGTTGCTGTCGGGGCCCATCCAGCACGACCGGCCTACGGGACCTGAAATAGAGGGCTCATAAATGCTCAAGTTCACAGGAAGAGAGACAAGGATGAAACTACCCAGAATGATTGTAAATGCAGTAGAATGCTGAAACACTAATGACAACAACTTTCTCCTGTACAGCAGCCCTTAAGGACCCACCTAAGATGGTCAAACTCATATGAAGAGAAACAAAGAATTTTCTTCTTTTGATCGAACAGTTTCACTCTGGGATTAACAAAAGTTCCACTGACAGCAACTTTCTCCCGTATATTATTCCAGACAGCAGCCCCAAAAGGCCCAGGGCCCTCATACGTTGTATTCATATGAAAAGAGATAAGGATGAAACCAGCTTCGATGACTTCTACAGTAAAAAAGACCCCTGAATGAAATCACGATAGGCTGGTTTCATTCTTGTCTCTCTTAATATGAATAAACCATATGAGGTCCTTATGGGCATTTTGGGGCTGCTGTCTGGAACAACGCACAGAAAAAGTTGCTTTCATTAATGTTTTAGTGTTCTGCTATGTTGGCATAGTTATTTGAGGTTGGTTTCATCCTTGTATCTCTTCATGTGAATAAACCATATGAGGGCCCTGGGCCTTTTGGGGTTGCTGTCTGGTATAATGTACAGGAGAAAGTTGCTGTCAGTGGAATTTTTGCCAATCCCAGAGTGTAACTGTTCAATCAAAAGAAGAAATTTCCTATTTCCTCTTCATATGAGTTATGAGATAGGAAACAAGATGTCATTACATGACAGTGTTGTATGTTACATATTCACTTTTTGAATTATGTCCGTTTCGGGGGTCAATATTTGACAGTAAAATATTCTTGGTCTTTATGTGGCGATGTTGAGACTATCACATAAGGACTTGTGCAGTTGCATGTCATTATGTGACAGTATTTTTGTACCTACATAATGACTTAGGACCACAAAATCTTGTACTGCATTTTGCCCGTTTTGGCCTTCCATATTTGATACCATTAATCATGACGTATTGTTAGATAAATTACAATCCGACGGCTTCCGTGTCCACATATTACAATTGGATCAAAAGTTACTTAACCAATACAAAGCAGATCAATACTTTTAGAAATTTTGAGTCTGATATGTACATGATAAGTTGTGGAGTCCCTCAAGGTTCTATTCTTGGACCTCTTTTATTCCTAATTTACAAGAGCGATATAAGCAAGATTCATCACATCCCCCAATGGTATTAATTGCTGATGTATACAAATACATTTTTTGCTTCATCGACCCACAGAAGCTAGAAAAACTGTTTGTAAATAACTAATTTGACAGACTGGTTCGCCTCCAACAAGCTCTCCCTCAATAAAAGTACAATAAACTACAATAAACTACACGGTTCTTAACCTCAACAGGAAACAGTAGAATATCAACAGACGTAGTAGAAATAGCCAACCAGTTGAAGTTGCTAGTAAGATAAAGTTTGTTGGTGTATATTTCGATCCACTCTTTAAATGGGAGAACCATGTTTCCCATCCCACCTGTTCTGTTAAGTAGCGAAGGGTGTCGGCATATTGGGTCGTCTCAAACATATTCTTCCTCAAAAATGTCTTGCGTACGATTTACCTAACTTTGATTTATCCGCATCTGGCCTATTGTTAGACAATCTGGTCCAGTGTTTCCTCCTCTCTTATTAAGAGATTCAACACAAACAGTGTTCATAAAAGAGCTGTTCGCCAAATTACTGCTCAAGATCACTAGTTCACACCAGTAAATTGTTCAAAAACAACCTACGAGCTGAAGTTACATCACGTCATAAATTTAAACACTGTCACATTTACATACAAACTAACTCATAACCTGTTACCAAGACCATTTTTAGCTCAGCTGAAAGCTTTCAGCTGAGCTATTGCTGTCGTGCACGGCCAACGTCTGTCACCATAACATTTTCGTTTAAGTCCCTGACATTTCGCTGTTTTTCGTTAGATTTGGCTGAAATTTAGTAGAGATGTTAGCGAAAGTAATATCTGTATGCTGCGACCCTTTTCGATTAATTTGACCGCTATTTGACCTCGGGAGGGGGCTTTGTTTGAAAACGTAAAATTCCCTACTTGTCTCTCAGTTTTGCACCAATCTTGATAATATGTTTCATATAGATAGTTCAATTTGTGCTGAACAAAAGTTAATTTTTTTTTCGTTTCTGCCATCATTAAAGGCATGAAAACAGCACTTTTTGAAACAAATTCTGGCGAAGTCCTCATGTTCGGGAATACATCGAGAATCCCAGTTGTTATCATTTGAGAGAATGTGTACAACGAAACGAGGTACAAAAGTGTACTGAACATATATAAATTTACAGGACGTCTCGTGCTTAATCGTGTGGAAGTTTTTACGCAAAGTGCGGTGTATCGATTTTGATTACCGTACGTGGGCTACCCCACTATGTCAGACTATGTTTTTCTCAGCTCTTTGCTTTCCAAACCAGGGATACGACATGAATAAGGAATATACCGTACAGCCTACTATGGAGGCGTTACGTGAACATGTGGCGCTGATCTCATTCAGGCGTTTGAATAAGGGACTAGCTTGAACTGGTTGGATCATGGTTAGGCCTACTCGAAAAGAAATACCGGACGTTTGAAAGTTATGCAAGTTCTTGCGAATATGTGGCCTTGTGCGAAACAGTGGTATAAGCTAGGCCTACACATTTTTGTGTTGAGGCAGAAACAAGTATTCAACTTAGCCTGATGTCTGAATGGTTTTAGGAGTTTGGCTTAAAGCTTAAAGAGAATATATCCAGTCGCCTCAAGTTTCAAGTTATTTGTTAACATTACCTTAATCTTTCAGATTTCCTTGTATCTCCTTTAACATTCTTCTTAACATTTCTGAACAAAAAATATTTAGTATGAAAGGTTAACAAATGACTTATCCTTCCTTAATAGCAACTTTACATTGTCACATGAAGGAAAGAAGCTACTCGTGAATTGGAATGCCGGCACGGGGTACACTACTTCAAGTTAAGGTGAATGTTGTCTAGGAAATGTCGTAAGAGAAAAGAGGAACCCACCCCTTTCTTTTAAACAAAGAACATAGCACGTTGATTGAAAACACAATGCTTCATATGGTTTAAGCTTAACGGTTGTTCTAACATTCCAAATACAATTTTCGGTTTGAAAAGGAAAACGTGCTGTTTGAAGGCGTGTGCCATAAGTCAGTCTCGGAGCCTGCAGGAATTGTGCAGCTCAGGTTTCTAGTCAATAGGGCCAAGGGAGCGAATCCCTCTTTGAAATTTTTTCGCCCCCTACCAAGTTTTTAAGCTGCCATTGGCTTAATGGCATTTGTGTACATTTGGCCCCCTTAAAAATTTGTTAGCCCCTGGAAGCCATTTCGCCCCCATTCAGTACCTTGTCAGGCTACAAGCCTGGTGCAGTCACATGGGCTTCGACACTGCAGGAACCGCCCCAGTCTTGTTCTCCGTTGCCGAAAGCCCCACCAGGTTGTTGAGGGGAAGCCATGGGGATGATGTTTCAATAGCCTTAGACTTAGTATAAGTGTGCATATTTTCCCAACGCTCTCTACGAACTGTAGTTACCCTCCGGCCTGTTGCGACACATTCACCGGTCCTAAAAGCGATCGACGATTTATATACCTGGTAGATCCCAATCATAAAACTATTATGCAGTAAAATAATTTTGTAGAGGAAAACGGGACTAAAGAGTACTCAGAATTAGGCACGTAAAGAATTTAATTTAGAAATTATCTCTTTATATTGAGCAATTGAGCAGTTTTGGTTTTTCTAAATCATAGTGGCAACACGCATTTGAACTTTTGTCCCTGGACAAGTTCAAGGAATATCTTTGGGGCAAAATATCGCTTTTAAGACCTTTAACCATTTGTAAAATTTCTTTATCGGAAGTTACTATCTGGGTCTAATTATGGAAAACAAATGAGGTCTACAAAGCAGCACACTCATAAACATTCATTATTTGTATACTAACATCTGTGCTGTATATAAAGTTAACTTTGTGTACCAGGTTTAGTCTTTCAGAGACTTCGGGAGTTCAATACACATTTCCTTGCATTCAGTTTATATTTATCTCTTTGTTTTCCAACGTACGTAATGAACAACATGAGTTACAGTCCCAACCAAAATATTGACCGCAGACTTTTAGGTCAACAGGAAAAGCTGAGCTTCGGCAACATTGTTGCGCTTGTTAACTACTACACTCACAATTATCTTGTACATGGCTGCAGTACACGACAGTCTAGTCTCTCCACATTCCTACAACCTCATTATCTTCCAACAAATACTCTGTTATGTATCATGTTGTCAGGGTCTGGAATACCAGTCCTATAGTCATTTCAAAAGCAATCCAAACCTTGTTCTTTTTATTCATTTTTTCTAGATATATTATCGATACTTACTAATCACTTACTCCCCTTTTTTCCTTTTGGGTAGGGCGTGGTCCTCGTTTCTCTTGGGGTAGAGGGGCTGTGTTTATGGGGCTGTTACTGCATTTAATCTGTTTCTCTTTTGTGTAGGTGGGAGTTTGCTTATTTTGTGCATTTCCTTTTTTCCTGCATTATTATAGTATATTCATTTTTAGAGAGTGCACTCTTGACAAGCCCTGTGGTTTTTATTTGCACTTTATTTCACTCCTCATTATTCTATAAATATATTAATTTGAAATTGTCACTGTATTTGAAGTGAGAACCTGATAAATCAAATGAAATGAAGACATGCGTACCTGTGCTGCAGGCAAACCACAGTTTAGAGGAAGGTCACTTTATACGACCTGTGTAACTGCGCTCGGTGAACGTAATTTAAACATTTATCCCCGAATATGAGATATCTGTAATAATTTTCGGGTATCTCTGATACTTTGAGAGATATGAGTAATTCATTTTCAGATATTTCAAATTCATATACAGATATCTCTAATACATTTACAGGTTTCTCTAATTAGCGAGTAATTAGGATAACAGGACGAAGTAGCCATAACTGAATTCGAGATATCCGAAATTCCTGTTTTTTTACTCCGTACCATGGTGAGGTGAGTTTGTTTGCATAAGTCCGAGATTTTAACGTTGCCAGAGAATGCAATTATGCAACTTTCGAGTCTCAATGTTTGTTTGTTATGGCATGTCCAGCCATTTTTAAGCAATAAATTTATTTTAATGTTACATAATGGAACATAAATGCCCAAAACGACTTACCGCTTTCCTTTGCGCAGCAGTTTTATGCTCCATTAACTGCCCTTTAAACACGCAGCTCCACGTGAAGAGCTGAGAAGGCTTTGCGGACTAGTCCATTTTTTCAAGAGGATAACATTTTAATGAAAATAGATTTGGTCATTCTAAAGGTCGTACAGCTTTCCATCGCTAATATAAAGTGAATATTTAGACATTTATCATTATTTCACAATTTTGCGTATTTCAATCGGCCAACATCATTCTAATATTCGCGAAAACAACCCTCTTAGCCTCCCTGTAAGGTGAATGGTACCACCATGAATGGGCAGTTTTGGAGCCAGAATGAAAGTACGAACAATTTTGAAGCTGTCCTTCCTCTTTCACTTGTGGAATCGTTAAAAAAGCTTAAAGTCTATGATCTATTAACCTTAAAGAAATGTTTACTGGCATTATTTCTTTATGTGGGTGCATAAAAAGCTGAAATTTAGCTCCGATTCAAGAACGTGCTTTTCGGTTTCCATTCAAAACTGAACAACACGTACGCCGAAAAAAAAAAGAATAATTAGCCGTTTAAGCATTCCAACCGTTGTAGTTTATTTGCAACTAAAATTCCCCGAGGGTCCCGCCCAACCAATCAGAATTAATCTTATACTGGAGGAAAGACGAAAAGACGAAAAGTTACCCTGAAAGATCCACTTTGTCCCAAGTCAATACGACATTCAGAAGCAAAGATATCACAATATGTTTGGATGGGAAGGCCGCAGTTTAGCAGTTTGGGTGGAAGTTGCCATTAAACAGAACTCGTTTTTGGATTACTAAATTGAATTTGAATCGATTTTTCAAATGGGGGGGGGGGGGAGTAGTGCCCCATGTCCCCCTGGCTAAGGGTCTGAATATCACTCTGTTTAAAGACCAGTTGTTCGAGAATTTCACCGCTCGGCATGATATGTACAGTAAAACTCCGTTTATCCGAACACATCGGGACCGAAGGTTGTTCGGATAACGAAAAAGTTCGGATAAACGAGATTCCAAGTTTTTGCCTTAAGTACGGTACACTGGGTCCATATAAGACAGTGTGTCAACACATTTCCAAAATAATTCCGAGAAGGCTTAAAATTGTAGACAAAAGCCCCCAGAATATTTTGTTACTATTTTTTGTGACCGATGATATGACAAATAAATTTTAAGACGTCTAAAACTGAGAGATTTTATTCCAAAAATTTGAGCCTTCGCTCGTCTGAATGACCAATGCTTTCTACACACTAAATGAATGTGTGTGCTGAAGAAAAGCTGTAACGATCTGGAGAGGTATCTAGAGTATAAATTCTGCAAAAATTTCAAAAAATGTTAGAGACACATGTGTAGGAGACTCTCAAACAGCAGTTCGCAATGTTTTTGTAAGGTCTACTTTCATTATTTTTAGGTATGAAGCTCACCACGTTACTAACTTTTTCACTTTTAACTAAGACTTACGCTAGCCTAACGTATTTTTGTATGAGAGGATATTGAGCCTATACCGACTCTTGGATCCTAACAAGAATTTCAAAGCAAATACGTACGATATTCCTTCCAAATTTGACAAAGAGATAACAGATTGTTTTCTATGTCCACATGTCGGCTGTTTTAGCCATCGTGACATCTTTCCATTACTTTTAAAGTCCTGAGAAAAATTAGTGCATCTCTGCAAAAATTTACGTTGAATTTTGCCTTGTAATGCACTTAAAACTTGGTGTATACTACTGTAATTGTGTTGACTATTATTGTTGTTAAATCTGACGGCTAGTTCGGATAAACGGGGTTTCGGATAAACGGGGTTTTACTGTACCTGATACACAGCTAATTATATTACGCATGCTCAGGTAATTTCCATTACAATACGCGGCTGAACGCAGGCTATGCTACCCTTTCTAGGCATTTCTGGGAAGATATTTTACGAACTGCACGTGTGTTCTCCATAATCTGTTCTTGCTCCTTAATCGATACGCATAAGTTTGGTTCTCAGAAGGGGATTAGGTGCCACATGTATCATTTTCATTCCCCTAAAGTGTTTATGCACTAGAATATCAATTTTATCTTGATTTTTTCCTCTTTTTCTGTTTTAGTTTTTAGGTGCCAATCAAAGATATTATAAGCATAGATTCCAAACTCCTATGCCCACACTGTTACGCTCAGTGACTCCTCATGGAGACGCTTATATCGGGGTGGAAGTGTAAATTTGACATGTGCGCCGTTCTATTCTGTGATCTGCGTACAAAAATAGGAACGCGTTACAGAAAATTCCATTGTTAAATGAGGTTAGCGCAGGTGCACTTTTGCAAAGCGTTCTATACGCGCAGAATACATTTCTCTGTGTATTATCCGGAATGCTTGACGCACACTTCTGCGCGCTCGGGAAACAAACGCGCTAGGTGATTTCCCGTTGTGAACGCATAAGAATTTAAACGCGCATATAAAGTGCGTTACTTGAAGATACCATAGAAACTGACCAATGAATATAGGTGAATAAGTCTATGGACTTTAAACCAGTCATTGCGCGTTTATGTTCAAATGTAATTTTGTGTAATACTGTCAGTAAGAAGTAAAATTCTTGTCAGTGGAATTTAGTATTGAGGAGTGATACTTCTTTCATCAACAATGTTTCGAAATAACAAGTATTAATACTTTTTGTAAGACATTCATTTCCTGTTTGTTGTTTTCAAAACGACTGAACAGTGATCAGCACTTCCGCCCCGATATATTAGGCCCCATGGGGAGTCCTCGCGCCATTTGAAGTTTGGAATCTATGCTTATAATATCTTTGGTGCCAATCAAAGATATTACAAGCATAGATTCCAAACTTAAAATGGCGCGTTGACTCCCCATGGAGGCCAATATATCGGGGCGGAAGTGCTGATCACTGCTCAGTCGTTTTGAAAACATACAGGCAAATGAATGGCTTACAAAAGTATTAATACATATTATTTCGGAATGTTGTTGACTGGAGAAGTACTGCCCCTCAATAAATTCCACTTAAAGTGGGCATGACACGGCCAAAATAACTTTTGTGTATTGCAAGATTCTGTACAGTAATGTAAAAGTATCATCTCACACACAATTAAAACCGGCGCAGTTCGGCATAAATAGAATTTGAAGAAAAACGTCCAGAAATCCAATTTCGAAAAATGCCGCAACAGGTCACCTGACTTTTATGACGCAATTGGCGGCACCCCCACTGAGCTATATAACTGGAGGACGCAAGTCAATGCGGAATACGCGACGAAACTGAAGCCGACCTGGAGGGTCACGTGATGTAGGTTAGCTTACTCAAGTCGATTCCATTGCCCTAGAAACGCACCGCTACAAGTGAAAATAATGCAACGCAGAATCATTGATGTACACGCTAAAGCAATCCTTTGTTACTCATTACGTTGCTAGTGCTTTTATTGTAATTACTTAGTCGGACATCTGTACACTATGATTCATGATTGTGTGATCAAAAGATTGTTTTTTTTTACAAACTTTCCTTGTGTTTAGGAGTGGTCCTGCCTATTTGAAGGACAGCGCGTGTGACCGCATTTCGTATGGTGCGTCGAGACGCGATGACTGCGTAACATTCGCGATAGCACCGTCACAGAACAGTACACAGAGTAAGCGCGCTTGTTACTGACTGTCCATATCTGTGCACAGATAATCTGTACAACGCGTCGAACGCGTCCTCTTGACAGAAAAGGCGCACGAAGGGAAAGTAACACGCGCGCACATGCATGCGTGCATTTTGGCCAATGATGTGCCTCAAAGCTTCCTACACGGTAAGCGTTTGGCGCTCTGTATGTTATACGGCTATAGAGGTTTTTCACTGACATCACCGCGTTCGCGCGTCTCTCTATTTTGACGGCCAGGCGTCCAGTGTATAACAATCGTAACTAAGATCCTGCAGTCTTTTGCGCATGAGCAGTGACGGCCAGTGAAACGCGCTGACGTCACGTGAAAAACCTCTATTGTGATGTATGCCTTTTCAGGAAGTTGCTAAGGCAACTTTACCTCGGCGCAGTGGTGTGCATGCTAACGCGTGGTAGGAGACGTTAAGGCCGACTACGGCGCGTTAGCATGTACATCATTGCCTAAGCGTTTTCACTTCTAGGTACGAGTTTCTATGGCCTTGGCGACTTGAGTAAGCTAACCTACATCACGTGACCCTCCATGATGGCTTCAAAACCTTATTGTGGAATGATCCTTCCTAGCATATAGTTCAGTGGGCACCCCGCACTGCGCTATGTAAGGACGCGTATCTAGAAGTGAAAATAATGCAACGCTTTGGGAAAGTTTCATATCTTAGAAACTTCATGAAAAGGATTACATCACAATACCCGCCCAACATACAGAGCGCAAAGCGCGGAACATGTTGGGGGCTTCGAAGCATATCATTGGCCAATATGTTCGCGTGCATATTATGCGCCCGTGTTCTAGCTTCCCTGCATATAATAAACAGCTTTGTTTTTGTGCAAAAAGAACGCGGTCCGGGCGCGCTGTACAGAACAGCTTTGAACATATATGGACAGTCCATAACAAGCGCGCCTTTACTCATCAGTGAGCTGTTCAGTAACGTTGCTATTGTGAATGGTAAGCAGTCACCGCGCAACGACGCATAGTTCACGATGTGGTCACTGGTCACGCGCGCTGCTGTATAGTATCGTAGCACAGGTGTTTGCAATGATGTACCTGCGAATACGCGTTAGCATGCACATGATTCGATGTGTAGAACAATGGGTGAGCTGCCTGGTACAGTGTTACTAACCGTGCCTCCAATGACGTCACGATCTTGAGACGCGCTCACATACTTTTTTTTCGCTTTTGGATTTCAGATGGCTGAGTCTGGCCTGTAAATGGGAATTCACAAGGTCGTATTACTGTGTTTATGGACGTAGTTGAGTCGGAAAAACATTTGCTTCATTTCAAGCTGTACCCAAAGAATATTTACTGAGAAACGTACTTTAGCCGTGTCATACCCACTTTAAACAAGAATAACTTATTTCTTCAACGCGGCATCTACGCATTTACATTTGAACATGAACGCACAATGACTGGTTTTTCAAGTTCATCGATATTCATTGGTCAGTTTCTATGGTATTTTCAAGTGACGCACTTTAATATGCGCGTTCAATTACTTACGCGCTCATAACGGGAAAGCAACTAGCGCGTTTGTGTCCAGAGCGCGCAGAACTGTGCGTCAAGTATTCCGGATAATACACAGAGAAATGTATTCTGCGCGTATAGAACGCGTTGTAAACATGCACGCACGCTAAACTCTTTTAGCAATGAAATTTTCTGTGACGCGTTCTTATTTTTGTACGCAGATCACGAAATAGAACGACGCGTATGTCAAATTACCACTTCCGCCCCGATATTTGCGTCTCCATGAGGAGTCACTGAGCGTAACAGTGTAGGTATAGGAGTTTGGAATCTATGCTTATAATATCTTTGGTGCCAATCAAAGATATTATAAGCACAGATTCCAAACTCCTATACCTACACTGTTACGCTCAGTGACTCCTCATGGAGACACATATATCGGGGCGGAAGTGTTAACTTGACATTTACAACGCGTTCTATACGCGCAGAATACATTTCTCTGTGTATTATACGAAATACTTGACGCACAGTTCTGCGCACTCTGGAAGCAAACGCGCTAGTTGCTTTCCCGTTGTGAGCGCGTAAGTAATTGAACGCGCATATAAAGGTGCATCACTTGAAGATACCATAGAAACTGACCAATGAATGTCCATGAACTTGAAAAACCAGTCATTGTGCGTTCATGTTCAAGTGTGAATACGTAGATGCCGCGTTGAAGAAATAAG
Source organism: Holothuria leucospilota (assembly GCA_029531755.1). NCBI lineage: Eukaryota > Metazoa > Echinodermata > Holothuroidea > Aspidochirotida > Holothuriidae > Holothuria > Holothuria leucospilota. Next base: position 3,169,626 of record CM055972.1, read on the forward strand.
TTATTCTTGTTCAAGTGGAATTTATTGAGTGGTAGTACTTCTCCAGTCAACAACATTCCGACATAATAAGAACTAATACTTTTGTAAGCCATTCATTTGCCTGTATGTTTTCAAAACGACTGAGCAGTGATCAGCACTTCCGCCCCGATATATTGGCCTCCATGGGGAGTCAACGCGCCATTTTAAGTTTGGAATCTATGCTTATAATATCTTTGGTGCCAATAGGATAGGGCGCCCTCTTCACCCCTTGTATCCACTACTGACACATACGGGTCCTGTAATTCCTATGAAGAGAAATTTAACTGCTGGTTTTAACAGAAAAAGGATGCTCCAGTTTACTTTCAAAAATGGAGCAGAAAGAGATAGAGATCCACCGCTTCTCCTTAAACTTCTTTTGAAATTTATTTAAAGTGGTCTAAAAGTCTAGAATTACAAGAATATATACTTTCAGAGGTTGGAAAACGACTTTCATTCATCCAATCCCCACTTTCATAGCTTACTCCGTTGCTGAGATATAAAATGTTGATATTAATTCACATAATTTGAAAGAGTTGATTGAGCAATAATTTGTGATGTCCTTCTTGTATAACTTACATTACCTGCTTTTGTTTCCTTTTGAAATTAAGATGTTTATATGACCTTGAAATAGCATTTCCTTGCATAGCATGTTGTATGGAGACGGCTTATTTAACCAAGTTACCCTATAACAGAAAGACAGTGATCAATGTTTGTTACAAAGTGCAGCGGCTTTCGAACAAAAAAAAAATAATAAAAAGACGGTAATTTGAGTAGTGCAAAAAGGTTATCACAAATTATTGCGCAATGTACTATTTTAAATTGAGTGAATAAGCTTCAGCTCTTACATCCATGAAGTTACTACCTCGCCGTCGGTAGTGACTCCCTGTCATGTATTAAAACACACTAATGCAATCAAACGTTTACGAGGAGTTGACACGGTCCTTTGTGAACCTGATATTGCTGTCCCGTTTCGGAGATAGATGAACGATTACTGGGCTCTCATAATGATGGTCGCAGCTGCACGCAATCTGTTTTTTAAAAAAGGGTACTTCTTTTCAATATTTTACACTTTTTCGATTCATTGAAAAAGAAATTTTACGCCCACTGGGAGGCAATCAAGTATGATCAGATAGCAATTCAAAGTGACTTATGTAAGACAAATCATAGCAATAGAAACTCGCTTTCGTTCAAAGTAGAGTGGAAGTACACTTCGGTTCTTCGAATTATTGGATAAACAGAATCATATACCAACAGATAGCAAAACAGGGATAAAGAAGACATAATGCTACGTATAGTGAAAAGACTACAAGAAATACTTAACTTTAGACAGAAGTGTTTAATGTAAAGAAAATATGACGCAACTGCACAGCAATGGCTTTAGCTTAACAACGCTATCCTTTGTCCATGATACGGTACTCTGTTATACTTTATTTCACGCAATTTGAAATGAACTTAATTGTCGACTGTTGATTGAAATGTTTATGTCAAACTTCCTTTCAAGAGATTGTGGAAACAGTTGTGATCACCGTGTCATTGGTGTGTTATTCTAGCTGGACACAAGCTTCATTTATTTACTTTCTATGTCATTATGGTAAACGTTGACATGCTCTAATGAGGTTTGCCGATTCTGTGGTCTATCATTGATTAAATTTTCACCATGTCCCTTTGGCTGACATTATTTATTCTAATTAGCTGTAATTATGTTACGTGCTCAAAGACTGAAAGCCCTTGCCACGGTTTTCATGGTACTACTTTGGATGTTCGCGGTGTTATTGGAGAGTACACCAGTCTGACATGTAACGTACCAACAAACTGCACCAGAGGACTTTGGAAGTATGATGATACCATCAACCCAATGTGGTTACTGGCGGGAGAGTACAGTGGCGATACTTATCGCTTCAGTTTCAATCCTTTAAGAGGTGTAAATACTCTCCACATTTACAATATTAACGGCAGTGTGGCAGGTTTGTACAATTGTTTGTGTGATGATGACAACGGAAGGAGGACTGTACAGGCATGTTTTAATCTATCTGTACATGCAGTGAGTTGTCCCATGATTGTGCAGATAAATGGTGAAAAACGTGTAAGTTAATTTATAACTATTTCTGCACATCTTTCTTTTGCACCTAACGCGCCGGTAAATCTTTGTAAAATATGTCAGAAAAATCGTCACGGACTTTGTAAACCTATACTTTAGTGGACTCGCAAGGTTTTGGTAGGCTGGAAGTTAGGATCCTAAATCATTAAAAATTAAGATATTTTATCAAAGATTTAGGCAATGTTTAAGGAAAAACAAGTTACTTTACTTCCATGACTGCCCCCATTCAGAAGTGTGTGTGATTGTGGACGAACCCTGCGTCTCTACACATTTACAACAAAACAATTTATTTGAAAAGACCTTAAACGTAAAGAAAATAAGTACTAGGGTGGCATATCAATCACAACATTTGTTTCCAAATGTTGCGTGTTGATTTTTTTTTTTTTTTTGTTTATTTTACGCTGGTTCACGGGTTCCATGTTGAAATTATTTACTTTTAAATAAAGTTTTGATCCCGTTTATGGAATGCAAAGATTAATATGCGGCATTAGTGCTAGGCTTATATTGAATGGTGTTGTGGTCGAGTGGATAAAGGCGGTGGCATTTGAAGCGATGAAGTTTAGCAATTTCCGGCCGGGTCAGAGTAAGGTGCCTGGGTTTTTCATCCAAAAACAATCTACGGTTTTCCCATCCGAACTGGCCTTTCAAATGACACCAAATTTGATCTAAATTGTTGAGTTAGTTAGCCAAACGACTTGAAGTTGTAATTCATAAGCCATAGGCTTCTCCAACTTCCGTGGTCGCTTATCGTCGTAAAACAACTGCCCATCAAGGCCTGAATTATTATTATGAATTGAAAATGATCTAAGTACGTGTTAGAAAGATCGTGTTCTCACATATTTCGAAATGTTGAGAACAACATGGGAAACATGTCTGCTAGTCAAACTTTTTTGTGTTATCCCAGCACTTCTGTTCTAGACCTTGATTCCCATTTTTGTGATGTTTTCCACTTTGTACTGTTCATTTGTCATTAAACTGTCTGTATCATCAGATTGTACTGTCTTTAACTTGCAGTTTGTAGTGCGAATAAATCAAATTAAATCAAATGCTTCAAAAGATATTTTGTTCTTGAAGTTTAGGTGAACATGCGATGTGAGAGAGTTGTAAATATCTTGGTGGCAATTCATTCAAAACAATTGACGGATGTAGCATGTTGCGCACCACGGAGATTCAAGTTGAAGCGAACGAAAATTTTACGATATGATAATAGTTATGCAGTGGGCAGCGACAAGAGGGGAGGGGAAATTAGGCAACTGTCGTCTCCCCGTTACCTGTCCCCTCAGTTCGCTCCTGTACAAATTATATTATGCAGAAGCAATGCGCAGTCACAACTTTTTGCCTACGAAATTGCTGCTTGCCTTCATTCAGCTGCCTCTCTAGTTTTGAAATTCTTATAGCAACACTGCATGTCCCGACGATAAGAGTCAGAAAACACGTCGTGTTTTCACTTATAGTTTTCACTTATAGCGATGCAAATACTTAAGAAAACAATGTTTTTCATGAATTGTAAGGCAACTTACATCAAACCATTATAGAATTATTAATATTTGCTTGATTGTGTCAATTATCTCAATAATTAAAGGTATTTGACAGATGCGGCATGAGGAGCGTCGTCGAAATGATTGATGTTGAAGTGAAGAAAAATATTACGATAAAATGTGAAAAAGCAAAACGAACGACCAACTGCTCACACATAGGTAAGACAAGTGTGTAAAGATGTCCTATGCACCTTTGTTAGAATGTTTTCTTAAATGTAATATACAATTATGGCATCGTCTTCTTCTATACGGTCACGAATTGGCCGAGTCTTACTTAGATATCGTTTGAAGCAAGTGGATGATACACTCTAGTTTCAGATAAAATTGTTCAATGTTATATTTAATGTTGACAGGTTTGTAGGAAAGAAAAGCTCCTGACTTGATTCAGAGGAATAGTGTTCTCTAGAATGATATGGTGTCAACGTCTCATGCTTAACTATAGCATTGTAACCAAACCTTCCCATTTGTGAGCTCGGTCAGCCGACATATTCTCTAAAGCAGGGCTTGGGAACCTTTTTCCTATGATGAGCCGTTTGATTGTCATAATCCACTCACGGGCCGCAGAAAGCGAGGACGCAACAAGCTTTCCTCATAGGGCGTAGGACAAGGGGCGCGGGCCCAAACAGGCCCTGGTGGGTCTAGACTGGAAAAACCCTGGAAATGGGGCGAAGTCCCTCCCCGGGAGCTCTGGAGTTTGTACAAATTTGTAGGCAATATCATCCACTATCTTTAAGTGGTATTGAATGCAAGGCCACACAGATCATAAGTATCACAATGAGACAATAAGACGATTTGTCTCTTTATCCATGCAGTGGCGGATCCAGGGGGGGGGTCGCCGGCGTCCGGACCCCCCTCAAATTTTCCAATGTGCCCTTTTTCAAAAAATGTTTTTTTTTCACACTAGCAAAAAAAAAAAAAAAAAACGAGACAGTTTCACAGGTAATGACAGTGTTGTCCAATTCCGAGGAGATTTTGGTTACCCCCATCCAGTATGGATCAATCCACTCGTAAAAGTCTAGCGTGTATCGCAGAAACTTTCGGCAATATATTTGACAACGGTAACCTATATTGGCCGCCCCGAAACCCGAACAGTGTAATCGTTTTACAGAGAATGTGACTACGGTATGTCTGCGTGACAATCATGCATTCTATCAATTTTCGCTTGGAACCACGTGTGGAGTGCTAGGGCATTCAGAGTAATACAAAACACGCAGATATTACGTACGTCATACTCACTAGCGATATGCAACGTATTACTATTGGGTTTTAATATTGATTCCAAAAGGTCACTGCTAGTCTTTTGGTCTTACAAAATAATGGTCTGTTCACACTCCCTAAACGCTACATCTACGAAACCTTCCCTCCACCCTCTAGTATCCATCCTCTCGTGAACAAGAGAGAGTAGGTAAATATGTTTCCCTATGATATTTATAGTCTGGAGTTACTCTCCTTTTATAGTGTTGCCCTAGTGATGGGAATAAAAGCCAGTCTTAGGTAAAGTCCACAGCCAAGAGTTGACCAGAAGTCACAATAGACAAATCGGTGTTTGTTTCATTTTAAAATTGCTATGTAAAATCACCACCAGGTCAAATAACGCAGTGTCAGTCGGTTCAATTTTTTGACGTCTTTGGACCGATGACCGGTCTGCTGTCGCAAATGAAAAGCAAACATGTGACTTCAGTCATCTGTTCTGACAGAGTGTTTTTGACAGTCGCGACGCAACTATATAGGGAACACAACATACAGTATTTTAACCTCCTCCTCCAGTCGAGATAGCGGTAGCGCCAGGTGGGGAATGGGTTCATGCCCCCCGTCGGGGAAGGCTGGCCCCCTATCGGAGAAGTTTTACAGTTTCGTAGGGGAGTCTTAGTCGAAAGTACGCAGTCTCTGACGACAACTAATAAACGGTTTACCTGTTTTTTGCTCTCAAGAGGATAATTTCTGTAATAAGAATCCAAAATTTTCGGCGCGCTACGCGCGCTGTAGAGTCACTCTAGTTTTTTAATAGTTCCATTCCACATAGCAGGATAGCACAATTCCTGTCCACCTTAACAGATAACATATGGGCAGAATACATAGTTTATGTAAAGGTCGTAACTTTCATCCCATATCGCAAAGCCTAGTTGGTGTTCTCTTGTGTGTGTCATGCGGTACAGTCAGTTGGTGAGCGACTTACGGAGCAAAGTTTGGCTATTTCATCGTGTAGTCCAGGTGGTTTCGATACAATGTATGTTACACCCGATACGGTCTACAAACCCTACAGTTCTTTTTTCGTTTCGTCATATGTTTTATGTGTAAGCCTATCCAAAAATTTCGCCCGCTTCGCGCGCTTTTCAATTTCACGATCCAGATTCAAAGAACACTAACAGTGCGCAACTCGGATCATGAAGTATTAAGTGATATAATGCAAAATATGCCTGCAATTGCATGGGATAATGAGGCTCCCACATTTGCCCTTCTCATCATACCCTCGAAATAGGGAATGTCGGAACTTGTGGTAGCTGACATGGTCCGGCCCCCTGTTGGAAAAAAATTCTGCCGCCACCCATGGTCAGTTTACTTATTTTGGCTTTCATAAGGGTAATTTCTGGGATAAAACCCAAAATTTTCGGTACGCTTTGTCCACTCTTCCTCAGTTCAGTTATACTTATAGCTAAATATAGTACAAACCCTTTCCACCTTTTCAAGTTAATAAGTAGAATACATGGATTTATGTAAATGTCGGGAATTGGATCTCATTTCGCTAAACCTGGTTAACGTTCACTTGTGCCTATCGTACGGTACGTCTAGTGACTCGAGGAGGGAAGTACAATAAAGTTATGCCCGATAGGGCCTAACTGTCCGCTCAATTGTTCTATATAAGCTTTAAATTAGTACAAATTCTTATAAGTGTAGGCTTACCCAAAAAATTTTCGCGCGCTTCGCGCGCTTTGCAATTTCACCGTTTAGATTCCAGGTTTTGATTCCAGTTTTTGCATGTCTCTTGGTTTGTCCTTTCTTTGTCAATATGCGGTAAGTTGTGTAATCGCTGACGTTTATGGGAACCAAAATTTAAAAAAAATGAATGTGCCCTTTTAATGTTGGACCCCCCTCAGAAAAGACCCTAGATCCGCCCCTGCCATGTATAAAGTAGCCTTGTTGAGCACATACTAAAAGTGCACGCGAAGCGCGCCGGAAAACCGCGTATTTGAAACTAGGTTTTTATTCTTCACTTTACATTGCAAAATTATTTACTTGTATAGGGCCTAAACGTTAAGTTCACTCTTCGGAGAGACAGTCCTACCCCCCCCCCCCCGCTCCGAATCTACCGGCGGGAATAAATACACTGCCTACGGAGTTTCGTGGTGTAATATATTTATAGACCTATACATGTGATATAGTGTAATTCTGTTTAATGCTATGTAGCCTACCTAGCTTGCGTTACAACCAGAAGTACAAGGATTTTGCACGTGGTTTATGTCTAACGAAAGAGTAGGCAACTGGGCATGTTACGTTGTGCGTACAAGGAATTGTGGTGGTAATGTTTTGCAGCAGTTTTGCGGGAAAGCTGTATCCGGAAAGCTGTATCCGGAAAGCTGTATAGGCAGGATAAATGATGGGCACATAAGGTCAAAAGATTATTATCAATAACTTTTCAGGTGATTCTGAATTTACATTTCTGATTTGCCTTACGGGCCGGATAAAATTGTCTCGCGGGCCTCATACGGCCAACAGGCCGGAGGTTCCTCACCCCTGCTCTAAAGCAAAAGAAAAAAATATTTCCGGTAAGTTTTCCTAACACTACCACTGGAGTGTTTTTGACATTTTTGACTATACCAGAAAAAGTGAGAACAGTCGTTTATTAAGTAGGCCTAGGCCGTAATACTGTATGAAATACCGTATTGTTGTACAACTTGAATAGGCATAAAATCGTGACATCTTCTCATTCCAGGTAAAGGTTTTTCATTCACCGTGAATCCGTCTCATCACCAGTGTCGTTTCAGTTGCATACCGAAGAAAGGTGTGAAACGTGTAGTCATTTCGATCATCTTGAATGTAAGGGACAACGTAATTTCAACCTCAACTATGAAATTGTATACGAAAACAATACCACTAACAAATCTTGGCAATCTAACCTCGTGTGATGGATCTCCTTCTACGTTATATACTCCATTGCAAATACATGATTTAACAGTCAACGTCCCTAGTTACATACCGCATACTTCAAGATGGACGATAAATATTTTAATATTACATATCATAATACCATCTTCCATAACCCTTGTATTTGGTATGGTCGTTTTGTCGACGTGTGCATACGTACTATTCCACAAGATAGGAGTGTGTACTTCATCAATCCAGTATAATGCACAAACCGCGGATAACATATACCACGATATCGTGGAGATGCAATCCCCTGACATAAATTCATTTTATATCACATGTATTGATCACCAGACTGATCTGGGGGACAACGAAATTGCCCTCCTGTCAACCAGTGATAGCAGTGGAAATAATCGGGGTGCTTCTCATTTTAATGAGACCCCAGACACTCACTGCACATTCAATACGATAGGGCAATAGGAATGACAGTTTATAAAAAAGTCTCAAAACCCACAGCTGAGATGGCATGTACTAGGCCTTTTAGTCCAAATTTAGAGAGCGACACGGAAATCTACACAGACGTGGCAGACTTGGAGAGACATGACAAAGACGACACGGAGACAAGCCCGTAGCTAGGCATGATAGGGCCTACTCAAGGGGGGGGGGCAAAATGCCTCCCGGGGAGACATATTTTTTGGACGGGGGCGAAAATTACCCAGCCCCTTCCTTGGCTATCATACTTGCAAGGATAGCAGCAACTTAAACCTTTTGTATAGACAAAAGCGCCCTACAAGTTACATGATAATATTTTTGAAGGTCGGTTGTTTTTTCGGTATTTAACCACGCGTTCAGAAGGTAAGGAGTATGCAGGTAGTTTCGAAATTCTTCAGAAGTACTAACAATGCACTGCTATCAATTGATTTTAACGTAGATGCATACCTGTACACTATATCGCTTTTTATTTCTATTCATCTTTGTACTACGTGTTTGATATCTGCAATAATTACTTATCTTGTCAATCACTTAAATAATATCGGTATCATGGGTTTTAATTGGTACCCCTACCGGGGCTGGATTAAGGATGTGGTGGGTTCAGAGCTAAGTCCCTCTCAGCACGCCGGGCATGTACGTCAACTTCGAGAGGAACAACATAAGATGATTCCACCATTGCCTACGTATATGGTGTTTATTATTCACCATTCCATTTACAACTGTTAGCCGAATCCAGAGCTATTTTGAGTACTGTTGTAGAGATTTTGCAAGTGGCCGATATTACCGACACCGATATTCTTAACTCTCAACATCGGCCGATACCGATCCGATACCTGTATCTGGGAAATAAGCATTCTGCAACTAACCATTGGCACCACAATAGAGTGCCGTTTCATCTTGATGAGGTAAAATATTGGATCTTGCATTTGAAAATACTCAAATAGTGTACCATTTTCAAGACATATGGGACGATAAATATCGGTTGAGTAATATCGGCATTTAAGGTGGGCTAAATTTTACCGATACCGCTACAGAATGAAAATGGGAAATATCGGCCGATATCGATGGTGAATACCGATAATCGTTCCAACACTATAACTTCGAGAGATAATAGTCAGCAAACAGGTGTATGGGACAGGAGAAGCAAACGAAACAAAACAGTACTTAATGTATGGTACTTATTGCAGCCCTTCAACAAACCCCTGAACACGACCTTGTGCCCCTGATTTCTTTCAGGAGAAGTAGAATTACAACAAATGGTGGAATTATCCTAAAAGTTTCTGTGTACTTGCAATTAGATCAACAGTCTTAGTTCTGTATCTGCCTAAGAGTAAAGACAGGTTGTTCTTTCATCTGTCTGTAATTCATTGGCCTAGGAAGCTGTTCCAGACTGGGGCTGAAAGTTGTTTCGGATCGCCGTCCTGGAGGAGGGGTCTTTTTTGAAAATTTGAGGGTCATTAGAGGCATCTTGGCCCAACATATTGGACAAAGTTAAGGTAAATAACAGAATATTTTGACATTTCTTACAGAGGAAACAAACAAGGAATTTTCGTCCTTGGAATGGGGGGGGGGGGCAGGAGCATAGTTCCGCCTACCCCATTTTCGACGGGAAGGAGGCTATGCTGTAACCTCCCCCGTTAAGACTACGAAACCAAGTGTTTTGCAGACATTGAGTTCTCCAGTGTCTGCCTCTTGGAATTTCTATGACACTGGAACTTTATGGATTACAAAATAAAGACAATTTTGCCCTTTGCTTCACCTAAAAGTTCCTTGGGATCATTACACTCATAGTTATAACAGTCAAGAGAAACAAAACTCATTTTACATTATGCCGTGAGGTGCCACTGTAAAATGGATGTGGGGCATATTGTTGTAACTTATTGAACATACCGGATATAGCCTACTAGCAGGCGCGGATCCAGACATTTCGAATATTCTCCTAGAATAACATTATGCTAATTTTCGCGTATTTGTTATTGTTGATGTGGCGAAAAGGGGGGAATGAGCCCAGGAAAGCCCCCTTTGGATCCGCGCCTGACTAGTTTCACTATTTCAGGAATGTCCCGGAAACATTTCATATGTCATAAATAAGAATTAGGGTGAGCCTCCTACTGTTAAACCACCAAGGTTTCCCTTACTGGAGGAAGAAATTATAATTACAATGGAGAGCTGTCACTTTAAATTGTATGTAGAGTCGTGGAATAGAAAGATGAAAGCTTGAAGTTGAAAACTTGGCGGCTATACAGCTCACTTCAGGTAGCACACCACTAATTAAATTTCTCCATTGCCTTACACACTAATTTGGCCTGTTTAGTTGCCTCGGGACCCTTACAGAAGTTTTCAACGGAAACGAGCTACCCCCCCCCCCCCCCACATAATGAAAGCTCACAAGTAGGCCTTTCAAACTGATTTCAAATCTGTGTTCCATGGCCGTTGAGATTTTGAGCTAAGAAAACTTTTATAATAGGATGGTGGTTCCAGCCTTTTCACTTCATTCAAAATGTCATTTTTTATTTAGGAAATTTATAATTCAAAAAATGCCTGCAATACCTTCAATTTTCTTTGTTTATACAAAATGAGTACTGCAATTACTTTCCTCCCACATCCACATCACAAATTGAACATATCACGTCAGTAACATGGTCTCATTTACTGACCTCCAAAATTGTAGGGTGCAGCTCGTAGGGTAATACCCACCGTGACCACGGGGAATTCCCTTGAATTAGCAGTGTGTTACCTTCAAAGCAATGCCTTCAAGTTGACAATAAATAGTCTACGTGTGGAAACTACTTGGGTTTGAAAGGAACTGATCATCATTATTAACTAGAGGAAGCCAACAGCAGCTAAACAATAAGAACAAAAGCAACTGGCAATCTTCTATTTTGCCATCAAGGCAACTGTCAATCAAATTTTGGTACCCAATTTAAAATGCATTACATTATGTCACGTGCATATTGCCTAACAAATTTGGGAGATGTTTCTCTTTATTTTTCAACTCCTTGTTTCACAGAAAGTTCAGGATCGACGAAGCTGTATACGTGGGAAAAACAAACTGTTAATAGGCCTAAATAACTTCATTAGGCACGGTGTTTTAAAGACTGAAAAGGAAGTGCACTTAACTGTACTTTTTCCCTGTCAATACTAAAGCAGGAGAAATGAAGAAACTTAAAAATCACTTTCTTTCAAATGGTAATTGTTTCGTACCAAAAAAGTTTCCTTTTATGTGAAGTATAATCAGTACCATAATGCAACATTTCCATTCTATAAATTTGTTATGTAAAGAATTTGCAAACAAAATTATCACTCAACTCATCGTTGTGCACAGTTTGTAATTGATCTACAGTTGTGTGACATTTTTCTGTTGAAGTTCTTTAAGTATTTTCCATTCTTACCAGCACAGAAATGCACTACACTTTATGACAGTAATGTAAATGAAGGTATACCGGAAAGAATATAAGTTGCCACATTGTCTTGCGTAGGTTGCTAAGTTTTGGGGGTAGGTGGGGCATGGCCGTACGGGCCAGGGCGGCTGGGCGCAGGAGGCGGCCGCCCCTAAATGTCAGAAACCTGGCTAAATCGGGCAGATATTTTGTCGGAACATTGTCCGGGGGTGAGGTCTGGAGTCGGGCAAATAAATCACCGCCCTCCCTGAGAAAAACAGTCCATACGGCCATGGGTGGGATGGGGGTGCCAAACCATGCAACGTCCGAGGTTTGACATTTTCTTGAGTACTTTTGGACTTTTTATGACGTACTTTTTTCCGAACTGAAAACTATTGGATGCTACAGCCCCCTTAAACCCCCTGATTTCAACGGCCCTGCAGTTACACTTAGTCAACTTTTCATGATCTTACAAATGGATGGAACCCCTTCCTCCCCACCTCGATTGAACTAGACCTACTGTCTAACAGTTAGAAACGTGTTCCAACTTTGGTCCAATCACCACCACTCTCTTTCGTTGTTTCTCATCTCTTTACAAGGACGTAAACCCCCTTAACAACCACTCTGGAAAATTTGCCAAAGCTATTCAAAAAATAAATAAATAAATGAAAAAATAAAGAAAAAGAAAAAAAAACTGAACTTTTTCCATCAATCTTATTCAACCAATGCAAACAATGAAACAATGTATCAAAAAAAAAATGCAAATAAGGACCCTAAAAACTTCAAAATTTTTTCTAAGGGGAGGGGACACTCTTCTTCTTAGTCTTTTTACCCAGGATGGCGGAACAGCCATTACGCCTTTGGTATGGGCATAAAAAGGAATTAGAATGGTACGTTTATATAGTGTTCAAGGCTTTCTCAAATGTAACAAAGATATTACATGTGGCCAAAGTTAACGTTCATAAACGTACAGGCCAATATACCTGAATACGGATAACTGTTTTCTGCTTGGCGCGAGTAAGCGAGAATGCTGACGTCACAGGCTAATCGAACGGCGTCGCGCCAGACCCGAGTTGACTCGGGTGAGTTATCGAACACGCTGTTATTGAGTTGTGGCAAATGGTGTCCTGTTTATGTGACGCCAGCAACATGCATTATAGCAATAAGACAGTAAAATTCCGGGCTTATCTTGAAATAGCAACTGCACTGCAAAGTCAAGGAAAAATCGCCATTGTTTTAGAAACGGATTGATTGGTAATTGTTCAAAGGGGGCTTGGTAGACTATAACGTCGGGGTACCGTATCGTAACTCTCTATCGCCAGCTGCTAACAACTGTATATCGACCTACACAAGCAATCTGAAAGCTATATTCACTCATTAATGTTACTTTGGATCCCACCGTGAATTCAATTTATAATTTTTGACAATTATCGTCCTTTCTTGAACGTGACACTCTGGCAAACATTGCCTACTTTCAATATACCTCGCTACTGATGCTCACCGAAGTGATCGGTCCTGTGCGAAACGCTTGTAGCAATAGCACAACATGCTAAGGTTAGTTACTTAACAAGGTCACAACAAAACATTTAAACTCAAATCTTTGGGTCTCCTATAAAAATCTTCACTTAATGGTTGCGAAACTGTTCTTTGCTGGGTAATATCGTCCCACATCTCGCAGGAAATTTTCAGCCAATTGAAGAGGCGAGACCTTTAACCACGAGTAGCCACCCCCATTTTTTTAAAGGTTAAGATATGCTTCTTGTGTCCCACGTTTTCTGATCCCCTGCCTTTCCAACCTTTTCGTTATTGGTTCATCCTCGAACTCCTCATGTAGCAGTCTAGCAGCAGCAGAACCAACAGCAAACGTCTAGTTCTCCGAGATTTTCCCGCCATTTTATTCTGTTTGTACATTAGTTTTGTGTGAGTCTGGTCGGTTCAATGTGCGGGTAGCATGCGACCCGACTCAGACACGACGCGACTGTTTAAAACTCGTTAAGACTCACTTGCGACGAGTAGTCTTAAGGAGTTTTGTCGCGCTGCAGTCGGGTCGGGGCAGTGTGGGAATAGCCTTATTAGGGCACCCGGTCCTTTCTCTGCGGTCCACTACCAGATAGCCCAAAGTAGTTTCGCACCCTATTACCTTCAACTTTGCCCCTCGATTTTACTGAATGGTCGGCATTTCGAAAACAGAACAGATTTTGATCCTGCAAAGATGTAGGAGAGAGGACTATCCATTTCAGCTTCTAAATCTTTAATGCATAATTTTGACCTACTGGTAACTCTAAAGGGTCTGCTGCTAACATATTACATGGGGCAAACTTGTAGGTCTTGTGGCGAACTGCAGGATCAACAATTAGGGCTAAGCCGGATATTTGAGCAAACTGGTGGGGAGGAGAAGTACGAAGTGGGGTAAAATGCCGCAAACCTCTGCATATCGGTGACGTCATCAACTGAAGGAGGTCGGGAGGGTCGGTGCCCCCCAAACGCTGATTGCGCCCCCGTGTGGCCCCACATGAGATTCTGGGTATCAAATAAATTATGCACGAACACACCGTTTACGTATCGATTTGGACACAAGGACCCATTGTTATTTTATCAGTCAATCACCGGGCTTAAATTGCACAAAATGATTTCAAAACTTGACTCTTGCTGCGCGCTTAGCGCGCCGATCTATTTTTTTAAGCTCTGTGAAGCACTGCCTTACTGGGAATCATAGCCTATTTCAGCGTTATCGTATCAACATCTATTTCAACAGCTTTGGGACCACTGCGGTCGTGAGTCCTCTCCTCCAGTTTCAATATCGATTCTAAGTCCAATTTTATGTTCGAAAACATAAGCTAGATTGCGTTTTTGTTGCCTTGCATAACGCGCACACATCCAGTAGCATATATGGATAATTAAATTGTTATCTCGCTCATGTCCGTTTTTTAAATACCGGTGCCTTAAAATTTTCAAGGGGAAATTTTCTTTCCCACATCCTCTCCATGGTGGACCTAAACACTACACTAGGGAAGATAAAATGCCGGGTGACCGCCTTCACAAGGAGTGTAAGTACTTGCACGAAATTTTCATTAATACTTAATACCAGAATTAGGCTGCACGCTTCGAGCGTTCATCAAGGATGGTCTCAACGGGCATAGCCACCCTTTTCTCATTTGTTGCTGAATAAAATGCACGAAATGTTTTTTCTTTCAAAATTATAATTTAAGGCCCACAAAACGTAACTGCATACAAGGACTTCCTTTCCAAATTTCCCCGATAGGCCCCGGATCCGGCGCCGAAGACTGCACCTTAGATGGACTAATGTGAGGGCTCCGTCAGTGGCTTACCCGGTCGGAGTTTCAACATTAATTCCCCATGGGCAGCATGGGTGGATTTTTCGTTCTAAAGCCCATTGTACACCTCCACATGATCCATGGTTCCCACTCACAACCCTTCCCCCTCCCGAATCATCAAATCGTTAGTGAGAGTTTTGTAAACAAAAAAAAAATCGTGTCCAATTGTGATTTCTATTTTTGTCGTCTGCCTAGTGATAGTTAAATGCTTTATTCTAACTGTCATTATTTCGTAAATACCCCAGGGCCAGCTCTGGGGCCTCCCCCCTGGACCCCCATTAGAGCGATATCTGTAGCTGGGAAGCCAGGGATCTCACTAGGGAGCCGTTGACCCTGGCCTGGGCTTCAACGCCAACAGGCCTAGGCTGGAAGCACTTCAGGGGCAACTAAACTCCCTCTAAACCCCCCTCTCAGCCCTCATGTTGGTGTGCCCCTCCAGTGGGCAAACCACTGTATCCCCCAGCCTCCAGTGCCACCGAACCCCTGCTTCAAAAAGTCTAGCGACGCCACTGCTACATCATTGTGTTAGACGTACTCCCACTGGTTTGTGGTCAAGTGAACTTGTAACCCCCCCCCATGACACTAATATTCCCACCTACTATAAATGATTTCCCCAAGATACCTATACCCAGCCATGTGACGTCTGTCCGCTCCGGAAAATCCCCACCCATGACGTATATACTATTAATATGTCCCGCCGCACAAACAACCTTAATTCCGAGTCCCCACCAGAAAATTTGGGCCTAACTGGAATTGTCCTTTAACTTGAAGTTAATTGGTGGGCATTGTCTGGGCCAACGTTGCACTGATAGGGTACGCACAGGCAGTTCTAACGTTATATAATGCATACATATATATAAATAGTCTATTTATATATATGTATGTACTATATAACGTTAGAACTGCCTGTGACTGAGGGTACGTGTCAGAATTGTCCTCGACCTCACCCACCTTCCCCACCTTTTCGAGAAATCCTCGATCCACCATCTTGTGGGGGGGATGTACCTGGTAACCTGGGTGGAAATCGTACCTCGCGGAGCGGACTCTGTTTGCATTAGGCGTAGGAAGCCTTTCGAGACTGCGGGGGGGGGGGGGGGAGTTTAACCTTGTTTCGGATCCCATTCTGGGGGAGGTATGCTGTTTGCTCAGGGATATGACTGAACAAGGAATATATGACACGTATTCAAGAGTGGAAATGATCAGCGCGGTCGGTTGACGCCTATCCAGAAACCCATTCTAGGTAGTTTAAAATTAACTGGTCTTGCAGTATCTACCGTCTTCGAGAAAGGTACCACCAGCTACGTAGGTGTTAAACAGGTATCCAGTCTAGTCAAAACGTCCCCAGACCAAAACGTCCCCGCATTTTTGCTACCAAAACGTCCCCGTACTATTATATATGGGAAGTCAAAACGTCCCCGCCATAGAAACTTTGAACATGATTTTAGGAATCCAAATTAAAACTATCGGTTGGAAACTTGAAGAAAACTTGAGACATGTTAAAAAAATTGAGTTATATCGATTACGATAAAGTTAGGCAGGCCTAGGCCTAAGATAACGTTGGAACTTACTAATGTTAGAACTGAGATGCTATCCGACTAACGTTAGGCCTAGGCCTAACTGTTAGTTTTACAACAGACGAATGTAGAATGATTACCACAAACACTTTGGAATTTAACATAAAAGGTTAAATTTTCCAGAAAATTTCCATTTCATTCCAAACACTGTAATTTAAAAAATTATTTGAACTTCAGAGTAGGCATAGACCTTATGCCAAATAGCAGATCGTGAAGCACCATGGGAAGGATAATTCCAAAATGGCGAGCTTGAGCATTGTGACGATCAACCTTCTCCATGGTAACGATCTACTTTTGCCGTCTGAACATGGAATAATCATTCCCAGAATGCAGTTTTGAAGCGCCCTCTTTCTATTTGGCATAAGGTCTATACTGTAAGGAAAGATATTGGCTACCAAATCCGGGGACGTTTTGGTCAGGGGACGTTTTGACTGGTAAGCGTTAAACAGGTAGGTTATACCCAAAAACACTATAGCGCCGTTAGGCGCAAGACCGGTTACTCTGCCTCTAAAACCGTAGTACGTCATGGGGCGAAGTACCCGCCATTTTAGTAAGCAAACGCCGGGACGTTGATATGTACGTAACGTACCAAGACAGTGTGTACGAGTAAGTCATAGACGACTGATTGGTTAAGTGGTTCAAAACTGCAAAAAATGGAAGTAAAATTAGTCACCCAAATATAATGAAAAACATAAGCTATTGTTGACGAAAGTTTAACCGTGATGTCATAGAGTTGATGCTAAACATTGTTTATTTGGTACGTTGATAACTAATCAAAGGGAGACAACTCCAAAACTACCGAACGGATTCATGTGCGGTTTTCAGCTACTGGTAGTGGAAATTTGCTCCATAATAGGAGCAGGCCATGGGCCAGAGGCACCTCACGGGCACCCTCCCCCCACACAAATCTTTGACCCAATATTTTTGGGAAACCTTAGGGTACCCTGAACACGAAATCAAGAAGTAACAGCAAACACTTTCGGTTTTGCTCATTCAAAATGGCTCCCAAATATGGCGGCAAAAATTATATTTTGTATCAGATAATAATAAAGTAAATATTCCTAAAAAATATTTTTAAGGCATCAAATGTTAAAACTTGGTCATATTTTATGACAAAATTCCAAAATTAATTTTTGAGACTGTTTTGGTGAGGTTTCGGTTAACCAAGATGGCGGAAAAACCAAATGGCCGCCAAACTGAATGAAAAATTTTCAATAATTGTGCAAACACATTGCAAATTTCTACAGTCCTCAATCATAATGATGTAAATTAATATTTTAAAATTAAGCTTGAACTTTAAAATCCTTGACACAATAGTAATTGCCAACCAATATGGCGGAAACACACCGAAGAAGTAAAAAACAATACAGTAAAAATAACCCACAAAAAATAAGAAAATTAAAAAAGTGCAACAAAATCTCAGAAAATAATCATTAAAAATATATTTCCATTAAAAACCCCAACTATCTTTATAGCAGATTGTACATAAAATTCAAAGCATGATTTGTGATACTTTACGCAGGACCCCGTATTAACCAAGATGGTGGAAACAACAAAATGGCCTCCAATAGAACAATCAAAATGTATAAAAATAATATGAGAAATAATCATTAAAAATACTTTTGACACAGTTGCCCTTAATATCTGGCTAGATTTTACGACAAATAATTCTAAAATTATTTTTCAAAATATATTTTGGGGAATTCAGGTCAACCAAGATGGCGGAAAAGCAAAATGGCGGCCAAAAATAATTATGCCAATGTAACATAGGCCTAATAATAGTAAAAGTATTCATTAAAAATACTTTTGAACACAGGAAAAGTTAACCTGTGTCCATTTCCTGTTGTAAATATGCAAAAAGTTTTTCTGGACATTTATTTAGGATCTGAATCAACCAAGATGGCGGATATAGCAAAATGACCTCTAATGTTAAAATTTCTGTATATCACAATAATTAAATAGGGGAAATCATCCTTAAAATTATATTTGTGACAGTTGCTCTTCATATTTGGCCATATTTTGTGCCAAATAATTTGAACGTATTTTTCAAAACATTTTCTTTACATTTATGCTACATTGTAACTATACCATAAGCGGCCATTTTGCTTTTTCCGCCATCTTGGTTGACCTGAATTCCAACAAAAATGTTCTAAAAAATATTTAATTATTTGGCATGAGCCATGACCATATTTTAAGAGTCGGTGTGTGCAACATCTTTTTCATGAATATTTTTCATATTATTTCAATATATTATAATAATTACATGGACAACCATTTCAGAATTTCCGCCATCTTGGTTAACCTGCATCTCACCTAAACGGACTCAAAAATTAATTTTGGAATTTTTGTCATAAACTATGACCAAATTTTAACAGTCGATTCCTCAAAAATATTTTTAGGAATATTTAGTTTTAATATATTTTGATACAAAATATTCATAATTTTTGCCACCATTTTGTTCTTGGCAGTAATTTTGAATAAAAGGGACCCAAAATATTTACTGTTACCACTCGATTCGGCGTTCAGGGGACCCTAAGGTTTCCAAAAAAATATTAGGTCGAAGAGTTGCGGGTTGGGGTGCCTTGAGGTGCCTCTGGCCCATGGCCTATAATATACTGTATGTAGTTTTCATTTAGTGTTGGACTATTCTTTGAACTAGTATTTAAAAGAAGTCTAACACTAAATGAAAGTACCAAACCCAACAGTGAAACTCCCATGACGTTGCATCGTTAGTTATCGAGATATTGATTTTATGAACGTCAGGTCAACGCATTTACAACACGCAGCGTTTTTCGCGTTCCATACGATGCATCAAAGCTGCTTACTAAAATGGCGGACGCTCTGCTGGATCTGGATCTGGATAAATACTGCACAACACTCCTGGTGGAGTCAAGCGTGCAGGGTTGGGTGTGCGCATGAAGTTAGTCGTCCCGTCTGAGAATCCTCAAGGCTGCGCTCTTGAACTGCTTGGGGTCCTCGAGATCTGTTATGTTCTGGGGAGAAGGTTCCAGTCCCTGACGGTCCGAGGAAAGAAACTGTATTTGTAGCAGTCCTTATTGGTTGGTATGTGTAAAAAGCTATTTGAATGATGATGCCTAGAAGGCCGCCGGACCGGTTGAAGGTTGTTCATTGGCAAGGCTAGGAGACCCAATCTGGCTTTGTGAAAAATTGCTAGCCTGTTGACAGTACGCCTGACTTTAAGGCTATCCCACCCTAGATCTTTTAACATTTCAGTCACGCTACTATGGGGGGAATAGTCATTACAGACAAACCTAGCAGCCCTACGTTGAATTTGCTCAACCTTATTGGATAGGGAAACGGTGTAGGGATCCCAAACGGAAGATGAATACTCCAATAAAGGCCTGACAAGAGTAAGGTGGGCATTAGCTTTAACACTCCTGGGACAGGAGTATAGATTCCTTCTGATAAACGCCAGAGACCTATTTGCAGACAAAGTGATATGGTTAATATGTCTATTCCAGGTAAGATTGTTTGAAATGTCAACACCTAGGTAAGTATGAGAGGCAGTGGACTCAAGAATATCTTTGTCTAAAGTATAATTAAAAAGTTTGGGATTCCTTGAGTGAGTGATCCTCATAGAAAAACACTTTTTGGTGTTAAAGTGCATTTGCCACTTATTTTGCCACTCCATTGCATACTACAAAAATTTGTGTGCACTTTCGCGTGAGTAACCGGTCTTGCGCCTTACGGCGCTATACTGTCTTTGGTTATACCACACTTGTACGTGCAGTGACAATGTGACATACAGTACTGTGTGTGTACAGTATATTAACAGAGTTATGATGTTGAACAGTCATTGCCTTCCTCTAAAGAACATTCATGGGAATTACCGCCTTCTGTTAGTGCCAGTGCAGTGGAACTGAGATTCTTGTGTCGAGTAAGGTTCGCCTGTTCGTCACAACCTAACCCACAGGCGTTCTTACTACTATCTTAGGCCTAGCAGTATAGCCTACAGGGCTAGGGGCCTAGGCTAGGGCCCTACCGCCTAGTCTAGGATATCATTAGGCCTAGGCCTAACTGTTAGTTACTTATTAGGCATACCGTAGTCCGCAGTCTGCTGACTAGTATTTGGGTCGCTTTAAGGCTTCCCATTCAAGTTCAGGGAACAAAGTGTACGTGAGAACTAGGCCCAGGTGGGCTACCGTATCCTACATAGGCTAGGCCTAGCCAATGCGGAGAATTCAGTTAACACCAGTGACTCAAGACTGTTCCACCTAGGTCTAACTGTTACAGTAGGCCTAGCCTAACTTAATAAACTTGAAACTTGGGGCCCACTGCAAGTGTAACTTGTAAGTTGAAGAACCCAGCCGAAAGACTGCATGTAACCAATACACTACGTAATTACGATACATGTTTACGTTACGTATGCAAAAACATTTTGTACACCTAGCCTAGGCCTAAGGTTAGGTTACTGTTGGGCAAGGCCTAAAGTAGTAAGTTATGCCATAGGCCTACAGTAGCCTAGGCCTAACAGTTAGGCCCTAGATGTTTGTTAGACTAGCCCATGAACAGGGCTGTGGGTTGCGTTACATGGCCAAGGCAGAGAAAGTCATCCGCAAACCCCAAAATATGATTAAATAGGCCTAGGCTAGTACAGTACTTCCTGCAATTTGTGTTTTGGAGATTGCTTGCACATAAGAGCTAGAGGTCACGTTACCCTAACCTAATGCCTAAACTGACTTATCCCTAACCTTAACAATAACTGAACCCCAGGCATAACTGAAACCCTGACTGAACCAGTTTAAACAAAGGATGATGTTCTCTCTCATAGCCACATGTGTAATGTTAGTGTGGGGCACCTGGATTTCATTCCTTTTTTTAAAAATGCCTTCCATCATAAAAAAAATTGAACTTAAAAGTGGCAGGATTTTGTGCACGTTGTACAGTATTAGATTTAAGAATAGGGCCTACCGTTGTTGGATCTGTTTGAACTGTGAATTAACCAGAACTTTGAGCTTCAGCCACCAATTTCGCATAGAGTCTAATGTTAGTCCTCAATTTGTCCTCTGTTTATGTTATTGCACTATGGAAGAATGGATCACTAAAATAGATTTTAAAGTGGCATCCACCTCCTACTTTAGCTGCATAAAAGGAAAGGGTACAGCTGCAGAATACAACATCTTGCCAAAACATACCACTGAGACTCCAGAGGCAGACTCCAAAACTCACTGGTTGTAGACAGTCTTCCCAAACAATGAACAAAAGACCCACATTGAGTCAAAAAAAAAAACTACAAGCATCATGTACCACCACTGCGACTATGACTGCACCTCCACTGCAGGATGGAGGCTCAGTGAAAGTGGACAGTCTTCAACGAACAATGAATTCAGAACTCATATTGGCAAGCTATCATAATATCGTTACCCTCATGTTCGACCGCCCTGACTGCGACTGAGACTCCACTCCAGATTGGAGGCTCAGTGGACAATCTTCCCCTAACAATGAAGTCATACAGTATTTGTAAAGTTGTACAGTAGTACCTTTTCACACTCAGAATCTAAATTGCTGTACTCTGACCCTGGTAATTAGTGCAGTACTTGGAAATACGTAAGGTTGGAAGGACAGTACTTGGTACAGAGATAAGAGTATATTTGGCAACTAAACTGTCTGTCCATCATCCGAATTTGAACATTATAGTTTTGATTTCATTTTGTGCAGATAAGTGAAATGTGAGATGTGTGTGCCTCCATTATGCACAGTGTTCTCAGCAGAATATAGCACAAGCTTGGGATGTTCAATTAGTCTTAGGGCCTCGGGAAGTTTGTCTGGGAGGTGCTGAAGTCTAATTTTTAAATGTGAGGAGGGACTAGAAGTTAAGAGCAAACAAAATTACATGCAAAACTTTAAAAGCTACAGTATCATGTGTCATATTGTATTATTGTTCAGTTTAAGCACAGCTGAGACTCATTCTTTGAAAGATTTGAGGCTTCACTTTATTGAGACTTTATTGTGTATTGCAATTGTTATTTTCCAGGTACAGTAAGGAGACAACAGTCAGCCAGGTACTGGGTAACTTTTAAAGAGTGTCAGCCTGCAGAACTGTAAGCTGATTTCAGCATTGCAAGGACCGACAATCATCATGCTTTGGGGCAAGTCTGAATAATTTTGTTTGATTTTGGCACTAGTATTTAAAGCATTCGTTTTGTCATTCATAATATTTGTGATTGCATTTCAAGGGCACTATACATTCACCCCCATTTTATCAACCGCTCCCCACACCCAGTCATTGATACTGTTATTCATGTGCAGGGTTGGGTTTTTGCCGGAAAAAACCTGTTTTTACCGGGACAGTGGTAGAAACTGGTAATAACTGGTAATAACTGGTTATTACCGGTAAAAACCGGGAGAAAATGGAAAAAACCTCTTCTGGCAATTAGAAGAGTGCAGTTGTTGTACCCTATTGCACATGATGGTTAAACCAGTTGAGATAAAATTATTTACATTCATTTACACTTTCTTTTTGCCTAAAAAGTGAGCACTAAAACTTGTCAAACACAGAATGAAGAGTGAAATATTCTCAGTTATTACAATAGTACGTAAGCCCTAACATGTTAAGTGTGACCACAAACAAAGCAACTACATGCCAACAGGAATAGTCTGAAAATTACAGTTGGTTTGCAAAATGACTAGATTTATCAAGCAAAGCTTTTCAAAATGAGGATTAATAAAATTATGTGTAAAGTTATGAAAGTTCTCAATATAAGTTCAGTCACAAATTTGGCAGGGCATATCTGTTACACATATTGAGTACAGTAGCAGAATGAGGCAGATGAGCAACTTCCTTTATCATGTCAGAAACTTCAGTTTGACACAGCAGAGAAGCAAATTACAGTGCCATACATGCTGACTAAGCAGCAACTTGAAGTAAATGAGTTTCATCAAGGGAGCTTCTCTGGGTATTTCAAGTCCACCATACTGAGAGATAATTAAGTAAGAATTTATCGACGACCAAACAAATACGAAGAGTCTATTTTTTGACTGAGTAATCTTCATTGAAAAAATTGATAAACCACAAATAGTAATGTTAGAATGAAAGAAACTTAAGTGGATAGCTAGCACTTTATTTTATAAAGAAAGTGGAAATGTTGAAGAAAGGTGGATGGTTCAATTATAAATGAGACATTCACTACTGGAGGTCAATGTACCGTACTGAAAGACACTGAGTTATTGTAGGACCTACACAGATGCAGGATCCCCTTGAAAAGGTATACCCAAGAGTGGAGTTACCAACTTGCCAGTATGCTCAGGAAAGCTTCCCATCAAACTGAAAATAAATCCTTAAATTATTCCATGATTTTCCTTCCCATTTTTCTGCATTTTTTCAGCATTAAATATACCTAGTGTATGTATACTTAACACAAAACAGTGTAAATCGGACAAAAAGTGGCCAAAATCACTAAACAAATCACATCCAAACTCTAATATGGTATATATTGTTGCCTAAAATGATTAATCTTGATGTAACAGCATGATTTTCTTCTTTAGACTTTGAAAAAAGCATAAAAAGTCCTTGTTAACAACATTTTGTTCAATGTAGCAGAATAGGTTTTTGCCGTTTTTTCCATTTTTCGGCAAAAACCTGTTTTTACCGGGACGGTTTTTACCAGTAAAAACCACCGGTAAAAACCGCCTGTGGCAAAAACTGCCAACCCTGTTCATGTGTACTGTACAGTAGCTCCATTTTTTGTAATAATGCTTAATAAGTTGGTAAGTGAATGATTCCATGTAAGATAAGGATACTGTAACTCTGTACATTTAGTACATTTATGTTGAATACCTTGAATATTCATATTTTTAAGTATCATTAAAGGTTCTTTTTAACAAGGGGTGTAAGGTACTAAGCCCCTGTGGGAGATGATCCTCTTATAAAGAATTAATACAGGCACGGGTCCACTCATAGATTTATTCGAATTTGTTACTCGTCTTTCTGCTTTTGATCCAGTATGTATAAATTCTGTCATCATTTCTTTTTCAGGGCTTACTTTACACCCAGGTCAGCCATGTACCAGAGAACTGAAGGAAGTAATTCACTTGTCCCTAGCTACTCTTGAGAGTAGAGCAGAACTAGGTATGTACAGTAAGTGATCACTGGGTATCTAGACCCCTTCCAGGAGACCTAAGGCCTGACATTGTAGTAGGCTGAAGGTCTGCAGGATGGGTTGTCTGTTGCTCTGTAGAGACAAGATTCAGTACATTGAGGGTGCACTTAACCAAAGGCCCTGTAGGCAACGTACAGTATCTGTGGGGCTAAATTACCGAAGCAGACTATGGACTTTTGAACTAGTGGACCTTCGGTTTATAGGTTCAGGTCTTCAGTTTAGTGGACCTTGAGACTGTTAGATGTAGACCTTAATTGGTTTAGGAGTCCCCCTTCGACGGTAGGCAAACACTGGTATTGTACTGTACATATATACTGTACATGCAGGGTATGCTAGACACAAGTAGTGTACCACCAGCCCAATACAGATGCCCTCCACACAGATGTCTATGGCATCAGGAAGGCAAAAGGTACAGTGTGGTCACCTATGGAAAGAAATCTTTAAATGTAACAAGGATAACTAACCAGTGACTGGGACAGAGGTATGTTAAGTTGCCACTTAGTAAGGGTTAGATTAGGAGTTGATGGTGAAACATTACTTGTTACTTTTTCCCCACAAGTAGAGACTCTGTATGAGTAGCAAGGGGGGGGGGGGTTGGGTTAATAACCCTAACCAAACTTTTCCTTGTCACATAACATCATCAAAATCCACCAGGAAATGTGTGCCTGTAAAAGACAAATTTTATGTATGCTTTCTTTCTTTGTGTCAGTGAGATGATAATCTGGGCTAATAAAAATTTGTACTAAAGAATATTCCCTTTCCTGCATCCATACAAGATTATTTCTTTGATGGATTCCACATTACAATATATGTTGTTGAAATTTTTACTTTTCACCTCTTGGGCTTGGGACCAACAGTTTTGTGGAATGTTGTGCTAAAGAACATTGGTTGTTCTTTTCTCTTTCAGGAAAAGACCAGAGTTACTCCCAGGTAGTTGTAGCAACAGAGGATTCTGAACAACTTCTGTGCACCCTTGTCCATGGAATGGTCTTTCAACAGTGTCTTGACCTTAAGTTAATGCCACAGGAAAAGGTCACTTTTACAGTTCAAGGGTCAAGTAAGTGCTCTTTATACAGAATGGACTGCCACCAGCTTTATATATTACACACTCAGGCTAATGGTTATTAGGAGTGGATTACATCCCTGCCTTCAATTGAAGTGGCTGTAAAAGACAGTAACTTTTTTTTGTCATGGTACCCTCTGAACACTACTGGAAAAGTGAATGCACTTCTGGTTGGTGTTCATGTATGGTAACTTGGTATATATCGTATGTTCTCTAATAAACACCCTGGGGGTGTTGCATTTTTGAAAAGGGGGTGTGTATTTGAGGGTATATTTTAATTAAAAAAAATTAACTTACCGCTAGCGCCTACACTAGTGTCTTCAAATGAACTATGAGTTTCTTAGATGTACAGGTGAAGGATAAGTTCCAGGGCACCTCTAATCCCCTGCCTTCCTTGCACTGGTGCCATTTCCATGTAAAGTGTTGTTATAGTCCCTTAACAAATGACCACTGAACAACTGTTTCCCTTTAAATTTACAGGGGGTGTTTATTAGAGGAGGAGTGTTTATTATATATGGTAGGGTCCTTAATGAACCCATTGGACTTTGTGACCTTGAATTTACTAGAATACAAAAGTAATGCATTTGATGGGCAGCTGAGTATTCTCTATGATACTGTATGTGACATTATACATGTTTACTTGTTTTTGTAGGTACTGTCTTCATCACTGGCTACACTGGAAGAGTACCTGAGAGGCAGCAAGATGAAGATGAGAGGATGGAGGAGATGGGGGAAAAAGGTGAGGATAATGAATAGAGTATCAATTGAAGTCATTCTGATATGATGTCATCTAAATTGAGAGTTATATTGTGCATGGTGTAAAGAAAGAGTTACAGCCAAAGTTAAAGCTGTTTGTGTGGATTTTCTTCAATCTTTATCCTCTTGGTAAGACAAACAACTTTTGTTTTTTATTTAAAATCCCAGGAATATTTTTACTAAATGTATATTCAGCATACTATCCTTTTATGTTTTCATTGGCCCCCTGTGGGCCGGGGGTTGTAGAATATGCCCGCAGTATTCCCCGCCTGTCGTAAGAGGCGACTAAAGGGGAGGACTTGCAATGTATTTGAACAATATTGGAAACCGAACTTGAACCATATTTATCTAGTTGACACTATATAACACATTCGTGTTGGTGTGTTGTTAAATCTCATTTAACTAACTAACTAAATTTATGTTTCCATTGCTACATTGTCACAACCCTAAAAGGGCATCATACAACTAGAAAGAATCCAGTTTAAGTAAACTACATGTATAGAGTGTAAAGAGTGTTCATCTTGGAAATTTACCTTGAAGGTTCCCCAAACGTCACAAGAACTGGTCACAGTGAAGCAGGAGCAAAGGAGACTGGAGATGATTTGATGATGTATCAAGAAGTTGGGATGGAGGTGGGTGTGGCATCTGAGGACCAGGTACGACAAAGCCATACTGGACTCGTGTCAGAAACCCAAAACTTCAGTGGTTGGTATTTAAAATAAAAATCTTGTGCCGAACGCACACGGATGGCAGAAAACACAAAGCACAAAACACTTCCTGTTTTCTCATGCTGGCCTCTGCGTGTGTTGGACAATAACAAATAATAGCGAAACGTTTGTTTAGCTAAACGCTTGTTTTGGGAAACAAGCAGTGCTTGTTTTGCGAAACGCTGTTTTGCGAAACACTGTTTTTGTCCAATGCACACTGACGTCAGAAAACACGAAACATGTTTTCTGTTTCGTGTTTCATGTTTTCTGTCATTGGTGTGCGTTCAGCTTTAGTTAAGGTCTATGTTCTAGGATTTCTATCTTTGCTGGGGTAGATAGTCTGTCAGATAAGATTTTCTATTATAATCTTTTTTGAGTCACTCAGTTATGTATAAAGTCAAGTCACTTAAGTTTCTCAATTGTGTGAGATAGCTCAGTTCAAGTCCCTCATCGGTACTTGAATTACTTAAAATTGAGTTTATTTTAATAATTAATAGTCAATTGTAAACTTAGTCAATAAAGTTTTATCACTGGGTTGTTTGTTGGGTCATTCCTTAAGTCGAATCTAGTTTCTGCAGGTAATGACTAAAGACAAGTCTTTAGAGCCTCAAGACTGCAGTGAGTTCTTGTAGCCTTACTAAACAGAAAGTGGATTCAAGTTCAGTCTTTCATGAAAATTGGCGTAAGTCAAGTTCCATGAATTTGTGGCTCATGTCAGACTCAGCTAGTCTCATCAACTTGAGTCATGGGTCTAGAGTCATCAAATTGTTGACAACAGAATTGTTACGACAGTGTTTCATTTTCTGTCATTTGTCAACTTCCTAAAACATGGTGTTAAATAACCTGATGCTTAAGCAAAAAATAAAATGCTGCTGACAGTTTGGTCTCAGTGTACCAGACTGTAGTAGTGTCATTTGCTTATGGGCAAAATTGCTGGAGGTTTTCTGTTATTACAATCAAAGGGTTAATTTATTGTATTCTGAAAGGGCAATTTAGTCGATAGGGTTCCTAATTGTATATGGTTACAAAATGAAATATTTGATAAAAAGATTTTCATGTGATGTCATCATTTGTCATGATGCATGCTGCCTTCACCACTCATAAGTGTAAGATGTGTTACCAATATAATTAGCTGTACAAGTGTGATACAATAAAGATTCATGATCTAAAATGTCAGAAAAAAAAAAATGGGAGGCATGTGATACAGTGATGGTCTTGAAAGCCTTTATAATATTTCCTTCATTAAAGCTGAGAGTGAGATTCTGATAAAAAGAGAAGTTGAAGAGAGAGGTTTTGATGAAATTGATACATCTGCAGATGAACATCAAAGAGGCAAGTCAGAGCTTCAGCGTTATGAACATCACCATGGCGATGACCATGAAGAAGATTTGCATGGAGATGATGGTTTGTAGAATATTCTTTTTCTTTCTAGTTTGCAAAGCAGAATTCCAGGATTAGTGATGACCTTTATGCAGAAAGGTTTTGAAGCTGCCATTGTGATTCGTCTATCTTCAGAGCAGGCTAAACATTTGTCATGAAGATGAGTGGTTGTGTCATGCCCCTCCCCCGCCCAAACAAAAAAGAAGAAAGACCTCAAAACTGTAAATAACCTTTGCCTTGAATTTTATGTGTCTGTACCAAAGGTGAAAGTAGCCATGCTACTTTTGCTGGTGTATCTGTGCTTACTGTCTTTTGTATTAAATACTGTAAGATCTAAACTACTTTGATGATTATTACATGGTAAGAGACTGATTGGCCATACTGTTAGTAAACATTGAAGTGCCTTAGGGTGAAATTTATGTGCAGGAGTTGAGAGCTGCTTTAATACCTCCTGTCCACCCATAGTGGTTTCCTGTAGCTGTAACCCCCCCACAACTGGTATCTGGAATTTGTGTTATTTTGCACCCTATTTGTCTTCAAGAAGTTTTATTATCTTCCATTTGCATGAATGTATTACAAAGAAGACACATGACAAGTAGTGACATAAAATTAGTAAAACACAGTGTTGCTACAAAACTAGCTCCTGATTGCCATAACATACTGTAGCTTAAGGTCCACCCGAGATATAGGCCTACTGAAGTAAAGGGAAAACACCATTTATGCAGTAAACAATAACTGCACAGTACATGGGGGGGGGGGGGGGAGGGGTGCATTTGCCTGTAAAGTGTCCTTGATTAGCAGACAATCATGACATGAATCATGAAATTCCCATAAAGACATTTTTTTTGCCCTGAATTCAGCAATTTAATGGTGGGTGAGTGGGGGGGGGGGGGGTGAGTGGGGGGGGGGAGGGACGTGCACGTCCCAACCTCCTCACCTTATACACCTATACTAAGGACCCTTCATTTACATGAGATTGTGCACCATGGATTTACTGATGTTATCTCTTGAAAATGCTTTGACATATTTTTGCTAGCCTTGGTAGTGTAGGCAGTACATGTGGGTTTTGTGAATTGAAGTAGTAGTAACACTAATATGTTAAACAGATTTGGGCTAATTTTGCTTTTCAGAATACCTTCCATACCACAGATACCATACTTTTGCAACAATATATCCCTTACAGTGACACATTGTGTATTTATTTTCAGGGTTTCTGCCAGTTGTTGATGCTGCACAGCTAGGTGATAAAGAAACCTGTAAGGGGCAACTCTCATCAGTGAGTGCAAATTATAGAGGTGATGCCACCACAGGTAAGTACAGTATTATACTTCAGGAAATTTGTCTCATATCATGCGTGCCAAATTATTTACACTCCTTTCATCAGATTTATTCCAAATACTGAACCAGCTGGGATTATGCACTATTTTTATCTTACTTTTACAAAATACAGTTATTATTAATGATGATTACTTTTTGCTGTAGTCATTAGTTTTCACATTTTTCAAAGTATGCAGAGGGGAGTGAGTGGGTCTTGAAAAAGAGAATATTTTGTATGCTTTTTGTGAAAATGATCACAAAAATAGATGGGACTCTTACACATCTTGCAAGGTACACAGCATTACTGAAGTTTAGACACTAGCAGTTGTATATGGTTTTGCCAGGAGGATGGTGACAGCAGCAATACCAGTGCTTATTTAGCATTTTACCACAACAAATAGTATCATCTGATGGGCTTTACAACATAACATCAAAAGGAATTTTTAAACAGAACATGTACAGCAAGAATTTTAAAAGGTGAATTGACATGACATAAAAACAAAGTTTCTTTTAAATGAATAAAATTAAAGTCCCAGTACGACTTTGTATAAAGAAATACTTAAAACCGCCAAAATTCGTGATAGCACGAACGCCAGATATTTGAAGTTGGTAATAGTTTAAAAGGTTCTAACATACTAAGAAGAACAGTTTTAGCTTCTTTCAGGAGTAATCTTTGTCCGAAATGCATATGTTGAATTCGGATTGCCAACTGAAATTCGAATTCTCTCCTCGTAATGAGCCTACCAGTCAGGAGTATGAACCAATGAGAGTCTGTTTATGATTATTCATGAATAAACAAATAGGTACCATGCCTACATATGCTCAACTGTAGTGAAATGTACGCACGTAAACAGTGCAGACCATTTGCTTGTATATTCGACGGATGGACCACACAAACAGCCTAGGACTGTACTCAGGTTAGTGTAGGCTTAGAACTGAATTGTAGTTAGAAATAATTACCCACGCCAACAAAATTGCTGAACGACTAACATGAAAAAGGAGGAAAACCTCACCTGAAATCTTAAGCAAGAGAATGTTGCCTGGCACGGCGAGGCAAAATACACGTAGGCTATACGAACATGCACAGCTGCAGTCCGGCCGCCAATGTCGCGCAAGTTGACTGCTTGTGTGTTACGGCCCTATAGCTAAGCTACAGTAAATTTTTTATGCATCAAGCACATTGTAGCTTATAAACATTTGTCATGATTAGTGCACAATGAAAATACGGTAAGCTAGTTCGTATGAAGTAGATGTACACTGGCTGCATCGTGCTGGACAGTCATCGACATCATGTGATCTTGAAGCAGCTGATGAATGAATATTCATAAGTGTCAGTGACTGCCTACAGAGGAAACAAATTGCATATCCAACAGTTGTTTGAATTATTGTTACTATTTTTTATTGTTTTTGTTCTATAACCCTTTTAACTAGCTCTTTTCCACTAAAAAGCGTTCTCCTGGTTATATTTTTGTCTGAAGAACATGAAGCACTGCCTGTTCTTTGCCATTGCAACTTTTCAGGGAACTCATATTGGGACTTTAAAAAGAAATTGTAAATATGGGAAGAAACAAATGATGAGAGAATTGTGTGACAAGATAATTTCTCACTATCCAAGTAACTTTCATAACAAAAGTATATATAATATGAACCCCCCCCCCCTCAAAAAAAATGTGACGTAGCAAATCTTGAGCACTGGAAATGGGTCAAATTGTATGGGCCAGAAGGTAAAAAGTGAATAGTTGTTATCCTAGAGATTCGTATCCTTGGCATTACTCTTGAGTTATATCAGTGTAAAGTAAGACACCTGCTATGTATGAAGAAAGATTTGGGATAAATAATTGTCGATATGTGTAATCTTATTTTTTCCAAAAGGAAATCAAGTTTCTAGTGGATTGGATGGTCAGGGAGCAACTGTAGTTCAAGCTTGTGAATCCACTAGGGCAATGGCACAGCAACAGGGCAAATCATTTCATACTAGCCAAGGTGAGTAGCATATGTAATGATGGGCAATGGGTGCATAGAAGAGTAGCTTCAGGTCAATGGCACAACTACTAGGGTCATGGGGTGAGTCCGTATTTAATTTATACTGCACAAAGTCAGTGAATATCACTCATTTATGAGTGGCATATTGTGTGTATCAGGTAGTAGTAGCCCACATGTGGATATTATAACAGGCCTTTAAAAGTTTGTAACGTTTTTTAGCCAAACAGTTATTAATTGGAATTGTCTCATACACAAATTAGCTGTAATTCTTCATGTCTGCCATTCATAAATTCCTGCTGTCGTTCATTTCTTGCTAATGCAGTTAGCATCATCAGTCTGTGATTACTGGATGCGTGAAATGACCCACAACAAGCTTGACCAAAAACAAATTTCTGGGCTCAAGCCTGACTTGGTAAAACAGTGACCTATTGACCAGCAGCTACATGATGTACACATATGTCACACAGTGCTTCACTATGCTTTGCATCAATTAGTATGGACAATTTATGCACTAAATGTTTGTTTTCATACATTTTCTTAAATAAATTTAACCACTGCAGCTCCTTCCAAAATGTGAGCGGTGCTGTAAATGGTGATACAGGGGTATTCATTTCAGCTTTTCAACAAGTTTTGTGTGAAAAATGGCTTGTAGGGAGGTTTCATGCATGCAAAAGTCAACTAACGCAACCACGTTCTGGAGGAAAAACAAACACAGGCGGATGCTAGGTCATGTACTAAAGCAGTGTGGTGCGTGGTGCAGTGTCCTCCAGAGCAACTAGCACATCCCTGAAATTGACCTTTTGACCTTTGGTGGAAGCTCCCTATTCAAGGGTCATCTCTGCATTGTTATGTGGAAAGAAGCAAACCCAGGTCATGTGACTGGACCTGCGTGTTGCATATGATTGATAGATTTTGGATTGTATCAATGGAAAAAGTTGCTGGCATGGATGACTACTGTAGGAATAGGTTGGGTTTATATTTCAATCCTATTAATTTAAGACTTGACAGTGGATAAAACAATTGATTGCAGATGTTTCTTGTATTTTCAGAGAATGGTATACTAGGTATGCACGGAGAGACTAACCCCAGCTTTAACATTGTATGCTCCTTAGATTACTGTTGATGGAAAATCAAGATGGTGACAAGTTGGAGCATTTCACTAACATAGTACTAACAACTTGAATCTCACGGAATGACTGCATTATCCTTCCATCAAATTTGTGTCACCTTACTTTGTCACAGTTCCAAGAAACCGTTGGTACAGTGGAAGACGCTGTGTACTTCGTAAAAGAATCGCCCGCCACCGACTGGCTGGTAAGAGACCAGGTTATGCCGACATCGTATCCAGGAAGAGAATGAAATCTGGAGGTAGGGAGCTGGGAAACTTCATACTGTGTTTTTGTGTGAACTGAGGAACTTGGAAGTTTTTGTGTGAAGAGGTGCATGTCGTCAAGTGTAAATCTCTTGTATGAATGTAAATACACAGAAAAAGTGTAAACTTTGCATACTTAATTATTGAACAACGGTATGATGTGGATACAAGTCACTTGATGTTAGGCTCCTGCCTGTAATATGAAAGTGACTATTTGTATTCGAAGTGATGATACATAGCTATTGTTCACTCAAGTTCGCTTTGAAATATTGATAGTGGGAACTTTGTGGTGAAAAGGAAGTCCATTCCACTTCCTGCCTTATTACAAGAACAAGGCATCCTATCCTGTAGACTGACAGTTGTGTGGAATAAGACTAATATGGCATTGATATTTCAACTAGAAGTAGTGACTTCTACTCAGGGGAGCTGTTATACAACCTGAGAGCAAGCTTGTGTTATGTGTACTAGCTTTAACATCCTCACAGAGTCATTAATGTACTATGATACCACATCAGTGGGGCTTTCAGTCTACCAGAAGGGGTGGGGTGGGGTGGGGTGGGGGGGACTGAGATTAAGGCACTCTTGGCTGTCATACTTGCAGTATGTGAAATCAATATATTTTGTATTGGCAAAAGGAAGTAATGGTTTATTATTTGTTCTTTTTTATCAGCGTGTGCAAAGAGTTCCAGTGATGATCACTCTACTGTCAGCTCTGTATATGAACATACATCACCAGAAGATTTTCCCATCGTACCACCCCCACAGAAGGAATTGCAACCTCATCATTCTGAAACCATCACTATGTCCCAACCAGCCTCACCATCTTTGCCAGAGGTTACAGACCTAGATAATCGGCCTTTGTCTGCACCATCTTTGACCAGTCAAGATCAATATGATGTGTCCTTGCCTCCACCTCCCATGCCTGGTAATTCATCATCTCCTAAATCTACAGCTATAATACCACCCCCAGAAAAGGCTCTACCACAATTGGACCACCCTGAATCTGTCAGCAGCATGGGCAGTCCATATGAGCCATGGCCAACAGCCTTGCCAGAAATACAACTATCTGCCAGCCAGCCTTTAACTGAACCACATCTAATGAACCAAGATATGTCAGCTGACAGTGTTGTGTACCTGCCATCCTCTTCCATGCCTCACATGTCTTCCTCAGGATCCATGTATCACCCACTTCACCATGAAACATCTACCCCTGTCATACCGGTTCTACCAGTTGCACTCAAAGGTCTTCCTTTGGAAGCTGCTCTTTATGTGAGCCAGTTGGAACACAGAATAAGAGCACTGGAATCGAAGCAAGAGACTCAGGTGCAGAAAGGAAAATCACCTTCTTACACAGAGGAGAATGGCTATGCAACAATTGGGCAGGAAGGGGGACCCACAGTAAAGCTTGATGTGGGGAAGTACACATCTGCATGGGCAAAATCAACAAGTGGGAAAGACTTGGTGGTAAAATTGATGCCCCTTGTTTTTTCTGATGAAATGTTGGCATCTAGTAACTACCATGGAGGACAGGTGTTCAGTGGGCAAGGTTGGGTGAGGAAGAATCAACTAAGAGATCATCCATCATTTGTAGCAATTGTAGAACAGGCACGCATTGAATATCCTGGTTGTTTCAACTCAGTTGAGCAGTACAAAGAGTTACGAGATGCAGTGAATGCTAAGTGTAGAAAAGCCCGGATTATACGTTGATATCTAATCATTGATGAGAGAACTGATCTGTGTTGTTTATTTTTCTTAGGGGTGGGGATGAGGGGAAGAAAGCAGTAGAAAATGAGCAGGGTTGACAGAGACTCACATTGTGTGTAGTCTCAAGTCACTTTGAGTCAGAGAGTGTTGCGTAGAGATGAGTTTTCCATTTTGTAAAATTAGAAAATGGAATTTGATGTTTTGGTACTACACTATTTCAATGGAAGTAATGTGCAAAGTGACATTGCAAAACGGAATTTGGCCTTTAGAAATTAATGGAAAACTCTTGTCTCTAGTGTTGAGACTATTCTGGAGTCACATCAGTGTAAAGGGCTTTGGGCCTTTAGATATGTCATGAGGTAAAAGTGAGTCATTTTGAGTCTACCTGTAGGTTTGAGTCATGTCAAGTTTTTTTGTATTTAGGTTGAGTCACTTAATCACACAATGGACGAGTTGGGAAATTAGATTTTGCTGTACCATGTAGTAGTACCACAGATCAAGTCCACATTCATTTTCGCACAGGTACGAAGGTCTCGAGCGGCTGTTGTTTTTGTCTTCCACAACTTACCGTCATTCTTTCCAACCTTTTTGGTCCAAGATAAGGAGATTAACTTCAAAGAGAACTTTTCAGCTAAAATAAATTTTCTCTGACTCGTGACTGATATCTAGAAAACCATAGTTTTAAACAGTTTTAAACTTAAAATTGTACTTGATTATACAAAATATCTGTCTTGCACATGCAGTCTCAGTTATGGTACAATTTAATTCCCAGTATGCATTGTACATTGAAGTTTCCCAACTCGTCTATTAGTCCAGTCACCTCATGCCTCTAATTATTTGACTTGAGTCAATTGAACTTTCTCATCAAATATTTGATTCACTAAGTTAATGTTTAAGTTAATCATTACAAACTAGCCATAAGGTCTATTTTGAGGTATGATTCGAGCAGAATGAACTTACTGTGGAAAAGAAAGCTTACAGTAAAATTCCTAGTAAGTTTTGAAACTTGAAACACAGCTTGATGAGTGAGCTTTTTATGTAGATAGTCCAGTTTCAGATTGAAACTCACAGAATCTCATCAAGATGAGTCATCAAGATGAGTATGGGAACAAGGAAAACGTTTTGGAAATCAAAACAAATCAAATCAAATAAAAAAACACACAAAAAAAATTAAAATACAAATACAGATGAAGTGAATACAAGATATTTCTGGTTTTATAAATAGTTGTGATGTAAATGTCTTATAACAACTGTAAATAATGAAAATTTTTCAAAGCTTTGCATTTACTAACCTTGTCTTTCGTAATGTACAAATGGTTTATTTTTGTATTTGACATTTCTAACATAAAATCAAGTAAACAGCAAAATGACAGACATTATTTCTTTTTTATGTTTAAGGATGTCAAATTGCTTGTAAAGGTCATCACCTATTGCAAATACTAGCTGGGTTCAGCATATTCCCTTCAAAAACAGGGCAGATCAAATATCCACCCAAGTTTATAAGATTAGCCCAACTGTGTGCTTGGCTACACAATTAAGTCCTTACACAACTGCCAATTATAATTCTAGTTTGGAAAAGATGAGCAGAGCATTAAAATTATGTGTAAAACATGCACCACGTGTAGCTGGTACAGCTACAGTCATGGACAAAATTATCTGGGACAAATTCCCTCACCTCAGTGTTGGTCTTAAAGGTGAGTAAAAGGTGAGTGCTGAAGAAAAGAGCACACTTTTTGTTTTCTCAACATTCAACAAGGGGTGGAGGGGAAGGTCCAGAAGTGTCCCAATAATTTTGTCCAGGATTGTAGACAGCCATTACTTTCACATGGTGGCAGGGTCATTATTTCAAAGTGCAATTGGGAAAGAATTCTACTGGCAGTATTTTGGGTACTTTATGTTATCAAATGACAAGTTATTATTCTTCTGGTGACTTTTAGGACTACTCTACTGTCCCAGTTTGACCATCGTTCATATTGAGTAACAAGACGGGGACCATGATTTAAATGGTATGGGGGAAAATGGGAACAACTTTCATGCAGTAGCAGCAATGAGCATTAAACTTGGGCTGCACAAAAAGTAACATCCAGCCACACTTTCCCCTTTAGTGTGTTCTATAATGTCATTATTTAGAACGATTACAAGATTGTGATAATCAAATTAAAAATCCAGTAAACCACACAACTGAAGGAAAAAGATTTGTACGACCAGACAAAGTTTAATACTTTTGACATCTCCATAACTTATATTTCAAAAATTTCATATCAACAAAAGACCATTTACAAAGAATTGCACAGTTTATCCATATTTACAAACTAGTCAAGGTGTTTAGTAGGAATACATACAAAGTTTGCACATATGCTGTTATTTGCTCTTAGCAAAAAGGAAGTTCCAGCCCTTCCTGCTGACAGAAATTAAGTAATTGGGTAATGCTCTGGCCAAGGATGAAAATTGAATTCAAGACCCAGGGTCTCCCCTAGCTGTTTCCCAAAGGTGCAGCCCTTGGCTCATAGATTATTGAATGAGAAGTGGCAGACACTTATGATAACTAGGGGTTCACTACATTATTACCAAAAAATGCTTTTGTAAATGGTACAAGGGGAGGAGGAGAATCAGGCATCCCATAAACCAAAAATTCATCCCTCCAAACAAACTCTCCGTACTTCCTGAATTGACAAGCCAGCAAGCTAGTCAGACAGGACAATTTGCACTTGATAATTGTAATCTCCTGGACAACTCCCCCCAATCCCCCACCCCCGAATGAATCTTACAATACCACTGCTACCCCAGATAATTCCTGAAACAGACAATTACCACTAAGACAACTTCCCCATCAGAAAATTTGGAAATGACCATGCTGTGAATTTTCTGAGGCATTGGGAGTGACCATGTGATATTATTTTAGAGAAACAGGACTATACACAAGCCTGATTTTCCCACAAAAGCCTTTGCAAGAAAAACATATTTTCCACAATCACTGAACCATTTCAGTTTCAAAAGAAAGCAAAAGCAAGAATGCATTAGAGTCCTACAAGGATAATATCACAAATTAGTGCACAATCTTTAAACTTTAAATTCTACTTTTTTCTCATAGTGTGTCATTGCAGGGAAATTCACTCTTTTGAAGGCAGGGGCATAGCTAGGAGGAAATTTGTAGGGGGACCTAGGTATCAAATGGGGGGTCATGGTATTGATTACCGTCCTTAATCTTTACACAATTTATCTGGACACACAATTTTTGGGAGGGCCTAGCAAACATCTGCCCCCCTCCCCTCCCCATAGCTATGCACCTATTTGAAGGTTAAGCATTCAGTTGACAAAGACGTGAAATTATACCTTCACAACAAACAAGCATATAGATGCTTCGTGGAAAAATAGCAAGACTGAAAGCATACCTACTTCCTCAAAATTTGCTGAAGATATCCATATACAAGGCACATTTATAATTTCAATTTAAACATTATCAAATTTTTTACCAAACTATCATCAGTAATAAGAGGCCCTACAATTAATCTTGCCCTAGACAGTAAAACTTCTCCCTGCTATCTTATTTCTAGCCCCTCCTCCAATTTAAACAAAAACACCTGTCTAACACACCTCCCAGACAAAGCTACAATACTGTAACTTGCACTGATGTTGCTCAAGGCCATATCCACACACAGTATTGTGTGTGACCACCTGGGATCATACTGACTGAACACATCATCATTGACCAACCAGAGTGAACCTTTTCTTGGATTTACATCAATAAACCAACTGTACTTAGAGATATGAGGCTATTTCTAACTATGCTTAGGGCAAGGTTCTAGGGTCTTTATATTTGGATCAGGGAGGCAAGTCAATGGCAACACCAAACTGTTGAGAGAGATTCCTTAACTGTTCTTCATAATGGACGTTTCGCTGGACGGATTCACGGTAGTTGTATTTCAGATCTTCTATCTCTTCAAAAAAGGCTGGATCAAATTGCTCTAACTCACCTCGAAGCTATGGAGAAGTAAAAACCAACATACAATAAAATGTAAATGCCCCTGGAGTAGGTTCATGAAGACTATGGTACTCCCATTGACGAAATTTTTTTTGGTCTAAAGAAGTCCAATTAGAAGCGACTTACCTAGGAAGTTTCATAGCTATGTCTGCCCTCTTCATCAGCCAGGGGATGCACTCAATTGTTTGATATATGATGCACTGATCTCATCTGGAGGTACGAGGGTGACCTATTTCACTACAAAGAATTACAAACCCTCTTCGGTTGGAAATGAATTAATTTATATCAATAAATTCAGTGCATCATCTGGTCAATGAAGAAAGCAGACATGCCTCATGAAGCATCCCAAATAAGTGAATTATTATTACACTTGGTTAAAGGAAAAGGTTTGACAAAGAAACTGCTACACTTCATACACTGAATGATGTAAAATTTGGCATGAAACAAATTTTATGACCATTCATGGGACCGATGGATAAGATGATAAATTTTCTAAGTGTTCTCATAATCATAAATATAATTACAATTTATCTTTAATACAATGATAAGAACAGGAGTACAAGGACACCAGTCCAGGGGAACACTCGTGCTTGCAGGAACTTAACATCTTGTCATATATCTTAAGTAAAGTCATAATCTATCCATATTATCACAGAATTTGAATGCACATGAACTTCATTCACAACTGATTTACACAGAGAGGAGTGGATACGTCATAGATAATTCATTCAGGAGGTTTTAATGTGTGCAAAGTGTTAAGTAACTCACTCAAACTACTACACACTCTCCTCAATATAACTCTACCACCTTCTATTTTGCTTTTTGAGTATTTCAAATTCTAAATCCTGTCTCAACAAGACAGTGGTGAATCTCACCTCTACCATTTCCTCAAGTTAGATGAAATTTAACGACACACCAACATAAATGTGTTATATAGTGTCAAGCAACGTTTAAATACGGTGCAAGTCCTTCCCTTTAGTCGCCTCTTACGACAGGCGGGAAATACCGTGGGCATATTCTACAACCCCCAGCCCACAGGGGGCACCACTTCCTCAAGCCACAATTCACCAACATATTACCCCTCACCTTTTCATTCTCCCTCTTGAGTTTTTCATATTCTAATTCCTGTGTCTTCAGAGCTGTTCTCATTTCTACATTTTCTTCCATCAGTTTGGTATTGTTTTGCAGTCTCTCAACAATCCCCACATCCTGAGAAAGCAATAAAAAGACAAAAGATCTTTGTAACATTTTGAATAGTCATGACACACTTCTAATGGCCAGCACAATCACTTTTCAATGAAGTGTGCATTCAAATAAAGGACGCAAAGGTTCCTTGAAAGCAGAAAGCTGCCAAGCCACTGAAGTGGGGATATTCAGCCTAATTGCTATCAAAACTTTTTGAGTCACTATCCAGGGTTTCTACCCTTTTCCTCAAACAAGAACCACACATATTTCAAGCTCAGGTTTTCAAGGACAAATAACTTTTCTTCAGCACATACATTTCCAACAGCATTTCTTAAACTTAATTAAAAAGTTTGAAACAAAAAAAAAAAAACAAAAAAACAAAACAAAAAACAAAAAAAAAAAAAATTGAAGTAAAAAGATCACTATATTCTTGGATATTTGGCAAATAAAGGTCACAATTTTTTCCTTCATTCCTACTTCTGGTCGTTGCCCAGGGTGGTAAGTATAACAGTAAGAAGTGGACTGGCTATTGTGGAGATGTGGCCATCACTGTCCAGGCCACTTGATTTAGACCTCTTTAGGCTGGCTTAGATAGTGTCATGAATCTGTGACCTCCTCTCATGGAAGTTCACCAAACTTTTGCTGCAGGTCATTGCCAAGCACTTTAAACTGGGTAAACACCCAGTCTACTCCTATCAAAGAGAAAATGCTGTCACCCCATTTTCATTACTGTACCCCATTATCCTAATTCATGAATGGCCCTGTCAAGTCATGTGACAATATATTTGCCACTGAAATGTCCAATTCATGCAGAATAAATATGCAGTTTACCCTAAATATGAAAAGTTTTTGTTCAGACACATGAAAATAATTGTTAGGGAAATACATGGAAAGTTGTACGATTTAGGTAATGTTTCAAAACAAATTTGGGCTCATTCCCTTTAAGCAAGTATAATGTTAGGCTGATGCCACTGTTTCCTTAAATACCACCTTATGTTTAAAATTATCAGTGCAATGTTAACAAACAGTCTGAATGTTAGTATCAGTTTCACACTAAAGACTACATATTTTTACTTCACTAATTGTGGTCATTATAATCATATGCATATCACACACATATAGACTCTCACCAGCCCCATGGATTGTATACATACCTCCAATGCACTATCTGGTCCCCCATGGAGTCTTGTCAATTTCAACTCATTCAAAAGTTCAGCTTTCTCATTCTCCAGCCTGTTCACTGTCAACCTATCAGACAAAACAGGAAACAGAGACTAGATTAAGTGCTAGCTCTCCAAATGACCCTGTTCAGATCCACTGTCTTAAAGACAACAGTTTTTGTTTTACAGAAGTCAGGCCCACAGCCACAAGGAGGAAGGGGGGGAGGTTAGCAAGGAGGAGGGGGAGTTTAGCATAGAAAAACACTGACACTTAGCTAGGGGAATGAGTGATGCAAGATTACCTTTTGCATAGGCAAGAAAACTACTTGGAACAATTAAACTACATTCCCCCATCTTTCTGGTGGGGTTGGGGCTACGGGAGCAAAGGCCCCTGCTCCTTATCTCCCTCCCCTGCCCCTTTCCTGGCAAACGCCTGCTGAAAGTAAAGACTTTTTGTGATTTTCATGACTGACTAATGCAGAATAACATTACAAAGAGAAAAGGTACTGCATTTGTTTTACACACATTTTGACATGAAGACACAAGCAGTAATACAGTCTCAAGTACAGTGTTACTTTTTCAGTTTTTGAACTAGCAATTTCTCTAGACTGACAACCCACAGCTTGTGAACCTTCAAGACTAAGTCAAAATCCCATACTTTTTGCATTTATTTCCCATTTTCCCAAAGCATGGAAACCCTGTTTTTACATGACCTCTCTTCACACACCTTGTATGCTGCAGTTGTTGGACAAGGTCTTCATCAGATGTAACATCATTGGGAAATTTTTCCAGGATAGATATTTTCTCCCGAAGGTCACTGACCTCATGCTGCAACTCTTGCTCTCTATGAGCTGAGTCTCTTAATAGCCTCTTCATGTCACTCAGAGTAGAATTCTGTTAAAAGAAATCAGAATTAAACTTTCAAATTACTCTCTTCAACACATAAAAAGAAAACATAATCAAATTTCTTGTTGCTAATGCAAACGACTTTAGGATTACATCCCGAATAATTTGTTTTAAATACAACCACCTGTAGCAGAACCAATGCTAATAAAACAACCACCTGAGGAGACATTAACTTCCTGACTGCACACTTTATTTCATGCTAATAGAAACTAAACAAAAAGTTGGGTCTTCTCCACAGGCTACTCAAAAACCAGATAATTAAATTACCTTCTTCTCCATGTCTTCTTCCATTCCCTTCATCTTTTCTTCATACATCCGGGTCACCACGATGGACTTCCAACTCTTAGGGTCTGCTCCTTCTAGTTTAGGTCCTCTGGCATGTTCAATCTCTTGCTTCTCCCTTATCTAAGTAAAAATATAGGAAGGTCATAAAAATGGAGACTGAATGATAAGAATGAAACAGGGGTTAGGGCAACTGAGGAAGGGGAGGGGGCCTTTGGCATTCCAGCACCTTCCAGTTCAGGTCCCCTGGTATGATGGATATCTTGCTTCTTCCTTATCTATATAAGAATACAAAGAGGGTGCAGGAATATTATGTGAAAGACATGAATGGGGGTGGGAGAACCAACAGGGGAGGGTGAGAGCTTTGGGTCAGCCCCTCCAGTTTATGCTGCAACTCTTGCTCTCTGGCATCTTTACGCTCCTGCTTACTCTTTATTTACATAAGAATAAATGATGGTCAGTATTTTGGAACAAAGGTGAAAGTACACAACTACAGGAAAGGGATTATCAGAGATGACATGAATTTAATGCTGGACAGTGGCAAAAGAAATATCTTCCATCAGTTGGTGATATCTGCATGAGGGAACTGAGGAGTGAATTTTAGAAAAAAGTCTTTAAAAGTTCTACCACTTTCATTTGTACACAAAAAGGACAAAAGCTTGATCACAAGATGCTATTCCATTCACATCACATATCTTTTTCTGACACAGGAATAACCAACATTCACTTGTCAGTTCATATAAGGTGCAGTATTCTTGCTAGACTACACAAATATTTAACACGTACAACATGAATTGAAAATAAATCCAGATAGACAAGAAATTAGTAAGAGATATACAAGTCAATCTGGATCTATTGCTATTGTAACCTTCCTTCAACTTATTAGCCAGCAACCATGTTACCTCTTCAATTTCTCTCTCTAGTCTCTCTTTTTCTTTAACTGCTCTTCCATAATTTATTCTATGTTTCTCAGATGTCTCCACCTCCCTTTGTAACTCCTGTCTAAGGCGATCATTCTGAGACACCATCTTGGCGATCCCTCTCTGGGTATTCTCGTACCTCGTACTAAGCTGACCTCCGATCTGTAACTTAAGTTTTTCTAGCTCAGACTAGGAAACAAAGAGGACAAAAATAAAAGGTATGAAATATATCTAGCCATAGGTGGATTTCATTCCTGAAGATACACAAACCAAATTTAAGTTTGACAACATAATCTTAAATTCCCCACACCTCCTCCCCCATACTACTTCCCAGCCTCTAAGCCCCACCCCTCTCTTAAACTGACCTTTAAGCTCTTGTTTTCATCCCTGAGAGTGTGTATTTCTGTCTGTGTTGTTACTCCTGGTGCCTTCTTCAATGTTTCATTCTCCTGCTGGACTCTCTCTACTACTTTCTTCATCAGCCCAATTGTCCTCTCTAACTCTGGGATGGATTTACCGCTGCTACCCTGGAAATGTACCAAAAGAGACGATAAATATAAAACCAGATAATTCTATTTGAGTCATCTCCATGTACATACACCCTGACTCTCAGCTGAATCTCTGAGATCAAAACCTACCTGCACCTAACTTCGTGCATGACATTCATTTCAAGATCATTTCAAGCAGTCTATCACCAATCACAAAATACACTGTTAGTCTCAAAAGTGTTCACCACTTTTTGGACATATTGTAATGTCTACAAAAATTCCACAAAAATAATACCTTTTTGAGATAATCAATGAATCTTCATATCAAACTTAAAGAAATGAAAACTTGTATTCCAAAGTGTTTTGCACATGGTAGCACCATTGGTTACATAGATCCATACCCTACATAAATGTCTTAAA
Organism: Holothuria leucospilota; assembly: GCA_029531755.1. Lineage (NCBI taxonomy): Eukaryota > Metazoa > Echinodermata > Holothuroidea > Aspidochirotida > Holothuriidae > Holothuria > Holothuria leucospilota. Next base: position 3,213,889 of record CM055972.1, read on the forward strand.
AAATGCCTGTTTCTATTTACAAAAATTGGATTCCTGTTTTGTGAAGTCCATAGCAACTCAACAGACATATGTGTGGCATAGTTAACACATCAGTTCTGATCAAACTTGCAAGTGAAATGGAAAATTTGGTAAAAACAATACTAGCCTACCCAAGCACAAATATAAAAGTTTGTGTGTGTTTCACCATGAGCCAAGTGGTAGAAAAATTGGCATTCAGTCTTCTAAAATTTACAATTCCATCGAAAAAAATAAAACTTCCAAGAGACGCAAGAAGACCTACTCTGCATTCTGATAGCCTGACAAACATGCATGAGTGATTTCCAACGATTGGCTCCCTTAGCATAATGATAGAAGATTTTGCCAGCTATAAAATGGAGGTGGTAGGTTAGTTTGCTTTGAAATTAAGTTGTGGTTATGCCTGCACTGGCCAATTCCTTGGTATGGAGAACATAACCTCCTGCATATGAACTGCTACTAGAATACACAATTTGATCACAGAAAACTTAGTCTAACACACAGCTATCCACTAGTGTACCGTGGAAGACCTCATTTACCCCATCGCATACTTCCAGCATCCCCCTGCACCCCCCTCTCCAGGTCCATTCTTACTGCCTCCCTCCTGTCACTAACCTTACTAGATTCAAGGCTAGAGCCACTCTTCAGCTTTTTCTTTGCTTTCTCTAAATCTGCTTTCAAAGCATCATTATACTTCTGTAGATCGTCCACCCTGGCTTTCAGTCTGGGAAGGTCTACTTTGGCTTGCTCAACTTCAAATCTCAAGTCCATATTTTCCTGTGACAGCTCCAAAATTCTCTTCTGTAAGTCATTCTCTCTTTCTCGGTCCTGAGGTCCTGGAGCAGCAGAGCTGAGTACTGATGCAGGCTGCAGGTGGGCCATAGAGAGAAATATGATAGAAAAGCTACAACATGTCAATAGGTTGAGGTACATCTTGCATTACATGAAGGACATTTTGAAATAATCAAGTATTTAATGGATATGTACAGATCACTGAAATGTGAGATGAACGCGTGTAGCCTCCATTACATACAGTACTCAGCAGAATATGGCCTTGGGCAATTTAGCTAAAAGTACAGCCTCGGTCTTTGTCTTTGAGGTGCCTGAGACTGTTATTATTTAAACAGGGAGCAGCTGGAAGTAACTTACCCAGCAGAATTTTAATGGACTGTAACTTAGAAATTAGGTCTTTGACTAAGAACCATTTTGGTGTACAGTCTGTTTCAAAAAGTTCATTGTGAACAATCTCAATGAGATATTATGGCAGACTTGTAACCAAGTCACTCTTTTCTCAGCAAGTCAACTGGAGCTATTTTAGTGACATGAGTCATGTCATTGATTCCAGTCAATGTGTTATTTCAATACAGGAATTCCCCAGACTTTTTCAAATCAGGTAGTGTTGAAAGGTTCTGACTTGAGTCGCAACTTGATTACAAGTCTGAATTTATAGGGCTGTACAATCAAACAGAACTAAAGGCAATATAAGGAAATAAACAATGCATGAAGTTGTGAGTAAATGGTCATATTTGTTGCACCGACTGGATGCAATGATTTTATGATTGTTTCTCACCTGTGATGTGATAAGTTCTTTCTCAATTAGTTGTTTCTGCAAAGTGGATACTTTATCAGATAGAAACTGGTTTTTATTCTGAAGCTCCTGAAGTGCAAGATCCTGATTAAATGATTGCTGTCTCTTGAGTGAATATATCTAGAAGGATTAAAAAAAACTGCATATAGGTATGACAGCATGAACACTCCTATGTAACACACAAGTAAACAAATCTTTATGGTGAGAAAACAAATGTTCAACTTGTACAGTATTGACCTTTTTCAGGCCAAGTTGGATTTGTTTCTCATGATTTTACATTTTTCATTATGTTGGCTATTCTTTGGCAATTGAACATAAATACTGTTACATAACACCAGGGTTCAAGCTAAGGTGTGCGACTGCGCGATTCCTGCACTGACTTTCCAAGTCCCGCAACAAAAACAATGGTCTGCAGGAAATTCCTGCGCAGACCTCGCAGCCCACCCTTTTTTATTTTCCTACATACTTCATGTTAATTTGCCACAAGCCAGTGAGCCACAACTGGAAAAAAGGCCGTGGTCGTCTCGACTTGAACCAATTGGCTGGAAACTGGGACGTTAAACCTCATCTAACTAACTTCATGTTGATTTGGAACTGCTGAACTTGTCTATGAGACTGACACAGAAGAACAATCGGAAATCAAACAGTCATTAAATATCATAACTGATTCGCTCATTTCACTGATTTGTTATTTCAGGAAATCCCACCTTAGAATCTGAAATCTCCCTCAAAAAATTTGGGAGGTGGGTTGTTTTAAGGGCCAACAACTAGCTCAGTAAGAGTAGGCTTCTCTTCCTCTGCGAACATGCTTTATGTCCATGTCTCATTATTCTAAGATACTTCATTTCTGTAAGTTAATACCCGCCTGTAATAAAGGCATATGTGTTAACCCTAACTATATAGTTACGCACGTGTCATTATCATGCCTATAAGGAAAATTTTAGACTACACGTAGTCATAAATCGCCCTAACCTTTGGAATGGCGAAAGAATCCCCAAGTACCTCAGGATTAATTTCTCGATAATATTAAAGATTCATAGCCCGAGCCTATCAAATGAAGGCTTTGTTTTCATAAAGTTCATAACCTTACGCCTTGTGGGAACCCTACGAGATTGTGTTGTTTTCTTACTCTCCCTATAAAATTTTGAAAGGGTTGCGTTATGAGAACGACACCTAACCCTCGGTTGAAACGACTAGAGGGATTAGACCTTTGAGAACGACAATTTAGACCCATGCAAAAAATGCTCAAAGGAATAACATAAATTGCCGTATGATATGGTATCTCGAAGGACTATTTTCTCATGTAAACCTAATTTGCCATAGAGGAAACGCACAATACCACTGCTAAATTCCTTCTATGTCACGGGTGACAAAGGCAACCTCCGCCGGGAATTGTTCCAGTCTACGGCAGACATATTAAAATTGTTATGTTATGAACGGACCATAAAAATTAATGGCACTTATTCAACCCCACAAACATGTATTCCCCAAGATCTTATCACGGCTAATGTAAAAGCCTCTGTAATAAGTGTAAGTTACGCTCCCGAAAGCGTGTTTCTATGGGATTTACGAGAAATTAGTTAGCTGTTACTTTCCTATGTTGTCCGCAATTGAGACAATGTTGATTTATACCCTAACCTTCCTTTACGGTTCGCTACTGATGAAGTTGGGCCATATTTTGAGCCGAAGCAACAGAAACCGGTCTAGCCTTTCTGGTCATAGAGACCAAACCAATAATAATCAACCCCCCGGCACATAATCTATAATGCTACCCAAGTCTTTCGTATGAAATCACAGTTCATGATTTCGGGCTTTTCCTTCAAATGTGCAAGGTTCACCGACTTACCCATGTGACGTCAGATGGTGGCACCGCCTACCCTTACTTTACTTTATTTTGCTTCCCGTTTTTTTCGAAAAATTGGGACGTAGGTTAGATACACCGAGAATTCTTTCGCGGAATCTCTGATGTTAACATAAGGACTAAATATTTAAGTCCTTTCCTACCTTAAGGAGGAGATTTAAAAGTATATTTTGTCGAAAAGAACCTTTCAAACTAGCACAACTTTGCATGATTTTGACACAGCACAACACGGCAGCTTTGGCGCCACTTGTTGTAACCAATCAGGAGACAGAATCCAAAGGTATTCTCTTTCACGTCCAATTGACATTCTAAAGGATGCCCATTCTGGAGCCTCCGTATCAGTTCCGAAAATGGAGAATCTCATACCAGACATCCCAGCATCCCCAGTCTACAAAGACTCTTCTGATACAGAGGAAACTATTCCTAAAGGGCTGAAAAGTCCAAGAAGGGAACCAGAAGAAGGCAAGCTACCTGCGGAAAGCTTCGAAAGAGTGAAGTACAACCTCAACGCCCTCACTAAATTACAGAAGACAGTCATCGGACTGAAGAAAGAAATAACCAAGCTTGACGAGGAACTAGCTAAAGGCAATGTTCCCAACCACCTTCGAGTCGACCGAGGCCTACCCAAGCTGCCGGGTCTTTTGCATAGTTCTGAGGAGGTAAGGGAGGATTTTGACTCCCTCCTTCAAAGGGCTGGCTTGAGGCTCGGTCAAGCTTGGCGGCAAGAACTGTCACGTCAAGCCAAGAAGCAGAAGGACCGATTCCTTGAAAAGGAACAGAGGGCTAGACTGGAGTTAGAGACACTAGACGACGGTGTGGAGGCGAAGAAAGTCCTGTGGAAGCTCCTTGAGAAATCTGGTAAGAGAACCGAGGAGAGACTCAAACACCGCCAACAGAAGGCAGCACCCAGACGCCACCACCCCTACAAGAGATAAAACCCGACACAAGATGTCTTAACCCAACGGCTCTTTTAAGGGCCAACAACTAGCTCAGTAAGAGTAGGCTTCTCTTCCTCTGCGAACATGCTTTATGTCCATGTCTCATTATTCTAAGATACTTCATTTCTGTAAGTTAATACCCGCCTGTAATAAAGGCATATGTGTTAACCCTAACTATATAGTTACGCACGTGTCATTATCATGCCTATAAGGAAAATTTTAGACTACACGTAGTCATAAATCACCCTAACCTTTGGAATGGCGAAAGAATCCCCAAGTACCTCAGGATTAATTTCTCGATAATATTAAAGATTCATAGCCCGAGCCTATCAAATGAAGGCTTTGTTTTCATAAAGTTCATAACCTTACGCCTTTTTGTAACCCTTCTAGATTGTGTTGTTTTCTTACTCTCCCTATAAAATTTTGAAAGGGTTGCGTTATGAGAACGACACCTAACCCTCGGTTGAAAACGACTAGAGGGATTAGACCTTTGAGAACGACAATTTAGACCCATGCAAAAAAATGCTCAAAGAATAACATAAATTGCCGTATGATATGGTATCTCGAAGGACTATTTTCTCATGTAAACTAATTTGCCATAGAGGAAACGCACAATACCACTGCTAAATTCCTTCTATGTCACGGGTGACAAAGGCAACCTCCGCCGGGAATTGTTCCAGTCTACGGCAGACATATTAAAATTGTTATGTTATGAACGGACCATAAAAATTAATGGCACTTATTCAACCCCACAAACATGTATTCCCCAAGATCTTATCACGGCTAATGTAAAAGCCTCTGTAATAAGTGTAAGTTACGCTCCCGAAAGCGTGTTTCTATGGGATTTACGAGAAATTAGTTAGCTGTTACTTTCCTATGTTGTCCGCAATTGAGACAATGTTGATTTATACCCTAACCTTCCTTTACGGTTCGCTACTGATGAAGTTGGGCCATATTTTGAGCCGAAGCAACAGAAACCGGTCTAGCCTTTCTGGTCATAGAGACCAAACCAATAATAATCAACCCCCCGGCACATAATCTATAATGCTACCCAAGTCTTTCGTATGAAATCGCAGTTCATGATTTCGGGCTTTTCCTTCAAATGTGCAAGGTTCACCGACTTACCCATGTGACGTCAGATGGTGGCACCGCCTACCCTTACTTTACTTTATTTTGCTTCCCGTTTTTTTCGAAAAATTGGGACGTAGGTTAGATACACCGAGAATTCTTTCGCGGAATCTCTGATGTTAACATAAGGACTAAATATTTAAGTCCTTTCCTACCTTAAGGAGGAGATTTAAAAGTATATTTTGTCGAAAAGAACCTTTCAAACTAGCACAACTTTGCATGATTTTGACACAGCACAACACGGCAGCTTTGGCGCCACTTGTTGTAACCAATCAGGAGACAGAATCCAAAGGTATTCTCTTTCACGTCCAATTGACATTCTAAAGGATGCCCATTCTGGAGCCTCCGTATCAGTTCCGAAAATGGAGAATCTCATACCAGACATCCCAGCATCCCCAGTCTACAAAGACTCTTCTGATACAGAGGAAACTATTCCTAAAGGGCTGAAAAGTCCAAGAAGGGAACCAGAAGAAGGCAAGCTACCTGCGGAAAGCTTCAAAAGAGTGAAGTACCACCTCAACGCCCTCACTAAATTACAGAAGACAGTCATCGGACTGAAGAAAGAAATAACCAAGCTTGACGAGGAACTAGCTAAAGGCAATGTTCCCAACCACCTTCGAGTCGACCGAGGCCTACCCAAGCTGCCGGGTCTTTTGCATAGTTCTGAGGAGGTAAGGGAGGATTTTGACTCCCTCCTTCAAAGGGCTGGCTTGAGGCTCGGTCAAGCTTGGCGGCAAGAACTGTCACGTCAAGCCAAGAAGCAGAAGGACCGATTCCTTGAAAAGGAACAGAGGGCTAGACTGGAGTTAGAGACACTAGACGACGGTGTGGAGGCGAAGAAAGTCCTGTGGAAGCTCCTTGAGAAATCTGGTAAGAGAACCGAGGAGAGACTCAAACACCGCCAACAGAAGGCAGCACCCAGACGCCACCACCCCTACAAGAGATAAAACCCGACACAAGATGTCTTAACCCAACGGCTCTTTTAAGGGCCAACAACTAGCTCAGTAAGAGTAGGCTTCTCTTCCTCTGCGAACATGCTTTATGTCCATGTCTCATTATTCTAAGTTACTTCATTTCTGTAAGTTAATACCCGCCTGTAATAAAGGCATATGTGTTAACCCTAACTATATAGTTACGCACGTGTCATTATCATGCCTATAAGGAAAATTTTAGACTACACGTAGTCATAAATCGCCCTAACCTTTGGAATGGCGAAAGAATCCCCAAGTACCTCAGGATTAATTTCTCGATAATATTAAAGATTCATAGCCCGAGCCTATCAAATGAAGGCTCCGTTTTCATAAAGTTCATAACCTTACGCCTTGTGGGAACCCTACGAGATTGTGTTGTTTTCTTACTCTCCCTATAAAATTTTGAAAGGGTTGCGTTATGAGAACGACACCTAACCCTCGGTTGAAACGACTAGAGGGATTAGACCTTTGAGAACGACAATTTAGACCCATGCAAAAAATGCTCAAAGGAATAACATAAATTGCCGTATGATATGGTATCTCGAAGGACTATTTTCTCATGTAAACCTAATTTGCCATAGAGGAAACGCACAATACCACTGCTAAATTCCTTCTATGTCACGGGTGACAAAGGCAACCTCCGCCGGGAATTGTTCCAGTCTACGGCAGACATATTAAAATTGTTATGTTATGAACGGACCATAAAAATTAATGGCACTTATTCAACCCCACAAACATGTATTCCCCAAGATCTTATCACGGCTAATGTAAAAGCCTCTGTAATAAGTGTAAGTTACGCTCCCGAAAGCGTGTTTCTATGGGATTTACGAGAAATTAGTTAGCTGTTACTTTCCTATGTTGTCCGCAATTGAGACAATGTTGATTTATACCCTAACCTTCCTTTACGGTTCGCTACTGATGAAGTTGGGCCATATTTTGAGCCGAAGCAACAGAAACCGGTCTAGCCTTTCTGGTCATAGAGACCAAACCAATTATAATCAACCCCCCGGCACATAATCTATAATGCTACCCAAGTCTTTCGTATGAAATCACAGTTCATGATTTCGGGCTTTTCCTTCAAATGTGCAAGGTTCACCGACTTACCCATGTGACGTCAGATGGTGGCACCGCCTACCCTTACTTTACTTTATTTTGCTTCCCGTTTTTTTTTCGAAAAATTGGGACGTAGGTTAGATACACCGAGAATTCTTTCGCGGAATCTCTGATGTTAACATAAGGACTAAATATTTAAGTCCTTTCCTACCTTAAGGAGGAGATTTAAAAGTATATTTTGTCGAAAAGAACCTTTCAAACTAGCACAACTTAGCATGATTTTGACACAGCACAACACGGCAGCTTTGGCACCACTTATTGTAACCAATCAGGAGACAGAATCCAAAGGTTTCTCTTTCACGTCCAACTGACATTTTAAAGGATGCCCATTCTGGAGCCTCCGTATCAGTTCCGAAAATGGAGAATCTCATACCAGACATCCCAGCATCCCCAGTCTACAAAGACTCTTCTGATACAGAGGAAACTATTCCTAAAGGGCTGAAAAGTCCAAGAAGGGAACCAGAAGAAGGCAAGCTACCTGCGGAAAGCTTCGAAAGAGTGAAGTACCACCTCAACGCCCTCACTAAATTACAGAAGACAGTCATCGGACTGAAGAAAGAAATAACCAAGCTTGACGAGGAACTAGCTAAAGGCAATGTTCCCAACCACCTTCGAGTCGACCGAGGCCTACCCAAGCTGCCGGGTTTCTTGCATAGTTCTGAGGAGGTAAGGGAGGATTTTGACTCCCTCCTTCAAAGGGCTGGCTTGAGGCTCGGTCAAGCTTGGCGGCAAGAACTGTCACGTCAAGCCAAGAAGCAGAAGGACCGATTCCTTGAAAAGGAACAGAGGGCTAGACTGGAGTTAGAGACACTAGACGACGGTGTGGAGGCGAAGAAAGTCCTGTGGAAGCTCCTTGAGAAATCTGGTAAGAGAACCGAGGAGAGACTCAAACACCGCCAACAGAAGGCAGCACCCAGACGCCACCACCCCTACAAGAGATAAAACCCGACACAAGATGTCTTAACCCAACGGCTCTTTTAAGGGCCAACAACTAGCTCAGTAAGAGTAGGCTTCTCTTCCTCTGCGAACATGCTTTATGTCCATGTCTCATTATTCTAAGTTACTTCATTTCTGTAAGTTAATACCCGCCTGTAATAAAGGCATATGTGTTAACCCTAACTATATAGTTACGCACGTGTCATTATCATGCCTATAAGGAAAATTTTAGGACTACACGTAGTCATAAATCGCCCTAACCTTTGGAATGGCGAAAGAATCCCCAAGTACCTCAGGATTAATTTCTCGATAATATTAAAGATTCATAGCCCGAGCCTATCAAATGAAGGCTTTGTTTTCATAAAGTTCATAACCTTACGCCTTGTGGGAACCCTACGAGATTGTGTTGTTTTCTTACTCTCCCTATAAAATTTTGAAAGGGTTGCGTTATGAGAACGACACCTAACCCTCGGTTGAAACGACTAGAGGGATTAGACCTTTGAGAACGACAATTTAGACCCATGCAAAAAATGCTCAAAGGAATAACATAAATTGCCGTATGATATGGTATCTCGAAGGACTATTTTCTCATGTAAACCTAATTTGCCATAGAGGAAACGCACAATACCACTGCTAAATTCCTTCTATGTCACGGGTGACAAAGGCAACCTCCGCCGGGAATTGTTCCAGTCTACGGCATACATATTAAAATTCTTATGTTATGAACGAGCCATAAAAATAAATGACATTTATCTCGCCCCAAAAATATATATTCCCCAAGATCTTTTCACGGCTAATGTAAAAGCCTCTCTGATAAGTGTACGTTGCGCTCCCCAAAGCGAGGTTCTACGGGATTTACGAGAAATTAGTTAGCTGTTACTTTCCTATGTTGTCCGCAATTGAGACAATGTTGATTTATACCCTAACCTTCCTTTACGGTTCGCTACTGATGAAGTTGGGCCATATTTTGAGCCGAAGCAACAGAAACCGGTCTAGCCTTTCTGGTCATAGAGACCAAACCAATTATAATCAACCCCCCGGCACATAATCTATAATGCTACCCAAGTCTTTCGTATGAAATCGCAGTTCATGATTTCGGGCTTTTCCTTCAAATGTGCAAGGTTCACCGACTTACCCATGTGACGTCAGATGGTGGCACCGCCTACCCTTACTTTACTTTATTTTGCTTCCCGTTTTTTTCGAAAAATTGGGACGTAGGTTAGATACACCGAGAATTCTTTCGCGGAATCTCTGATGTTAACATAAGGACTAAATATTTAAGTCCTTTCCTACCTTAAGGAGGAGATTTAAAAGTATATTTTGTCGAAAAGAACCTTTCAAACTAGCACAACTTAGCATGATTTTGACACAGCACAACACGGCAGCTTTGGCACCACTTATTGTAACCAATCAGGAGACAGAATCCAAAGGTTTCTCTTTCACGTCCAATGACATTTAAAGGATGCCCATTCTGGAGCCTCCGTATCAGTTCCGAAAATGGAGAATCTCATACCAGACATCCCAGCATCCCCAGTCTACAAAGACTCTTCTGATACAGAGGAAACTATTCCTAAAGGGCTGAAAAGTCCAAGAAGGGAACCAGAAGAAGGCAAGCTACCTGCAGAAAGCTTCGAAAGAGTGAAGTACCACCTCAACGCCCTCACTAAATTACAGAAGACAGTCATCGGACTGAAGAAAGAAATAACCAAGCTTGACGAGGAACTAGCTAAAGGCAATGTTCCCAACCACCTTCGAGTCGACCGAGGCCTACCCAAGCTGCCGGGTTTCTTGCATAGTTCTGAGGAGGTAAGGGAGGATTTTGACTCCCTCCTTCAAAGGGCTGGCTTGAGGCTCGGTCAAGCTTGGCGGCAAGAACTGTCACGTCAAGCCAAGAAGCAGAAGGACCGATTCCTTGAAAAGGAACAGAGGGCTAGACTGAAGTTAGAGACACTAGACGACGGTGTGGAGGCGAAGAAAGTCCTGTGGAAGCTCCTTGAGAAATCTGGTAAGAGAACCAAGGAGAGACTCAAACACCGCCAACAGAAGGCAGCACCAAGACGCCACCACCCCTACAAGAGATAAAACCCGACACAAGATGTCTTAACCCAACGGCTCTTTTAAGGGCCAACAACTAGCTCAGTAAGAGTAGGCTTCTCTTCCTCTGCGAACTTGCTTTATGTCCATGTCTCTTTATTCTAAGTTACTTCATTTCTGTAAAGTTAATACCCGCCTGTAATAAAGGCATATGTGTTAACCCTAACTATATAGTTACGCATGTGTCATTATCATGCCTATAAGGAAAATTTTAGACTACACGTAGTCATAAATCGCCCTAACCTTTGGAATGGCGAAAGAATCCCCAAGTACCTCAGGATTAATTTCTCGATAATATTAAAGATTCATAGCCCGAGCCTATCAAATGAAGGCTCCGTTTTCATAAAGTTCATAACCTTACGCCTTGTGGGAACCCTACGAGATTGTGTTGTTTTCTTACTCTCCCTATAAAATTTTGAAAGGGTTGCGTTATGAGAACGACACCTAACCCTCGGTTGAAATGACTAGAGGGATTAGACCTGTGAGAACGACAATTTAGACCCATGCAAAAAATGCTCAAAGGAATGACATAAATTGCCGTATGATATGGTATCTCGAAGGACTATTTTCTCATGTAAACCTAATTTGCCATAGAGGAAACGCACAATACCACTGCTAAATTCCTTCTATGTCACGGGTGACAAAGGCAACCTCCGCCGGGAATTGTTCCAGTCTACGGCATACATATTAAAATTGTTATGTTATGAACGGACCATAAAAATTAATGGCACTTATTCAACCCCACAAACATGTATTCCCCAAGATCTTATCACGGCTAATGTAAAAGCCTCTGTAATAAGTGTAAGTTACGCTCCCGAAAGCGTGTTTCTATGGGATTTACGAGAAATTAGTTAGCTGTTACTTTCCTATGTTGTCCGCAATTGAGACAATGTTGATTTATACCCTAACCTTCCTTTACGGTTCGCTACTGATAAAGTTGGGCCATATTTTGAGCCGAAGCAACAGAAACCGGTCTAGCCTTTCTGGTCATAGAGACCAAACCAATAATAATCAACCCCCCGGCACATAATCTATAATGCTACCCAAGTCTTTCGTATGAAATCACAGTTCATGATTTCGGGCTTTTCCTTCAAATGTGCAAGGTTCACCGACTTACCCATGTGACGTCAGATGGTGGCACCGCCTACCCTTACTTTACTTTATTTTGCTTCCCGTTTTTTTCGAAAAATTGGGACGTAGGTTAGATACACCGAGAATTCTTTCGCGGAATCTCTGATGTTAACATAAGGACTAAATATTTAAGTCCTTTCCTACCTTAAGGAGGAGATTTAAAAGTATATTTTGTCGAAAAGAACCTTTCAAACTAGCACAACTTAGCATGATTTTGACACAGCACAACACGGCAGCTTTGGCACCACTTATTGTAACCAATCAGGAGACAGAATCCAAAGGTATTCTCCTTCACGTCCAACTGACATTGTAAAGGATGCCCATTCTGGAGCCTCCGTATCAGTTCCGAAAATGGAGAATCTCATACCAGACATTCCAGCATCCCCAGTCTACAAAGACCCTCCTGATACAGAGGAAACTATTCCTAAAGGGCTGAAAAGTCCAAGAAGGGAACCAGAAGAAGGCAAGCTACCTGCAGAAAGCTTCGAAAGAGTGAAGTACCACCTCAACGCCCTCACTAAATTACAGAAGACAGTCATCGGACTGAAGAAAGAAATAACCAAGCTTGACGAGGAACTAGCTAAAGGCAATGTTCCCAACCACCTTCGAGTCGACCGAGGCCTACCCAAGCTGCCGGGTCTTTTGCATAGTTCTGAGGAGGTAAGGGAGGATTTTGACTCCCTCCTTCAAAGGGCTGGCTTGAGGCTCGGTCAAGCTTGGCGGCAAGAACTGTCACGTCAAGCCAAGAAGCAGAAGGACCGATTCCTTGAAAAGGAACAGAGGGCTAGACTGGAGTTAGAGACACTAGACGACGGTGTGGAGGCGAAGAAAGTCCTGTGGAAGCTCCTTGAGAAATCTGGTAAGAGAACCAAGGAGAGACTCAAACACCGCCAACAGAAGGCAGCACCCAGACGCCACCACCCCTACAAGAGATAAAACCCGACACAAGATGTCTTAACCCAACGGCTCTTTTAAGGGCCAACAACTAGCTCAGTAAGAGTAGGCTTCTCTTCCTCTGCGAACTTGCTTTATGTCCATGTCTCTTTATTCTAAGTTACTTCATTTCTGTAAAGTTAATACCCGCCTGTAATAAAGGCATATGTGTTAACCCTAACTATATAGTTACGCATGTGTCATTATCATGCCTATAAGGAAAATTTTAGACTACACGTAGTCATAAATCGCCCTAACCTTTGGAATGGCGAAAGAATCCCCAAGTACCTCAGGATTAATTTCTCGATAATATTAAAGATTCATAGCCCGAGCCTATCAAATGAAGGCTCCGTTTTCATAAAGTTCATAACCTTACGCCTTGTGGGAACCCTACGAGATTGTGTTGTTTTCTTACTCTCCCTATAAAATTTTGAAAGGGTTGCGTTATGAGAACGACACCTAACCCTCGGTTGAAACGACTAGAGGGATTAGACCTGTGAGAACGACAATTTAGACCCATGCAAAAAATGCTCAAAGGAATGACATAAATTGCCGTATGATATGGTATCTCGAAGGACTATTTTCTCATGTAAACCTAATTTGCCATAGAGGAAACGCACAATACCACTGCTAAATTCCTTCTATGTCACGGGTGACAAAGGCAACCTCCGCCGGGAATTGTTCCAGTCTACGGCATACATATTAAAATTGTTATGTTATGAACGGACCATAAAAATTAATGGCACTTATTCAACCCCACAAACATGTATTCCCCAAGATCTTATCACGGCTAATGTAAAAGCCTCTGTAATAAGTGTAAGTTACGCTCCCGAAAGCGTGTTTCTATGGGATTTACGAGAAATTAGTTAGCTGTTACTTTCCTATGTTGTCCGCAATTGAGACAATGTTGATTTATACCCTAACCTTCCTTTACGGTTCGCTACTGATAAAGTTGGGCCATATTTTGAGCCGAAGCAACAGAAACCGGTCTAGCCTTTCTGGTCATAGAGACCAAACCAATAATAATCAACCCCCCGGCACATAATCTATAATGCTACCCAAGTCTTTCGTATGAAATCACAGTTCATGATTTCGGGCTTTTCCTTCAAATGTGCAAGGTTCACCGACTTACCCATGTGACGTCAGATGGTGGCACCGCCTACCCTTACTTTACTTTATTTTGCTTCCCGTTTTTTTTTCGAAAAATTGGGACGTAGGTTAGATACACCGAGAATTCTTTCGCGGAATCTCTGATGTTAACATAAGGACTAAATATTTAAGTCCTTTCCTACCTTAAGGAGGAGATTTAAAAGTATATTTTGTCGAAAAGAACCTTTCAAACTAGCACAACTTAGCATGATTTTGACACAGCACAACACGGCAGCTTTGGCACCACTTATTGTAACCAATCAGGAGACAGAATCCAAAGGTTTCTCTTTCACGTCCAACTGACATTTTAAAGGATGCCCATTCTGGAGCCTCCGTATCAGTTCCGAAAATGGAGAATCTCATACCAGACATCCCAGCATCCCCAGTCTACAAAGACTCTTCTGATACAGAGGAAACTATTCCTAAAGGGCTGAAAAGTCCAAGAAGGGAACCAGAAGAAGGCAAGCTACCTGCAGAAAGCTTCGAAAGAGTGAAGTACCACCTCAACGCCCTCACTAAATTACAGAAGACAGTCATCGGACTGAAGAAAGAAATAACCAAGCTTGACGAGGAACTAGCTAAAGGCAATGTTCCCAACCACCTTCGAGTCAACCGAGGCCTACCCAAGCTGCCGGGGTCTTTTGCATAGTTCTGAGGAGGTAAGGGAGGATTTTGACTCCCTCCTTCAAAGGGCTGGCTTGAGGTTCGGTCAAGCTTGGCGGCAAGAACTGTCAAGTCAAGCCAAGAAGCAGAAGGACCGATTCCTTGAAAAGGAACAGAGGGCTAGACTGGAGTTAGAGACACTAGACGACGGTGTGGAGGCGAAGAAAGTCCTGTGGAAGCTCCTTGAGAAATCTGGTAAGAGAACCAAGGAGAGACTCAAACACCGCCAACAGAAGGCAGCACCCAGACGCCACCACCCCTACAAGAGATAAAACCCGACACAAGATGTCTTAACCCAACGGCTCTTTTAAGGGCCAACAACTAGCTCAGTAAGAGTAGGCTTCTCTTCCTCTGCGAACTTGCTTTATGTCCATGTCTCTTTATTCTAAGTTACTTCATTTCTGTAAAGTTAATACCCGCCTGTAATAAAGGCATATGTGTTAACCCTAACTATATAGTTACGCATGTGTCATTATCATGCCTATAAGGAAAATTTTAGACTACACGTAGTCATAAATCGCCCTAACCTTTGGAATGGCGAAAGAATCCCCAAGTACCTCAGGATTAATTTCTCGATAATATTAAAGATTCATAGCCCGAGCCTATCAAATGAAGGCTCCGTTTTCATAAAGTTCATAACCTTACGCCTTGTGGGAACCCTACGAGATTGTGTTGTTTTCTTACTCTCCCTATAAAATTTTGAAAGGGTTGCGTTATGAGAACGACACCTAACCCTCGGTTGAAATGACTAGAGGGATTAGACTTCTGAGAACTATGATATGGTATCTCGAAGGACTATTTTCTCATGTAAACCTAATTTGCCATAGAGGAAACGCACAATACCACTGCTAAATTCCTTCTATGTCACGGGTGACAAAGGCAACCTCCGCCAGGAATTGTTCCAGTCTACGGCATACATATTAAAATTGTTATGTTATGAACGGACCATAAAAATTAATGGCACTTATTCAACCCCACAAACATGTATTCCCCAAGATCTTATCACGGCTAATGTAAAAGCCTCTGTAATAAGTGTAAGTTACGCTCCCGAAAGCGTGTTTCTATGGGATTTACGAGAAATTAGTTAGCTGTTACTTTCCTATGTTGTCCGCAATTGAGACAATGTTGATTTATACCCTAACCTTCCTTTACGGTTCGCTACTGATGAAGTTGGGCCATATTTTGAGCCGAAGCAACAGAAACCGGTCTAGCCTTTCTGGTCATAGAGACCAAACCAATAATAATCAACCCCCCGGCACATAATCTATAATGCTACCCAAGTCTTTCGTATGAAATCACAGTTCATGATTTCGGGCTTTTCCTTCAAATGTGCAAGGTTCACCGACTTACCCATGTGACGTCAGATGGTGGCACCGCCTACCCTTACTTTACTTTATTTTGCTTCCCGTTTTTTTTTTCGAAAAATTGGGACGTAGGTTAGATACACCGAGAATTCTTTCGCGGAATCTCTGATGTTAACATAAGGACTAAATATTTAAGTCCTTTCCTACCTTAAGGAGGAGATTTAAAAGTATATTTTGTCGAAAAGAACCTTTCAAACTAGCACAACTTAGCATGATTTTGACACAGCACAACACGGCAGCTTTGGCACCACTTATTGTAACCAATCAGGAGACAGAATCCAAAGGTTTCTCTTTCACGTCCAACTGACATTTTAAAGGATGCCCATTCTGGAGCCTCCGTATCAGTTCCGAAAATGGAGAATCTCATACCAGACATCCCAGCATCCCCAGTCTACAAAGACTCTTCTGATACAGAGGAAACTATTCCTAAAGGGCTGAAAAGTCCAAGAAGGGAACCAGAAGAAGGCAAGCTACCTGCAGAAAGCTTCGAAAGAGTGAAGTACCACCTCAACGCCCTCACTAAATTACAGAAGACAGTCATCGGACTGAAGAAAGAAATAACCAAGCTTGACGAGGAACTAGCTAAAGGCAATGTTCCCAACCACCTTCGAGTCGACCGAGGCCTACCCAAGCTGCCGGGTTTCTTGCATAGTTCTGAGGAGGTAAGGGAGGATTTTGACTCCCTCCTTCAAAGGGCTGGCTTGAGGCTCGGTCAAGCTTGGCGGCAAGAACTGTCACGTCAAGCCAAGAAGCAGAAGGACCGATTCCTTGAAAAGGAACAGAGGGCTAGACTGGAGTTAGAGACACTAGACGACGGTGTGGAGGCGAAGAAAGTCCTGTGGAAGCTCCTTGAGAAATCTGGTAAGAGAACCAAGGAGAGACTCAAACACCGCCAACAGAAGGCAGCACCCAGACGCCACCACCCCTACAAGAGATAAAACCCGACACAAGATGTCTTAACCCAACGGCTCTTTTAAGGGCCAACAACTAGCTCAGTAAGAGTAGGCTTCTCTTCCTCTGCGAACTTGCTTTATGTCCATGTCTCTTTATTCTAAGTTACTTCATTTCTGTAAAGTTAATACCCGCCTGTAATAAAGGCATATGTGTTAACCCTAACTATATAGTTACGCATGTGTCATTATCATGCCTATAAGGAAAATTTTAGACTACACGTAGTCATAAATCACCTAACCTTTGGAATGGCGAAAGAATCCCCAAGTACCTCAGGATTAATTTCTCGATAATATTAAAGATTCATAGCCCGAGCCTATCAAATGAAGGCTCCGTTTTCATAAAGTTCATAACCTTACGCCTTGTGGAACCCTACGAGATTGTGTGTTTTCTTACTCTCCCTATAAAATTTTGAAAAGGGTTGCGTTATGAGAACGACACCTAACCCTCGGTTGAAACGACTAGAGGGATTAGACCTGTGAGAACGACAATTTAGACCCATGCAAAAAATGCTCAAAGGAATGACATAAATTGCCGTATGATATGGTATCTCGAAGGACTATTTTCTCATGTAAACCTAATTTGCCATAGAGGAAACGCACAATACCACTGCTAAATTCCTTCTATGTCACGGGTGACAAAGGCAACCTCCGCCGGGAATTGTTCCAGTCTACGGCATACATATTAAAATTGTTATGTTATGAACGGACCATAAAAATTAATGGCACTTATTCAACCCCACAAACATGTATTCCCCAAGATCTTATCACGGCTAATGTAAAAGCCTCTGTAATAAGTGTAAGTTACGCTCCCGAAAGCGTGTTTCTATGGGATTTACGAGAAATTAGTTAGCTGTTACTTTCCTATGTTGTCCGCAATTGAGACAATGTTGATTTATACCCTAACCTTCCTTTACGGTTCGCTACTGATGAAGTTGGGCCATATTTTGAGCCGAAGCAACAGAAACCGGTCTAGCCTTTCTGGTCATAGAGACCAAACCAATAATAATCAACCCCCGGCACATAATCTATAATGCTACCCAAGTCTTTCGTATGAAATCACAGTTCATGATTTCGGCTTTTCCTTCAAATGTGCACGGTTCACCGACTTACCCATGTGACGTCAGATGGTGGCACCGCCTACCCTTACTTTACTTTATTTTGCTTCCCGTTTTTTTTTTCGAAAAATTGGGACGTAGGTTAGATACACCGAGAATTCTTTCGAGGAATCTCTGATGTTAACATAAGGACTAAATATTTAAGTCCTTTCCTACCTTAAGGAGGAGATTTAAAAGTATATTTTGTCGAAAAGAACCTTTCAAACTAGCACAACTTAGCATGATTTTGACACAGCACAACACGGCAGCTTTGGCACCACTTATTGTAACCAATCAGGAGACAGAATCCAAAGGTTTCTCTTTCACGTCCAACTGACATTTTAAAGGATGCCCATTCTGGAACCTCCGTATCAGTTCCGAAAATGGAGAATCTCATACCAGACATCCCAGCATCCCCAGTCTACAAAGACTCTTCTGATACAGAGGAAACTATTCCTAAAGGGCTGAAAAGTCCAAGAAGGGAACCAGAAGAAGGCAAGCTACCTGCAGAAAGCTTCGAAAGAGTGAAGTACCACCTCAA
The DNA here is from genome assembly GCA_029531755.1 of Holothuria leucospilota. NCBI lineage: Eukaryota > Metazoa > Echinodermata > Holothuroidea > Aspidochirotida > Holothuriidae > Holothuria > Holothuria leucospilota. The sequence continues at coordinate 3,232,361 of CM055972.1, forward strand.
CGCCCTCACTAAATTACAGAAGACAGTCATCGGACTGAAGAAAGAAATAACCAAGCTTGACGAGGAACTAGCTAAAGGCAATGTTCCCAACCACCTTCGAGTCGACCGAGGCCTACCCAAGCTGCCGGGTTTCTTGCATAGTTCTGAGGAGGTAAGGGAGGATTTTGACTCCCTCCTTCAAAGGGCTGGCTTGAGGCTCGGTCAAGCTTGGCGGCAAGAACTGTCACGTCAAGCCAAGAAGCAGAAGGACCGATTCCTTGAAAAGGAACAGAGGGCTAGACTGGAGTTAGAGACACTAGACGACGGTGTGGAGGCGAAGAAAGTCCTGTGGAAGCTCCTTGAGAAATCTGGTAAGAGAACCAAGGAGAGACTCAAACACCGCCAACAGAAGGCAGCACCCAGACGCCACCACCCCTACAAGAGATAAAACCCGACACAAGATGTCTTAACCCAACGGCTCTTTTAAGGGCCAACAACTAGCTCAGTAAGAGTAGGCTTCTCTTCCTCTGCGAACATGCTTTATGTCCATGTCTCATTATTCTAAGATACTTCATTTCTGTAAGTTAATACCCGCCTGTAATAAAGGCATATGTGTTAACCCTAACTATATAGTTACGCATGTGTCATTATCATGCCTATAAGGAAAATTTTAGACTACACGTAGTCATAAATCGCCCTAACCTTTGGAATGGCGAAAGAATCCCCAAGTACCTCAGGATTAATTTCTCGATAATATTAAAGATTCATAGCCCGAGCCTATCAAATGAAGGCTTTGTTTTCATAAAGTTCATAACCTTACGCCTTGTGGGAACCCTACGAGATTGTGTTGTTTTCTTACTCTCCCTATAAAATTTTGAAAGGGTTGCGTTATGAGAACGACACCTAACCCTCGGTTGAAACGACTAGAGGGATTAGACCTTTGAGAACGACAATTTAGACCCATGCAAAAAATGCTCAAAGGAATGACATAAATTGCCGTATGATATGGTATCTCGAAGGACTATTTTCTCATGTAAACCTAATTTGCCATAGAGGAAACGCACAATACCACTGCTAAATTCCTTCTATGTCACGGGTGACAAAGGCAACCTCCGCCGGGAATTGTTCCAGTCTACGGCAGACATATTAAAATTGTTATGTTATGAACGGACCATAAAAATTAATGGCACTTATTCAACCCCACAAACATGTATTCCCCAAGATCTTATCACGGCTAATGTAAAAGCCTCTGTAATAAGTGTAAGTTACGCTCCCGAAAGCGTGTTTCTATGGGATTTACGAGAAATTAGTTAGCTGTTACTTTCCTATGTTGTCCGCAATTGAGACAATGTTGATTTATACCCTAACCTTCCTTTACGGTTCGCTACTGATGAAGTTGGGCCATATTTTGAGCCGAAGCAACAGAAACCGGTCTAGCCTTTCTGGTCATAGAGACCAAACCAATAATAATCAACCCCCCGGCACATAATCTATAATGCTACCCAAGTCTTTCGTATGAAATCGCAGTTCATGATTTCGGGCTTTTCCTTCAAATGTGCAAGGTTCACCGACTTACCCATGTGACGTCAGATGGTGGCACCGCCTACCCTTACTTTACTTTAAATCTCCCTCAAAAAATTTGGGAGGTGGGAATACCCCCAGTGTGAGCCCTAGCGAAAACACTGCACAACACACATGTAATCAACTCTTTTTCAGTGTGAAAACAAAGGAGCCCACACAGACACTATCAACTTGTTTTCAAGCCAAACTGGAATTTGTGCTTCACATTTTGCAAAAGTCTGTCTAGTTGCTTAGACTTTGTGTTTTACATTCTGTTTTTGTAGGTATGTTGTCAAGTGTAAAGAGCTCTGAAAAGCAAGGCCTTATCCAGCAATGCCTCTCCCCGTCTTTCAGATGGCTAAATTTGAATAAGAGACGGCCAAATATGAGCAGGATGGCTTTTGAAATGCCATTAAATGGCTTGGTCTTGCCTTTCAAACTGAGTTTGATTTGGCATCATTTTTTGATGTTTGGATGAAGAGGCTGTTTAGGTAATTCAGTAAACTATCAAGCACCTTATCATTACTTCTTCATCCCCTCTTCCTTACCTCACCCCCCTTCCCTTCCTTACCTCATCCTGCATCTCTTTGTTCTTCTGCTTCAGTTCATCCAGTTCTGCTTGAGATGGAGCTGTCTTTGAAAGAAGATCTGAGCTCCTGCTGGATTTTATCCTCTCTGACCTGAAAATTCAGAAAAGGTAATAGGTTTAAAGATTCTTCAGGAATTTGCCACTAATTTTGCAATGGTTAGAGATGGAACGGAGGGAGTTAATGTATTTTTTTTTTTTTCAAAAGATTCATTTGTAGTAATTCAGACTAGGCAATAGTATTGCTGCATTTTCCAACTTCACCAACTTAAACTACTCCCTCAAGATTAAGCAAATAAAATTTCACTTTCTCCAGAGGATTTGTTAACAACAAAAATTTCTGAAGCATTTGTGCAAATCAAGTAAAAAAGAGAAGTATGAAAGTGATGGAAGGGTTTATGCACAGATTAAGTTCAGGTAAGAGCAGGCATGCCTCTATCTGAGGTCACATGTGATGGTCTCTGAACCTTGCACATTTGAGGGGAAGGCTCTCAATCATCACTCATTATTTCATCCAAAAGACCAAAAAAAAAATTTCTACAAGGCTTTTTGTGCAGGGGGAGTCCTTATCATAGGTTTGATCTATGTGACCAGGGACCAGGGGAGAAAAACTATATCTATGCCATTCTAGTAAAATTTTCAGTTCATTCTGACTCATTGTCCTCCACGTATACGATTAAGTTACCAGATTTGTAACCTATGGTGAACATGAAGCAAGCTGAAATGTCACCTCCTCACTTTGACAGGTGATGCTTTATTTCTATTTCAATCTATTGTTCTGACTTTGAAACAGATACCTTCCCATGGGGAATGTAAAGCATGCCTCTAATGCATGAAGTGTTTACTTAAGAAGTGCTTTAGTCATTTCAAAGAAAGAGGGCTCCCTTCTCTTCCAATACACTTTTACCCCCATTTTCTCCCTAACGTGTACAATATTTTGATGGAACAAATTGATTCTTACTTTAGGGTGATGAAAGCAACAGTTTCACTACAAGATTATGATGCCCTTCTGGTGGACTACAGAACTTGAACACTTAAGGGATTTTCCCCCTTTCTCCTTTCCTACCACCTAGTCCATGTTACAAAGCATGGTATTATGGATGAGAAAATTGTTAAGTTTAAAGAAAAATGAAAGCCTTGATTAGTGTGAGGTTATGGCGTTACATGCGCTTACTTCAAGCCGACTCTAGACTGAAAATGTGATAACTTCATTTGCTCACATCTCAAGAACAAACCAGAATGCAAAAATGCATTGAGGTTTCGATGATATCTGTTCTATTCCAAGTAATGCCATGATGTCCCATGTCTTCCAGTCACTGGTCAAGTGCTATCTTAACATGTTGGAAAAATAATTTTAGGTTCATATTTGATCTTGGGAATTCTTGGGAAATTTTGCATTTTGACATCTGATGACTCAAGATGATGATCTTGGGAATTCTTGGGAAAATTTGCTTTTTGCCTTCTGGTGAACACATGAGACGATCTTGGGAATTCTTAAAATTTTGCTTTTTGACCCCAGATGACCTTTGACCTCCATCAAAAACGAGAGAATTCTTCCTCTTACCATAATGCATGTACATACTACGTATAAAATTTATTCAAGCTTCCTATCTTGAGATATCGTGTTAAAAACATTTTCAGTGTTTGACCCCCGTGACCCTACATGACCTTTGACCTCCACCAAACATGATAGCATTCATCTTCCCACCATAACACATCCACATACTACCTATGAAATCTATCCAAGCTTCCTAACTTGAGATATCGTGTCAAAATGGTTTTCAGGGTTTGACCTCCGGTGACCCCAGATGACCTTTGACCTCCACCAAAAACGATAGGGTTCCTCCTCTTACCATAACACATCTACATACTACGTATGAAATTTATTCAAGCTTCCTATCTTGAGATAACACGTTAATAAGGTTTTCAGCATTTGACCCCCGGTGACCCCAGATGACCTTTGACCTCCACCAAAAATTATAGGGTTCTTTCTCTTACCATAATGCATCTACATACTAAGTATGAAATTTATCCAAGCTTCCTATCTTGAGATATCGTGTTAACAAGGTTTTCAGCATTCGACCCCCGGTGACCCCAGATGACCTTTGACCTCCATCAAAAACGATAGGGTTCTTCCTCTTGCCATAGCACATCTACATACTAAGTATGAAATTTATCCAAGCTTTCTATCTCGAGATATCGTGTTAACAAGGTTTTCGGAGTTTGACCCCAGGTGACCCCAGATGACCTTTGACCCCCACCAAAATCAATAGGGTTCTTCCTCTCAATATGGGGCATCTATGTACCAAATTTGAGAACTGTCACAGTTTCCCTTCTTGAGATATCGTGTTAACGAGCAAAGTGTCACAAACACACATACACACGCACACACACCCATACACACACACACCCATACATGCACACATACGCCATCACGAATGCATTGGTTTCTCTTATCATCGAAACCAAAAACAGGAACTGAATTCAAATTTCACCAGGATGCTAACATTAAGTCCTATACTGCACTGAAAAAAAATCTGAGCTTAATCCTTTTCTTTACATAACAAGATTCATACCTTTCATGAATATCTTTCATCATCTTGTAAGATTTCTGGAGTTGTTCAATTTCTTTGTCCTTATCTTTCAGCTTGCTTCGAAGATTCTCTAACTTCTTCTCCCATTTCTTACTTTCTTCCCAACGAGCAACTTCTACTGCAGACTGAAGTAAGAGCAAAATTTCCACATTTTAATAATCTGGCTCCCTTTTTCCTTTCATCCCCAGAAGACATGTTCTCTAATCTTTTCATTAGTTTGTAGAAATTTCATACTGTGCTACTACATGAGGTATTGGTATCCTTAAAACTACTAAAAACCTCTTTCCCCTTCTATATTTCACCAATTGCCTCAAGGCTGGACGTTGCCATTGTCCAGAGCATGACATGTGATATAGCTTGTTGGAAAGAGATAATTAATTGGCTCCGCAGTGGAGATAGCCTCAGGCGTTAGAAAGTGACATATAATCCTACCTACCCCACGAAAGTTCAATTTTTTGGGGTCGGAAATCTAACGTTTCTAATGGGTTCAATACGGCATGTATAAAGCTGTTTAAATATTGAAAATTCAAAGTAAGTCTGGTAATCCTATAAATTTCTTCCAAACACTGCATGCTCCAGTCACCAAGGTACACTATCTTCTTGTCACACTACAAAAGCTGCTAAGGCAAAAGTACTCCATAAGAAATACAAAGAAAGATAATTTTATAATTAAAGCTAGGGAAGCTACAGGGTAAACTACAAAATACACTAAATATAGTGTAGAACCATATGACCACAGAAAAGGAGGTAGAAGCAAACCTCAGTCAGGTTGAAATTGCAAAAGATGGGGAAGGGGGCACAGACATAAGTTTAAAATTATAGGGGCTGGGACCCTCCAACTCATAATATGTTTGGAATTACAGTATGAGGGCTAGGCCTTTCTATTTCTCCAACTATGATCTATGTTTGGAATAATACAAGCTAAGCCCTTCCATGTCTCCAACTCTGAATGTGTGGGGAATTATGTGAGCTAAGCCTCTTCACTCCTTGCACTTTCAGCATGTTTTGAATTATGTGAGATAGGCCCTCCATTTCTGTAACTCTAAAAATGTGTGAATTATGTGAGCTGGGACCCTTCACTACTCCATCTCTGTACTTCTACTGTGTGCAAACATAGAAATAGTAGCTGATTCTACTCTTTACAAAGGGAAATGATACAACTTACCGTATTTGCCTCGACAAAGGAATAACAAGAATCTCACCTGCATCTTCTTAGAGTCGCCAATATCCTTCTCATCTGTTTTCTTCAACTCATTGATCTGACTCTGAAGGGTTCTGATTCTCTTCTGTAAAAATTCTACATCTGGGGTATCCTTTTCAGGAATCTGAAAGTATTAATGAAAATTTATAATCTTATAGAAATTATGAAATCATTGCACAGAGCCAGTATTGAGTTGAACATTTTGTTGTACATGCCAGTTTATTTAAAGTGTCTCTGGGTTGAGTAGGGTCACCCATGACCAATCATAAGTATGCCCTCACTGAGATGAAGTTTGTTCAAGAACTTAATGCATGTTTTACTTTAGTGAATTCTATCAGGAGTCCACTTGGGCTCATTAAGGAACCATTACCAAGCTGATCATAGATACAAAATATGCACATGGAAGACTTTGTCTTTTCTTTACCACTCAGTGATCAGTGGGTATCTAGAAGGCAATTATTCCCAATCCTCCAGGGGATACCATTTAATGCCCCCGGCCCCCATCTTACCAAGAAAAGTGTAGCTCCCATCTACATTAAGCTACTTCCCAAAGGTAAGGAAGTGTCAAGGTCACTTTACTAAGCACTAATCAAACACCTATGTAAATGGCTTCCTGGAGACTATAACTTCCAAAGACAACCCAGAAAAGACCCCTCTCAAACCATAATTAGAACCCCTTTTTTTCTTTCTTTTTCTTTTTTTTTTAAATTAGCCCTTGAGACCCCTTCAGCACAACTGCTAACATCTTCAACCAAACAGGCAAGATGGTAAATTCCAGATGATTCAACCGGGATTTTAGCAAAGAGCATCTCTAATGCATACAACATAACCAAACACCAATTCCATCCACTACAGACTGCAACTTTCATAAACAAGTATGAAATGGTTCTTCAGACTTAAACAAAAAGCATTTCACATATACATACAGACCTGTGTGCGACAGGGCTCTGCTTATTAGCTGAGTGATACTTTTTCCTTAGATTACTTGCCCATAAAATTTGGTGGCAGTTTGCTATTCAGCAAAATGTATGTCCCCTTCTAACTCCATCAGACCTTACTGGCAACGTATTCCACTTCGCATTATATATACTTCTTCTAATATTTGGACTTATAGCTTTAACTGTTAGAGGTTAATTTGAGACACTTCAGACAAAGCTAGCATCAGTATTAAGTTCTGTAAGAATGTGTGTGAGCTGGGAAAATTGTGGATAGGGTCAGACATGACCAGAAGCAGGGGGTGGAGGGTATGAGGGCATGTGTGGGGAGGAGGGTAGAAGTGACACTCACCTGTTGGAGATCTCCTCTAGATGATTCAATTTCCTTTATTTTTTTCTCCATCTCATGTTTATCCTCTTCTGCTTTTGAGTATTCCTGTTTCCTCCTCGCAACCTCCCGTTTAAGCACATCCAGCTCTTCCGTTAAACTGGTCACTTTCTCTTTGTGTTTCTTGACCTCCCTCCTTGCTTTGTCAAGCCTGGCCTGAAGCTCATCTGAATGTTCCTGTTTTTTTTTTTTTTGAAAATAACATGCATCACATAAATAAAATATAATATTGAAAATTACTAGAGACTGAAGTAGGAATGAATCATTTTGGAATGAGCCACAATTTTGTGTGACTGCAGATATTTACCAGAGTTGTTGTTACAATTAAGTGACCAAAGTCAGTTGCAGCTACATTAGCAATTGACTTGAGTCTAGTTTGAACAATGTAAATGTGGAAATGTTTCCTAGAGTTCCTCAAGACAGATAATTTCGTATGATACTGGCTACCTGCTGACTTGTTACAGTGTCATATTAACAAAATGTGTCCAACCTATGGTATGCTGATAACCAAAACATGACCAACCTTTCATTAATATCAATTCACTTGCTCAATCCACATGTTACTCAATATGCACATAACACACAATATGAAATGTCCAATATTCACCTTCAATTTCTTGGTCTCCTTGTCCAATAATTCCTGTATATTGATCTCTTGTTCCTGTTTAGATGCATGAGCCTTGGCATTCTCTTGGGCTGTCTCCACCATGTCAGCTCTCAGCTGTAATAGAGCTTGACTCAGAGACTGTAAAACAGAAGACAAAAGAATGAAGAAACAATGTTTAACTTTAATGGAATGGCCATGACGGCAGATGGTACTCATGAAAGACCCTGAGCATCAAGTGGAGACCAATGAAAACTGGCAAGATTTCCCCATGCAGCTTTTCTCTGACAGTGTTATGAACAAACTTAGGAAAGAGTGTACTTATTACTCCCAAGTCTGATCCCTGGACTGCAAATGTCCCCACCAGGTGGATGAAAACTGTCACTGCAGTACTTTGCCACATTCCCAAAGACTGAGAGGGGTGAATCACCCTTGCTCTCACCCCTACTCAACAGCTGTGGAAAGCAGCCACAGAGAAAGAAGACAACACCCATGTAAGAAATGAGAAATCATGTTAACTTCAAACCACTTATCTTTGAACCTTCCAAGCAAGTCAACAAACAGCTCTGCCATATATGGAATCAAGAAATAGGAAAACTATGCAGGGACTCTACCAGGATTTGATTTCACAACCTATCACATATAAGGCTTAACTCTAATCATCAAACCACCCCTCCAACCCCACAAGCCACTACAGGATTACATAAAACATTGCACCCTTTGACTGCCAACCAAAATGGTTTCCCTTGGAAGACATGACATATGGCACACACGACTACCATAAGAGCTGTAATTAAGGTACTGTCACAATCAGCTATGCCCAACAGAAGAGGAGGGGTGGGGGTGGGGGGGTGGCAGGTGAGGCAGCATAATTTCTGTTGGTTATGGCAAGGTGCCAGAATGCACCACACTGTCTACTAATTTGAACAGTGTAGCGAGTTCAGTTAATGAAAAGTACACTAGGTGTACTCAATATTTCATTTAATTAGGCAGAAAGAGCGAAACCACATCGGCCTTGAAGCCTTAACTCACCCATCCAATCCTTCCCATACCAATCATGTCGCACTTACTTATGCTGAAATATGAAACTGCACCCCCACTCTTATTTTGTTGTAAATGAAAGTCACACCTTTTCGGGTCTATACTTGCTTGCATTTAAGCAATAATACTGTTACCATTCTCAGTCTACCCCTAATAATACTGCAGTAGAAAAATAAAAAACAGTTAGTACCTTATGTTGCTGCTCTTTTAGGGCAAGTTCATTTTTCAGTCTCTCAACCAGGGCCTTCATGGTGGTAGAGGGCGCTTTAGCATTGGCCTGCTTCTGCTGTTCTAACTGTTCCTCCAATAGTTTGATCTGTAAACAAACATAAAGAATACCGATAAATGAGATCATATTCCACATAGTATGCAATTTAGCAAGATTGCCTTTAACCAATGTAAATCACTCATCTATTGAATTCCTCACGCTTCCAACCCTGGGCATGGTCAGTCATAGGTGAGTGACAAATAATGATGTGACTCACTTGTACATCACTGTACCTGTATTGCCAGTCACTGACTGAAATGAATGAGGGGTGAGTCACTTTATCTCACATGGCAGTCTCTTCATTACAGTAAAACTGTTTATCCGAAACCCCATTTATCTGCACTCACTGTTTGGTTTCACAAAACTGGTATCTCACATGACCTCTGTACAATTTCTGCCCAGAAGTTTGTTGCACTGTTAAACTTTTTGATCGGTGCAGATTTTCATGTAAGCAAAATACAAAGTTCTGGTATTGTTAAATGTTTATCTCCACTACCGACTTGAACCATCACGCTAGAAAATGAACAAATGGTACAGGATTAGTCTACTTCTCTGTGTCTTTTTTTTTTCTGTGTCCATGTAGAATCACAACAGCATCACTGACTCAGTAGCTTACCGAAGTGCAGTCACCTAAGCCTAAGCTTTTCATACAAAGCCCTGCTAGTATTAGCACTGCCTAACCGGCGCTCCTTTTAAACGAGTCACATTAATGTCAATGTGTTATAAGTTGCTACAGTCTTTTAAAGAAATTCAAAAGATATAAGATCGGTCTTCTGTCTTCTTTTTGACAATTCTTTGATATCATCTACATCATTAGGCCAAGGAAAGTGATAGCCCCATTAACTCTAAACAAGCTCGTGAACAAGTTAACAAGCTTATGAAACTGTTTAACTTCTGATACACTAAACCATTCTGATTAGCTCGACCCAAGTTTCCACATATTAAGGCTTTCCTGAATATCCAATTATGGCAGTACAAGAAAATGGTTCAAACCAATAGAATGAGCGACACCCAACAAACTTTATCAGTTTCGATTCTGCAATCAGTGTGTGACATTTCACTGCACCATTGCTTCATCTCCAGACAGGAACCCCAGAGAAGCTGAAGATGGTAGTGCTAACCATTGACAAAAAGTTCGCCATTCTGGAGAGGCTGACCAACTGCCAATCTGCGAAAAGACTCGCGGAAGAAATGGGTGTCGGGAAATCAGCTATAAGCAACTTCAAGAATACTGGCCCAAAACTGAATCTGCAGGCAGCATGGAGCTGTTGTCCAGTCCAGCTTCCAAGAAAACCACAAGACTCTCCAAGGATGGCATACTAGATGATGCCCTCTACCTGTGGTTCATCCAGAAATGAAGCCAGAGGATTCCTGTCGGAGGGCATTGCAGCTTAACCGAGACCTAGGACGTGACCCAGGATTCAGAGCTTCCAACAGACGGCTGCACCGCTTTCCAGACTGACATGGCATAAGGGTACTCACTATCCAGGAAGAAACGATGTCAGCCAGGAGCGATCTCCTAGCCCTTCAGGAAGAAGTTCAAAAAGTTTATGTAAGAAAAAAGCCCACTCCAGATCAGATTTACAATGGCAGAGGAACAGTATTTTACTGGCGAGTTTTACTGAACATGACCCTGGCATGTGGATGTGAGATTTCAGCAGAAGGATTCAAAAAGGGAAAGGACTGGGTGACCCTTCTTGGGGTGGCGAATGCATCTGACACCCATAAGCTACCACTGGCATTAATCCATAAAGCTTCAAAGCTGAGATGCTTAAAAAATGGGAACATCAATCTTCTGGTGAGATACTTTGCTCACAAAAACGCCTGGATGGACAGCACAATATTCATCATGTGGTTTTGATCTTTCTTCATTCAGCTGTCAAGAATCACCTCTCAAAAGCTAATCTACCTCACAAGGTCCTCCTATTCCTAGACAATGCACCAGCACATCTAGAGGCTACCATCCTTGAGTCTGACGACAGTCAGATCAGAGTAATGTTCCTAACCCCCAAAACGACTTGTCTGATTCAACCAGAGGACCAGGGAGTGTGGAAGCATTGAAGAGGCAGTACTGGAAGAGGTTGCTTCACAGACCGGTCTGGGCAGATCATGACAATGGAGATCTGATGGCATCTTTACATAGCTGCTGAAGCATGGGATGAGGTCCTGCCAATAACCACTAGAAGAAGCTGTCAGAAGTTGCGAATCAACTGCGACACGTTGAACTGAAGAGCAATCCCTGCAGAAGCAGACTGTGAGCTTATCGAAATGGCACAAGCACTTCCATTAGGGATCACCTGAAGGAATGGGTGAACTGCAACATGACTGATCCTGGTTACCAGATTCTCACTGATGAAGAGATCGTCAAAAGTGTCCAGTCAAGAAAAGGTTGGAAAGCGAGTTCGATGAAGATGACAAAGAAACAGCAGTTAAGCCATTGATCTCCACTTCCAAGGCAACAATCCACCACAAAGACTCTGGAATGGCTGCCTCTGTAGCCATATGCTAAGCCTGCCCAGTTGTTACTCCCGAGTTCCATCAGTAACATGGCAGCAGAGTTCTGACAAAAAGAAAGTGGCATACTTCTTTGCCACAAAGTAACTTGCAGTTTTCCCTCAACTTAAATTCAAAAAAAAAAAAATAAACAGTCCCTGTAAGGACTACAACACAGTCCTTCTAAGGACTAAAACAGTACTTTTGAGGATTACAAATTGTGTCGAGTCCTGGGTAACAATAAATGTCTACTGACATTTTTACATGACTTCCAAGTATTTCTGTCTGAATTTTCAGGCATTAAAATCAGACAAAGGGGAACAAATGGTGGGACTAACATTTCCCTTGCTACAATGCATTTAATTTTTTTAAAACCTATCACAGACTTAAAAAACTCAGTCAAAAGCAAAGGTGGGATATGTACTAAAAATTTATCAGAAGCAGAAGAACCAGAATAAAATAGACGGGGGCTAACTTCTCCCTTACCACATTTTATTCTTATCTCCATCTAAGAGACTGCATGGCAAACATTATTTTTTATGGCCAGGATTCCATTTTGAGAGGCCAAGGCTTCAAAGACTAACTCGTTAGTCGCTTGTAAGTAGTGCTGCTTAAATTAGCAGGTAGCTATTTGACCGTCTGTGTTGTTAAGTGGCATGAATTTTAACCTTAAATCTCCCTTTTGCATGTCCATCACTATATATCCTGTTTTGTAAAGGTAAAATTTTTACTGAATGTTTGCTTTTATATCGTTAAGTATTTATTAGAATGTCCTGCTACTTTTAAGTTCATAATATTAGGGTTGTGTTCTATTGTATATACAATCCAAAGCTGAGCAAGCTAGGCTGTACTATCCCTATGTTAGCTGTTACACTCAGAACAGAAGTCAATGAAAATTGCCAGACATTTCTGAGACTTACTAGTCCATTAAATCTAAAAACTGTGCATCAATAATATTGTGACTAATGGTTGTGTCACTTTTTCATGAGATATCAGTCACAGAACTGACTGAGAGGTAAATAAATATACACCATGTAAATATGCAATGACCCTCTTTTGACTGACCATGCTCCAGGTAAGTGAGGCATTCCCACTCTACCCCCCTCTTCCCCCCCTCCCCCACTTATTAATTTTTCATTTCTTACATCTCCTTCCCTTTCAGCGACGGTTTTAAGATGTTTCTGAATCTCCTCCTGAAGAATATTTTTCTCCTGCTCATGCTCTTCTTGCATCCTGTCAGGGATCAACAAAATAAAAAAAAAGGTCAAAAGAGGATCATTCTCAAGAAAATTATTGAATGTCAATTTCAATTACATTGGCCCAAAAACTACTTCCAAATATTTGCAACCTTGAAATATGAAAAACTACATAAGAATCTTTTTCTTCTATCATTATTTTACTTCAAATTCACAACATTATCAAAAATTATTTTCATTTCTTTTTTGTGTTTTTGTTTTTTGGGAGAGGAGGGGAGATTCAAATCTTTTTTCTTGCAGGGAGTCATCCACCTTGTTAAGCCAGTCGTGGCTTTCTGGATGACTTCCTTTCACATCATATTTTAATATGTTATGTGATGAAACAAATAAATGAAATAAATTATTTTCATTTTTTTTTGTGTGTGTTTTTGTTTTTAGGGAGGGAGGGGAGATTAAAATAAGCCTTGATTACTCTTACTACATTGTTTGCATCTACAATGTCTGAATTTGCAAATCAAGTAAAACTGATTAACTTCAAATCTTTAAAACATCCACACCTTTCTTGTAGCTAGTGGGTTTTTATTTCGTAAAAATTTCCCAAATATTTAATATTACTTTTCTCCCTTTGTTTGAAATCTGCCTGTGATCTTTTCACATGCATGTTTACAACTTTTCATATCAATATTTCTTTCTACACTTCAAATCTGAATTGTTATCTCAGTGTGATTTGCTTTCTTTCAAATAGAAATTACTTCATTCTAATACAAAACATTGGGAGTATTGCTAATAGTAACATCTTTTTCGAGTAATTCCTTTCAAAACTGCTTGTTTTTGGTAAACCCAATTCACTTTATCCTGCACATGGATATTTCTGCTACTCTGAAGAAACACGTTGATGAAATAGGATGACATTACTTGTAATTATTTGTGTATACACTGCCCAAATTTTCAGACAAAATTAATCTAAATTTTCTTTTAAAGTCGTCTAAATATCTAATCTTACTTTTCTTTTTTCTGTTTGAAGTCAGCCTGTGTTCTTTGTAGTACATCCTTCCACTTTGCCGTCTCTGTGTGAGCTGCTTTGAGTTTTAGTGACATAGCTGCTAGGGAGTTATCCTGCTGTGCTACAATGTCCTGTAATTCATGCAGCTTGGCAAGTTCTTTGCTTCCAGGCACTGGAGCCGCAGGTTTGCTAGCTATGTCCTGATGATGAAGAAGAGTAAAGCATTTACGTTTTTACTTTTACATATAGAGGGATTTCAGTCACATGACTTTAACCAACTAGATGCAATTTGGAAGGGCAACATCGCGCGTCTTTTTGTTTTGAAGGGCAAGATCGCGCATCTCTTTGGTTTTGACAGGTACGCATTCATTGTGTCACAGTGGTATCTATGGTTATGCTGTGTGCGTGAGCTGTAAGGTCGCTTACTGCGTGTGTGCTTTGCCCTTCAGTGCCTGGGAATCCATTGTGCGTGATGTCACATGAAATCCCTCTATATAGTACACGACTGGTGCAAGAGAAATATTCATTCCTTTCAAACACTGCAAAGTTTTAACAAATGTAAAAAAATATCCGTTTGTGAAAGCTGTAATGGATTTAAACCTAACCATCTCACAATTTACTTCACATGTCATTATCACTGGTCCTGCTTGTTGCATTTCAAGACAATTATCTTCTAACAAGTGAGTGAGAATCTCAAACAGACTTCCTAGTAAACACTTTGGCATTGGGCAGAAATCACGTTTGAGTCTTATGAGTCAAACTGAGGTTGGTTAATATATGTAGGTCAGTCCAAAGTTCAACAACCCATTTCTGACTTTAAAATACAGTAATGTCAGATGGTCATCTGAAAATGTTGTAGTTCCTTTGCTGAAATAGAAAGACATCAGATAGATAGCAAGCTGTGAGGTTTAGACTAAACATCATCTACTAAACATCTTTGCTTATGTCAAATGTATTTGCACATGGAACACAGTGGATGTCATTCCAATGTTAAAGTTGAACAAATTGAAATCAATCTGAGGGCAAAATGATTACTGGGTTATTCCCCATCACCTACGGGCTTCAATAACACCGTGTGGCAGTTTGCAAATCAGTCATGCAACTGTGATGCACAACAAACAAACGTATTGCACAAATGTGATTCAAAGTTTAACGTTTTATTAATTCTTGTGTTTTTGTATGAATCCTGATCACCTGTTAAGGTTCTGCAATGCAAAGATTCCACACAAAATGAGAACAAAATTTGATAGTAGTTTGTCACAGCTCATCTAGAAGATTACTGAATGTCATTCCACAACATGTTAATACCTACCATGGCTGCTTTCTTGAATTTATTAAATGCCAGATCTGACTGAGCATGAAGCTTGACTTGTAGCTGATGAATCTCCTGCATATATTTCTTGCTCTCATCTGCTGACTCCTGCAAGAAAGAAAACTTTCCATGAACCTTTTCACTGTAAAGGGGGATGATCCGCCCCCCAGAGTGAGGCACACTGCTAATGCTACATCTTACAGCACATAAAATTCTACTCAGCATTAGACTATGATTTGTACTAGGCCTAGCCTGAAACATTAAGAAAGCTATTTTTTTGAAGACCCATCATCTCAATTACATTCCACAAGTTATTTCAGTTTCGTTCTCACTGACATCTTTTCCTAACTTCCAAGCTTCATCTCCAATACTTCGTTCCTTATGAGAGCTTGTAAGTGGGAATGTCTACTTTCCATCAAGTATACTTTGTAGGCTGCCATATTCTTTGTGTTAGGAACCTAGTTGGGTGCATGTATGCACAGAAAAATCCTCCACAAACCTGCACTCTCCCTAGAGAACAATAAAAGACTGCTATGAGCCTTTTATAGCCATAAAAGTATTCTATGGCTTCCTCACTAGACAATACAAATGAATTCAGGGAAAATATGGTTTACAGGCTAATGCATACATAACAAAGGGTTTCATATTGCCCCTTTCTATGGAAGGGAATGATGAAACAAGATCTTAACAAGGGAATGCCCCCCTCCCCCCCCGGCCCCCTCCCCCAGCCCCCTCCCCCAATTGTTTTGGCCTTCACGATGGAGACATATGTTGAGATGTATTACGGCAATAGTAATTTTATTCTCAAAAATTTTCTAGGAGTGGGCAAAAGTATTCCCAATGGGACCGTTAGTACCCCCTCCTACAAAACATTATTATCCCCTGGAAACTACCTTGTGCCCCTCAGGACCCTGTCTGGTTACAGGCCCAACTGGCTGCCAGGCCAATTTGGCACCCATACCTGTGGTAGGGAGTGATGAAATAGCATATCAACTTGAGAATGGTTAAGTCAAGGGTGTATAGCTGACTAACATTAGCACACTCTGGTTGCACTTATACTGTTTTCTAATAATGAAATAATTTTACAACAAAAACCTCACCTGTCTAGACCTATCCAACAAATCCATGTATTTTTGTAAACTCTCCTCCTTCTGTTGGATGCGGGTCTGTATTAATGAGATAAAAAGACAAAGAGGATTGCAAGACCTTTGACAATTACAAAGCTGTCAAACTCATCTTTTGAAATTAATTTCACTGAAAGTAACTTCACACATCAAGAATGCTTATCAAAAGACACAGAAATACTAGGTAAATTTGGTCCAAGATGACTTTGTTGGTTTCAAACCAACAATCTGAAACCATGACATAAGGTACTAAGCCCCCCCCCCCCACCCCCTCCCAATTCTCCACACCATGCCACACTTTATACTTTACACAACCCATTCTGTACTAACCCTAGCATAAACTAAATAAAATCAGTTGTCAGTTGAACAACTAATACCCACTCACTAAACCTGAGACAATATTTTGTGTCAGCAATAATGAATAGATCCTTCTCTTCTCATTTAATTCAAGCAATCAAGCGATCCATATCAAGAAGATTCACTCCTTCTCATGCTAACTCCAAATGGTCTACTCTTAAAACTATTGGTAATAGTCATAAACCTTTCACTCAGTGTTGACAAACAACCCAGTCAGGTTAAAGGTCTTGATTTCTGAGTGGTCACTGACCTGTAGGCCCTCAATCTGTGTCTGGGCCACTTTTAGGGCCTGTTTGTGTTCACAAGATTCCTCTATTTCCTTGAAGGCCACCCCAGCAGACATCCCATCTTTGATGACCTCATCTCGGTCAGATGAGGCTGGCAAACGAAGACGAAGCTCATTGATGATTTTATCTCTGGTCAGAAGATTAGCTTCTGTCTCCTTTAGTTTCTGATCAGCTTCTGTTAACCTCTGGTTGACAAAAACAGGAACAATGAGATTAAGAGTAATAATTGATGGTTAACCTTCAGTTACCAACCACAAAAGAATAAAATGGATGAACATGATCTGATAGTTAACCTTCAGATACCAAAACAGAAGTATTTAATTTTCAACATGTACTGAGGACTGACATTGAGATACTGATTCAAGAACAGAGAAATTTCAAGCATCATCTGATTGTTAACCTCTAGAAAATCAATCGAAAGTAGTGAAAGTTACATACATGTAAGGGTTACCATTAAGATACTCAATCAGAAACAGAGGAATTTAGAAAGAGAAGTGATGGTCAACTTCTAGTAACAAACCAGAAACAGCAGGATTTGCAAAATCAATTTACAGGTCACCTTGAGATACCAGTAACCATGTAAATGAAAAAAAGGAAATGGTATATATGGCCGGATAATTTCTCTAGGTTACAAAGCAGAAACAATGAGATTCAAAAGATGAATGAAAGGCCAACCTCTAGACACTGAAGCAGAGGCTATGAGTGAAAACATCAATAAATTGTTCACCTCTAGATAATCAAATTAGAAATTTACATTGTATGTTTTATTCTCTTTTACTTAAAGTTTTCTTACCTTTTCATAGTCTTTCTTTTCCTCTTTAAAGTCCAGTATTGTCTTGATGTGTATCTTAATGGTTCTTATAGCATGTTCCAACTGACTGGCTACAGGAAGGCTGGGGTCTGGTAGAGAACCAGTGGCTTCCTCAAACTTATTGAAAAAGCAAGTAGAGATACAATCCACAGTTAGAATTGTAAAGTTGTGCATTAAATTACTATAAACCTGAACACAATTGTATAAAGCACTTTTATCTTAAAAACCTAACTTTCCAGTGATAAACACTAAATTTCAAGAAAATTCCACAGAGGGATACACGAAGATTGTAACTGATTGAACTGACCTACAGATGCAATTTTTTGACAGCCAACCAACTGGCACTGGCTGAATCTACAGCAAAAGCATTTTTTCTCCTCACCCAATAACACTTTTTTTTAAAACACATAGAACAACTGTAACCTTTCTCCAAACGACTACACTGTATTCTTCCTTCTTAAATTTACAGTTTCTATCGATTGATCTCTCAAATCTACACTTTATCATAATCCTCAAATTAACAGCTGGGAGGAATAAGACAATTTTGGAACAGACATTGCCTTACATTTGCTGCAAGGCATCACAGAATCTCCCAAAATTGAACAAGGACACCAAGGCATTTTTGCTAAATAGTCCAATACTTCAGTAAAAGGCCAGACTATAGGGTCTTTGACAGCAGGTCAACCACACCTAGGGGTAACAAAGTAAGCTGCTCTCACTTAGCATTAATTCTTACTGCATCATGGCATCTACCATGGGCACTGACTACCCCTCCCTTTCTTGACTCAACACCTTTTCACCATCCTGTCATGAAAGCAAACAGACCCTTCTGTCTCTACATTCTTTTGAACACTGCTGTGCTCTTCTTCTATAGACCCACCTGTCCACCCACTTACCACCTACCACTGTACAATAATTTGTACAAAACCAACCCTACACCATATTCTTTTTTTAAACTAGCTCTATTCTACAACTACCCTCTCACTACTCCTCACCTTCATAGCAGCATCAGCCATCTGTTTCTGCTGCCTCTCCAAACTGTCAATCATCCTCTCTAGCTCCGCCTCCCGATGTTCCCATAGCAGCTGTCTCTCCTCGGCCTGTCTACTGATGTGAACATTTTCTTTCTCTAAATTAGTGATGGTTTGTTCATGTGTGCTGTTAAGGTTTTCTTGATATTTCATCTGTATTGACAGAAAATGAGCCAATCAACAGAAAATGAAAAGGAACTTCATTTGTACCAAAAGGCAGGGTCACTTTCAAGCAACATTTTTCAACTAGTAAAATTTATTCACATAAATTACTTCCCTTCATTCAAAAATGGGCATGTTAAATGTCCTCAATGGACCTTATGCATTGACGCTACGCGAGGTGAGGGTAAACAATTTAGCACACTGCACACACAATGCAGACTTTGCACACACGCCTAGCAGACTGACGCGCATACCTGACTGGTACACAAATCAGCTGTATTCATTTGTTGGTGTAAGTTGCAAAGATATGCGCCCACCTTCACCGGGGTGCACCTTCTGTGATGTCATAGGCATATGATCTATTGAGCAATGAAATTACAAAAGAACACTAATCTTACCACAGGGTATTACATTTTTCCATCACAACTGTGTCTGCAGCCAAGGAGATGGCATTTTTCTTCTTAAGCTGCTCTTTAGTCTAGGTACCATCCCCCCCCCCCTTCTTCAACCCTTCTTTCCATCCTTCAAATTGACCCTCTCTTCATCCATTCTTATCTCTTATGCCATCTGCTAATCTACTCTCCAAAGCCTCAGGTCCCATCCTCTTATCTCTTGCATTTCTTCAAAGAAAAACACAGTTCTTCTTCTCCTGATGACCATCAAGCCCCAAACCCTTCCTTAGATCCCCCCCCCCCCAAAAAAAAAAAAAAAAACATTTCACCACTTACCTTTGCAATCAGCCTATCTAATTTTTTAATATCAGGTCCTCACTCTAAAGCTTCTGCATCTTTTTATGTAAAACCACAACCTTCTACCCAAGAAGTAATGAGCCCTCCCACCTGTCCTCTTAGCCACATACTGTAACAAAAATCTTCTCCTTACCTCTTGTTGCAGCCTGCTAATTTGTCTGTTTAACCTCAGATCCTGCAACCTGACTTCCTGCATCTTGGCATGCCATTCTGCTACCTTAGCAGCCCCTCTACTATCCTTGAGTGTCTGTATAAGTTCCTGCAGTCCCTGGTGTTTCACCTCTAGCTCCAATAGCTGATTACTCACTTGTTCCCTCTCATGTTTAACCTTGATAGGAAATTATTGATACACCTTATTATCACAGGGTTACTGTGCTTTTTTTTCTCTATAATTCATTACAGTATTATCATTGCATGAATATCCCATGAATCCCCACACATATTACCTAGCTTCCCATTTTTGAAGACACAAATGCAACTGAACTTAACTAGCTCATGTCATTATTTTTTGCCAATACTTCTACATTCCATGACATTTTCCATGACACTTGGAGAAAGCTGACCTTTTTCTATGCTATTCAATGTCTGGAACTGCAAAATTAAACACCATGATTTTAAGAGCTTCAATGATGTGTAAAAACCCTGTATCAAAATGAAAAGGGGTAACATTTACTGTCATGTATTATTCTGTCCTACCAAATAAAAGCAAGGTTTATACATATTGCTAAGAACAAAATCAAAGGTACTAGTTTTTAAGTATATTTATGGAAGGATCACAAACTGTTCTTTAATCCAACTACAACAATTCAAGAAATTGTCAAGATTTTTGAACACAGAAAATTATACTCAAATCAAAACCACACTGATTTTAGCATGACCAGACAACTCCACCGGACAATTTTCATCTAGACAAGGCACCCTAGACAATTCTCCCATGGACAATTTCCCATCTCACACTATTCCCAGCAGAACAATTTCTAACCATGACGATAACCCGTCAGGCAACTTCCCCTGAAAGAGTTCTCTGGGAACCAATTCTAGATATGAATTCTACAAATAAAATTTGTACTTTTCCATGATCATTGCATAACATACCAAATTTCAAGGCCTTGACAATAATTGATTCCTTTACAATAACTGTTTCCCATTCACGCAAATCCAAGGCTTTGGAGGATTAATGAGAACCCTTCATAAAATCATCAACAAAAAGAGAATTTGCAGATTATTTATAAATTACCACTCTCATCTCCATCTCCATCTTCTCTTTGTCTTGTTTCAGCTGCATCATCACCTTGGAGAACTTCTCCAGGTCAGCTAGAGGAGCAGTACCACTATACTGTCTTCTAAGCTCCTGAAATCCAGGGAAGGTTTGATAAAGAGTTGAAAAAGTAAGGTGTGACTAAGATGTCAACATAAGATGTCTACATACAAATGCAAACTTAAGAGTCTACAAAGCCTATTCATTGGCCAAAATACAAACTTTCTAATATCATCACCTTGGAGAACTTCTCCAGGTCAGCTAGAGGAGCAGTACTACTATAATGTCTTCTAAGCTCCTGAAATCCAGGGAAGGTTTGATGAAGAGTTGCAAAAGTAAGGTGTGACTTAGATGTCTACATATAAATATATAAATACCTCCTAAAATGCAAACCATAAGAAGTCTTCAAAGTCTATCCATTGGCAAAAACATTAAGTTCTAATATCACAACAACTATTTAGCATTTGCCAACCAAAGCACTAAGAATCAAGTTTTGTAATCAGGTAATGGACTTTATCAGGTGACTTCCATGTGGTATGTAAAAGTTTCTATAAATCAATCTGATGTCAGCATAGTTACAAAAAGAACTTAAGAAGATATTTTTCCCTGATATTTAAAGTACAAAAGAAAACTTCATTGCAACTTTTAACAATTTCTTATTAAGATTAAAGGAATTCAGCACAATACATTATTTTATTACCTGAATGGTCAATCTAAGGTGTCTGCTCCGGTTCCTTGAGTCTACCTGACAGTGATATAGACTCTGACCCTTCTCATCTAGCTGTTTGTCCATCCGTAACAGTTGAGCCTCCAGCTGATGGATCTTTGTGGTGGCAGCCTCTAGTTTTCTAACTGCAGTTCCTTCACTTACTTGAAGAGCCACAATATGATGATGCAATTTGCCTGAAAGTAGAGAAAATGTGAAAATTTATGAAGTCAAACTGTTGAGGAAGATAATGAGGTCTGATCATCAAAATAATTTCTTTCAATCCACTATAACTTAATCCCTTTTTCTATTGACTAAATGGAAGCACTAACAATATACTTAACAAAGTTCTTTTAACATCTGTTATGTTCATGTACTGGACATATGGTCACAATACCAACCTACTGTAATCTCC
Organism: Holothuria leucospilota; assembly: GCA_029531755.1. Classification (NCBI taxonomy): domain Eukaryota; kingdom Metazoa; phylum Echinodermata; class Holothuroidea; order Aspidochirotida; family Holothuriidae; genus Holothuria; species Holothuria leucospilota. The sequence continues at coordinate 3,254,421 of CM055972.1, forward strand.
CCTTTTTCTCCCCACCCCCATCCCTCCTCCTGCCCCCTCTCCCCACCCACCCCTCCCGGCCCTCCTTCATTTCCATTTATGTACATAAACAAATAGCTGTAGTCTGTACAAAAGTCACAAGTGGAGACTGTAAATGTACAAGAAAGTGATGCAAGGAAGGGTCACGACTAGGGTTGGAACGGTTATCGGCATTCACCATCGGTATCAGCAGATATTACCCATTTTCACCCTGTATCAGTATCGGTAAAATTTGCCTTAAATGCCAATATTACCTAACCGATATTAATTGCCCCATATGTCATGGAAATGGGACACTGCTTGAGTATTTTTGAATGCAACTTTCAATATTTTATCTCATCAAGATGAAAATGACACTCCACTGTGGTTTCCCTTAGACTAAGGTTAGTTGCCAAATGCCTATATCCCAAATATTGGTATCGGATCAAAATTTGCCAATATTGGGAACTGAAATATCAATATCAGTAATATTGGCTACTTGCAATATTGGTACAACACTAGTCAGGACAAGAAAGCTGTTGATGTTGACAGCTATGAAGAGACTTGTGGTATGAGCATATACTACAGGCTACAACCATTACCTGTATTTCAATGATAACTGATAGCTTAACCCTACCTATCATAGCTTTCTCATCACTCTGTATCTGTATATAGAGTAGCTGTACCATTACCTATACTACCATTACACATGACAATAGCCTATTAACCATACCTATGACAGCTTTCTCATCACTCTGTGCCTATATATAGAGTAGCTATACCATTACCTATACTACCATTACACATTACAATAGCTTGTTACCCATACCTATGGCAGCTTTCTCATCACTCTGTATCTATAAATAGAGTTACTATACCATTACCTATACTACCATTACACATTACAATAGCTTGTTACCCATACCTATGATAGCTTTCTCATCACTCTGTGTCTGTATATCCAGCAGCTGTTGTCTCAGTGATGTCACTTCTTTTTCTCTGGATACCTGCTGAGCTTCAAGAGCTTTATTCTGGAAGTTAGAGACTTCTACCATTTCCTGGGGAAAGAACAAGTAAAGAAGAGACCCTCAAAGTTGGAAAAAATGGGAATATAAGCAGCTCCTTGTCAGAAAGTTTTGATATTACCTATCTGAAAGGAAATTTTTAGGAAGTGATGTACAGACAGTTACAATAGCAATTGATTGTGACAAAGATATATTATTTTTGCAAAGAAAATATCTTTTTTTCTTTTTAAATCGGGGAACACACCATGGGTCACCTATACTCCATGGGTACAGTACAAAAATAGTTGAAAACCCTCAAGGATAAAAGCCTTTCTTCACTACAGAATAGAAGAATAGAAGCAAAGTAAAATGATTTCAAAATTGATAACATTGGCAAGAAGTCATGAAGTGATACCTTTAATCTTTCATTCTCTAAACTCAGATCATGGTTGGATTTCTCCAAGTCTACAATCTTTCTTTTATCAATGTCACTGACGGCCTTGGTGACACATTTAGAGAGTTCATCACGAAGTTCCTCCTCAGACTTCTGGGCCGCTAAGTTAATTTTAGTAAGCTGTACAAGATTCAAAGAAATATGCTGGTTTAAAAGAGGTGTCTAATTTGGTTATACATTTTGTTCTGACCAGTCTAACAGTGATTTTAAATCTCAGACAAAGCTTACCAAATGGCATACAAAGTAAAATGGCACTTCAACAAGATATTGTAAAGGTTTACTTTCTAATGAGTCTACTACGCAGTGTTTCTATGACATTATTCAATGAGTCAGAATGCCTAACTGCAGAACATGAGCCTCATTTTGAGCATTTAATGTGCCCACAAGGCCAAGGCCTACCGAGATAAGGTGCTTTCTAGTATCACATGATCTATATTTAGCACCACTCAAGGTAAAAGGTTAGAACCATTTTCACCTTTCAATGGACATTTGGTACACTATTTGTTGTCCACATTGTATCAATTTCCAAGGAGAAAATGAAAAGTCTTATTTTTTCCCCAAAAATCAATGTAGCCATTGAATCAGAATTGCATCATGGTTGAAACACTGTTTAGCAAAAAATATGTAATGAAATTTTGAGGCTGCATATTGTAAAAACAACTTTGCATTCAACTACTAAACTTTGTTCAGCTTTTGATGAAAAACTTTTTGGTATGTAGATGAAACGCCTTCTTTGCACACATTGACAGTAGAACTTTACAGAATCATTCCTGAACGGCAGATACGATTTCTTATTCATCACCTCTGCCAAATTAACAATATTTTTGTCAGCAAAAGATAATAATTAACAATCATTCCCACTGAAACAAGACAAATTGAATGGCTGAATCAAATACATACAAACTGGTAATTAATGAATAAAATACCATTAAATATTTCAGTCCTACCCAGGGCTCGAAAAATATTTTTGAAAGAAGTAGCCCGTCGGGCTTTTTGGTAACAGACTGTGGTAGCCTGGCAGGGTTTTGTTTGAGCCCGACAAATTTTAAACACGCAACGGGCGTAAATCTTTTTTCTTGTCTGTGCATGAATTACTTATACAGTAACGAAGGCTCTTAAGGTGCATGCTTCGATTTTGGAACACAATAAAGATAAAATATACAACCTTTTGTCATGTTTCTTCAAAGTTTGTTCTAGTTTTGTTCTTATTTCACTCAGTCTCATTTACTTTCGCGCCGTCGGTACATGGCGCCGTTAAAAACAGATTCATCAACCTCAGGGTAGCCCCCATACACTGTACTATGTACAGTACATGCTTCCATTTCATTCACAATGTATACACCGTGCACCACTGCACGTTCAAAACAAACAGGCAACTCACCAGTACAGTGCACTGTGACTTCATGGCCATGTGCGTTGGTGCGTCACCGTGTTTCGTTACGTAGTCTTGATAATATTTAATTGACAGTTTGGAATTCACTGATAGGTTTTATACATAGAAGTATTAGAGTGAATAATGAGGTTTCTTTAGACAGAAACATTCCACATTGGAAGCTCCGTTTTGTAAACAAAGTTTGCAGATAAATGTTCGCTGTTGCATACTGTAGTAAATATAATATGAAGGAATCTCTTGAAAATAGTAAATTATCGCAGTAGTTTTCCAAATATCTTTTCCACAAATAGTCTTCATAATTATGAATCACGATCAGATTCACTAGACGATCCCTCCTCAATAGTTCCATGGCTACGGTGCTCTAAATGACGCATTCCCTTGCCGCTGTTAAGCCAATGTTCTAACGAGGGCTCAGGCTCAAAATCCACCATTGCGGGACCATTCAACACGATCCTTAGAAGTGCATTTAGAGATTCATTCATGAGAGGGTTTCTTAATTTAGTTTTAAGGCGATTACATGTGGAAAATCCCCTCTCCCATAATGCAGTATTTGAGGGTATAACAAGAAGTATTTTCACGAGTTGTGAAATGACCCCCAAATCACTGCATTTTGCAACGTCTTCATATATCCTACGCATACTACCCCCACGGAGATGGCTGATACGGGTTTTGAGTTTAAGCCATTGCCTGTACACATTGTCTGCTTCATCAGTTTCGCCAGTAGACAATCCATAAAAATGTACCAGTTCCATAATGTCTGTTCGCCCATATGTAAGAAATTGCTGCTTTTTAGAGGAAGACGGCCACTGGCGTAGGTCGAATGCTTTAAAATTACTGAGTGGTGTTGTACGTGAAAAATTTTCGAAACGTTTGCCGATGTATTCCAAAGTGTCGTCAATTATTTTGCAAAATTCTGATGATGTTGGTACTGCCTCAGCAAGGGGTTCATTTCGGTGAGGCTGTTGCATGTCAGACAATGTTATCCCCCTGTATGTTTTGTGCTCTTCGTCGTAAGTATTTTCGAACTCACGAACTTTGGGACTGCTGGCTAGTTTAAATTCCGTCAAATGAAGGGTAGCAGTTTCCAGTTCTTCCATTACATCAATGATGAGAGAATCCTCCTTTTGGAACTGCTGGCTCAAAATTGAAAGTTGTTTAGTAAAATCCAAAACAAAGTGAAGGTTCTTCACGAACTTGACGGTTTTCATTTTCTTTAAGAGGCCTTTGCACTTTGGTTTCTCTGTCGCTTTTCCAATCTCAGCCATTTGTTCCATGTGTGTAATTGTCGCGGGGAAGTTTTTTAGTAATGTTTCTGCAGCTCGCGATCGGCTGGCCAGCCATCGGATGGTGCTGATAGACCCATATTGAGACAATGCCTCATCCATAACTGTTGACAGTTCTTTTAACTCTCGCCTTTTCTTTGGGGAGTAGTGGTACAATTTGTACACTTCCTCTGTAATGTCCTCTACTTCTTTTAGGTAACTGTTAGATTTTAGAGCATCCAACACCGCTAGTTCCAATCTGTGTGCAACACAGTGGATTTCCACGAGACGTGGAACATCTTTCTTTTCAAGGGAAGCTACACCACCCTTTGCCCCCATCATCACCGATGCCCCATCAAAACAAACTGAAACCATTTTTGCGGCTCTGATTTCTTTTGTTTCTTGGCCGATTTCCGACAGACCCAAGTGGATACCTTTTTGAATTCCAACAGCAGTTGCGTCATTCAGCTCAACTATAGATACGAACTTGTTCCTTACTGTTGCATTTCCATCAAGGTACCTGATGTAAATTAGTTCCTGTTCCAAGTGAGCAACATCCGTAGACCCGTCTGACATTACAGAAAAATAGTCGGAATTTTCGACTTCACTTTGAATTTCTGTGTTCATGTGCTGTCCAATCGCTTTAATAAAAGTGGCAGCCCCCTTGTCATTTATGTATGTACTGCCAAGGTCAAGTCCGTTGCACGCTTGGAGACTACACAGTTGTGGGAATTTTGAAAAAGAAAGCCCTTCTTTTGCAATAAATATGCAGTCCTAAAAAGAATGCGCATCCTCGCAATTTGCTTGGAGTCCATTTTCTTCATAACTTTAAACATTGCAGTTTCAGTCGGGTTTGCCTTTGCTTTTTCTGATGCAACTGCAATGATGTGTTTTTCGCTCTTGTCATGTTTCTTAATTGCTTCGATCCGAAAATTAGAGCATCCTTTCACCATTACACTAGACGGATCGGAGATGCGCGGATTAAGTCGACAAGCACGGCAAACCATAACATTTTCTTCTTCAATAAATTGAAGCCAGTCCCACTCTTTTAGCCAATTTGGCTCGAATAACCTTTTGCATTTTTTCTCGTAACTTTCCTTTGCCATGGCCCCCTTCCTTTTGGTACCCGATTCCTGTGAATGAGAAGCCTGTTGTTCCATAAGCTCAGTATCGCCACTTGAAGGGGAAACCCCCGAAGAAATGGCAGTCTCGCTTTCCCATGCTACCGAAGTTGTTGACTCGATATTACTCGAACTTTCTTCCTTGGTAGGCTTATTTGCCGATCCCTTACCGCGTTGAAAATACTTAAATAGACTCATCCTTGATTATTTCTGAAACTCTCACTGATAAACTACTTCTTTCTCAACTCAGAATATCTTTTGAACTAACTGACGAACGGTTAGGTAAAATATTTCTGGCGAATTTTCCGTACATTTTTGAGCTTTGTTTTACATACATTTACGTATTTTTTTACTGCCTGAGCTTCCGCAAATTTCCCAGCTTCTTGGAAAATTAACCGCGTGCCCCAAGTTTTGCAGTGCTTTTTGATGATTCACGAAGTGTTTTACGGTGTTAGTCATGTTGTTTCTGTAACTTTTTTCATCAATTAGACATACACCATCTCCCTTTTCGATACTTTCACCGATTCAAACTAAAACCGCCAGTTGCGGCATACTATGATATTTTCCCCATTGACTTTGCACAGGGTCAACTAGCGAAGAAAACACACAGTTAAGCCAATACATTTTTCTCACAGCGTGTTCCTGAAGAACTCCTGGAAGAAGCCGTGTTAAGCCCCGCCTCCAAATACGAAGTCTGCATAGCGGACATTTCTGTTGGGTTTTGCTATAAGCAGTATACATTGAACATGTATTACTATTCCCAAGGATTTTGAACACGTGCTATACAGGTGGCACTGATTGATCTTGGAGCCAAGGAAAGTTACAGTATAGTTCAGTGCAGAGCTGTTCAGTACGGTTCTATTGAAGAGCATGCTGTTATGTACTGTGTGTGGCAGTAGCCCGACAGGCTTTTCGGTGATGAATTTTGGAAGCCCGAACGTTAGAGTAAGGAGCCCCAGGCACCCGGCGCATAGGATTTTTCGAGCCCTGGTCCTACCCTCCATCGTCCAGACCAAATTAAATAATTTCACAACTGGCAATACTAAATCTATTTCAAACCTTGTCAAATTTATCTTCCAGTTCTACATTTCTCTTCTCAAGTTCATGGACTGTGTTTCTTAATTTATCCTGCATCCTCACAGCATGGTCTGCCTTCTGCCTCTCATTAAGCTCCTTCATCTCAACCACCGTCAGCCGCTTACTCAGAGATCTTGTTTCATCTAGCGATGAAGACTTACCTCTATATTTTTCTGGAGCAGGTCAAGGGAAAGAAAATAAGAAATGATCAAGTCACCTTTAAACTATTTAACACCACTTAAAGCATAGTCTACAAATGCTGACTTATTATTGGGGGTGGGTGGGGGGGTTGAAAAGAAAAACTTAGGCTATCTGTAAAGTGTTCTGGTGAAATTTTTATTGAAGACCCACATTTTTGCCATTGTCACGATACAAAAAGCTGACGTTATCACACTGCCTACCACAAACTTGAAGCCAGCCAGTGGGATGTCAGAGTTTCACCTTGATGACCACAATTTTCTTTTCAAGCTACAAGTCAGAATTCACATTTCATAAGGTTGCTAGTTTACCTTGTACTGGTATCCAAACTTTACAAATCTTCAACATATATATTTATACCATACATATACATACCATACATATATACATGAGACTTTTGCTGTTTAAAACTGGAAGTGGATTTCAGAGAATGCAAAGCAAAAAGACAAAGCACTGTTTAGCTGAAGAGCTTCTAAGCAGAACAGCCAACTGACACATCCCTTGCAGAACACCTCAACAATCAGTTTATTTTGACTGCTACAAAATGTTGTCTATGATGCATAAAGAAAGCAAAAGCTAGTCATCTTTAGTTTTACCTCTCAACTTTCCTAAGCAATTATTGTTCCATTTCATGGTTAACAGTTACTTTCTCCTGTTCTCTTAACGATTCTGTCTTTAACCATGATTACTGCAGGCATCCTTTCAAATGAATGTCATTCTCACTTAACAGACATATGACTCTTGTATGAGAGTAGGGCTGAAGGATGTCATAAGTTGAAAAAGTGCTAATATTTTCAAATGTGACCAGATAATTATATCAAGATGCCAGATGCTCCTAAAAATATAACTAGCAAGGCACCATTCTAACTCATCTACCATACTGTAGTACACAATGCATACAAATCCATTAGCCGACATTCTCATGAAGCCACATACAGCTGCAAACAAAATTGTTTTGCTTCATCAAATTGTAGGTTCCACAAAAGAAATTACGAGGTGAGGAGTTTATTGACACCTGTGTATTTGTTAAAAAAAAAATGTTTTGTCTGTGGAACTTCCTTGGGAAGGTATAACTACTTGATGGTGCTGGCACCTAAATTTTTTTGTTAAGGAGCCAGTGGCTACTAAATACTGTTTTTTTTTTTCAGTACTGTTCTGTATGAGGGCATTTAGTATTACCTTGAATATTTCCCATATCCTGCATAGCTTGTTCTAAGGTGTGTAGCTTCTCCTTCTCTGTTGATAGTTCCTTCTTCAGAACTTCAACGTCTTCTTCCAGCCTCTTATTCTCAGACTACAAATACAATATAAGAAACCAATAGTCCCTTCAAAGAATGCACTAAAAATGTCTTAAAAAAATCTTCACTATTTCTCCTAAAAAAATACATTAGACCACAAACCAACAGTAATGTGATATTTTAAACACAAGTTCTACAATATATAATTGTTTCTAGCTAGAATGTTTATGTTTCATACAGTTCTCACCTCTCACTGGTCCGTCCTTTGAATCTACTGGACTCCTAACAAAACTGAGACATTTATAATTCAATTTAATTCTCTGGAGACAGCCACCAGCCATGCTTGAACTAACCCTTGCCTTACTGAGAAGTGTTTCTTGGTGTGATCTTCTCAATAGATATCCACTCCTACTTCTTCCATCATGGAATCCCCACAGTACCACCAATGACTCTGAAACATATTTGTCTTCAACCCTAATGACTTCAGAAATGTTTTCTACTTTGATATAATTTTATCAGGACACCCACCTTACCATGCCAAGACATGTTCCTAGATTTGCTTGGCTTCTTTGTACCCTCCAACCTCCAGATGTGGGGTACAACCTCCAAATTTTCCATCCTAGCATTCCTACAGTATCCTGAACAATACTGAGATATGTTTGCAGCTTTTGATGTGCCTTCTTTCCATTCCTAATGACTTCAGAAACATTTTTGACTTTGATATCACTTTCTCAGGATACCCATCACTCATGCCTGGATCCTTGTGATGCCATGATATGTTTCTAGATTTGGTCATTTTCTTTTCCACCACTTCTAATTCCCCCATCCTAGAATTTTTTTATGTCACTTCTAACAACACTGATACACATTTGTGTCTTTGATGTAATTCTCTCAAGACAGCCACCTTCCATGCCCCAACCCTTGGCTTTCTGAGACATCTTATTATACTTGATTTCCTTCTTTTGAGATACCCACTACTAACTCGTCCATTATGGTAACCTACAGGACCCCCGACAATACCAAAACATGTTTGCAGCTTTGACTCAATTTTTTCATCACACTTATCTTCCATACCTAACAACTTGAGGCATGTTTCAACTTTGTGATAGAATTCCTTCAAGACACCTTCAATCCAGGCTTCAACCCTAGCAATACCAAGACACAGTTCTAGATTTGGTCAACCATTCCAACACCCACCTCTAATTCATCCATCCTAGCATTCCTTGCCACCAGTTTGTTATCATTCTGTAGCATGTCACGATACTTCATAGCCAGTTCCTTGTAGTCTCTGGCATACTTCTCCAGGTCAGCGCTAGGTACACTGTCATCCAGGGACCTTTGTAAAGATGCTACCTTGAATTGTAGCATTTCCTGGTGAATGTAAGGAAAGAAAATATGAATAAATAAAAGTTTTACCAGATTCACATTTCTGAAAGTGTGGCATTTATGGCACAAATATACAATAATAAAACAGAAATAAACATATATAGAAAAAATATACTGACAATTCTGTCACCACCAACCTTTTGTCTTTGTAAATATCCCATCCGTTCAGTAATAGCTTTCTCGATCTCAACTACCTCATTTCTCAGTTTGGTATTGTCCTCAAAGATAAGGAGATAAAAAAAAATAATTTAATGATTTAATAGCATTCTGACTAAACTACTGGGCATCTTCAAGACTTAAGTAGGTACTATTAACTTGTAGTCTCTGAAGCGACTACATTTATGACAAATGAGAATGGAGAGCATGTGCAAACTTTTGCACTAGTTCAAAGTTCTCAATCCTACATCTTTTTCATTTTGTTTTCCACATCACTTTAGATCATCTATCACCCGGTTGGAGAAACCCACTTCTCACAATTGAAAACAAAAGCTGTCTTTCATCAAATGTCACTGCCCATACACCCTCAGATATAAAACACTTGTCTAAAACAAGAAACAACCTGCACCACAAGTACTTTAAAAAGACAATGTCACTCTGTTTTCTCACAAGACATGGTAAGATTTCTCACAAAACATGGTAAGATACTTATGAACCATTAGTTCTGGAGGAAGAGTTTGCTAACAGTACTTTATGACAATGGCTCTTTTTTCTGTATTTTACAATCTATACTTCATTTTTCAGCTTTTAATTTCATTTATATAGTGATGTACATTAACAAAGGGATTACCATCTATCCTCCATTCTGAAGAGATAAGTTAATGCCAGAAAGAACCACAGTTACTGCACTTCCCAGATGAGGTGAGATGTCAATATATTTACCTTTCTAAGCATCCCCTCTGCCTCCTGACAAGCTTTATATCTTCTTGTCAAAGCTTGCTCATTCACTCTCAGTACAGTAATCTTCCTGGTGACATCAGCTACTCTCTTCTGCTGTTCATCTCCACTCTGATTCAAGGTGTCCAGTAACCTCTGAACAGAAAAACAGGAAATAGATGATAATTTAATAAAATTCAAGTTTAACAAAGGCAGTCTCAGGGTTTCTTTTTTTTTTTTTTTTGCTAATTTTATGTAATATTCTTTTCATTACCGTACCCTTGTTGAAAAGCCTTGAGTCACACGTACAAGATGCTGATACACATACTTCCATTTGTGTAAATATCTGACCACCGTATATGGTAAAATGATAGAGCCATTTCTGATAAATTACTCCATCAGTGATTCCACCAAGCTGTATGTCATTGAAAGCTGCTACATTAAAACATCTTCAGGCAAAACTTTCACATTCAATTGAATACTGACTGACTATTCATTGTAAAACTTTGCATCATGTCAATAAGAAAGCATAAGACAATCCAAGAACTCAGCAATCCAACCAAATAACATGTCTTCCAAACTTTGATACAGTATGTTAAGATGTTTACTACATATGCAGTTTATCCATGTATGCCCCTCGCCACAGCCATTTACCTTAGCAGGTGTTGGTTACACAGGAACAACCAGTGTGTAGTAACACAATAAGCAGATACACTTTCCCTACACCTACAATCCTCGACAAAAATGATGCGACAAAACAAGCAAAACAAGCAACAAGGAGATCACCATCCCCCTATCTGCACCCCACTCCCCTTTTCAATGTTGTGGCAGCCCAGCCCAACATGTTCTTAAACTTCAACATTGATACAGGGAGCGGGGTTTGTCCCATGTACTTTTGTCGAGGATTGTAGCTATACGCAACAACTGTTATGTACACAAAGGTGTTGTTTTCCTCCTTTCACTTGGTGCAGATGAATTCGGGACTGAATAAAACACTGTACCCAATTAATGTTGACAACATTCTCTCCTCTGTCAACACCCCTTTCCCAATCATTCCCCATCCCCTTGCTCCCCCAATACTATTAAATTTCTCACAATATACTCATTCACCCTGGTATCAAGCATAGGCTCTCCACCCCATTTTCTGGCATTCTTACATGCACATGTTACTCATTCAACCTGGTATCAAGCACAGTCCCCTCCCCCTCCCCCATCCTCCCCACCCCTTCTCTGGCACTCCCACACTCACATTATACTCTTTCACCCTGGTATCCAGCAGTCCCCTCACACCTCCCATAGTCCCCTCTCCCCCCTCTCCCCCCACACACCCCTAGGGCTGTGACCGTTTAGCGATTAATCGCTAAACGATCGCATGTGTAATAAACGTTTAGTACAAAGCTACCAGCGATTAATCGCAAAACCAGTTTTTCCATACGAAATAAAACACAATCTGCAGTCATTACAGAGCATTAGATGTTCACTTTAACTCTTTTTGAAAAAGTGAAATACATAATTATACAAAAGGCACACACGTAAACATACGACATCAAAGTTGAGCTTCTTTGAGGATCCGTGTTTGAGGTTCGTGGAAACTATGTCCCCCGACGTCACTGACGCATTTTACATATTCATCATGTTCAAGGGCATGTTTAAAGTCTATATGTTGATCATAGGTACTTGCGATTAATCACTAAACGATTGCAAAATTTTGCGATTAAACTTTCAGTACTTTTGCTAAACGTTCACAGCCCTACAGACCCCCCACCCCTTCTCTGACACCCCTACACTCACATTATACTCCTTCACCCTGGTATCCAACATTGCATTAGCATCTTCCATCTTCTGTTTCTCCTCCTTCCATTCCTGTTCTCTCTTCTTCCATGCATCCTGGTCCTGCTGGTATTCCTTGTAGAGTAATCCCTGCTGGTGGCGTAAGACGGCAAACTTACGTCGAAATGCCTCCAAGGACCCCTCACATTTGCTCAACTGGTCTTCCCTCGTAGACAGTTCCTATCAAATGAATAAAATAACAGCACTTATAAATAGTTGTCACAGTGCAGTTACCTGAGCTTTACTTAGAAACATCGCTTGTTTCCAAATTAGCTTGAAAACATCACTTTATCTAACATTATTCTGAAACATTGCTAGCTCCAGTTTTATTCTGCAACCTCCATTGCACCTATCAAGGTTTTTTAACTTCCATCAGCAAGCATCATTCATAATGCGTTAATCCTCTAATTTCATGTAAAACTGACAAACCACTCAGTGACCAGGTGGACGTACATTATAAGCAGAGGAAGGTCATCTGGGACTGATCTTATGGACACCGTCTCACTAGTTCAACTTTGAGTCACTGCATTTGCTCTTTGCATATTTTTTCTTCAGGGGGGGGGGGACCCTATGTACTGTTCCAGTACATAGGTGATTTCTTGAAGAAATGCTATTATTGAAGCTGCCAAAAAGGACTTAGTTCTGATAATTTCATGTAAAAAAGCAGATTTTGATTCGGAAGAACAAAAATCAATACTTTTAAAAGTATTTCTTCTGAAGCTAGGAGACCTTTCTCTTCATACAAACATTTTGATCCGTACAATCTACATGCATTACTGCTGATTCCAGAAAAGTCATGTTTGAGAAAACAAGTTAGATAAGTAAAAAGTAAGTAAATAACAAGTTTGGACAGCAATAGACTACTGATAAAGGTGAAGTTTTGGGATGAGTTGAATCTGTTTGAAAAAATAGACTAGTGTAAGTATAAAAATACCTGTAAAGTTTGTATTAGTTGTTCATTGAGAGATGAGATGACTTCTGCTGATGATACAGCTAGTCCCTGGGGAAGGGGCATTTGCTGCATTGTCATTACCCCTCCCCCTTGACCTAAGTCACGGAGGTCTTTCAGCTCTTGTTCCAACCTTGTTATCTGAAAATTCAATAAAACAGAAATGTTCATGTGATCATAATAGTTGACAGAAGAAGAGATTAATATGTAGCTGTCACACTTTACCATCTGGCGTAACCACCTGTTTCTTGCGAACATCTCATTGACACATTGACATGTTCTCATTACCGTGCCACATCTATGTCCTATCTTTGTCTTTGGTCTGTCACTCATCATTGTTACTCTCTACTTCACCCCATTCATATTCATACCTCATCTATTTATTATTGCTATCTCATAAAGACCTTATTAGCATATCTTAACCAGAATGCAAAAATGCATTGAGGTTTCGATGATATATGTTCTATTCCATATAAAGCCATATGATGTCCCATATCTTTCAGTCAATGGTCAAATGCTATCTTAACATGTTGGAAAAATACAGTTTTGTATTCCTATTTAGTCTTGGGAATTCTTGGGAAATTTTGCTTTTTTTACTTCTGGTGACCCTAGATGACCTTTGACCTCCACCAAAAACAATAGGGTCCATCTTTTCACCATAACACATCCACATACTAAGTATAAAATCTATCTAAGCTTTCTCCCTTGAGAAACTGTGTTAACATGGTTTTCAGTGTTTGACCCCTGGTGACCCCAGATGACCTTTGACCTCCACTAAAAACAATAGGATTCATCTTCTCACTATAATGCATCTACATACTACGTATGAAATCTATCTAAGCTTCCTACCTGGAGATATCGTGTTAACAAGTTTTTCAGAGTTTAACCCCCGTGACCCCAAATGAACTTTGACCTCCACCAAAAATGATAGGATTCTTCCTCTTACTATAACACATCTACATACAAAGTATGAAACTTATTCAAGCTTCCTACCTTGAGATATTGTGTTAACCAGGTTTTCAGGGTTTCACCCCCCGGTGACCCCAGATGGCCTTTGAACCCCACCAAAAATAATAGGGTTCTTACTCTACCTATAAGGCATCTACAAACAAAGTATGAAATTTATCTAAGCTTCTTACCTGGAGATAGCAGGTTAACAAGGTTTTCAGGGTCTGACCCCTGGTGACCCCAAATGACCTTTGACCTCCACCAAAAGAAATAGGGCTCTTCCTCTTACCATAACCCATTTACATATAAAGTATGAAATTCATCCAAGCTTTGTAACTCAAGATAGTGTGTTAACAAGATTTTCAGGGTTTGATCCCCGGTGACCCCAGATGACCTTTCACCTCCACCAAAAATAATAGGGTTCTTCCTCTTACCATAACGCATCTACGTACAAAGTATGAAATTCATCCAGGCTTCCTACCTCGAGATATTGTGTTAACAAGGTTTTCAAAGTTTGACCCCCTGTGACCCCAGGTGACCTTTGACCCCCGCCAAAAACGAAAGGGTTCTTCCTCTCAATATGGGGCATCTATGTACCAAGTTTGAGAACTGTCAGAGTTTCCCTTCTTGAGATATCGTGTTAACGAAGTTTTCAAGGTTTGACCCCCGGTGACCCCAGATGACCTTTCACCTCCACCAAAAATGATAGGGTTCTTCCTCATACCATAACGCATCTACATATAAAGTATGAAATTCATCCAGGCTTCCTACCTCAAGATATTGTGTTAACAAGGTTTTCAAAGTTTGACCCCCTGTGACCCCAGGTGACCTTTGACCCCCACCAAAAAACAATAGGGTTCTTCCTCTTAATATAGGGCATCTATGTACCAAGTTTGAGTACTGTCAGAGCTTCCCTTCTTGAGATATCGTGATAACAAAGTTTTCAGGGTATGACCCCCGGTGACCCCAGATGACCTTTCACCTCCACCAAAAATGATAGGGATCTTCCTCATACCATAACGCATCTACATATAAAGTATGAAATTCATCCAAGCTTCCTACCTCAAGATATTGTGTTAACAAGGTTTTCAGAGTTTGACCTCCAGTGACCCCAGGTGACCTTTGACCCCCACCAAAAAACAATAGGGTTCTTCCTCTTAATATGGGGCATCTATGTACCAAGTTTGAGAACTGTCAGAGCTTCCCTTCTTGAGATATCGTGTTAACAAAGTTTTCAGGGTTTGACCCCCGGTGACCCCAGATGACCTTTGACCTCCACCAAAAATGATAGGGTTCTTCCTCATACCATAACGCATCTACATACAAAGTATGAAATTCATCCAAGCTTCCTACCTCAAGATATTGTGTTAACAAGGTTTTCAGAGTTTGACCCCCGGTGACCCCAGGTGACCTTTGACCCCCACCAAAAACAAAATAGGGTTCTTTCTCTCAATATGGGGCATCTATGTACCAAGTTTGAGAACTGTCAGAGTTTCCCTTCTTGAGATATCGTGTTAATGAAGTTTTCAAGGTTTGACCCCCGGTGACCCCAGATGACCTTTCACCTCCACCAAAAATGATAGGGTTCTTCCTCATACCATAACGCATCTACATACAAAGTATGAAATTCATCCAAGCTTCCTACCTCAAGATATTGTGTTAACAAGGTTTTCAGAGTTTGACCCCCGGTGACCCCAGGTGACCTTTGACCCCCACCAAAAACAAAATAGGGTTCTTTCTCTCAATATGGGGCATCTATGTACCAAGTTTGAGAACTGTCAGAGTTTCCCTTCTTGAGATATCGTGTTAACGAAGTTTTCAAGGTTTGACCCCCGGTGACCCCAGATGACCTTTCACCTCCACCAAAAATGATAGGGTTCTTCCTCATACCATAACGCATCTACATACAAAGTATGAAATTCATCCAAGCTTTCTACCTCAAGATATTGTGTTAACAAGGTTTTCAGAGTTTGACCCCCGGTGACCCCAGGTGACCTTTGACCCCCACCAAAAAACAATAGGGTTCTTCCTCTCAATATGGGGCATCTATGTACCAAGTTTGAGAACTGTCAGAGTTTCCCTTCTTGAGATATCATGTTAACGAAGTTTTCAAGGTTTGACCCCCGGTGACCCCAGATGACCTTTCACCTCCACCAAAAATGATAGGGTTCTTCCTTATACCATAACGCATCTACATACAAAGTATGAAATTCATCCAAGCTTCCTACCTCAAGATATTGTGTTAACAAGGTTTTCAGAGTTTGACCCCCGGTGACCCCAGGTGACCTTTGACCCCCACCAAAAACAATAGGGTTCTTCCTCTCAATATGGGGCATCTATGTACCAAGTTTGAGAACTGTCAGAGTTTCCCTTCTTGAGATATCGTGTTAACGAGCAAAGTGTCACAAACACACACACATACACACACACACATATACACACACACACATACACACACACATACACACGCACACACGTACATACACACATACATACACACACACGCCATCATGAATGCATAGGTTTCTCTTATCATCGAAACCAATAATATCATACCCTTCATATCTAAATAATATCACACCCTTTGTCTCTGCTTTGCTGCTCTCCACTGACGCCTTATCACATTTATTCTCACCTGCTTCTTACATGCCTCTCATAAACATCTCATTACCATGATATCTCAATAACATCCGACCTTTGTCTCTACTTTGCTGCTCTCAACGGATGGCTCCCTTATCACACTTATTCCTCTCTGCTTCTTATATGCATCTCATAAACATTTCATTACCATATCATACCAATGTCATAACTTTCTTTTTACCTTGTGGCAGTCCACTTAAGCCATATCACATCCATCCTATCTCTAGTTAGCATCTCATTTACATCTCATTACCATATCACAACAAGGCCCTACCTTTGTCTTTGCCTTGTCACTCTCTACTGCCGCCTTATCACATTCGTTTCTGGCCTGTCTCAGTTCTCTTCGAAGTTCTTCATTCCTTCCTGTCAACTGGTCCACCTGGGCCTTCAGATAGGCATGTGCCTCATAATCAACAGAATCTGATCCTCCCTTCTTCTCAAACATCTATAGAAATTACAAATCAATGCTTCAATTTGACAAAGTTGTGGCTTTTTGGAGCTACTTCAATGTATGCTTCGTACCTGACGAGACTTTAGGCAGTTTCCATCAATACTCACAAATGTTGACAGCATCTTACGACTCTCATTACAGCAAAATAATAGCATTTTTGTTTTTAACTTTTTTTTCCTGAAAATTGAAAAGTCAAATTTGTAGGAAAATGTAGAATTTTTGAAAGAGAAGTAGAAGTTGAATGAATGTTCATAATTAGGAATGATTAGAGGTAACTTGATAGCCTGCATGGAGCTGTCTTTTATTTTCAGATTTCAAAGTATGACCCAGAGAAAAAATAAAACTTTCCAACAGATCATTTAAGTACTCAGTTCATTGCTTTTGGCACCATCCATCTTTTAGGAATTAAAATTTTTAATCTTAAGGCATTACCCATTCTATTTTTGCACAGTATTTGTAAACTGGCTTCAAATGCTGATTGCAAACTGGTACAAAACGCAAATTTTTATTAAAAGATATTTACCGCCAGAAGTCTTTCCAGAGTGGGTGCTAAGATGTCCATATTAATTGTGCTGCCATCACTCTCTTGTACTGCCCTCACCATGTTCTTAATTTCCTTCTCCAGCTTATTATTCTCATCTACAAGTCTCTTGTTCTCTATTTTATGTTGAGATGATTCTTGCCTCAATCTCTCAGTTTCTCTCTCAGCTCTTCCAATGTCCTGCTCCAAGCGATGAGCCTGTAAAACACAGAATACGATTATCACTTTCCATTACTGGCATTATTGGCAATAAATACTGCCTCAAAACACCAAAACACATTTCAAAATGCAGGTGCCAGAATTCTGACTAGTTCAAAATGTCACGATTACCTAACTCTTATTCTCGAGGCCCTCCAATGGCTGTGAATAGGCAATGCATTTCTTACATAAAGATGGCCATTACCTCATTCAAATGCATTAAACTTCTGGCTCCCCCTTACCTGTGTGATATGATTCCCTGCTATAAACGAGACAGAAATTTAAGACCTGTCACAGTCACAATGTGTCCTATGGACTGAACCTTCAAACACCAAACTAAGTGATTATTCATTCTAGCTTGGTGGCAGCTCCAAAACTATGGAAATCACTACCTCACAACTGAAGATAATTCACATTTTCCAAGGTACAGTTCAGGCATAAATTCAATCTTTGGGCATTTCTAAGCCTAAGGTTAAGGCTTGCTTCTTCCAGTTGGCCTTCAATTAATGTTCAGGTACACCTGAAATGTGCTGTAAAGCTTGTTGATTTTAAAGGACAGTTTTCTTACCCACATCTCAATTTGTCATAATGTGCAATGTATACATATATAACCTTGACCAGATGCATATCACTGTCCTCTGGAAAAAGTCCACAGTTGTATATGTGACAGGTTCTGACCACTGGTGGTGAGAAGATTAAAAAAAGTGAGGGAAGGGGCATAATTATTGCTAGCCCTTCATTATTTTGTCTTCACCTTGCTTCACCTACTTTCTCAAGGGCATCAAATTTCGTAGAATTTTCTTGCACATTTCATAATCAAAGATTAACATTACCTTTAGACGAAGTGAATCTGACAAATGGCTAGAAGCAGATTCACTGGCTTTAACACTGCCCTCTTTCCCTGTTCCACTGCTTTTCTTACGGTTTTTCAGTTCCATTGCATACTCATCCAAAGCAACCAAATCATCTGATGTTAGGCCCAATGCCACAGCCCTGTAATTTGTAAGGTTAAAAAATATGGGTGCACAATCAAAAGAAACAAACATTTTCCAAGTAATGACACTCCAACTAAAAGTTGTCGTATTTCAATGCAATGGATTCAAAAATTTTTAGTAACTTCCTTTCAGTTCTTCTTAATTCTTTTCTTCATATTTGTAATTACGTACGTTGTATTTTTGATTAATTACATGATGTTACCTTAAGTTGCTAATAATACCTACATGACTGATGTTTTTGTAATGAAAGGGAACTGAACTTAGACTCAGATTTCAAAACTTCATAGTACCAATACCAAAAAGCAGGTGCACTACATTCCATAACTACACAAGGAAGCTTTCACTTGCCACTGAAAGTTACAGTGTACATACTATTAAGCACAGTGTATATGAAGTAGCAGCAGCCACCAAACAGGTTGCTGACATGCAGAAATGCATGTCAAGTAACTGATAGCTAAACATTGAACAGTAGACAGCATCTTGGATGAAAGCAATTCCATTTGTCTACCATTGCCCTAACATAGATGTTAAGGTTGAGCCGAGCCCTGTATGACAGACTGCATGGCTAGAAAAGCAACAGTGGATCTAATGGAAAAAATATGTGATTACGCATTGTTCAGTAAGTGACATAGTTAGCACATGCAAAATAATAGAATTATGTTTTGATATGTTAACTAGGAACCACGCATTTGGGGAAACTTTCGTTCAGGTCATCGAGATATCTGTAGCAAAAGATCATCTTTTCAAACAAACAGTGTACTTTAAGCAAACAGGTATATCATAATAACAATCAAACAGTACAAAAAATAATAGGCCTGATCTATTACTCAAAGTTCCATTCACCCACAACAAAATCAAATCATCTCCAATATCCTTTGACATTATCTCATACCTCTGTCTCTGCAATCTCCCTCTTTATCTCACTGCATTTACGATATCACCTACCTCTGTGCCCTCTGAGATGCTAAGGTCCTAATCTGTTTCTTAAGAAGTATCCTTTCTTCTTCCAGCCTCTCAACCTCTTTGGATAAAACCTTGAGAGAAATAATAACACAAAAAAACATAATAATGAGTGCATCTGTACAAACATTTTCATCAACTCATCACCTTAAACACAAGTGTTTGTTCCCTCAGCTGAAAGTAAACCTTGAAATAATCAGTAAAAACAATACCCTGAGTCACACAGGTAGACATTTTGCACATTTATAAGGAGACAAATTGACAGCGATCTTAAATGATATTCAAAACAAGAACAATTTTGGTATGTTACCCACAGAATTACTGTTAGCACCCATACAAAAATGCTACTAATTCCACATACTCTACTTATGGGATAGCATGTGTCTGTTACAGGAAAGCAGTATGTATTTTGAGTTGGACTATGTGTATGTATCCATTCCCTCTCCACAATGAGATCTTTCCATTAACACATCATGACATCTGACTTTCACTGAAAATGCAGGAGGGTGGCTAAACATTCTTTTTAGAAAATAAATAACTCTCCTAGGAGTGACCAGGTTCACAATACCTTCTCAACATTAACAAACATTACAATAGCTGGAAATGTGATCATTCTGTGTGAGATCAACTATGATAAAACAAAGGACTTACAGAGTAGGAAAAACACCTGCATGACATGAATGCATGAAGTAACTATTTCCCATCCACATTTTGAAGTCAGCAGGTCTGATTCTCAGCATAAATAACAATGTCACATGGTTTTAAGATGAGTGAATAACTGCTGTCTTCAAATTATTTACATATAATTAATGAGAACAATCCCACCAGCTCTCCTTGACCATGGAAATCTGTCCCATTTCACTTACTCTAGAGAATTTTCCCAGTTAAGGAAACCCACACCGAGTCACAAATATAGCTGGAACTGACTTCACTGAATCACCCTAAAGGAGTGACTGGCAACTACTCTATTTCATGTCCTTTTGTTCCAAAGCCTATGTACATTCCAGTGCCTTAAATGTTAGGCGTCAGGGGTTATTTACCTCCATCAATATAGGGCTAAAACAAGCCATTTATCTTAGTATCTCTGTAAGATGAACACAAAAATAAGAACCCACTACAAGCAAACCACACATCAGCTTCTCCATATGACGGTGAAACATAATCGCATCAGCGTCATGTTGGACCATTGAAGGATAAGTGGGGTGACATTCACAAATATCTCTACTACATAAAGGTACTACATTCCTGTCGAGGTGAGCATTCATCAACTATCTCAGCATCTAAGGATCTATAAATATTCAACAGTTTAATTACCTGATTTAATGCCCTATCTTGTTGATGCTGTAGTCCCCTGGTTAACCTGGCCTGGTCCATATCAATGGGTTGGGTAGCATCAAGCCCCAAACGACTTCTAAGCTCTTCATTTTCCTCCATGAGGTCATTCAGTTTCAAGTCTAATTTGTTGACCTGTTGGGTCAGGTCTTCTATATTCCTGCATACATAAATAATTGAAGGTCAAAGGTCACACAGAAAATGTTCAAAAGTAACACTTAAAAACCTATTCAGTGAGACACCACAGACTTGTGTCTCAAGTTCACAAACAACACTAAATTTCATAACAGATTTCCAATGACAGTAAAATGTGTATCTGCACAAATGCACAAATTTCATACATGCATTAATATGTAATTATCAAGCTTCTACAATACAATGCACACTTACTCTTACTGTGTATGCATACATACCAATCCACCAAAAACACCAAAAACAGAACACAACTGCATAGCTTATGAAACTTATTTCAGGTTGTATGCTACAACCATACATATCTCAACAGTTGGAATTCTTCCAAACTTCAACTGATTACCCTTCCAAAAAAAAAAGTAAAAATAATTTAATTTGAACTTAAATGTACTCACACATCTCGCTGGGAAATTTTCTTCTTACACTCCTTGATTTCTTGAACAGCATCTGAGAGACCGTATTCCCCCTGCCAAAAGCAAAAATTAATACCGATAAATGAAAATACTGAGTGACACAGAAATATTAATAGCATAAAATTGCAAGATTTGTAATATCACCTACACAACTTCTTAGGGGTTATAGTAGACCCTAAAATTCATCTTAGGGTAAACATTTCAGATATTTGACTACTACTCCAGTAATTTTTTCTGCTACAAGCATACAAGTCAAAAGACAAAGGCAAAACCAATACTGCCAGTTTAATACTTAACTTAATAATCTTCAGTAATTTACACCTATCTATAGTCTGCAAGTACATGAAACCATACATCCACTTCGGTATCATTTCAAATTATTTAACTGTCATCTGTAAAAAAAATTCATTTAGTTTCCTGTCTTTCCCTCTTCTGCTTTATGAACCTCATTTCTATTAACCAATGAACCAATACCCTTCAGTTTCACAAGTCTTGTTATCATTTCTTTAACAGCTGAATTCAATCTTCATTTCAAATTCATACTTAATAACAAACCAATTAATCAACCAACCAAACAGTTCTCATTTCGTATTTGTCTCTCAACCATGTCTGAAATGACTTGTCTCCACTGTGTAATTCAACTCACGAACCAGACGCCCCCTGATACACAAGTCCTGTTATCATCTCTCAGATGAATAATCTAATCTTTATTGAAATGTGCACCAAATTGCCAAACAATAAACCACTTCCCAACCATTTCATACATGCCTCACAACAACCTTTTAAATGACTTGTCTTCACTATATATTTCAAGCAATGAACCAAGTCCCTGCCCCTTGCCAAACATGACAACCACCATTTGAATGGTTCCAATTTGCACTACACTTTACCAGTGAACCAAGTTCTAACCATTTTATAAACCAATCAACCATTTCACAACCTGCACTACATAGAATCAAACAACCATTTCTATACCATTTCATATTCCCTCATTCTATTCAAAGCTTCATTGAGTTCTCTGTCTTTATCCCTAGCATCTGCATCAGCTTTCTGGGTCCTTTCTTCTGCTGCTTTGGATTCTCGCTCTTGTTCCTTCATAGCTTCTTTAAGTTGCTTTATCTGGTTCTGTAACTTCACTATTGGAGCTGTGTTGACCAATCAAAGAAGCCAACAATTATTACAAATCTACACAAGGAAAGCTATGTAGTAGGTTTCAAATCAGTTTACAAATTATGGGAGAAATGAGTAGCTAGAATGCTAAGAGCTGTGCTCTGTTCCCAGCTTCCTATGATACAGCTCCCCTTAACCTAAATCTAAAAATTTTTGAAGTATTCAACTTAATATGAAGCACTGATTTGGAACAACTTCAACAATGGGGTAACAGTAATGTGTGTTGACAACAACATCAGGCACCAAAAATACTAATCACACCAAACATGCTAAATTTATGCAAAATTTAAAAGGCATGGTTTAATAAAAATATGAAACTGGGATATGCTATATGATATATAGTTACTATTATGACCATTACTATTATGATCGATCTCTTATTTTACCCTGGAATTAATATATGCTAAATACTACACCAAAGGAATTGACAAGTTAAAGCACTGTTAGTGGATGTCCTTCATAAAAGTCATCACAGCTACAAAGAGTACATTAAATGTACTGTTGTACCGATATTGCAAGTAGCCGATATAACCGATACCGATATTTCAGTTCTCAATATCGACCGTTACCGATATTTCAGTTCTCAATATCGACCGATACCGATCCAATACCAATATTTGGGAAATAAGCATTCTGCAACTAACCATAGGCTATGGGGTACCACAATGAAGTGTCCTTTCATCTTGATAAGTTAAAATACTGGATCTTGCATTCAGAAATACTCAAATAGTGTACCATTTTCAAGACATATGGGACGATAAATATCGGTTAGGTAAAATCAGCATTTAAGGTAAATTTTGTTGATACCAATACAAGATGAAAATGGGGAACATTAGCCAATACTGATGGTTAATATCTATAATGGTTCCAACACTATTTAGATGTGTTGTCATCATTAGCTACTGATGTAACAAATACCCTTTTCTTTTACCACTACTTAACTTTACCATTTCTAAACCCCTCCTTTGGCTGCACGGTTCGGTTCTGTCAGAAATAACAACTCTTCTTTAATTCCATCCCCACTCCTCTATCCCCACTCCTCCCCAAAGCTTAAATTTCTACAGTTCTCACCCCCTCCTTTAGCTGCATCATGTCGTAACTGTTCTAGTTCCATAGCCTGTTCCTCCATCTCCTGAGCTGACTGCTCCAGTTCCTGCTTCAAGGCATCTAGCTGACTATCCTTCTGTTTCAAAGCCTGGAAAGTAAGAAAAATTAACCCATGTTACATTTTTCTTTTATAAACACAAAATTATGAAACCCCATATCTCATACAAGTATATCATGGAAATTTATGATCTTCAAATGCTATGTGGACATACCCTTCAGTCCTCCTTGATCTCATGAAATTAATTTTCTCTCTGTGATAAGAACTGTAAATCATAAACCACTTTGGCAGGGACTAGAACCAATGCTGTTCGACAGAAGAGAGGTTTACCGTAATAGCCACTGGCTCGTAAAGACAAAAATAGATCCCTAAGATAACCATCAACTGGTTTACAACCCTTTCCAGGAAATTCTTTGAAAAAAGATTGTTTTAATGATTTTCACGGTATGTCAAGGAGGTTGTCTATATGGGACTTCTAGTTTTAAAGAAACAACATAGGAAGCAAAACACAAAGTTTTCCTGTGCTTTTTATGACCTTCATTATGAAATTTGTGGCTTCAGTTTGTAACTGCATGCAATACATACTACAGAATGGTAATTGTATGTAGACTGGTGCCTAATTAGTCATACTTGTAGGAGCATTTGGTGCCTTGATAAAATCACCAGACCAACTAGTTATGAGTCCACTGTCAATAAGTTAAACCCGTATGGTTAAGGACCCCTGTGCAACACATTCTATATTCTAAGGCTTCTTTCCGTACTTATTAAGAGATCTTTTTGATATTCATATTTACATACTTCACTGTAAAAAAAAATGAAACTTTTATCTTCCATACTGTGACAAAAAAACTGAAATCTAAGAATTACATATTACACATAATCTATGAAAGAGAAATACTATGAAACACTTACTGCTGTAAGGGCTTGGACAGATGTTTTATCAGTGTCAATCTCTGATGCTGTCAGCTGGTCCTTTAGAGTGCGGATGACTCGGTTAAGTTGATTAATTTCTTCATCTTTGACTTTCATAGCAGCCTATAAAAGGGAAGGAACATGTAAAGCATGACCTGTACACATATATTCAAGTTTTAGGTCAACTACTTACACCACGAATTCATGACGTTTCTATTTTTTATTCAGTGACAGAAAGTGCTAAGTGTTTAAATGTCATGTCCCCATTGTTCCTAGACAACTCCCCCCCCCCCCTCCCCAACAATTCCCATCCAGATGATTCCCACCTACCACCTGGGTAACTCCCAGATTACTTCCCCCAGACAATTTCTCCCTGGTAAAGGACTACCCAGATAACCATATAATTTCCAACTATAGCAGTTACCTCTTGGATGTCAACCTCCACCACATGCAAAATTGTAAAGGGTGGGAATCACCCTTTAAGGTTGTCCTGAGTGAGTTGTCCAATCAAGAGGGGGAGGGGGGTGGTCAATCATGGTCTGCATGATGGATTCTATAATTTACATCCACTTCTCTACACTACCTTTCTGCCTATCAACCATCTATTAATAACCAATACAAAGACGTTTACTAAGTTCAGTACTGGCTAACTCTCCCTCAGTGTTGCATTTTGGTATCAGAAGCAACCCTACACAATAAATTCGTAGATATAACAAAATACCACATTAATACACAGACTAGGTATGGCAACATCACTGTATTATACTGTGTTGTGTTGCATCATGTTGAGCTGTGTTGTGTTATGTTGTGTTGCTTTGCTTTGCACTGCACTGCATTGCAACCAGAATTACCACAATTTTACGCAGTACATATGACAAAACATGTTTACAATAATATTGTGACTTCACTTTGTATGAAATCACTTCAGTTCAATTTCTTATTTCTGTTAAGACCCCTGCCCATTCCCTCTCAGTACATTCTCTCAGGACTAAAGACAAATCCTTGTGTGTAGCACTTTTACTGCTCTGCTGCCCTCACCTTCCATTCATCCACTTTCTTGTTCAGTGCTAACATGACTTCATCATCAGTGCCAGAGCTTGCCTGAAGTTGTTCTGTCAATTCTTGGATCTGGGAATAAATGTCATACACCCGGTAATAATTTCATGAAGACTTTCACAAAGCACACGCCCATACACACACTTAGAGCACTTCCTTTTCTTCTTTTCTAATGAGTACGGATTTGAAATATAAGCGGTACTCATTTTATAAGTGAACTCCATGCAAGCAATTGTATAACGATTCCTAACTGAGTCCTCACAAGTGCTGGAAATATGCGGGGGCTGTAAGTGATTCGTCCATAAAGTCTATAAAATCATATTTCAAAAGCACATTCACAACAATGTTATCTACTTTTTTTTTTTTGACAAGGGCGATTTTTCCAGGGAATATCCGACAAAGGTTTGCATGGAAGAAGCTTAAGTCCTCCTGGTCACAACTGGTAAATGGCGTACTATTTGCAAACAGTTTCAGAAATGATTAATCTGGTTCAAACTCAGCACATGCAATTAATAAATTTACTCATCACAGTAAGATATATACAAATCACACATTTAAGGTAATGCATTTTGCTTGGAATGTGCTTTCAAGTTTTAAGGATACATGCCAGAAACAACATGAAATAGTTACAAAAATGATCAAAATCAGTGTGGTCAGTGAACTGCAACCTCTGAAAACTGACAGAAAACACTGTATTCATTTATTTACTTATTTAGTGAGACATCAAGTTTAATATAACTTCCTGTCGAAAAATTTAAATTACAAAATAAAAAATAAAATATAACTGTGTAGTGGTGTAGTTATACTGTACTCTATATCTTTTGGGGTTAGACTAAGTTTTAATATCCTTCAAGCTAGTGAAATAAGTTTGCCATGAGTTCCAGAAGATATAGCAACAAACTTCTAGATTTTTAAAATCCTGTATCTTAAAGTTACAGATTTCTGTAGCACAAGGTTTTATGAGTACTACTAACAGTAAAAATCATGCTTCATGCCATACCATAGTTGCCCCGCAGATATACTTCCCCACCTGTACGTTATGTTGAAACCAACTCGATACTTTTTTAGTTCAAATGCTTCTTCTCGGAAGACAGTTTCTTTCTAGGTGATGTTCCTTTCTATAGTATCACTTTTCTGGACCAGCAGTTCCATTACACACTTAGGTCACAGCCAAACGACCTTTGAGGTCACTGTCACAGGCACACCTTCTTGACCTTTGCATTAAAGACAGATACTCATCACCATAAGTATGAATTTTTCTTGCGGGTAAGCAAAAGTCTCCATTGGTGACTGCTCTTTGATTGACATCAGAGTTACAAAATTCAAAAGATACAGAGAAGCTTATTTCACACAGCATGCACAGTGTTCTGCTTACACATTACGGCCTTGTATGCTCATCAGGATATCGCCTTAAGCAATATACTAGGTTTGTGTCTGCCCAAGAAGAAGCTAAAGATGGTTGTGGGCAGGGCTAGAAGTAATCTAACTGGGAAAACTGGAACTGTCTGGGATGATGAGTATCTGCCTTTAAGTGGAGTACTGATTCTACACTTTTAAAGTCAAATACCTGTTCTCTAAGGACGGTATTCTCCTGATTCATGTTCTCTGTTACAGTATCAGATTTCTGGAGCACAAGTTTCAGTTTAGCATAATCTTTAGACATCCATTCCATCTCCTCAGCTGCACTTTTCAGTTTCTCAGTCAAATCTGACACTTGCTTCTGCAGTTGATCATTGGCCTCTGTCAGATTCTGAAATTAGAAACAAACAATGGACATCCATAAAGAGGTACACTAGTACTTCCATTCTTTCATATATGAAATGGTATTACCCTCATTTGGAACTTTATCTTTGAAAAAAAAAAATGGCACAAAGGAAGGACTATTCTTACCACTGCCATGTCAAGGAGATACTGCATTGTGACACAAATGTAAAGATTACAGTCCCCAACAGAAAACACAATGTAATATAATATGAATATTCATACAAGAGGCCTCCCACAGACAGACAGCACAGTATCAGATATAAATATTTATCTAACATAGCCTTATAGACAATACAGCAAGATATGAAAATTCATACCACAGCCATTTCATGGAGATACTGCATTGTGACATGAAACAAATATAAAGATTAGGAGTCCCATATACAGGGGCATAAATACAGGGGTGTGTGACACCCCCCAGTGAAAATGAAGTCGATCTCTGAGAGCCAAAAAGTCGGTCTCAAATCCAGTTCAATGTGCTCTGCAACAGTAGACCAGACATGAACAACTTCTGAAGTGCAAAAAAGCCAAAAAAAAAAAGGTCCTCGAAAATTCGGAACAACATTTGAAGTGCAAAAAGCCAAAAAAAGGTCCTCGAAAATCCGGGTCGTACAAGTATGTCAGCGGGAGTCGGTCCCCAAGAAATGTAGTTGGTCCAAAAATAGTTCAGGCCAGTGAGCCACAACTGGAAAAAAGGGCGTGGTTGTCTCGACTTGAACCAATTGGTTGGAAACTGTGACGTTAAACCTCATCTAACTAACTAACTAACTAACCAAAAATAGTTCACACAGCCCCCCCCCCCTGCGAATTCATGTATATACACCCCTACCCATATATAGAAATGGCAATGTAATATAATATGAATATTCATATAGAGGCCTCCCAGTACATACACATGATAAGATATGAATATTCATCTCAAACAATCCCAGTTGGGACAATTTTGTGTCCTGCTTTTTCAATTCATGCTTCAAAGCATGAAAAACTGCAGAACGATGCAGTACAAGATTATTTAATTTTATGTTAATATCCCAGGTTAGGTTAGGAACTCCAGAACCAACGCTAAATAGCATCAAAAACTGTACAATGTAGTATGCTTTGAAGCATAACAGGTTTGTCCTGACTGGTTGCTCATAGACAGACGGCACAGTGACATCGAGTAATTCATATGAAACCCCTCCAATGGATGCCTGTAGTTACACAAAATCGAGACATGATATAAATATCCACATCAGATACCTCTAAAAGAAACACTGCACTAACCCATGACATGAATATTCATATCAAAGTGGCTACTGCTTACCTGTATTTCTTCCAGTTGTTCATTCAGGTCTCTGTTCTTCTGTCTCAGTTTATCCTGATATTCAACATCATCTCCTCTCTTTTGAAGAAGACTTTCTCTTTGTGACTCCATCTGTCTCTGGTAATCCCTCAAGTCATTCTTTAACATGTCATTCTTGTGATAGGAATGAAAACCACATTTTATCAACTTTAATTTGTCACCTTTTTACTTTTCTTTCATTTCCCCCAAAAACTACTTATCTTCAAATGCAATGCAAGGCTACCCTTGTTCCCAATTATAAGTCAGCTGGCTATTCTTCTTTTTCCATCACACTTCACTTTTATTAACTGTTCTTTATCATGTTTCTCTTAAATCCAGGCAAGGCATTTGCATCAAATCTTTTCCTCTCTTCCTTAAGTAACACATACTGTACATAACCATTAACAAAACGAAAGAATGATAAAATAAATTTACATGCCTTCACATAACCTTCCCATGAATCATTTTTATCCCATCTTTGCACTGACCCAGACTTTAACCTTACCAATGTCTTCTCTGTTTGTCAACTCAACTCTTTTCGTGACTAACTTCAACCTTTGCCTTAATCTTCCCAACCCTATACCTCTTTGTCAACAACCACCACTGAAAATCTTCTCAAGCCTTCTCTTTCCTGAAATGACCTTAGCTGATTTACCTAAACTTGTATATTCCAAGGTTTGCTGACAAAATACACTGATGTAAGATGTTAATCCAAGTAAAGTAATCCAAGTAACTTCTTACAAGATGTAAAAAGTTAATCCAAGTTTGACCCCTGGTAAAACCTGCCTACAGGTGAATCATAAAATACAGGCTTATCATTTACAATACCTAAATAAAATGCCAAACGGACGTAATAAATGGAAGCTCACCCAGCAGTGCATTAAACGGCCCTGGGTGTTGCCAGAAGAGTATTATATGCAATAAAGATCACTCTAATACCTCAACTAGTTCATGCTGAGTTTTCCTTTACCCTCTCTGTTTTCAATCTAAGTTATAACTATGCTGGTCACACTTCTACACGGATATGAAACCAATGTACCAAGGGTAAACCATACTCTTTTCAACATTTACATTATACCCTACTTGAACTCTGTACTTGAATCCCACCACTATAACTATTGGTCTTCTTACATCCGTAATGTTCATCGTCCTAAAGACACCACTAAGAGCATTAAGTTTTATATCTTTTGTTAACATTTAAAATACACAACTTGACCAACAGGACCAAAAGTTTAAAGATAAGCTCACAACTTACATCTCGTTTCAGCTCTCGAATTTCCTTTTCAGCTTCCTCTGCTCTTTGAGCAAACTGTAAAAAACAAAAGACAACTGTATCACCAGATGATTCAAATAATTGCAGCAATAGCATACTGAAAAGTAAACACTTATTTGCTTTGAATATCTTATAATTTGATTTTATCTGCATTTTCATTTCTGTTGTGACTCCAGTGGGATAAAGCAGAGTAACAATCTCTTACAAGATGATAAAACAACTGCCAACAAAATATGAGAAGTAGACACTGACACATTTTGGAAGACATTTCGTATCTACATGCAAACTCAATTAAAACTGGCAGAGTTGGCAAATAATCCATTAGACTACCGCCACACTTGTACATAGTACATACTAAAAATGATGTAAACTGATACTGAATTTTAATGATTGGTATAAGCATCAACTATAGGAAGGGGTACTGAAATTGCATAATTTTAGTGCAATTCTTTTACTGACTCTTACAGGGGCTGTTCCATCACCCCAAATATATTAACACACCCTCAGGTATCTCTACTCAAAACTGGTGATAGCACACTGATTGAAATAAATTAAAAAACATTTAACTTTACTCTAATTGGTCAATTATTTGCAGTCGGTAGTGTGGCCCATTCATAGCTGACACCTAGCACATAGCAGTCTATGGATTTAGGCCTCACTGTAGCTTTGTCTGGGCTGTGCAGTCAACTGATAAATAGATAGAAGGGCTAGACGTAAACTTTTTTGTGAGAATTTCAACTTCCTTGGGCAACATAATTTGCCTTTTGATTACATTCAGTGTTTGGTATCATCATTTAAGTTTGGTTGTTTCATACCAGAATGGACAGAAATACTGACAATGACAGTGTAACTTTACAGTCATCAAAGGAAGATTCCAGTTTTCAAACTTTGGAGGATAATGGTTTTTTTAAATTTGGGCCGTCTTCTAAATTTTGCACATTCCTGCTAAACAAACTGCCATATTTAGGCAGTATAGAACATTTAAGAAAAGACCTGCATTTGAATACATTCTTTGGAAGATTTCAAGAAGTGTTATACAGCAACAATGTGAAATTTGGCCTTTGCAGATTTCTCCAATTGCAACCTCACTTTCAACCTAAGATAACATGCAGTCCTTACTATACTATGGGCTGCAGCCCCTTCTGAGGACACAAGGGTGGCTAATACTTTTCAGGGGCTGTGACAGGATGCTAGAATGGCAGAAATGTGAGGGTGAGAGATTGTGAGCCTACAGTATGGTCACTTATCCATGATGTGGGGAGGGGGGGGGGGGTCTAAAAGTTTCCAAACTGTTGCTCTATGCAAAGCATTCTATAACTCACCCTCTCTCCATCTTTACGTTCCTTCATCAGTTCTCGATCTTTCTCTTTCAACTCTCTCTGCAATAGGTCCACCTGACGACTAAGTTCATGAATCTCATTTTGTAAGGACCGCATGTCTCGTGAGCCAGCAGCTCCTCCCATTCTCTAAAAGATAATCAAAATGATAAAGACATACTGTCACTGGAAGAAGGGCACAGAATTAATATCAGCATACAATTTAGTACTCTCCCTAAGTGTTCACTGTAAGTATTTTAATACTAGACTTACTTTAACAAATTAAGGGTCAGTAAGCGTCTTGGGTTCATCAACGACCCTATACTGTGGGGCTTAAAATAGCTTGAGGCAGCAGAGGCAATGGCCTTTGGGCCCTTCACTTTGCCTTGTTGCTCTCTCGTGCTACTTCTATTTGATATTGTTCAGTTGCCAAATTTTGGCATTAAATCCCCATATTTACTGGCTTTGGTGCCCGGACAAATTTCTGCGAAATAAAGGCAATTGGCCTTGCCCTTTCCAGGTCTAATTTTGAGCCTTGCTATACAGGCTGAGGAGGGTACAGGATCCTCACTCTGCACTTGTGCCCGATAGCTGAACTGAGCAAAGACCCACAGCACTTAACGGCCTCAACAGGAAAACTGAGAAACCAAGTCAGGAGGGCACTTGAGCTCATCAGCGACCTTATACTGGAGCCAGTTTGGCTGTGGATCAATCATGGCAAGAAACAACTCTTTCTGACTGGTGCGCAGACAGTAGATAATGGTAGGGATGGTAGGGGTGTACAGTAAAGTCTATCTATATCAATCCTGCACCCAGACCACAATTTAATATCCCCATCCTATGGCTAACACAAAATTTCCAGTCTCAAGCCTCTTTCTCAAAGCCTGGGAAGGCCTGGCTCTGCACTAGAGCTTGGAAAAAGACTCGTGCAAAGACCTGCCATGAATAACTTATGGAATCAAAATCTTCTCCAATGTGACAAAGCAGACACCTCCATATGAACGGACAAAGACTTAAATCGTTATAAACAAAAACCTAACATCTTTACTTGACAAGTTCTCAAAATCATATCTGAGTCACCAAAAGCATTCCACAAGTATCTATATTATATTTTTTACAATAGAGCACAAGTAAAAGTAATGAAATGGAACACTGCAACAGAATTTTAAAACATTTACTGTAAATATCTAGACTTAATTTTACATAAACTATCACAGAGGAAAAAAGTAACCACTGTCAGATACAAAATATTTATGACTGATGAAAACACTTGTAAAGAAATGCTTGATGCAATCTTTTACCTGAAATTCAAAGAAAAAATTCTCAGCTCCTTTATTTTTCCTTAAATTGTGAATCAAGTTCAACTGACCTGTAACCTTTTGTTTTCTTCTTCCAACTCTTGAATTTGATCCAAAAGAGCTTGCTCTGTTAGAATTACAAGCAAAGACATACATATAAAATATGAACTTGGAGAAGTTTCACATGAAACATGAAATTTACACATCAAACTATGTGCCTATGGTCCCTAATAAATATAAAGTTGCCTACTGTTGGTGTAATCCACAAGTTTCCCAGTTTGACAAAAAACTAAAATGCAAAGAAGGAAATTACGTTTGAAGACTCACATTATCCCTGCTTCAATAGATATCTTAACTGAGCACCAAGGGTAACATGCTCCATGTTAACAGCAGGGTACTTTTGTTCTATTGGGCAGCCAAAGTAGCACACTACCTGTATACAGTATCCCCTACGATGGGTTTTAAGCCCCTAACAAATCCCCCCCCCCCCCCCAAAAAAAAATAGGATTTTGGAATCTCTAATTAGAATTTCAAAGCTTTGCCAAAGGCAGCACCAGTCTGTATGTAATGCTACCCATAAATACTGAAGTACGGAACAATGCAGACACAGTATTGTATTGCTGTGTGTTTAACAAGTAAATCCACAAAAAGAGAGAGAGCGGCTTCTTTTCCAATACAACAAAAAGCCAAATGATTTACGTGTTTCCATGTGTACAGTACAATGCAAATTCAATTTATGAACATGTCATTTGAGTCGTTTTTTGGAAAATAAGGAGAAAATTTCAAAACAGATATCAGTCATGGTGCCTCATTTAATACTGCTGGCCTGAAAACTTGTAGTTCCTTACCAATAAGTGGGGCAAAAGCAACCACACAGTGTTTGTATTACATGCCATTGCTTTCTAATACCACACAGACAGAAGAGTGGCTTCAGTCCAGATCACAGGTCATCATTCTCCCTTACTTTGACAACTTCTATGATGCCACCTTACAATTTACATATGGGGAGGTGTTCCCAGCCATTAAAATCCTTCAAAAAGACAGTCTACCCCTTCCAGAAAATGTGAAAGAAAAACTCTGAACAGCCTTTGTAATGACCTGATTAGAGTTTATTCTGCCTCATGGCAGAAAAGTAGATATTTACCACTTGGCTATCCAATCAACCATGCCAGTCAGTCTCATCTTCACAGTTCTATCATACTGTAGCACTGTGCCTTAAACAAGCAAATTGTTGGCAGTTTAATAGGCGTTGTTTACATAGCAAATTGTAATGGCCATCTATCTATTTCCTTCTGGATTAACAGAATTCCATAACTCATTGAACTTACCATTATGAACGATTTCCTTTCCCTGATTCTCTGCCATCTTTTCAAGTTCTTCCAGCGCTACTACTGCTTGTGTTGCCTTCACCTGCATCACTGATCGGCTCACCTCAAACAGTTGTAATAATTTTTCTTCTTCACTACCCTCGGGAACCTCAGCCTGTTTAGTAATGGAAAAAGAAGCATGCGACAAAATTTGTAAGCTTCACTTCAGATCAAAACTTACTACACAAATACTCCTACTGAAAACACTGACCATATTACAGTAGGTTTCTAACCAGGCCATTTAAAAGCAGGATTCTCACCCAATTTGGACAAGTTTCACTTTTATTATAGCCCACTTTGAAAGCTGAACACCTAGATGACATTTTTAGCCCACAATGATAATCAACCACCAACAATCTCCAGTGTACAATGCTTTAAAGCATATCATTTGTAGCAAAAAGCGATCCCCGTGGTGACAAGGGCACATTATGTTAATGGAGACATTCAACATCATGATGGTCAACCAGTCTGCATACAACAATACACTCTACTGTTGCTAAAATGCTGTATACAGTATGAAGTCTGGTCAAAATTAAACACCATACAGTAGAGTAGGCCTACATGACAT
Source organism: Holothuria leucospilota (assembly GCA_029531755.1). Taxonomy (NCBI): domain Eukaryota; kingdom Metazoa; phylum Echinodermata; class Holothuroidea; order Aspidochirotida; family Holothuriidae; genus Holothuria; species Holothuria leucospilota. The sequence goes on from CM055972.1 coordinate 3,289,023, forward strand.
TGTTTTAGCATTACACTTAAGTTTCTGTGATAAACTCACTTCAAAGACATCGGAAATGATGTCTCTAAATATTGCCAATTATATTGTACACGTATATTAATTCAACCATTCTGTCAAATTTGGATCTGTTTCCTTTAAACAGAGTAATTTTGATTTGGAAAGCTTTCAGAGATGCCATTTGGTTTCCCTCAATAAGTACTTATTAATGGGTTTAATACTCCCTTAAGACTTTGACAAGTACTGTTCAGTAGAGAATGGTACAGTAGCTACTGGCTGGAATTGAACGAAAGCCATGAGGACCATGGCTTTCATACCAAGTCAATAGTCTTGGCTCCAAACAAAATACTTTTTACGGCCACACCGGCCCTTCCTGTATGACAAAATACATACCATTCCATTACCAGATAATGCAAAAGTTTTTAGGGCCTTGTTGTCCTTTACTACGTAGATGCATGAATCTGCATAAGGCTACAGAGGTAGAAAAATGACCCAGCCCATTGACTGAATGACATACTGTACTTCTAACCATGATACAATGTTTAATACTTCTTACAGAAATTATTCGGACTTCTTGCTTTATAACTTTTGTGAGTGCAAGCACAGACAATAACAGTACCACCCTATTCATGGGAGAAATACTGTATACTGTGCCTGTACATGTAAAGCATGATTTGTCTGGGTGCAATGTTTTGTTAAAATGCAGGGTTCACTTTTGCAGCTGCTCAAGGTATTTAAAAAAGTGTATGTCACATTGATATCAAATAAGCAGAAAAAGAAAGAAAAAATAAAAAAGACCTTCAACAGGAATACTTACTGAGGCAAGCATCTCATAAAGTTCATCAGCATCTTCTTCTGAGAGGGCCTGGGTATTGACCCCCATGACCTGATCCCAATCTATGGGAGCCATGGTGGGACCCTTTTAAAGATCACAGCTGTTAATCAACTTGGCTATTCAGGAGGTACAGTATACTGCATAAATAAATTCCTGGAAAAATGTAAAAGAGATAAGTAATACGTAAGCACTGAAAAACAGTATTTATAAACAAATACTGTAATAGAATGGAAAATTTCGAATGCTGTGGGGTTGGGTGCCTGTGGACCTTGGAGTCAGAACTCTGAATGGGGTCACTTGGGCAATTTACAATGGTCTCATGACTGCACAAGGAACATAAATATTTTGCATACAATGATAGCATTTCAGAGTCCAAAAATGAAAAAGCAGTCTTTTTTATGCTAGGTACTATTCTAGCTTAATACCCCCTTGAAACTAAACTCCCCCTCAAAATATTTTGGAAGTGGCATCCCCAATTCTGAGACCTAGTACCAACAATGGTAGCTTTGGGAGTAACAGCAGAGAACAACATCCCACTAAAAAAGCAACCTTTAGAAATCATGGAGTGGTACATGCACACAATCTTTTTCTCTTTCTTGTTGGTTGGATCACAGAGCACTAGTATACAAAGTTACAAACTGCTTTACTGTATATGTCATCTGTTTAGAAGAAGGGGGGTTTTAATTCCTTATTTATACTGTAAGAGCTACAGTATGGTTACAAGTCTTGTGTTCAGTGTTTATAGGGCAAAAGTGCCCAAGTTCACTGAGCAGAGTTGGCCTATTTAAATCACTTGTTTTGCAAAAAATCACTCATTTCAATCATAAATTTGACAATTTGAAGTTTATTGCTTATGCAGTAAATGAAGCACAGATTCAATACTGTAAGATATTGCTTAAAATCTTCCATTCAGCACTTGAAAAAGATTAAATAACTTGTTCAACTTCATTTTAGACCTGATTTACCTGTACCCAATAATGTTGTGTGTTGCTTCATTACTAAAGACTGTGCTAAGCAATTTATATTGCTCTATGAGCATAGAATAAAAAAGTCACTGATGGGTTAGGTTAGGTTAGGTTAGATGAGGTTTAACGTCCCATTTTCCAACCAACTGGTTCAAGTCGAGACGACCACGGCCTTTTTTCCAGTTGTGGTTCACTGGCTTGTTTTTCCTACTCCATTGTTTATGCTGAGCACCAAGCACAAAGGCAGTAGGTTCCATTTTTAAAGTCTTTGGTATGACCCGGCCTGATGGGTGCTGCACTTGTGTCTAGGTGTAGTTTCACCTGTTTATGTGAGGGTTTGGGTGGCACTTTCCAGCAAGATGTGTCAAGTTCAACTTTTTAGCTGAGAACATATCTTGCAAAGTAACTATAAGTTACTTTGCATAGCACTTCCCTCATTATATAGAAACCCTCCAATTCTATATTGTACCACACCCTTTACAAAGTGGCAAGCATAATATTGTAGAGGATTCATCTTTAGAGTACGTGTTTCCATAGGCTGGGGTCTACAGGTGCCAAATGACAGAAGGGACAGGGGGTTCAGCAAAACATTGGTATTAGTGGAAAAGCACAAGAGCAAGAGGTCAAAAATCTGAAAAGGAAATTTTGATATATACCCCATCCCAGTCACAAGTCTGGGAGTGTCATTTCTTACTAACTGGGAAAAGACAAACCAGTGCGCTGACCACTGCAGCCCAGCCATGGTGGGGATGATGTCACTGGTATCCTTTCTGTATTGTCTGCATAGCTATTCACATTGATGCTGAGGGGGTTTTAACTGGTGAATTTTAATTGGGTATCTGACTGTCTGCATCAGGAAGTTGTCCAACTCAGGATGTTGTCCCATTCAGAAAGGTGTCTGCTTTGCTCAGTTCAGTTGTCCAGCAGTGTTGCAGAGCAAGGAACCTCCACCCCTCCCAGCCTTTGAGAAACTGCTTAAGACTGGGAATGCACCCACGTCTGTTGGACGGGGCTGTCCTGGGAGCAGGATTAGGGGTGATCAGGGATGTAGCTACGGTGGGCAGCGCTGGGTGGTGACACCCAGCACTTGATATTCCCGCCCAGCACTCCAGACAAACACACGTCTCCCCACCACAAATCTACCTTCCAGGACCTAACACTAGCCCTAAATTTACTCCCTAAAGTAAAATGCGGGAAAAATGAAAAATTAATGGCTGAAAAATGGGGTAGATGCCATGGGGTGGGGTGAGGTGCTTTCTCCAGATCACACAATTACCCGGCACTCAAATTTGGCTAGCTACGTCCCTGGGAGTGATAGTACAGTACATGCCTGCCTCATTACCCTCTGAGCACTAGTCAAAAAGAGAAGGTGACTCTCACTGGTGCTCATCCATGCTCACTCTGATATAAGTCCTTGATAAACCAATTGCTTCCTGACCCTCAAAATGATAAACTACTGTACGTTAAACTTAAAGCAATAGTTGGTGAGCATTGTTTTCATTGTCCAAGACTATCAATGGAAAGAAAAATGTACAGGACTTGGGATCTTACAAAATACAGTACAAAAACCCATTCCTAAAAAGAGTGATCACATGTACATATGGTTCTATAACCTTTTCCTTGAGAGCCTTACAGTAAGTGCAATAACAACACATACAGTACTGTAGAAGAGACTGGTTGTCCACATTCACAGGATGCCACAACATAGTGACTTGCTGCTCCAAGATTTTTGAAAAATTTTGATTACTGTATACTTCAAACAACTGCATCAAAGTTCTACATAGAAAAAAGATACAATCACATGTAGCAAATATGAGCATATTTATACAGGGCTCAAAATAGGCTTAAAAAAGGCACAGCCAAAATGAGCAAATTGGCTATAGGTCTATGTTATTTTATAGGACATTACTGAGGGCACCGCAGCCATCAGTAAGGGCCATCAGTTATCTCGAGCCCTGTTTATAAAACAAAGGTGCAAGCATTGTTCCATGACATGAAAATGAAATAAAAACAAATAACACTGGTTCACACTTCACAGAAAGAAGAAATAATTATTAAATATGACCATATTTAGTAAAAAAAATTAAAGGTGCATGCATTGTGCCATGACATGAAACTAAAAAAATAAAACTGATTGAAATAAAAAAAAGTCTAATTTATATAAAAAAAATATATATTTTTTTATTCTTTTAGAAAAAAATATTGCCAACTGCCACTGAGCCTCCAAAGTGGGGGGGAGGTGCAGCCATACAGTAGTAGCAGTGGTCCTAAGCAAAAGAGCCTAGATGTTTGCTCTGCAGAAGAATAAGAATCCTCATAATCCTCTAAATCCTACAGTATGTAACATGCATTGTGATCAATTGGCTTAGTTTGCCAGGTGGATGCATAATCATAAAAGTATCGGAAAATGAACAGCACACTCATAAGTATAGGCCTTCTATCGAAACATACTGTAGCAGAGTTAGCTGGTTCATTCGGTGCATACGCAGCTGGAGCTACACTGCTACAGTGCAGGTCGGAAGTTTGGGCTACAGTATACCCTAATCTTCAGGGCTCAAAACCATGAACAATCATGAGGATTTTTACTTCGCTCAAAAATGTTACACAATATAACAGATATGTTTTCAAGAAAATCGGGAAGATTTGTCTTACTGGCTGGGACGCTCACTTTTCCTTTCAAAAACATGACAATCCTGATTAATCGGGACAGATGGTAACCCAATACATGAAGCAAAAAGTTCAAAAGATTCTTTCCTATTTCAATTTGGCAGGAAACATTCATAATTCATATTTTGTGTGGGATTCAATGTGAATTAAGTGGAAACAGACTGCAGCAGAAAATCTTGTAGTTGCAGTTTTGACTTACAGCTAGTTTGCAATAGAAAGTATATAGTCAATAGGTAACTTAAGTTGTATGCCAATTCGAGTGATCCTCATGCCACCACACCAAGCAATTTCCTTCGTCTATGCCGAAGATATTCGGCGTATAAGGCATGAAATGCACACGGGCTTGCACTGCATTATTTTACATGTGAGATGGCATAGGCTCTAGCCCCTAGATAGCTGTGCAGACTACTGTCAACTGTAATCTGCCACTGTGGATCACGTCTGCCACCAACTCTCGAACTTACCATTTTCAGAAATTCAAATAATTCCATACACTGCATCTATAGGCTAAGGGATTTTATGTCCAGAGTTGTGTCCGAACAGATGTTGGATGTTCTACTATAACATACGATGTGATTTAAAGGGTTCACTGAGATTCACAGTCAGCATAAGAGTGTTAAAATAGCCCTAGGCCGTATTTATAATGTAAGTTACATAGGCTATATAGATTATAGGGTACAACTGCAAAATACAACGCCTCTCAAAGATATACCACTGAGACTCTGGAGGCACAGTCACAGTCACTGAGACTGTGCCTCCAAAACTCAGTGGAAGTAAACAATGAACACAAGACTCACATTGAGTCGTTCTCAAAATAACACAACCTCCATGTTCCACCACTGTGACAGTGACTGCGCCTCCAGTCTAGATTGGAAGCTTCATGTTCGACCACTGCAACTACGACAGCGCCTCCACTCCAGATTGGAAGCTTCATGTTAGACCACTGCGACTACGACTGCGCCTCCAGTCCAGAAAGGAAGTTTCATGTTAGATCACTGCGACTACGACTGCGCCTCCACTTCAGGCTATCTTCCCCCAACAATGAGCCTTGCACATAGGCAAGCTGTTGTGAGGTTACGGACTTGAAAAGTAGGACTAGGAGGAACAGAGAGACTGTGTACATGTGCAACTCCATGATATTTAAAAGGTTGCCTTTTTGGAGGGGCGTTGTATTCTGCAGATGCTCCAGATTATACTGTAGCCTAGGCGTAGCCTATGTAGTACAGTATGCTGAGAACCCCTGTGGTTGTAACTAGCTTTATTCAGGGAACAAAGTTAATGGTAAGTTTATTACTTTTTTAGTTTGGAGTCGAACCTAATGCTACTTAGGGACACTTGTAAACCATGAAACCAGCCAAAACCATCCAAAACTAGGCACAATTGCAGAATACCCTGCAACAGTTATTTCCACCTCGAAGCCAGCTCCATGCTTCAAGGTTTATTCTTCCATACCACAATAAACTAAATGGCTTCACTGTTTATCCAATAAAATAAACTGCTTTGCATTGACGTCGAATCTGTGGAGCCGCTCCAGGGTAGATGAGTTGGCCTTGGATATTTTTGACCAAATTCCTGTATAAATATTGCACACTGTGTCATTCTTATAAAGCCCCACTTTGAGTTTGACTTTGACATCGTACCCGCAGAGCCACTCCGGGGTAGACAAGTTGGACTTAGAATATTTTTGACTAAATTCCCATACAGACCAAGGTGCATTCCATGCACTCCGATCTGAAGATCTTCGGCGTGGAGCATTCCTTATGTTTTCTATTGTTTTTGTTGGCGTAACTTTGGCATGGGCCTGACATGGAATGCACTGTGGCGTATAGATATTGCACACTGTGACGTTCTTATAAAGCCCCACTGTGAGTTTGACTTTGACATCGGATCTGCGGAGCCACTCCGGGGTAGCCTAGACGAGTTGGACTTTGAATATTTTTGACCAAATTTACTCCCCACTTTGACATCGGATCCGCGGAGCCACTCCAAGGTAGACGAGTTGGACTTTGAATATTTTTGACCAAATTTACTCCCCACTTTGACATCGGATCTGCAGAGCCACTCCAGGGTGTAAAAGTTGGACTTAGGCCTAGGCTAGAATATTTTTGACATTGAAACCATACTTTTTAAGGGGTAGGCCGTATCGTAATTTTGCCTGACCCCACCTAGTCCTGCGGGACTTTATGGGCGGGTTGGAACCAGGGAGATGTAAATGAATACTTAGCGAAGAAGGCGGGTGGTACTTATTTTGAGGACGAAATTTGGAAATTTGGAGGAATTCGGAGGGGGCAATTTGGCGTACCAGTTCCGGAAGTCAGGGGTGGGGAGGCAGGCCTGGCATTATAAGACGGGCAATTGCCCGTGCCCGCCTAAACCCCCGTCTGAATGGCTCCTAAAAATAACTGTTAGAACTTGCCTAAGACGGGCAACCATTGCCCGTCTGCCCAAAAACTCCTGACCAGGCCTGTGGGGAGGGGAGGATAAGGCGGAATTAAGATCAAAGAGCCGTCTTTTATTGGTGTAAAATTTCAGGTTGAGTGAGTGAGTGAGCAGATGCAGGTGTGTGATGTGTGAGAATGAGAAATTCTGAAACCAAATGGGGCTTTTGAGAGCCACCAAAAAGTTAGAAAAAAGTTTGTACCGTAGAATGTGCAGCGAGCAGTCTGTATGATTGTCCTGAGTGGTGATGTGTGTTGTGGTGTGTGAGGGGATGGAAAGAGATGAAAAAAAAAGGGGTGAGATTGGGTGTAGCCTAGTGTGTGTAGGCAGCCCAGACCTAGGCCTAGGCTCGAAAACTTTTCGCGGTCCAGGCTGTTGAGAGGTGTGTGTACTGTAGGTGGGTATGCACCTGAGGTGTGTGTGCGGGCAATCTGGACCTAGGCCCGGAGGCTTTTTGCGGCCCAGGATGCTGAATGGTTTGAGGTATGTTGGTTAGGCCTATATTTTTTTATTAAAAAAAAAAAAAAAAGGCCTAACGTTAGGGGCCTAGGCTAGGCCTAACGTTATAACTTGGAGTTGCAGGGTATTCTGCAATTAGGCCTAGGCTACTCCCAAAACTATCCAAAACTACCAAAAACCAGCCAAAACCATCCACAACCTGGTTGTTGGTTGGATGGTTTTGGCTGATTTCACGTTTCACATTAGTCCTCAGTAAAGCCCCCAGTATAGCCGGTCGCCGATAGCTTAAGGTTTCACGGTACCGCAAAAATTTGGTACCGTCAATACCGCTACAAATGGTACCGGTAATACCATAGTACCGGTACCAAAAGAGAAAATAGTCTGACTTTAAAAACAAGAAAATACCCGGAAAAACAACAGGTATTAACGTACGTGCCGTGTTCTGATCATCCCTGCCTTCCGCTACACTGTTAATGAATTAAGTACACTCAACACATTGGTAAACAAAAAGTGAAACCCGCCGAAAGCCAGAGTCCGAAAAACACGGGGAGCGGAGTGCGACTTTGAACCCGAAAGTCCCAAAAGAACACTCAAAACTGTACAAGTTTACAGTTACGAAAATAATTTCTAAAATGATGAAAATCGCCTTCGTAAATTATCACCTGAAGTTTTTAGGTGGAACTTTTCCAAATTATTCCCATAAAATATTGGTTCATCAAGCCTATTTCCGACCGCAATTATTACTATCAAAACATTTTTTGCAACATTTCATGTTTTGAGTTCAAGATGCCTAACAGTATAATAGCGCCGCAATCTAGCTAGCTTTTACCCGCGTAAATCATTTACTGATATAACACTCGTAGGATGGGGACTCCTATTTTCGTGCAGATAGGCCAGCTTCACGTAGAGGTACAGTAGGCCTAACGATATAGGTACGTTCTGTACGATCTTTGGGGCTGCACGAAAATATGAGAACGCCGTACTACTGAGTGTCTCAAAAATGTAAATCGACTTAAGCAAGTCTGAATTCACGCGACCACGACGACAACGTTTACTGTGTAGTTTGTCTCACATACAGTGAAGTCAATAGACAAGTCCCATTGACTCACTGTACAAACTGTTGAAAGAACGTTCTTCCGAAGATTTCTCTCACACACAGTTATGTCAATGGAGAAGTCCCATTATCTTACTGTGTTTGAAATCGTTGAAACAACGTTCATGTCAGAGCCAGCGATGCAATGATTCTTCGTAAGCTTACAACGAATTTCTTAATCATACGATGCCTTGTGTAAGCATAGGCAAAGTGAATGTTACCAACTGCTATTAGTACATAAAACAAATGTATGTGCTGATAACGAACGATCGTTCGAAAACTGCGCACAATGTCGAAAGAAAGCAAGCCACAAGTTAGTGTGGGAAGTATTGGTTGGGTGAAATTTCCCGTTACACGTGGTAGCTTACATACATAACAGTTAAAGGGCAATTTCCGAAATTACGAGGGGAAATTTGTGATAGAAATGATGCAAAATGGTTACAGAATGAACGTTTCATGGTTACATTTTTATATTTAAAGGAACACAAGGCAGTTATCATATGGATTATAGTATTTATATTTCAGTTATATTCCATTCAATTGCAGTATTTTTAGATTTTTGTTTTGACGTATTGTCGGGTACCGTTCTCCGCGGTACTTCGGTACCTTGTAATTGGTGGTACCGTACCGTATCGGTACCGGTACATACCGGTACTCACAAAAATACCGGTATACCGTGAAACATTACGATAGCTCCCTATACACGGTCCTTACTCCGACTCATTGAAAACCTGGGGTCTTCGACCAGCACAGTGCTGGTCGAAATTGATTTTCTTCTTATTGCAAAGTTAGGTCCTAAAGTCTTAATAAACTACCATAACTTTTCCTTCCCATGTCTTACACTTATATTGCAGTTGTTTTTTATCACTTTAAACCTCTGAAAAGTTCCAAAAATTTGAAATAAAATCATCAACTTTGCCTCTTCTTAACAATTTACTGTAGCGCTCGAAATATTTGTTGACATCAGAATGCCATGTGCGTAACATTGTGACGTCACGCACAACACTTTGGTTACTGTAGTTCCTATACATACACATGACAACTGTCATCTGCAAACATTCTGAATTGACGTAACAATGTAGCTTATTAGCATACTGATATAAACAAAGTCCTTTAGTCACACAGTAAATTTTTACGGCACGAAAAAGTTGCTGATTTCATTTCAGATTTTTGGCACTTTCCAGAAGTTCTCAGTGATTAAGAACAGCTGTAATACTCCTGTATGATCTGGAAAAGAAAATTCGTGGCAGTAAATTAAGATTTTACTCACAAAATTTGCTGTGAGAAGAAACACGATTTCAACCATTACACAGACGGCCGATCCCCCCGCTATTTTCAATGGTCGGTGTAAGGACTGTGTACAGTGAGCTGTAGGCGAACGACCAGTCCTTTACTGAGGACTAGTTTCACATTAGCCTAGGGTACCTAGGCCTAGTTCTGATGTACACTTTGTTCCCTGAACTAGGCCTAGGCTATTGCAACACAAACTTTTTTGACCGCATATTACTGTGAGAGTAATATCGTCTGCGTGCGTTGCTGCAGTGATTGTTGCTATATACGCGTATGCGCGTGTATGAATGTAACTATAGCTATGGACTATGTCACAATTAAACAGTATAGTGCATGCTATTTAGCATACAACAGTGTGAACATCCTAGTTACACGATTTGGCAGTTTCATAGAATATTAAAAAAACAAAACAGGATTTTTTGTGTAAATCAAAATTTTTGGTCTTTTTTTGGACACTAAGTGCTTATAATCTTAGAATGAAGGGTCTTAAACATACAGGGGTCGAAATTTAATTTTTTTGCTGCTGTTCCACGGAACAGCTCTTTTTCCAAAATTACTGTTCCGGATCAGATTTTACTGTTCCGGAGCACAGTACCTCGGCAAATGTACAGTTCGTGCACACGTGCAAACTGCAAAGGTGCAAACTGCTGTTAACTGTATTCGAGTGGTATGACTGCACGACTTGACCGTAACTTGGGGAGGGTGAATTTTTGCCTGCAGCGGGGATTAGCCAGTGGGATATCCTGATTTTCTTTTGGTTCTTACTGTATTTTTAAGCACAAATTTATCGCCAATAATCTTGCATTGTCCCGAGACCTAGCATTACAGTGTCCCAAAACCTACTGTAGGACTCAAAATTGACGCAGAAGGCACAGCAAGCAAGGCAAGTCGTATTTCAGTGAGAGCTAAAAAGTTCCACGGGAAAGGAATATTTTTGCTTGATTCATCCTTTGCATTGCGGTTTACTGCTATAGCATAGCAATGAGTGGGTACTCCAACATATGAGTGCACATACTGTTGTTATTTTCTCGCAGCAAATTTACGTGAAATCGTTCTAGTCGTATCCTTCGCCATAACCTTGATTCAAGTATCATTCCACACAGTAAGTCAATGGGAAGATCTTGCAAGGAAAAGCAAACACTTAGGACCCATTGACTTTGGTTGCAAGATATCAGCAGTCAGAATTGCTTTTAGTCGTTTTAAGTTTCCGTGCTTAGTTGCTAGCTTAGAGGGAATATTAATACAAACCCCCTAAAAACACAATAAAGTGCAGGGGAATATCAATGAACAGTTAAGAGGTCATTTGGAACATACCACGCAATACAAGGGGTGATGCAAGATGACCTTCACTTGCAGGGCAATAAATGACACACTGTACTAAACGTTTTTCTGCATTTGGTAGTAAAACTTCAGTATGTGCGTTTACACAGTACTGTACCATGCATCACAGGGAATAACACGTGCAAGTGTAACCAACTTTAATTGATAATGGTGGAACGAGATTGCATTTCATACTTATGCCAAAATTAACGGGGATTTTTTATATTCACGGCATCATTACTTTATCAGAGATTAGCATGTGCGTATATTTATATGCACTTTGCTTCCTGTGGAAAAACACTGTTCCACGGAACAGTGGCTTTTGAAAAGTTACTGTTCCAGCACTAAAAGCACTGTTCTCGGAACAGCGGAACAGTGGGAATTTCGTCCCCTGACATATAGGCCCCGTAGAGGTCAATTATGTAGGAGTATGATGGCACAACCTAACAAGGCCACTCTAAGAAAGTTTTCGTTTTTAAAAAACAAGACATTAAAGAATTTGAATCTGTTTGTACCTGAAAAAGTTTTGGCGGACTTGACCTTATTTGAGAGCTATAAATCTTTTCCACAGATTTTTCCTTTCAAGAGATACCATTACAACAAGTTCAGTGTTTCCAGCTCAAGCCATAATTCAGAAGTAACCTAATAAGGCCAGCGGGCGCTGTTTACAATTTTTGTACAGAGCTGTGTGTACAGGTTCAGTGTAGGCCTAGGCAGTTTGTGCGTTCAATTTGAGTTGCATATCTTAGCGTGCAAGTGCTTGAAAAACAGGTTCACGGGCATTAGCAAGGGAGTTTGCTATATGCGCGTGCTGCATCAAAAATTGACGCACTGATTGTGACAGCAGTTTTGACGCGCTTTGTTGACTGTATCGATGCACGACATTCGAAAGTGGCCTTATTAGGTCATGTCACTATATACGTGAATTTGAGAAAGATCAAGACCATTCAAAATTTTTGAAGTCGCGGTAGCCCAATTTTGGGCTCGAATGGAGAATCCGTGCCCGGAAGTGACATACGTGATACGCATAGGTATAGGGTTAGGGTTAGGTATAGGGTTAGGGTTAGGGTTAGGTATAGGGTTAGGGTTATATACGTTAGTAGGCATACGGATAGGGTACGCATACGCATAGGGATAGGGTTACATACATAGTAGGCATACGGATAGCATACGGATAGCATACGGATAGGGATAGGGTTATACATATGGTACGCATAGAGATAAGGTTAGGGTTATACCCGTAGGGATATACGTATAGAATACGTATACATGTATAATTATAGCCTACGTATACATCTGTAAGTACTTATAATATTTAAAACCGTTTGCCGGCAGCTCGGCTCGCAGCGCTATCGGTTAGGGCATAGGATCGCTATACTGAGATTTATACCGCGTTCGTATTCTTGCAATGTTCCGCGTTCAAATCCCACTGTTGCTTTCTGTTGAACAGCTTGTATTGTCACGTTACTGTTGGTTCTTTTAGAACTTAACTTGTCACTGATCTTTTGTAAGTTTTAAGTTATAATTTACGCAACTTCCGGTCACGGATTCTCCATTCGCACCCAATTTTGACAATGGGTATATTGCCGACCTAGTATGGGAAGCCCCAAAGCTTCCCAAATTGTAGGTCAGCAGACTGCGGACTAGTTTCACATGTACTGTGCACTATGTTTCCGCCAAACTTACTGTAGGCCTACGTGTACGTTACACAGCTGCACAGCCCTAAATGAGTTAGCCTAATGTTAGGTCTAACTTTAACATTATATAATATAGCTGATAGGCTAGCGGATTCCCGAGCATCACTCCAGCCTATTTCACTCATTGGCGAGACAAATTCGGAAATGAAAGCGAACAAATGCAGGAAAACCTTGATGTGAATATATCTGGTGGCTTACCGCGATGACTCTTTTGATTAAAGTCCTGAAATCTCAGAAAAAACGTGTTACATTTCAGAACAATTTCTTTCCCCGCCAGCGTTTCGCAAAATAGCTTTCATAGTAACAAAAGTGGCGCTATTTAAATATGTCTTCAAAGGTATCTTGCAGCACAATGGCTACATGGTAAGCTGTTACGGGTGGCCAAAATCCCGACTTGTCGCCGCCGTAAACAGTTGTTTAAATTAATAGACCTGACGGCATGGGCGTCAATCCTGGGGGGGGGGGGGGGGACGGGGGATACGTCCCCCCACATTTCGCTCGGTGGGGGACACAATAACAAATCCCCCCCCCCACACACACACACACTTAGTAAAGAGTAGGGTCCTGGCTCAATTTGATTGGCTTTTTGAGTGGCATATGTAGGTTTGTTGAAAGTGTCTCGATGCAGATTCTGAATGCAGATTTTGTCAGGGAAATCTTATTTAATAAAAAATTTCGGCGCGCTTCGCCCGCATGCGTCACAGTTTGCACTCCGTCTCATGACCATTAAAAAGGTGGTTATACAAGGAACTATTCTGATCACAACACTTTCCGAAAACAGACTACATCTCCAAACATAGGGGCCCCGCATCAATATGCCGGATCCTTCAATCTAATTTATGAGCCTGATGTGGAAGGTTGAAACTTTAAAGCACGTTGTAGACTTTATACATTTTTCAAAAATTTTTACCGAGCGCTTCGCGCGAAGCCATTATCGGTTTAGATGGCGATTGCTAACTTACTTACGAAGAAAAAGCTGAAACGCGGTTGTTAGTCCTTCACACCTTTTGCTACACTATCAGGGAGGTCTAACATCACCTTACTGCACCTATTCTCTCCCTCTTGCCGATTATCCATTGCTGGTAGCTGTTCGTCTGGATTTTCGTTCAAAATTAGTAAAAATACGATGATGTAAAGTGCTTGGCGTCATAATCTATATATTACCATTTAGATGTCAGGTAATAAGCATTACGCCATTGCCCCATTTTATATTGATCCAGAGCTTCCAGGATCGAGGCATTACTGATACAGGCATTTGCCAGCTTTAGATGCCCTTTTGTAATCATATGCACAATGAAGGAAAGGAAAATTTTCATAATAGTTCAAGAAAGTTTCTGTTGACTCAACGCAGGTATTTTTGCAGAAAAACTTTGCCAGAATAGAAGCAGTAAAGTAGCCAAAAGGGGGGCTTCAGGAAGGTTGTTGAAAACGTATTCTTCTCTTAGACAACATACTCCCTTCTTTCACCTAACCAAAACTTAGAGTTCACTAAATTATGGACATTTTCCAGCCATATACGATCAGCTCCAAAAATAAACCAAAGATAGAACCATGTTGCATCTAAGCAACCTTAAATTTACGAAAATTTCTCAAAGGGGAGGGGTAACCCCCTCCCCTTAGGCCCCTCCCCCAGGGAGACACCTTCATGTAGTGACAAAGGAAGGATTCCCACTGCTGTATACAAACGCAGGGTGCATAAAAGGTGCAATTTACGCGTCGCCACTACAGTTAGTAAAAGCATCCAGCCAGCCGGAAAATTAGAATTCACTAAATTATGGACATTTTCCAGCCATTTACGATCAGCTCCAAAAAATATCCCAAAGATAGCACCATTTTGCACCTAAGCAACCTTAAATTAACAAAATTTCTCAAAGGAGAGGGGACACCCCTCCCCTTATACCCCTCCCCCAGGACGACACCTTTATGTAGTGACAAAGGAAGGATCACCACAGCTGTATAAAAACACAGAGGTCATAACAAAGTGCAATTTACACGCTGCCACTCTGTTGGAAAAACATCCAACCAGTCCATTGGGGGCCTTCACACCCCAAAACATATGACCCTAGCTACGGGCGTGGTTGGGGTCCATGATCTCTGACAATGATCGTGGTTTCAGCTATTTTTGGACATGATTAAAGTAACATCTTGAAGTGTATTTCAACTGGAACGTCATCTATGATGGTCATGTTAACTTTGGAATCATTGGCGTAGCCAGAGGGGGGCAGGGGGCCATGCCCCCATCGAACTCTGAAAAAAATCTGGTAATGGAACACAAAAATTGGCTTCAAGTGATGCTAAATGTTGCACCAGATTGCATCTGAGAGTACTTAAATATTCACCCCTCCCCTTAGATCCCTCCCCCAGGCCGGCGATCAGGCCCTGCAGTTGGCCCCTCAAGACAAGAATCCTGGCTACGCCAGTGTTTGGAATCCTAACTCTTATTAGAAAAGGACAACGTCAGTCATCACAAGAGGGGACACAGGGAAGGACCTATAGTATAGAAAGAAACGCCCTTTTCAAAAACAAAGGGCTTGATAGTTTGCACTAAGTCATGTGTGTCCCCTCACACTTCAATACAGATTGACGCCCCTGCCTGACGGGCGGAATATTAATGATATTTTGGCAAAAATCGCAATGATTGCTTATATTTGTGAGAAAATTTGACTTCCCAATGTCTCAAAAGTCATGGAAAACGATATTTCTCGTGCGATTCATGCGCATATATAGGCGTACTGTACTCATCAGGGTGTATGTTCGATGATCAACAGGACAGTCCAGCTAGTAGACACGCATGTATACATTCCCGTTATTGGTCGGGAACTAATTAAAAGCTTTGTTCAATCTTCCCTTAGAGTTAGTCAACTGTAGTGATATTTGCTAAAACTGGTGTATGTGAGAACAGGAAGTTGTTACGGATGGAGTTCAAGCACCTATAATCCACCAGACAATACGCTCTTGAGAATAATTTAATCCCTTTTATAGCAGGGGTGGCGCCAGGATTTCCCCGACAGGGGGGCCAAGCTCCCCGACGGGGGGCCAACAACCCAAAGCCTCAACGAGGGCGATAGAGTGCCAAAACGATGTTTGAAGGAAAATTTTGGCGCGCGAATCGCGCCGAAACTTTTGGCCTCTTTTTGTAGAAAATTTGAAAAAAAAATCGGCTTTTACCATGGAAAATTGAAAAATTTGGGGTTTTAAAGTAGAAAATTGGAAAATTTGGGGGTTTTATTGAAGAATTTGCCCTAATTTAGACCAAAATTAAGTAAATCGTCGGGGCCCCCGACTGGCCATGTCGACTACATATTTTATCGTCTACATAACAGTTCCCCGACGAAACCGGAAAATTTCCCCTACGGGGGGCAGCCTTCCCCGACGGGGGGATATGCCCCCCTGCCCCACCTGGCGCCACCACTGTTTTATAGGGGAGATTTTCATTCGGGGAGAGCGGGGCTAGAGGCATCAGGGGTAAATTGCAACAGTGCAAATAACAGGACTGTCTTGAGGATGGTATCATTGCTGTGTCACCTGTTTGTAGTGCCACTGGGTACTGCTGCTGACAACCACCTTAGAAGCTACATTCACATCTTCTGGAGAAATGTGACGAATAAATTCATCTTTTTGGACACCATGAGTAAAATTCTCTCCTTTGTACTGTTTTTTGCTTCATGGTGATTATGTGTTAATTTCAGGATATCATGATATGGCCATGGTACACCTAGGACATAATGCACAAACTTATCATAGTCAGACCACCGAGTCACTTTTGAATTACCAAAGCGAGACTACTTATGTATTGGAAGTGCATAGGGGCACATTGCAACACAGCACTTGGGGTACATTGCAACACTTTGAAGCACATTGACCTCCTGCAGCAAATCAAAAGAAATATACAGTAGGACCAAAGAACAGATAGACATGCTGACATACCTTAACTCGACCACATGAAGTAATCCCATTCCTCCCCTCCCCCCTTTTCCCATCCCCCTACCCCACCCATGTGGTTCCTATAAATGTCCATGCTTAGATTGTTTAAACCTGAATACCTGTAAATAAATTTTTGTAACTGGTTTGTTTTTGTGAAAATATATGTGAAAAATTCCAATAGTGTTATTAGTTTATGATTATCTTCAGTCAAAGTTGCACATGTCACAAAGTAAAATCATGTTGCAATGTACCCCCAAACGTGATGCAACTTACCCCCAACAAGTGGTAAATTGCAACATGAAAAATTGCTCCCGCATTTCAGCTCTCTGTAGCCTACTGTGATAGGGATGTATACACAATCTTCAGGCTAGTCAGGTGCTTAGCTATTACATGCCCAAACATCAATAGACAGCTGGCATTATTATGACATTGAGAACAAAAAATGAAAAAAAGTGTTGCAACTAGCCCCGCTCTCCCCTAACAACCGAGCCCCTGTAATAAAGAACACATTTTTTTTTTTACCAGCATCACACAAACATATGTTTACATTTCCATAGACATTTACTTCATCACATAGGTTTATGTACAGGACCGGATTTACCTTTATTCTAGGGGCCCTGCATGGGCCAGCCCTGCCTGGGGGACCCCATCTTCTTCCTGCACATTAAGCTTGAAACCTAAAATTTCTTCCTTCTCGCTTTTGACTTGGCGGCGTCATTTAAACTGGATTCTATAGCAAGAATACACAGGCTGTTCAATCTTTCCTGGTTCATTGTTGACCTGAATGAATTCTTGACCAGTTTCAGCTGGGAGAACGATCGTTCTCCTTCACAATTCGTGACAGGTTTTGTAAGATACATGCGATATACGATGTCTACACTGGGAAATGTTGACTGGGGATTGTTTTTCCTTAGTATGAACTGAACTGGATTCAAGTCTGATGGAGATGGTATGAGAAATTTGAATTGGAGGAGTTCATCTCCTAAACTTCCATCCAGATCATTTCTGTACCGGTATTTCGAAACTAACACCTCTGCTCTTTCTCTGATTTGCCATGGCCATTTTTCTAGCTCTGTTAATTCAAACAAGAATCAAAATTCCTCATAAACTTCCGAATATGCATTCATGCGTTCGCTGAGACAATTGTCAATTAGGCTAAGCTGCCGTCTTGTCAATTATCACATAATACGTCTCAACACGGTATTAGTAATTATTTAATTACTTCATTGTAATTCACACATTGTAAATAATTTGAGCAGAATGGGTGCTCTCGCAGTACCTCTGCTCTACGTATATGTTGACGGCGAGTGTTCCGTGATGTAGGTCTACTGATACTCCAACAGCTATAGGACAGTGGATAGGCTGATGGAAGTCATGTAAACTTTTTTAATCCAGCGAGGCTGAGACTGATGGCGATCACTAATAGCTTCGTGACAACATTTGCAATGTATTCATATCATGCAGCAGATACTGTATTGCACTGGCTCCGTTTGAAACAGTTCAATAATAATGTATTGGAAAATTGTTCGTTGCTTTTTCCAACTCTCCTTCACTCTGGCGCTCTCTCTATCTGAGACCATCTCTTTTATTTTTTCCATCATTTTATATTTCACTCCTCCAATTTTGGGGCCCCTGAATTTGGGGGCCCCATCTGGCCCAGTGGGAAATTCGGGCCTGTCTATGTATACGTTCACGCATACTATTCAGGTATACTTTTACGTATATGTACACATAAACAGATCATTTTGAGGTTTTCGACCCGAGTCCCATGCATCGGCAATGTTCAGCTCAGATCGCCACCCTTGCACCTAGTCATATCAACTTCTTTGTTACTCAACCCCATACACTTTTGTTAGCGTCTCCCTCGAAAGGAAAATGCGTTCCGCGAAAAAGAGTGCGGTTACGAACGTCCCACCGCTCGTGCTATGTTATTTGGCAAAATATTTGATATTCATTTACTTTCCTGTTCTACAAAGTCTGAGGGTGCTTCACACTAGATCCGGATCTGATCGCCTCCCCGGGGTCAGATCCACTGCTCGAGATCAAATTTGTAGTGTAAACGCAGATCAGATCCGGATCTGATCGCCCGATTTTGATCCTGGTCACGGTAAGAGGGGAGGATCAGCCCCCGCGCAGGCGATCAAAACTTGTAGTGTAAATGCTCCAGGATCAAAGATGATCCGAGACCAAGGGTGGTTTAACATATGCACATGATCATAGTCACACGTGTTTTCTCATTTCTTTGTTTACATTTTGGTGCGCACGCTCGTGTGCTTCTATTTCGTAATTCATTTGGAGTTCACTTCCGCTGAAGCACGGAGGAGGATCAGAGCAGGGAGTTCAGAGTACGAGACGAGTGTAATGATGCTCCAGGATCAAGCCACACGAGTAATTCGATTTCGATCTAACTGATAAGATCGGGCGATAGGATCCGGATCTAATGTAAATGCACCCTGAGCTTCTGAATAAAATAAAAATATATCGGAAATATTCAACTTTTACATAGGTTGACCTGGAGAGATTTCGAGGGCAGCCTTTTGCACATCAAGCAGTACCTATGAACTTTTGAAAGACTGATGTTTGTACAAACAACAGCAATAATGTACACGCATTTAGTGACGGCAATTTGTTCTCAACACTGGGGTGGGACATGACCCCATTTTCAAATAATTTACTGTGTGAAAAATCAAAGTCAATGCCCGATTTCTCAAATATTGGGGGGACATGTCCCCCCTGTCTACCCGGGATTGCATTCGCCACCCATGCGCACATTACTGGATTGGCCACACAGTAAACTTTTAATGGTAAGCTTTGCATTCAAGTTTTTTAACACTTTTTTACATGATAGGGACCAGGTTATTACACATAAACCACCCAATTGAATTCGCACATATTTTTCAACGTCTATCCTTTTAGGATAGGATATATCCTTAAAGGACTGACGTAAACTTCAGGGTGGCCACCATGTGCATTTCTGAAGGCGATATCAGAGTGTGTGAAGTGTCCGAATCATGTGCACCCTAGAATATTGTGACTGATTGAACGTGTATACATACACATAACAGCTCAGCTGAGAGAGGGAAGGGTATTAAAACAAACGGACATGGTCTGTTTCCCTCTACTCCAAAAAAGGCTCCTTTTTAACAAAAGTCCAGCAAACATGTCTCCACTGCAAGTGATATTTCATTGACATCATAACATGAAACTCCAAATAACATTACAACCCAGAAATTTAGGACAAGAGACTTAAAAAAGGGGGAAGCTTAGCTTAAATTGAGGAGTATGCCTGCCTGAGCTGTCTGCTAAAATTTGCATTCAATTTCTATTTGCAGCATTTCTTGAGATATTAGCAAAACTGATGAAGTTATCGCATTTTAAAAAGTGTACCTCAAGTCTAAAATTTCAAAAATATATGTTACAAGCTTGAAAAATGCATCCAGATAGTCCAACTCCCATCTTCACAGGACATTCCTGAGCTGAGATATAAAATGTTGAAGCTTATTCACTCAATTTAAACTGGTAGATTGTGCAATAATTTGTGATGTCACTCTTGTACTACTCAAATTACAACCTTTCTTTTTCTTTGTTTTTTCAAAAAGCCACTGCACCTTGTGCCAAAATGTGATCACTGTCTAAATGTTATAGGGTGACTTGGCTATATAAGCCCTCTCCGTACAACATGCTATGCAAGGGAACGGTAAATGTTCCAAGGTCATACAAACATCTTAATTTCAAAAGGAAACAAAAGCAGGTAATGTGAGTTGTACAAGAAGGGCATCACAGATTATTGCGCAATCGACCATTTCAAATTAAGTGAATAAATTTCAACATTTTATTTCTCGGCAACCGAGTAAGCTATGAGAATGGGAGTTAAGTGATTGGAATTCATTTTCCAATGCCTAAAATATATATTCTTGTAATTCTAGACTTTAGGTCCACTTTAAGCCCAAATTGGGAACTTTAAATAAGCTAATGTGACTCCATAACCTCACATTAATTAAGATGTCTTGTTTGTCTTTAAATTTGACACCAAATTTCTCCTCCATAACCAGGCCCGTAGCCAGACAAGGCACTGAAGGGGGCGAAAAAGCTTCCATGGGGCGAAATATTTTAATACATTCAGGGGGCGAGATATATTAAAATGATGCACTACGACAATGGTAATTTTTGATCTCCTATAGGGAGCGAACATTTTCCTGGGGGATTTGTCTTGGCTACGTATACGGGCTTGGCCATATGATATCATTGCTCTAATTTCATATTGTAAATGCATTTGAGGCATGTTAAGTTTG